>CM076587.1:19271430-19915180 GCA_038430175.1 Ficus hirta
CGGTATTGGGTAAAATCCAGGAGGAGATCGTGGTTTGAACTCGAACAGACTATTTTTCTCAGCCATGAGGGGAATGAACTTTGACAGACCTTCCATGCCTTCTCGGACTTTAGAATTGTGACGGCCTTCATGCTGAAGAGAGTCGTACACCTCTAAGGTCCAGTTAGTCAGATCGAGCTTTGCTAATGCCCAATGTTTCAGATCAGCAAAGTGAAGAGGAATTAGCAAAGTGTTCAATTCAAACCACGAGGGACCACTCTGGGAACTCACTCCAAGCATGATCCTGAATAAAGTATCACAGGAGGCCCAATCGAACTTATCGGGTGCTGCCTGGTAGACGGTCCACAACGAACGGACTTTTGCATAAAAAAACGTGTTGACCGTTGTCACCTTACGTTGCTCCAGTTCGGGGTACTGCCTGATCTTCTTCCTCAGGTAGTAGAAGGCAACGTCAATGTGCTACACAGTAAATGTACCCTCATCACATTAGGAGATACAAAATATATAAATCATGGGGAAAAAAAAACTTGAAGAACGGTACTTACTTCATCCCATAGCCAAACAGGTGATGTAGCTAACTCATAATACCAACTTTTTTTTTCCACCAACATGCACCCGAGGTCATGTGGGTTGTCCAAGGTATCATGCTTTGCACTGTATCGGGGAGGCCGTTTACTAAACCAAATGGAGGGGACAGGTTAATTGATAATGACATTGTTAATATATTGTAATACTCAAATCGGACATACTTTTAAAATAAAAAATTTACCCTGCAGGAGCCCTCTTCAGTAATCCTTGCTTGAACCAGTCCCTGAACACCGACAGCATCTCATTCGGAGGTTCATCTGCGAGACCCGGAGGGAGTGCATAAATCGGCTGCGCCGGAGCCTGCAACGGCGGGCCAACCACGGTCATGGAGCCAGAGGTCCGTTGGCCAAGCCTTGATAGTCTGGCCCTCTTCTTTTTCCGGATCTATAAATGACACACGCGAAACTCGTTAACAGTGTAAAATGACCATAATGAATATGTGACTAAGTTATAGATATTCGTAACTACCACATCACCGAGGCTCTCCTCGTCGTCTGGCTCTTCAGGCTTCGTGTCCAGCACAACCATTTTTCCTTTACAGGCCTTATCCTCATTGACGTCTTCCGTCGAACCAATCGCCTTATCGGCTGGGAGGAACTCCATGGCTGCTTGAACACCCATATCAGCAACGGCACCGATGTCAGGCTCGAATAGCACATGAGCTTGCAACACTGCCTCCTTGTGAGCTGAGGCAGTGTTCACCTCATCGGGCTCAGCCGTGTGAACTTTATTCTTCGGGCTGCTGCTTACATGGACCGCCGTGTGTGCCTTTACGGGTTCCTCCTCGGTCTTTTTGGCAGCCAACATTGTTATAACCCTTCGCAAGAGTTTGTTTGACTGCTTCTGTCCCTTTTTAAGAGCCGCCAACTTTTTTTTAATGTTGGCCACCTCTCCCCGGATCTCTTCTTGAAACTCCCTCCACTCGGAGTCTGTATCGGAGCTAGGTCGGGGTGCAGGAGTCTTGGGAGGTAAGCTAGGCACAACACTTGGGTTCTTCGAATATAGCAGCGCAACCCATGGGTCCTTCAACTCTTCATCAGTTGGCATCATCACAAACCCCTTAGGCTGAACACATTTGATATCATTAATAAAAACTATGGGGAGGGGCTACGGTCAATATGTTAATGCATATTAACTTATTTATTAGTGATACAAAAGGTATGGTCATAACGGTTATGACCGTTACTATAACACAGAGGTCATAACGGTTATGACCACTACACTAGCATATATATACGGTTATGACGACTAGGCTGATTATTTAAAATGACCAACAATATATATACCTGATTTTCGCCAACCGCGGTAAAAGCAGAGATAACAGCTTCGAACTTGACATTGTCCGATGTGGTCCACGACAGCATACGCGGAATGGCATGATCGTACTTGGAGCTGAATTTCAAGGCGATCGATGGGAGGGTCTCATAGGCCCAGACGAGCAAGGCATGGGGAAAGCCCGCAACACTGTAGTGCACTTTGTCTACCCGTAGTACCGCTCTTCTCTTAGAAGACAGCCTGTTTTCAACTGCGTTGCAGATTGCAGACCGGGTTGCCTCCCATGAGAGTACGCCCCAAGGAAAATCGTTGAATGCAGCGATGTTATCGGCCAGGGCAAAAAACTTAGGGTCTATCTTAACGGAGTTTGCGTTTGATAGTGGGATGCAGAAAATACAGTATAGTAAACTCAGCTTCACAGCGTCGTCGTCGTTGTCAAAATTGGCATTCGACAGCTGCAGGGCTAAGTTTTCTCTCGACACACCTCTCAACGTCGAAAAATATCTGGAGATCAATCGGCTTTCGACCACTGGGAGATGGGTAGAACCGACACATTTCATGCCGGTAATGAGGCAGAACTCGTTGATGGAAAATCTGCCAAGTTCTTCACCGACCTCAAACCAAAGAGCATCACCCATTGCTGAGTGATCAGTCAATCTCATAACAATGTTGTGGAAGACCTGCCCAGCCCAACCAAGAGTGGTCAATCTCAGAAAATGTTTAATGCACCGCTGCTGGATGACGGCCTCGTACTGTTGGGGAGTCAACCACTTTCTCAAATTCGCACAACTCTCATTGATGTTAATAAAGGTGTTGATTTTTGCCCTGGTAATTGCAGAATCCGGTACCCGTCTCTTATATTGAACCTGCGGTAATGTTAACCGTAACATTAAAGAGTAATTATCTTTGTGACCAACAAGCCATAATGAAAATGACCATCGGGAAAAACACATGAGTAATTTTCATTATGACCTTTGGTCATAATGAAAATGACCAGCCTAAAATAAGTTAAAACTCATGGTAATCATTATTATGACCAACAACTCATAATGAAAATGACCACCGGACATAACAGAAAACTGAATCTGAGTAATAATTATTATGACCAGAGAGTCATCACAAAAATTACCATTCCATTTTGGTTTCAAATAGCCGATATCATCTAAACTTAAACACAAACATCGACGAAAACCCTAATATAAATTATAAACCACAACACGAACTTGAGTTAAAGGATGTTATATGGTACGGAAACACATAAAAATTATAACTTTATGTACATTATGATAACATTTTTCAGCAAATCAATTGGAAAGTGGGAAATCACAAAAAACACATATAAAAATGGAAACTTTGTTTTCACAAAATCAACAAATACTGCATATTCCTACTGAAAAATATTAAAAGTGTAAACTTTATAAACACAAAGACCAAAACAACTTTTTAAACGATCGGGCTTCCGATATCTTTTGTAGTACGGCACTAATATATAATAACAATGAAAATATTTTTCATCGTTAAAACAAAAACCATTTTCATTACCTTTTCTGAGTCGGATATCTGATCGGCTAGTTCACTCACGAACTTTTGTGAGTCTTTCAATTCGACCTCCCCCTGCGTACCCTTCGGCGAGGTTTCGGGAGTAGTGTTTTTCTCTGACATTTTCGTTGGCGTCGACATGGGTATTTTTTAAAGATTTTTCGACGTTAGCAGACTTCCAACAAGTATATAAACGGCTCTCGTGGTGGTTTAGGACGGTTTTCGAGCGGTTTCTGAGCGGTTGCAGAGCTTTCTCTCTCTAGAATCGGGGTTTCTCTCTCCAAAACACTGTAGACGCTGGTTGGAAATTTTTGTGAGCTTAAACGAGGGAGAATGCCTTTTGGGCGGGTGAGAGATGAGGGTGAATCTGTAATTCAACATTTAAATGACTCTTGGTATTTCTATCATTTTAAAATAAAAAATGCATATTACAAAACGGTCAACTTCATAATGACCGCCTGGTAATTTTCGTTGTGACCGTCTTGTGCCTAAGGTTTGACTAATACGTCGCCGTTTTGACCAGTGCCTGCGGTCATAACGGTTTTGACCAGACGGTCATAACAGTTATGACCGATAGTGTAACGCAGAGGTCATAACGATTATGACCAGACGGTCATAACGGTTATGACCGCTGTTCATAGGTCATAACGGTTATGACCGCGCGGTCATAACGGTTATGACCGTATATGTAACGCAGCGGTCATAACGGTTATGACCAGACGGTCATAACAGTTTTGACCGATAGTGTAAAGAAGCGGTCATAACTGTTATGACCAGACGGTCATAACTGTTATGACCGATAGTGTAAAGAAGCGGTCATAACTGTTATGACCAGACGGTCATAACGGTTATGACCGATAGTGTAACGCAGCGGTCATAACGGTTATGACCGGACGGTCATAACTGTTATGACCGATAGTGTAAAGAAGCGGTCATAACTGTTATGACCAGACGGTCATAACTGTTGTGACCGATAGTGTAACGCAGCGGTCATAACGGTTATGACCGGACGGTCATAACTGTTATGACCGATAGTGTAAAGAAGCGGTCATAACTGTTATGACCAGACGGTCATAACTGTTGTGACCGATAGTGTAACGCAGCGGTCATAACGATTATGACCGGACGGTCATAACTGTTATGACCGATAGTGTAAAGAAGCGGTCATAACTGTTATGACCAGACGGTCATAACTGTTGTGACCGATAGTTTAACGCAGCGGTCATAACGATTATGACCGGACGGTTATAACCGTTATGACCGCTGGTCTTACACAGAGGTCATAACTGTTATGACCAGACGGTCATAACTGTTGTGACCGATAGTGTAACGCAGCGGTCATAACGATTATGACCGGGAGGTCATAACGGTTATGACCTTTGTGTAAGACCAGAGGTCATAACGGTTATGACCGTCTGGTCATAACCGTTATGACCGGGGCGTCTAACACTTGACCAATACGTCACCGTATTGATCATTTACAGGGGTCACAACGATAATGACCATGGGGTCATTATGAAAATGACCGATTCTGTAGAAGGATGTCTGACGAAAAACTGGTCATTTTTATAATGACCACCTGGTCAATATCGTTGTGACCAAAATTGTATGCTAAAATTTAACAGTTACAGGGGTCAAAACGATAATTACCAGGCGGTCATTATGATAACGACCGATCCTGTAAGACGACCAACTGTTAAATAAATTCAAAATAATTAAATTTTTTTCCCCTCTACAAACAAAGCGTTAAACGCAAAACTTTGAAACGAAAAACCCATTTTTTTAACTTTCGACTTCTTTGATTCGTTAACTTCGATTTCCCCATTGGTTCGATCTCTGGTGGCGGGTTTTTAAACTATTCTAAGTAGGTGGCCTTCTATATCACGAAGCTGTTTATGGATGCCTGTTACGTGGTGGTTTCGGACGGTTTTCGAGCGGTTCCGGCCGATTGCAACTCTTTCTCTCTCTACGTTTCATTTTCTCTCTCTAAAATACTGTAGATGCTGGTTCGGAACAATTTTCTGGGGCATGCGAGGGAGATGAGGGTAAACCCGTAATTTGACATACATTAAATGCAGATGGGCCCCACATATCATGGACTTTGCTGACGTGACGGTGCTACAAATGAAGGGCTGAAAAAGTGGTGCTGATTTTAATAATATTTTCCCCACAGGTGCTAAAAGTGAAATTTACCCTTCTCTCAATCTCTTGTGGCCGTTATTAAACAATTGGTAAACAAAGATCTGGGCGTCAGAATTGGGTCCCACTCCGTTTACCCTCTAACTGGGCCCCACCCCAACCCCAAAGTTCGGACTGAGCCACAGAGCCACTCCCACCCTGTTTTTATTGCCATTCCTACTATCCAAGGCCCCCCTTCCCTCCCACAATTAATACACACACCAAAGTTTTAACAATAAATAAAATGAATAAATAAATAAATAAATATAAATACACACCAAAGTTTTTTTTTAAATATTCTTTTTAAACACATGTACATAATGTATAAATTTTATAATTATATACACCTATTCATGTAAGATTTCTGAGAACAAAAAAAAAGTGAATTAGAAAGGAAGGGGAAAAAAAAAGAGAATTTTTTTTATAGGTTTGAAAAAAAAATACTATTGAAAATTTGAACAAGAAAATTAAAGAGAGAGAGAGAGAGAGAGAGAGAGAGAGGAGAGAAAGGTTTAAAGAGCTTATGAGCTTATACAAAGCGCATGTAACCACATACCAAGAAAATAAGAAGATTTATTAATGATGAGCACTGTGAATAAGATCACTTACATAATTGGATACATTAATTTTTAATGCTATCAAATCTTATTAAATCAAGAAATTTACCAATACAAAAAGCAATATAAATACAAAATATTTTTGCCTAATAAAATACAAGGATATAGTTTTTGACCTATTTTCTTCAAGTTTCATGTAATAAAACTCAATATTTTCTTAGACGAAGAATCCATCTGATTCACTTTTCGAAAGATCGCACTTAATTAAATTTGGATTGAGGATAAAAATAGTTAAAAATGATAAATTTTGGATTATTTCGATATTTACCACTTCAATTATATGATCATTCTTACTTTATCTTTTGAATTTTAAATTAGTCTAATTTAGTTCTCCATTATAAGTAATGTTTAAAAAATGAAAAAAAAAAAATAGTGCGATCACCTGACCATTCCATTAGAATTTTTGTTAAAACCAATAGAAAAAAAAAAAGAAAAAAAAAAGACCAAGTGATTGCACGTAATTATCTTTTTTCAATCTGTTTTTAACATATATTATAACAAAAAAGATTAAATATGATTAATTCAAAATCAAGGGATAAAATGAACATTTTAAATTCAGAAGACAATGAGAATATGTTTATAAGTTGAGAAACACAGATGAGAATGACCCGCAAACTTTTATTTGCCAATTTGCCAACTGCCTGTGATTACCAAGCAACACACTCTTTTGTATGACCAATACCATTGACCCACCATCCATTACCAAGTTAATTTGTCAAACATTGTACACGTGGAACCCATGTCCATCACATGATCAAAGTCCCAACCTTTTTTTTTTTTTTTTTTTTTTTCAAATTTTCATATTTTGGAGCTACAAGTCTTTTTTCTATTTAAAATTAAAAAAAAAAAAAAGATTTTTGAAAGTCTGAAAGTTTAAATTTGTATACAATGTAATGGAGTTTTATTTATGTAAGAGCTGAAAGTCCCACAATGCGCTGTCCTAGCTATAACCCCAAAACTGGCCGGACCGCCACCAAAATAGTGAACCGGTCCAAAAACTAAAACCCGGGTCGACCCAGTCTCCAACTGTCTAAATAAATATTAATGATCAATAAATAGCCAAGAAAAAAAAATAAAGAAAAAATAGCTGGCGAACCCAAGGACAATCTAGTAATTCCAAAAAAAGCTCGCTGTATTAAATTATCGGATTCGAAATCTTTACAATGAAAAAAAAAAAAAGGAAAAAAAATTAAATCTGTTTCTTTGCTGTAATGGACACTAGTTTATAGAGACAACAAACAACAAGGTATTTCCTCCCCTTTTTTTTTTTTTTTGAAATAAATTACGGAATGAACCAAAACGTAAATTTGGGGAAAAGAGAGGGGCAAAACCGTACTTTTGATATGAAGCGGTGTCATCACTCACCACGGTGTTTTGGGTGGGTGGGTGGGGGGGGGGGGGAGGTCACTGTCAGTAAGTGTCAACGGTCGACGAGATCACCGGTTGTTATTCGCTCGTCCAAAATCCGCGAGCTTTCTCGACCGGTTCTTGCAAAACGACGCCGCATTTACCAGATGTGGCTTTCCCGGAACCCTAGCCTCGCCGGACTTCCCAATCTCCGGTTGTATTCCCTTCTGGTTCCAGTGCCGGTTAGGGCTAGCTCTGACCAACGGACTCAGACAGAACGCTAACCCCGAGACGTTACGGCTCTGCCCCGGCTTCAACTTCCTCGTCGACGGCGGCGCCACCGTCGGAGTTTTCTTCCATCTCGGCGATGATTCCGACGAGAATCCGCTCCCCGACGGTGATCGGTCGCCGGCGCATTCGTCGTAATCGTAGTCGAAATCAGGATCTCTCGCCGGCGACATTCCTCGATCCGTCGTTCTCGTCCGATGTCTAGGCACTCCTCCTCCGCCGACGGAGGAATCTTCGGCGAAGAACTGCGATTGAACAGAGGACGACGACGACTTGTCTCTCCGGCTGGGGAAGATAGCGGAGAACCAAGACGGAGACGACGATGAGGACGCTGGGTAGGTATCTCGATACGGAGCCCTAGGATCCGACTCGAACTTCTCGGATCTGGAGCGGAAGAGGTTCGATAACAAAGAGAACCTGCTCTTCTTCTTCTTGTAAGATCTGGAATCGATCGAGTGGCCGCCGAAGGTTGGTCCTACCTGAGGAGTGCTGTAGAATCGGAGGTGGCGATTGTTGCGGCGGTGGTGATCCTCCGGCGGGAGATTACTCCACGTGGTGGCGGCGGCGGCGGCGAAACCGTCGGATTTCCTGCGAGAAACGTAGGGAGAGACGGAGCGAGGGAAGGCGAGCGGCGGTGGCGGAGGCAGCGGATTGGGGTCTGGCTTGCGGGGATCTTGATCGGCTGCGGCGGCGCGTGAGAGAGCTCGAGATAGCTGGGCCTGCTGTTGGGCCTGGGCGTGAGCCTGCTGCGCCTGGGCCTGGGCGGCGATGAGAGCGAAGAGGCGTTCCCGGAGACAGGAAGCGCAGACGCCGACGACGCTGCTGTGGTCGGTGAGATGCTTTTTGCACCTCATTTACTTCTGAGAAGAGTCTAAATTGTCCCAATTTCACACCAAAAACAGAAAACAAATATTGAAAAACTTTTCTAGGAATCGTAATTCTTCGGCCGCGCCGGTATTTTATGGGCCTGGTCTCCGCCGTCAGAGATCTAAATTCCCTCCGATGAGAGAAAACCAAAAGAGAAAAGCTTTTGTCTTCTTATGAGCTGTTTAGAGAGAGGGAGGCGAGAGTGGGTGGGAGCTTTTATTTGGGGGAATTGGGGGAGTGTGAGTTAGAGCATGCGTGAGTTGGGGGCTATATCGCCTAATGGGCATTTTATATGCCTATCTAGATATATTGTATATATATGTATATATATATATATTTTTTTTTTTGGTTATTAAAATTGAGAGGGAGAGGGGGTCAAAGTTGAAGAAGTGGGTCTAGTGTTACTTGTGTGGATCATTTACTTGGCTTGAGGGAAAATGATTTGTGACAATTTATGGTTTACCGAATATGATTTTGGAAGCAATTAGCTGTAAAAGTAGTAGAATGCATAAAAATCTTTTTGGGTTTTTGTTTTTGTTTCTCCGTTGGGTGCTTTTGTTATAAGTAGAGGTTTTTTTTTTTTTTTTTTGAATAATTTTATAAGGAAAAAAAATTGTTGGTTTTGAGTGTTGACTTTGGAAAGGTTCAGTTGAGTTTTAATCATTAGATAGAATCTCATCTCAGCGCTAATTTTGCTATTATCTTTAGAACTTAATTTATTTTTCCCAAATGTTATAAATACGTTTTATTTGACGGCTGCTAAATTAATGTCAAATTTTTCAAGAAAAAATTGATACTAATATGAAAGTTAAAGGATAAAAAAGATCGTCACTCTATTTTTCTCTCTCTCTTGTGTTTTAGTATTTGTGCCATTCATATTTTTCTATTGGGGTTGGAGTCAGATATCGCCTCTTGGTTGGTCACCGGATAACCGGTCTTAGAGAAGATACTTTAGACTTCATGATAATGGTTTTGGTGGGAGGGATGACTTCATGGTCAAATGAGATGCATTTTGGCCTATTTGATCGTGTTTGTTGACTAGTCACCAGATGTATTATCTATAGTGTTTGGGATTTTTCTTATTTTTATTATAGTTTTTTGTTTCAAATAAAAGTGATGGTATTTCCGCCTTGTGTTTTGCTGGTATATTTTTGTGCTTATTTTTTAATAACGGAGGTGGTCTCCCCACGCTCTTGTATTGTTTGGCTATCCAATCTGCTAGAATTAATTATATGCGGTGTTGGGAGTGACCTTTTTGCTATAGATCTATTGTTCCCGATTGATCGGAGTTTTTTATCGATTGTAGCGGTATTGTTGAAAGAGTCATTTGTGTGCTTGATGATTGATGTGCCTTTTCAATTTCTTATTGTGGATTTCGGTGCACGTTTTACCCACTTGTGCATTTTATTAGAATTTACTGGTGGAACCAATTTGTAATTGGGGTTATGTTTTCTTATGTTATGAGGTTATTCAAAGTATTCGTATTTGTATTTTATTGATTTGAAATACAATTATCTTTTCTCTCTACCCCTTGTTCTCTCAAAGTGATCATATCTAGGGCTTCCTTTTGTATTGGACTTCCACCGCTACCGTCATTGTGGCTGGTGAGCGTGAGCGGTGGTTTGACGATTTCGACAGGAATGGAGTCAAGGTTTTAGATGGGAGTTTCTCGATCAAATCTAGCGAACAAACTTCCAACGGTTTGAGATCCAACAATACCTTGGTTGTCCGATGGTAGGCGCGGCAATCTCTTATCTCAAGCCGATTATTTTCCTCCAAGTTGTGGCAAGCAGTGGAGTGGTTTTTTCACATTAGCAAGAATTTTGCAGTTGATGTTTTTTTTTTTAATTAATGGTTTGTTCTCGTGTTTTAGTTTTAATTTTGTAATAAAGGAGGTAGTTTCCCCACCTCCGGTTTGTTTTTCTGTGTGTATTCCGCTGTAGTTCTTTTCTAGCGGTATATTTCTCTTAGTTCCGCTAGTGTTATGGTTAGGCGGAGTTTGTTGCAGTCTTATTACTGTGAGTGATTGTCTCTTGATCGATCGGAATGTTCCATAGATTGTAGATGTTGTTTTAAAAAGAACTTTGTACATGCTAGAATATAGGATTGCCGAGGAATTCGAGAAATTTTCCCGTCAACTGGTCTCGGCTTATGTCTTCTTCACTGAGCTTTATCAGATTTTACTGATAGAATCTCTCTTAGTCGAAGGTTATGTCTCTTATACCACATGGTTGTTTTATCTTTGATATTGATGTTTGTATCTTATTTTATCTTGAATGATAATTGGCATTTCAAAAAAAAAAAAAAAAAAAAAGTTGGAAGGTGTTTTTCAGTTAATTCCATACGGTTGTTGTTTGACAATTCAATAGTGTTTTTAAATTTGTATGAAAGTGTTTTTTTAATGTTGTAATTTGGTTTTCTTCACCTAATAATAGGAGTGGCTTTGTAAAATATAACAAACAAACAAATCAAAAGGTTTTATTTATTTATTCTTTTAGTGATTAACAATTACATATTTTATTTCAAATTTAAGGTTTTTTTTTTTTTTAATTTCACCACTCGTTTTTTTCTCCTCATAGTAATAGTAGAGTTTTGTTACAAAGGCTTTGTAAAAGCAAAACGAATATGATTACAAGTATAATCTAATGATAATTATACACTGGATTCTATTATAAAATGTAGAATTTAAATCCTCACACACTAAATTTATAAACAAAAAAAAGTAAAACAAACAATCAAAGGGCTTTTTTTTGTGATTACCAAACAAAGTTTTATTGTAATAAATTTTTTTTAAAAAAAATAAGACATTGATAGTTTGAATTGTTGACTTTCGTAAATTGAGTCAGTTTATCATATAAGTAGCTACAAAAAGTTATGCATAAAGATCTAAATCAAATCCAAACGCAAATTATTGCTTTGCATAATTACCCATTCATTTTTCACTTCCACTACTTTCATCAGGTTTTTCAAACATACTCCTAAATTAACAATGAAGTTTTACTCATCTATGTTTGGTTGACTAGATAGTGATGGGGAAATAAAAAGGCAAAACAAGCAAAGACAGGAAAAAGAAAGAAAGCTCCCCCCCAAAAAAAAAAAAAAAAATAGTAAAGGGCTTAAGTTTTCTTTTGGGCTTGGACTTGAGCTTTGGGTTTGAGCTTGGTAGATTTAAGCTGATGTTCACCAAACATCGTCCATATTTGCGGGAGAGAGATACAGTGGAGAATGAAGTAAATAACAGTTTTTTAAATAATTAAAACCAATAATAAATTTATAAAATTTTTATAATAAATGAAATTTAACAAATTTATTATATAAATAATTTAGAGATTTATAACTAAATAATCTTTTTTTTTATAATTTTTTTTAATAAATGATCAAAATTTTTAAAAATTAGTTAAAAGATATATTTTTTTCCATAAAATAGTTAATCAGTTTTCTTAAATGATCAATCAGTGATTGACCGCATAATAGTCAATCACTGATTGACTTACGGTCAATCATTGATTAATCATAATGTCAATCACCAGATTTTATAGTCAATCACTGATTAACCAAATCTGAAAAATGACAAATAGTTATTTTCCTAAATTAAAAAAAAAATTGGACAATTTATTAGATTAGGTAATTAAAAAAATATCATCCAGCCTAATTTTTCAATAATTTATTTATTAGAAATAAATTTACTATTTATCTAATAGATCAAGTATTTACTTACTAAATTTTTTTATTTACCTAATAAATTTTTTCAATTATTTTAAAAACCTATTATTTAGTGATTGTATGCATAATTTAACGATAATAATACACATGACTTCATATAAAGGTGTATAATTCGAATTTCCCACACGAAATTAAAAAAAAAACTTATTATTTATTTTAATTATTTTTATGAGAACTGTTATTTACTTCAATTTCCGCTTGTGGACCCAATTGCTAATTTCTTGCGTCTTTCTACGCTCTTTTCAAAAAAAAAAAATATAAATAAATAAAAAAAGAAACACAAGAAAGTTAAAAAAAAAAAAATGAATGCCCCATACCAACTAGTGCCTCTGACACCTAAAAAAAAAAAAGTGCCTCTGACTAAAAATTCTCGAGCTCTCTACTCTCATTTGATAATCGAGCTATAAATGTCAAAAACAAAGTCTTGAGGGAGTTTATTATCTATATTGACGTAAAGAAAAGTTCTATATTTTGTGATAGCAACATAAATAAGAAAAAGTTTACCAAAAAAAAAAAACCAAAAACAAAACATAAATAAGAAAAAAAAAAAAGCCCCATAAATTATAGTGAAAAAAAATATATTTGCATGTCTATATGTGTACATGTATGATTTTGAGAAATAAATATGGTAGACTTGTAATATTAAAGTGTAAAAGGTTATAGAATTGTAGTAACAAGAAAAACAATAAGGTAGCGTTTGGTTCGCTCCAATCATTAAACTTCAATTGTTTTTTTTTTTTTTTAAGTTTACATGTTCAACTCTAACTTAAAAATTAAAACTTTAAAAGTTAATATTTTTTTTTTTAAATCGAAATGAAATGAAATTTTTTTTTAAAATTACATAGAATTTTGATAGGTACGAAATAAGATCCTTATTGATAAATTATTTTTTCTGAACATGTTTCAAATTTTTATATTTTTTAACAACAATTCATTTTTAACCAAACACATAATTTTAAAACTCAACTCAAATCAAATCAACTCCAATAAAAATAACTCCAGTTCTCTAACTCAAGCGAACCAACCAAACGGTCTCTTGACTTGAATTAGACTTTACATTTTATATTTGACAAATATATGACAAAGAGTGTGATGAAAAAGTGACTCTGGCTTTTTTTTTTTTTCAAATATATAAACATATATATATATAAGGGAAATAGTTTTTTTTTTTTTTTAATTTTCTTTTTGATAAGAAATTTAAGGGAAAAAGTTGTGCTTTATTCAATCGGGAGAACCAGAACATAAGAAAATTCAGAACCAACAGGGGCAAAAAACATTAACCCAAGTTACATCAGAACCATATGAAAGACCAAATTTGGCATAGCTCATGAGCTAAGACATTTTGTTCTTCTAGAAATAGCTGACATACATTTGACAGCCCTAACTCAGTACAAAAGGTTACAAAACATCTCTCAACATCGGGCATTCAAAAGCACCAAACCCCTGAACTCACCAAGACAGCATCTTGAGCATCTGCTTCGAAAACCTCCAATTTTCCAAACTTCCTGCTTATGATTCCTTCATTGCAATGCATTCAGCAAGATGGGGGAGACACAAGCCCCTACCATTGCTTGGAAAAAGTACACTCCCAAGAGAGCTCTTAAATTCTCTTTAACGGCAGTGATGAAACCGTAATTTTTTTACTATGAGAACTAATAATTATATAATGGATAATTAAGGGATATTATGATCAAATTTTCATTTTTAGAAGTGCTATTATGGTATTATATTCAAAATTGTAAGTTATTTTTGAAAAAAAAAAACAAAAAAAACAAAAAACAAAAAAACAAAAAGCAAAAGTTGAGGCGTCCCCTTAGTCCCTCCTTCCCTCCGTCCCTATCTAACGGCTCCTCCCACGACAAAAGTAATCGAGGCCCTTCACCACCGATGCATCGACGTTCAACCTCAAACAGTTTAGTCTCCACTGGCATCCAACTATAAGCCTCTCTCATTTCGGATTCGTTGCCGCTGGCATCCGAATTGATAACTTGGCATTGCATCCAAAGAGACAAGTATATTGAGAGAGAATGTTTTGAAATGTTTTATATATATATATATATATTATTCTATCTGTGCAAGTGATGTTCTTTTCACTGGAATGTTGAGCTGGTTCTCTTCCACACCAATGACGAACTGTCAAATAGGCGCTTTTAATTTAAGGGTTATGCCACAAGAAATGCTAAGTTATGGTAGCAGAAACAACAAGGAACAACGAAGTTAAAGAAGGAAAGAAAAGGGGGAAAAAAAAAAAAAACATCGAGGCTAGTGTGTAGATATTATTGAATCTTCTTAAAATCTTGAACAATTTTAAGAATATAGAGTGTTCGGATCAACTATTCTATTATAAAATTTTCACACTACAGTACACTATTCATTTGGTTGTCAATTTTTTGCATCTAGATACACACTTTTCTAAAACACTCAAATGAATTACAATTTGACATATAAATACATATTTTATTGAAATACACACACTCAAATATAAAAATGTGACAACCAAAAACGTATATTGAAACAATTTATGAAACAAATACATATATTATATTTAAATCAAATATGATATATAATATGTGATCCAAACAATTTATCCTCTAGTCTAGTCTTTTATCTCTTTACCATCATTCTGGGTTATGAATTACCAAATGCTAAAGGTTAATGGTTGACAATTCTTAATGAAAATTGAAAGCCCAAAAAAAAAAAAAAAATCTAACTAAATAATAATGGACCACTAAGAGTCTATTTAAACATATAAGGTTTTATGATTAGTGAGTGTTGATGCAATAAGAGTCCCGTACTAGTACAAAAAGAGGATATTATAATGGTTTTAACCGTCGTGGTATTTTTCCACGATGGTTTTTTAATCATCGTGATATCCAGGATTGTAGAATCTATTTGGATTCCATGACGATTTTTTAACCGTCGTGCAATAGACAAAATCGACGCCAAATTCGGGGTAGAGAGGGCTATTTCATGACGATTTTCAGTAAAAACCGCCATGTAATATTAATATAACACGATGGTTTTTGCTAAAAATAGTTATGGAAAGATGACAATGAAAAAAAAAATTCACAATTCATGCGATTTCCCACAAATGACAAATCCCGTGTGTTATCTATTGCACAACCCAGACGAAAATAATATCTAATTTTCAATTAATTTTGTATCACAATGTATAACAATTATTACAAAAACATACATTACATTATAAAATTTATAGATTGTCTTCTAACTATATTAGATGAACCGCATTACAAAATTAGCGCACTCATGCCTTACGAAACTCATCTCAACGTCGGTATAAAAATCCTTAGTTTGAAATAAGGATAATCCATCGAGAGTCAATGTTATTTCTCACATAAAGGCTAAAACAAAATATCCGCATTCAACATAACCTTCTTGTAGAGGACATCAAACAGTATCAATCAATGTTTTATAGTTGCATAGCTTTCTTACTCTTTTGCCCACCAAAATCTTCTAGCCATTAAGTGCCATAACAATTTAACAAAATTCAAAACAATTAAAACAAGAATAATGTAACATCAAATCACAATTTGGAATATAAAAATATACTTACAACTTAATTAGGTCGAATATGTAATATGCAAAAGTATAAATCACAAAATCAATATTTTTTTTCCTGAAAAACAATATAAACCAAATCCTCACCCAAATATTTTAAATAAATCTAAAACTAATCATCACTCAAACACGTAAATATCATATAATTGGACATTTTGTCGAACATGTAATACGCAAAAGCATAAATCACAAAATCAACACTTATTTCTGGAAAACAATCTAAACCAAATCCTCACCCAAACATTTTAAATCAATCTAAAACTAATCATCACCTAAACACATAATTATCATATAATTGGGCATTTTATCAAACATGTAATATGTAAAAATATAATCAAGTCATCAAAATTTTTTTTCTAGAAAACAATCACATAAAATCACAAAATTTTTTCCAACTGTGAAATTGTTGATTGACTTTTCTTCTATAATGATTATCTTCGAGCTTAAAGATATGATTCCCAATCATCACATGGTTTCTTCCAAGTATGGCACCAAAACCCATGGACACCTCAGCAGGGTTGTAGGAATCCATAGAGATGTAAGCAATTGGTCGGTCTTAGTTTGAAATCGAATCACCAACCCCCACAGAGCACCGAGTCAGCGGGACGACTGACAATCTTAGATGTAATGTGGCAGCAACATCAGATTTATAACATCTAAAGTTTAATAATCATGGCAGAAGATAATATAATCTTAGTGTCTATTTAGATTATAGATAGCATTTGACTGTTTATTTAAATTGAAAGTCTGCATTCAAACGTATACTTTAAGTTGTTTATTCAAATAAAATGTATGTGTGAATAGTTTTTGTTAAATATAACATTTGAATAGTGTAAAGGTATAAAAATAAGTGTGTTAAGAAGTAAAAATTAAGAGCCATTTTGGAATAGTAGTTGGAGTTTAACTTTTTTAGTTTAAAATTAAAATATGTGTTTGGTTGAAGTATGAATTGAAAATTTTACCAATTAATTTAAGGATAATTTGTCTATTTATTCCTTGAACTATGAATATTCTGTCACTTTGATCCCAGAACTTTTGATTTTGGCATATTAGTCCCTAAAATTTTTATTTTTGACGGTTTTGGTCTTTTACACTGAAATTGATGAAATAGTTTTTGAATTTAGTGTATATAATCATGTTCTAACTCCATGTTAACATGTAATTTTACTAAAATAATTACACTAAGTATAAAAATGTCTTCCTTTTTCTTCTTAAAGTGCTTAAAAACTAAAATATTTTGAATTTAACGTAATAATTTCTTCAAAATTTTTAATTATTATGCGATAGGGATACAATTATTTGTATTAAATTTTGGAAATCATCCGTTAGTTTTAGTGTGAGGGACAAAAACTACCAAAAATCAAAAGTTTAAGGACTAATTTGTCAAAATTAAAAATTCAGTGACCAAAATGATAAAATATTCATAATTCAGGAACTAAATGAACAATTTATCATTAATTCAATCTAGAATTGTTCGAAACGACCCTTTAGATTTGGATTTAAGTTTTGTTGTGGAATAGTAAAAACATTGAAATCAGTGACGGAGTCGAGATTTATTGGTAAGGGAGCTAAAATTTTTTAATCAAGATTATACTAATATATATATATATATATAAAACAGTTTTTTTTTATTAAATTTATGATATATTGACTCATGAAAACATCAGTATTATATTTAAATAAGACAATTTGTCATTGTCAGTTATATGCAATAAAAATAAAAATAATGCAAGAAAGAACATGAAATTGAAGTGTTAATCGTAATATTTTCATAATACCATAGTTATTTAAGTTTCATATCTTGAAACTCAAAGTCTAATATATCACTCGTAAAAATGAAAAAAAAAAAAAACTTATACACTTGTAAATAACATCATTCTCTCAATAAAAGAGCAGTTATGTTAAATTCATATATATCAAAATATCATTTTCTTTTCTTAAATATAAGTTGTGCTCGACGATCTTTCATAAAGACAAACTCATCTATAATTGATTCACTTCTAAATTTTGCAACAATTTCTTTCTCAATGTAGACAATCGAGCATTCATTCAAAAAATTATCTTCCATATACGACACCAACACCATTACAGCCCATGAGCCCAAAATTCTTCATAAAAAAAAAAAAGACACGTCTAAGTTTATCACAAATTAAATTGAAAAAAAAATAAAAACTGTATTTAAATTTAGAATATTAAGTAATGTTATTTCTAATTTTCTCAGCTAAAATCCATAATAAAAACTAAAAATCACTAATTTCTAGCAAGATATTTCCAATTTTCTAATTGGAATTAGCATATTATCACTAATACATAAGATAAAAATATTAAAAAAAAAAACCAGTAGCATCATGGCCCACCAAATCCGCATTAAGATAAATAGGAAAATCACAATTAAATTAAAAAAAAAAGAATCAGAACAAGAAACGAGAAAAAGAAATACAAACCTAAAGCGGAAACTAGAAGTTGAAGAAGAATGGCTTGACAGACCAAGACAAAGTTATCTCAAGTTGAGAAGAAATCCAGTACAGTAAACTGAAGAAAAATAAAAATCACACCTTGAACAACAGAGCAAATTTTCAAATTTGTTTGTGAATGGTAGAATATGAAAGTGAAGAGTTAGCTTCCTTTGGAAGCTTTTAGTTTATGTGTAGGCAAAATATTACTTAGTATAATGGGCCGGTATTTTAAAATACTATGCTATTAAAATTGTAGTTCAGATTTAGATTTTAGGTTAATCCACTAGGCCCACTAATATATATGGATTTAATAAAATTGTTTTAATTTTTAAAATCTAAATTGTTTGCCGAATAAAATAGAGAGAACTCTTAATTTATGAGGGACTAAGACTAGTTTATACACATATCAATGTTTTTAAATTAGAAAAATCCCATTATAAAAAAATTTCAAAAAAAAATAGGGGGCAATGCCTTGTACTTTGTTTGAGGTTTAAGTTTAACGTCAACTAAACTGTATTTTTTTTTATAGTTTTTGTCTTTTTCTAAAAAGTCAACAAAAATTATAACTAATTTTTAAAAAATCAACAAACTTTAACTTAAAAATTTCATCTCCAACTAACTTATCGAATGGAGGCGTAGTAATGATCACCAAATATAATAATAATAATAATTTTTTTTTTTTTTGCAAAAACAATAATAAGTAGTTGAAGGATTCATCCTGAGTTAGAATATCATTTATTTTATGAATGAGTTACAATAACATTTTACATTCGAACACAACATATCTAATTCTATACATGGGATAAGAAATGGAATTACCAAATAGTTTTTTTCATATTGGTACAATTCTCTTCTGGGAAACCCAAAAAAAAAAAAAAAAAAAGAAAAAAAAAAAAGAAAGAAAGAAAAAGAAATAGAGCCAATGAAATGTGAATCCAACCAGAACGGAAAAGAATATGCAAAAGGGATTTGACTATCCTCGTTTATTGACTAAAGAAGAGTAACGTAACAATAACACTAACACACCCACTCTGTCCGGTCAGTTTCCGAATCCGGAGAGTAAAATAGTGAAAAATTCCCCAGTCCCCACTTCAATACTTTCCACTTCTTCTTCTTCCTCCTCTTTGAAGAGAGAGAGAGAGAGAGACTGCTGAAGAGAGAGAAACCATGTCGAACTTCCATGGCCAGATCAGAGCCTCGTCGTCGCTACTGAAGCACCTCAAGCACAGAATGAGCAGCAGCTGCTCTGGCAATCCTCTCATCATGTCGCCTACGAGATCCTTCACCACGACGGAGGGCCACCGCCCCACCATCGTCCACAAGCGAAGCCTCGACATTCTCCATGATCCTTGGTTCAACAAAGTAAATCTCGCTCCGCTACAAAAAAAAAAAATTATCCCTTTTTTTTTATTTTATTTTGCTTCTGATTTTCTTGATTTTTAGCTGAAAGGATCGCAAATTTGTTTTGTAATTTGGAGGTTGTTGTTGTTGAAGAAATTGTGATTTTTGCTTTTTTTTTTTTTTTTTTTTTTTTTTTTTTTTTTCCTGATTTGATTTCGAAATTAGGGAACGGCTTTTACTATGACGGAGCGAGATCGTCTGGATCTTCGAGGACTTCTGCCCCCAAATGTTATGTCTACGGACCAGCAAATTGACCGCTTCAGTAAGTTCTCAGTTTTTTTCCCCCTCAAATATTATACCATTAAAAAACGCGTCAGGTGATAGGTAGTGATAAAAGGACATATTTTTACATAAGAAATTTGATGGTAATGATGTCAAGGACTTTCAAACATGTCCCTACACTGGTAATCAGCGGTATAGCTAACCTATTGTTTCAGTAAGGGCGTATATGAAAAGGATAAACTTTTTAGAGGACTTATTTGGAGATAATCAATTTTTAGTAGGGTAAAATGAGAAAAACATAAAGCTTTTAAAGGTAAATTTGAAGAAAAGAAAAGTTCACCTGGGTAGAAGCCCACGCTCGGTCATAGGTGGCTCTACCCCTGCTGGTAATCCTTCTATATTAGCCCAGAAAAATGGCTTTTTGGTGGTTAGATGAACCATAATAAGACTAGTTATGTTGGGAGATATAAATAAACCATTTGCTGAAAAGGATTGTGTGTTTCTGATTTTGAGAGTCTATACAGTTATTTTATTTATTTATTTATTTTTAATCTTAATAAATCCGGCAATATCACTGTTTGAGATGTGTAAATGGCAGTGGCTGATTTGAAGAGGCTTCAAGTGCAAGCAAGAGATGGACCTTCTGATCCATATGCTCTGGCAAAGTGGCGGATACTTAACCGACTACACGATAGAAATGAGACGATGTATTATAAAGTAGGTTAAACTAATTCACTCTTTTTGTCCACTCCTTTTATAACAGTGAATAGTAGAGCACCGACACTTTGTTACTATTCACATTTCGCCGTCCATCCTGCGATAGTTTTCGCCTTCAGTTTGCCCTACTTTAACCACTATTGTTTGTGTAGTTTGGAATATTCTATTCCTGGATCGTTTATTAAAGTCCTAATATAATATCTTTATATTTGACAGGTTTTGATTGCTAACATTGAGGAATATGCGCCTATAGTTTATACTCCAACTGTGGGTCTTGTTTGTCAAAACTACGGCGGTTTGTTTAGAAGGCCCAGAGGAATGTACTTCAGTGCCGAAGATCGTGGAGAAATGATGTCTATGGTTTATAATTGGCCAGCTGATCAGGTATAATTTTGATTATATGCATGTACGTGCATGCTTATATGTTTTGTATATTATCTGCAGTGTCTATTCCTATTTAAGATTCGCCATGTTCTAATTTCTGTGTTTCTCCATGCTGAATGTCTTTTTTTGTATTTCCTGGGCTTTTAGTCAAATAACCATGTCTAGATGAGGCATGCTAGATACTTAAAAATGGCGGACGTTTTAATATGGATTCCTTGGCATATGAATGGCATATGGATTCTTTTGTTGATGTTTTCATTTCGTGAATGATCCGTAGAAGAGACACAGACGTACAACAAATGCAAAAGTATATTTTTACTCTCCCTTGCATTGCCATCTTATGCTTGTGTGTGCCTTTGATTGACTGATTTGAAAAGTGAATTGCCTCGTTTGATTGTTTATTTCCATTTCTAAAGTTGAATGTTGGGTTTCTCATATGCAGGTGGATATGATTGTTGTGACAGATGGAAGCAGAATATTGGGTCTTGGAGACCTTGGTGTTCAGGGAATTGGTATTGCAATTGGGAAGCTTGATTTGTATGTAGCCGCTGCTGGGATAAATCCGCAAAGGGTATTTTGTTTTCTTTCATAACTTTCATAATCTAAATGTGTTCTAATGAGATCATTTTCTATAATTTTCATAAGCTTTAAACATCTATTTGGATTCCCAGATGCATGACTATGAATCTAGTTCTGCATACAATATTAGTACGGGAAAATTGTTACCAGGTTTTGTTGGAATAACGATCTTCTTTCTTTTTAGGTTTCTGCTAATGTTCACAATTCTTTATGGTCTTGTAGTTATGATTATTTCTGCTTTATTTGTGACTTAGCCCTGAGAGCCTGATCTATAGGCGTGATTTACTCTTACCTTTCTCTTGTGCACTCGTTGAAACTAGTAGTAAAAAAATGTGTCTTGTTCTTCTCATGTTGCAATGCATGTGATTATAGGTACTTCCCGTCATGATTGACATTGGAACCAACAATGAGAAGTTGCTGAAAGACCCCTTATGTATGTTTTTTCTCTTCCATTCATGATCAATATAATTTCAAATACTGTTTTTGACGAAGATTAATAATAAGTTTTTTGGTTATTAGATCTGGGATTGCAGAGACATCGTCTCGAGGGTGAGGAGTATCTTGCTGTTATAGATGAATTTATGGAAGCAGTTTTTACACGGTGGCCCCATGTTATTGTCCAGGTACATTTAATTTTCATGCAATATTTTTTTCGCTAGCAGAAATAATGCATCGATGTAACCTTTTTTCTCTTCTTCAGAAACTAATGCATTCTGTTTGTAAAGTTTGAAGATTTCCAAAGCAAGTGGGCCTTTAAGTTATTACAGCGTTATAGATCTACATACAGAATGTTTAACGATGATGTCCAGGTTAGTTAATTTGCTGTCGTACATATCATGGCATTTGCAACACTACTATGACTAAGTGTTGCGTACATTTGTTTTCCTCTTCTAATACATCTTCCTACTAGAGTCAATTTTGGGAATTTGCATTAAGCACTTCAAAATTTTAATTTAACCCCGGATTCTACTTTAGTTTTGTGCATCCTCTACTCTCCTAGGGAATTCTAGTCTATTTCTGAATTATTAAGAAGCCATGTTAATCAATCGACTCAAATAGTTTGAAGAAAAATAGTTTGAAGAACTATGTTAACTTTATTCTATTTTATTTTTCTTTCCTTGTTTCTTTTTCATTTGCTTTTCTCTTGTCATACCCCTTCATACAAGAGTGAGTATGGGAATTTGCATGAATCAATTTTGAACTTTGAATTATGGAACTATTTTAAGCAGTACACACGAACGTTTTGAAGAACAGTCTGTATTGTATCATGTTGGAATTTTGAAGATTAGTTAGGATTTAATGTTTTTTTGTTTTTCGTATTTTTACAGATAGAATAATCCATTAGGAATCTTTTGGTTTCCTATTTTTTCTCTCAAAGTCAGTTAGGATATTAAGGGTTTGTGCTCCTTATTTATTGATGTAATCTCTGAAGATATCAATAAGATTCAGAAAAATTTTATTCTCCCAAACTTATCATCATACTGAAAGCATTTAATGACATTCTAGATTTGGTTCATGTGGATACACTTGTTCTTCCATGATAAGGATTTGATGGCATTTCTTTCAACAGGGAACGGCAGGAGTTGCAATAGCTGGTCTTTTAGGAGCTGTTAGAGCACAAGGAAGGCCGATGATTGACTTCCCAAAACAAAAGATTGTTGTTGCTGGTGCTGGAAGGTTAGTAAATATGACGATATTTATACTTCAAAAAGGAAAAGTATCAATTCATAATATGTGGAAAAGGGTTAACTGATATTGATAGCTGGTGTTCACCAGAGCAAGAAAGTAATACCTTTCGTATTATCAATATACATAACCAACATTTTTCTTTAGAAGAGGATATAAAATATGAAATGAACAGGATAGAAAAAATGAAAAAGTGAAAAAAGGTTGTATTTATCTTCCAATACTGGGAAAAAAAAAAAAACCATAGATACAGGTATTTTAAGATGTCAGAGTGTGTTTGCTAATTTTTATATATGTTTGTAAACGTGAAGTTTGTTGGACTAGAGAATAAGATCATGTTTTTAAATGTCTGTCACCCATGTTATATTATTTTTTTTTAAAAAAAAGAGAGTATATACATTCATATTGTCTACATACGCGCACATTCATATTTTATATATATTAGTGGCTGTTTCTGAAATGGGGATCTATAAGGGATTATTGCATGAATAATATTGTTTTCAATTGTTCATAGACGAAATTTCGACAGGTGTATATTCGAATTTTGGATATCAGGTAAACCATGGAAAAATTAGTGAAAGTTGGTTCAAATGGGTTAATTTATCGATGACTTATTAGAACTAAATACAGCATTGCTAAGATGCACCTTTTCCCAACTAATTTGGACTGCTATAAGTACCATATAGTCAAATAATATCATTCCTGGTTATTTTAGGTATGGCTCTGAACTTGAGAAAGCAATATGCTACATTTCAGATGATGTCCTACTTGTGTCTTAAATATATAACCTCTATACTGTAAAAAGGGGACCAGACGCACATTTTCCCATCTAATTTGGGCTGCTATAAGGACCAGAGAGTCAAATAATATCATTCCTGGTTATTTTAGATATGGCTCTGAACTTGAGAAAGCAATATATATATAACCTCTATACTGTAAAAAGGGGGCCAATGGATGCTCTTTTATTTTTTTTTATTTTTATTTTTAATGCAATATAATAAGTCGCAAAAAAAAAAAAATCATAAAAGTTTTGATGAATCATAATTTTTTTGTTAAATTTTTGTACTGCTGTTGCTGCAGTGCTGGAATCGGGGTTCTTAATGCTGCAAGAAAAACAATGGCAAGGATGTTGGGAAACAATGAATCTGCTTTTGAGAGCGCGCTGAGACAATTTTGGGTTGTTGATGCTAATGTAAGTCATACTAAACATCCCAAAATGAAGTTTGCTTTGTAGGCTCGATTCTTTTTAGAGAGATAAGTACATGTATGGGATGAACTATCTCTTGCAAGTTATATCACATGCGTGTGTATAAGCTTTGGGAGCAGAAAGATGAGCCTTTTCTGATCATTGTTTATGCTATTTTAAAGTTTTAGGATGTCTTTTAAGAATCTGAATTATGATGTCAAGGAATTAATTATAATAGCATATTTAGTAGTAAATATATTAGGATCCAACCAGACTGTGGGACAGCTACACATGTAAGTGGTTACCTTTTCAATCGATTTGATGTTCGAAGAAAATGCAAAGAATATGTTCTGTCATAAGCTTAAAATTCACTGTGCACAACCTCCTGAATGTAGTGCAGTTAATTTTGAAATCCCTCTTGGTATATTAAAGTATGTTGCTATCCTACTAAACTGCAAGTTCATTCTCGAGAGAATCCATAATTGACTTCTCTTTTGGTATGCTATAAGAGTTGTCTTTCATCTTCATCATAATCTTAAAATCTCATCACACCTAGTGTCCTTTCTTTGCGAGCTGGTTATTGACCTCATGAATCCCTAGTGCTAGGAAACTTTAAAGGTGGATGGTTCCTTATTGGTGGGTAAAACATTTAAATAACTTGTCTTCTTGCTTCAACTTATACTTACTATTTAAATCACTGGAAAATATTAGTGATTTGTTTTTATTGACAAATTCCAACCTGTTGAGGTGCAATCATATGAACTAATTGTCCACGATCATCGTTTTATCAAATGATTTTGTTGTGTCAACGAATGAAGAAGATCCTGTATGTAATGCACTTTCTGAAATCTATTATGGAGCCTATTTCATGCTTGATGTCCTAATTAAATAAATTTCGGTACTGGCAAGACACATGGCCAGTGTTTCTTTCCAGACACTTTGAGATTAGCTCAACCAGATAATTAACTGTGACGTGTATCCAGGGTCTGATCACAGATGAACGTGAGTATATTGATCCTGAAGCCCGTCCTTTCGCAAGGAAGATCAAAGAAATTCATCGCCAGGGGTTAGAGGAAGGTGCAAACCTTGTGGAAGTGGTTCGTGAATTTTTCACATTTCTTGTTGAATTATTATGTATCAGCATATCAGTTTGTTCTGCACATAAAATGAAGGTCTTTGCTAGTTTTCTATGTTTAGGAAATAGAAATCCAGTACAGGCGTCTAGATTTCTGCCCATTATAAATTAAATGAGGGGAAAAAAAGGGGGGAAAAAAAAAAAAGGTCTTTGCTAGTTTTCTATGTTTAGGAAATAGAAATCCAGTACAGGCGTCTGGATTTCTGCCCGTAAGTCCAAGTAAGACTTGCATGGTTGGGCAATTAATCTGTTGGTTATCTATACCTTCTTCAATATTGATAATAAATTAAATGAGGGGAAAAAAAGGGAAAAAAAAAAAAGATTAGAAAACACAAAACTGTATAACCTAGTTTGCAAAAAGTGAGCTTCAAGATTAGAAGAAATGAAATGAAGAAAAGGAAGTTGGAGAGTCAAAACTGTCATCCATAAGAACATCAATCTCCAAAAATTATCTTTAAGAAATCCTATTTGAAAGGAACCAAATGCTCCAGATATCATGTGAAAATGACATGACAAATGTAGTTATGAAATTGTAAAGGCAATGCTTTTTGCTAACAAGAGCTGATTTCTTTAATATGTCTTGGATTGTTGTCGCTTAGCATGTGCGATTATGACATATGTCAAGTCCAAAAAAAAGCTTAAAGGAGCTACATGAATTAAAAATGTGATATTTTCTTATCATCAAGTCCAATTTTCTCCACAATAGTCATCATTTCTGGCTATTCTCGATGGCCAGGTGAAACAAGTGAAGCCTGACGTGCTGCTTGGATTATCGGCTGTGGGGGGACTGTTCTCGAAAGAGGTATATGGAATATTAGCTAAGCATCTACTTTTTCTAATAGAGAACTTCTGGAATGATCTAAACAACATAAGTTCATGCATTCCAAAATTAATGTAATCCAGGATAGGAAAAACACAAGAGAAGGAAGCATAAAAATTAGTGTGTGTGTGTGTGTTTGTTTGTTTGTTTTTATCTTTTTATCTTTTTCCTTACTTTTCTTCTTTATGGTTCAAGTTGATACCTAGAAGAGCAGTTTATAGATGAGAATTACTTGACATTTGGTTAGCGAAACTAGGTTGTTTATTGCTTATGTTACTATTACTTACCTTTGTTAGTGTCCATTGGAACTGGACTGCATATTCTTTTATTTATTTATTCATTTATTTATTTTTTCCACTGGGTATATGCCAACATTTTCATAGGATGAAAGCATCGTTTGTGTAATTTTGGCTTAGACTTCCAAGAATTTTACATTTGTACTAACTCATTCTTTGTTGCAAATTGACACCATGCAAATACTGTTTTAGGTACTAGAGGCCCTTAAATGTTCAACTTCAACGAGGCCTGCAATTTTTGCAATGTCAAATCCTACCAAAAATGGTATGTTATTGGTTTTTGACTGGGGAGAAGGTAATGTTATGGTTTCGAAGCTTTTGCCGGGTTCTAAGATTAATCTGCACTGTTTTCTTTTGGTGATACTTTAGCTGAGTGCACTCCTGAAGAAGCATTCTCTATCATTGGAGACAATATTATATTTGCAAGTGGAAGTCCATTCAATAATGTTGATCTTGGTAAGCATTGAAACTAAACTCTATATCCTATTCTATGGGCACTCCATTTCTCCGTAAAAGGGTTGCAATGATAAGGATTTTAGTCACAATGTTTTCCTCCCTTAATCCATTTTTTCTGTTGTCATTCGGGTTTGTTTAAAACCATAGTGGTAATTGCAAGGGTGATACAAGGAGCAGACAGTGAATAGAAAAGAAAAGGTGGAAAAGCTTGAATGACAGATAAAAATCAAAGGGAATTATAGTGTTTCAGGAAGCAATTTACAATTCCGTATGGATAAATATCTCCTTTGTCAATAGTGTTGAATTCTTGATGATTTAATATCTTCTTGTGTTTGTGTAAGGGCATGGTTAACGTGTGTGTGTGTGCTAAACAAGTTCTTTGCTTATTATTATAATTATCTTTTAACTGACAACTTTTTCATTGCAGGAAATGGTCATATTGGCCACTGCAACCAGGGTAACAACATGTACCTTTTTCCGGGGTAAGTCTGATCCACTTAAATTCTCAAAAGAAAAGCCTAGGAAGTTTTCCCTTTTTTTAATAATCATACGTACCTATTGTTGCATGCAGTATTGGACTTGGCACTCTTCTATCTGGCTCCAGAATCATCTCTGAGGGCATGCTGCAAGCTGCAGCAGAGTGGTATTTTTTGTATATCCTTTTATCCTTTTGGATTAGGTTATCCTGAATGGAAATTTTGGCACTGCAACTAGAGCATACTTCAAAACCCACACAATCAGGACTTGTCTTCAACACATGCAAAGGAGTATAATTTAGACTTGTTTTGATGTAGTAAAATATTTTAGCGAGAAGTAAGAATTATCTGGTAATTAAGGTAAAGCAGTGTAGAGGGACAACTTTTCGCTGACATATCTTTTAGAAAGGGACTACAACTCTCCACTTTAATTACCAGAAATCCCCCTCCTTCCAAAGGTAGAAAACATATATATATATATATATATATATATTTATATGTGTGTATATATATATATATGGATATCTAACTCTTTCAGTATCCGTAAAATCTTTTACACGACTTTTCTCATGGGCTAACTTTGAAATTCTGCTAATTCAAATCATAAATCTTTAATTCATCATTATCAAACTCATGTCCTAGCTGACTATTTCAGTTCTTTTATTGTCCGTCCAAATGGAACAATATCCTATAGATTTTGCTAACATGTAAATTGAATCCACAGCCTAGCTGCATATATGACGGAAGAGGATGTTGCAAAAGGAATAATATACCCATCCATATCGAGGTATGTAACCGTTTGGCTTTTCTTCTTTCTTTATTGTTATTTCCAATGACGTTTGGATGGAGTTCAGGGTCAAAACAGGAGTGTCGAAATGTTTGTTAACCTCATTGAAATTTTGCAGCATTAGAGATATAACAAAGGAAGTGGCTGCAGCTGTTATAAAGGAAGCTATAGAAGAGGATCTAGCAGAAGGATACCGTGAAATGGACGCCCGAGAGCTCCAAAAACTTAACGAGGTTTTTTTCTTCGGTCTATCTACAAAGCATACTTCTAAAGCTATACGGTCACACATTCAGGATCATATGATAAATGAATTGCACCTACCTTTTTTATTATAATCCTAGGTCACACGTGTAATTCATGATACGAAAATTGAGTGTTTGGGACATTTCTCAACCTAAGAGAAATATCCCCACATGAGAGAAACTCCAGGCTAGAAGTCCGGAAAAGACGAATGAGGGACTGAAGATCAAGTAGATGAGATTAGGCTATCAAGCAAAGAATAGATAGCTGAATTCGTCAATGTTACTTACTAGCACTCGTATGTTTGGGTGTACGTAGTGGAAGTATGTGTTTCTGTATCACGAGATCACGTCACAATCATCAATCAAGAATAAAGAATATATGCAAATAAAAGTAAGATCAAAGGGACCTGGCGGGTTGCCAGATGAATGATTATGTTGTTAAAATGGAATAACTTCAAGTTTTCTGCGTTTTGTATATCAAAATATTTTAAAAATATTTTATGATACTTCAGCAAAAAGAAATAAAATATTGATGCTTTAACTGTCACTAGATTGTGGCTGAGTTATTGTTCACTGACATCACACTGTGTAATTGCAGGAGGAAATTGTAGAATACGTGAAGAACAATATGTGGAGTCCAGAGTACCCAACACTGGTTTATAAGCAGGATTGACCCACCCCAACAACTGTGATTAAAAGTGCAGAATATCAACAAAATCAGTGTTGTATTTAAGAAATTATGTGTCAATTTCATCTCAATAAATAATTTGTTTTTTGCTTGTTGCTCTTCAATTTCGAGCATGTATATTGATCATGTACACTTTCTGCATAGGTCGCATTGTTCCTAGATTTATATTCTCTTTATTTATAAAATGTGAAACAACTAGTCTTAATTCTTAGCATGTATTGATTTTCATTTTTTTTGTTATCTATGAGTGGGATCACTTTTATGCTGTATGGTGTATTATTTTAAACACGAACGTTTATAGATGAGGCCATTGAAAATTAATCCAATAGCTAACCAAAAAAAAAAAAAAAAGAATAAAAAGAAAAAAAAAAAAAAGAAAGAAACAAAAAAGAAAAAGAAAAGAAAAAACCCTTCCATACTAAACATCAAATTTTGCGCTCTTTGCCTCTTTGACCACAGAACACATGTAAGCTTTTCTTTTTCTTTTTGCATAAACAACCTAACTGGTATCTTATCTAAACTTGCCCCCTCCTGGTCGCTCCCTTCTCCTGCATAAGCATCTTCCGACAATGGATGCTCTTGGCCGCTGGGGCTTCTCTCTTGCAAGTATATGTTGCCTTTGCCGCAAGGATCAGAAGACGCTTGAGCACCATTTATCCACTTTGAGTATGCTCGCTTTGTATGGTCGGCCTAAGTAAGCTTTCAGTAGGAATTTTGACTTTCCCGCAGATTTGAGAATCTTCTTCTCAAAGCTCTTGGTAATAGCATAGGTTCTCTCTCTTTGGAAAATTGCTAATTTTTTTTTTCACTGTTTCGTCTATTTGGAATGCTAGAAATCATGGTTTTTTTATTTTTATTTTTATTTTTTAAAGAACAATTTGATTTATAAGTTTGCCTACAAGGCTTACATTTGAGCTGCAGTAGAGGAAGGGAATAAGGTTGATACTGGTCATATGCTCAATTCTCAATCTGAGCTACTCGATCGTTATGCATAAATTTCATGTCACTCTTCTCAAATTGTGGAGGTTAATTGGATGCCCCGTCCTAATTGGCTCAAGGTTAACACCGATGGTTCGGCTTGGGGAGCTCCTGGCAGGGCCGGCTGTGTTGGTATCTTCCTAACTTGTCGTGGTTTTTTAGCAGGTTTTTTTCTCTGCTTATTGATATGTCTTTTGATTTTGAAGCGGATCTTATGGGACATATTGTTGCTTTGGAGCATGCATGGGACTTTCAAGGGAGAAATATATGGATTGAACGTGACTCTATTTATGTAGTTACAGCCTCTAAAACTTTTTTCAGATTCCATTCCGTGGCATTTTAGAAATAAGTGACTGCGTGTTTTACATTTTGTCAGTAAGCTTAATGCTCGGATCTCTCAAATTTACAAAGAAAGAAATTGAGTTGCAGACGAGCTTTGCTTCTTTAGCTGTTTCCAGAGATCAATTACATTGGTCCCTAATAACTAATCGGAATTCTTTTTTTTTTTTAAGCCCAATTAAGTTAAAAAAAAAAAAAAAAAAAAAAATCCCAGTTGAAAACCATATATCTGGGGTTTGGATAACTCCACCATAACCTAGATGAGAGGCTGGGGTGGTTGTTAATGAGGGAGCCTTGATTGAAGAAGACGATGAGTCCAGCAACAGTCATGGTCAAAGAAGATTAGACAACTAATGATTCGATCATGCATCGGTGGATCATGATCTTACTTCCTGGAGCTCTGTCGATTGTTAGATCTTGTTGGAGTTTGCACTATTCGCGGGCGACGAGGACTTCAAACTTTGATAATGATAGTGATATTGACGGTGGTGACGACAACGACGAGGCATATCTGGGGAGTGGAAGATGCGGGTATTTCTTTTAGGCATTTCAGAAGATATTTGAGAAAAATATTTTATTAATTTTTATACTTTAATATTTATGTAATTGATTTCTATCCCCTTTCTAGACTGTACCAGATTTCTCTCCTCCTCCCTTTTCAAAGAGAGTTTTTCTAAATTGATTTAATAACATTTTACTTAAAAATGCTACTCAAAGATATTTTTGCACATGACTTTCTATTTAGACTAAAAAAACACCCTTCCAGAAGAACCACAATACACTAAAAAATAATTAACTATTTAAATTAAGGGAGAATATGCAAAATAGCATAAGACAATCTGTGATTATAAAATTATAACACAATTTAAAATATTGTTACTAAATAGCTTAATTAATACATATGACAAGATTAAAAACCCAAAATGCCCTTGAGTATCTCTCTCCTCTCTCTTCCCTATCTCGCCCCTCTCCACATCTATTTCTTTTTCCCCGTCGCTGGAAATCAAAACAGGAATAGTGACAGCGCCAACGTCGAGATCAGGACGACGACATAAACCGGAATCTCATCGGCATCGCGATCTTCAGACTCTAGGTCGTGACGGATCTCGCCGAGGAGATTGCAATTCTAGAGAAGATCGCGATGAATCTCGCTTGGAGATTGTGATTCTAAGGTCGCAACGGAAGCTTGCAATCCGGTGGAGGTCGTGACGGCCGGTCGTGAAAGATAGATCCTCGCGACAAAAGGAATCGCGATGAAATCCGATGAGATCTCATCACCGTCGACCTGAAATCTTCGATGATCCCGTGATTCCGTCTTCTCCGTCTTCATGACTGAATCCTCCGGCAGCTCCATGGCTGACACTGGTCGTTGGAATTAGGGGGTGGCTGGCCTGTTTAGGGGTTAGGGTTAGGGTTAGGATTAGATTTGAGCTTGAATTTGTGGATGAATTGAGACTTTTTTTTTAATATTCAAAACTTTGGAAAATAAAATGTAAATATTAAAAGTATTATAACAATTTTTAATTCGTAGATATTTAATATTAACCTATTAGCTTGTAAATAAAAAAAGAAAATAAGGATATTTATCTATAAATAATTGTATTTACCTTATTTATTTATCAGTTAATCTCATATTTACTTGATAAATGTGATATTTACTCGTTAGATAGAAAACAATAAATAATGATATTTACTCGTCGGATAGAAAACTGTAAAAAATGATATTTACCTATAAATAATGGTATTTTCCTGAATAATGATATTTATATGATTTATTTTATTAATAAATCTAACATTAATATAATATTTAATTGTAAATAACTATATTTACCAACATTAAACAAGATAAATCACATTATTTACTTAGATTTAGTGCTTGTTTGGAAACCAAGTTCAAACTTGATTTTTCAAGCTCATGTTTTGTCTTTTTCCTCAAAAGTCTTTATCTTTTTCTCAAAAAGTTTTTTGTCTTTTCTGAAAAGTTAACAAAATTTACTGTTTAAACTTAAAAAACTCAACTCAAACTTATTCATCAAATTAGATTTAATGTATATTAGATTTATTAGTAAATATATAGATTTACTAGTAAATAATTGAAATTTTTATATTTATACAATATTTGTTAAAAATTACACATTTAGTATGTACTAATAAATATCAATATTTTGCTAATAAATCTGATAATTATTTTGTTTGTAATTCTTTTTGATTTCTATGATGAATTTAAATTTTATCATGTAAATCCAATATTTGACTAATATTTAATTTAATAAATCTAATATTTATAAGTAAATATCAATATTTACTAGCAAATCTGGATATTTACTTTGTTTTTAGCTTTTTTTTTTATTTTTATTTTTATAAATCTAATTTTTTTTTAAATTTATTTCAATTTCTATTAGTACCTTCAAAACTTTTTTTTACTAACTAACACCATAATTCTTTAATATTTACAAAAGCTCCATGGAATTAGTTAATATAACAAAATAACCCCAAATTAGCCCCAAATCAACCTAACCCTAACCCTAGGTCATTGCTGCTCGTCGCCCACCGCCGCTGACGACCAGGCGAAGGAGGCAACATCGCGACTACTAGGTCACCGTCGTAGTACCTGTTCCGCTGGAGATTAAAGAAGAAAACCAATGTCATCGCAGCCTCCTTTCCGTCGGAGATCGAAGAAGAAAACCAACAAAAACCACAACAATGGAGACCTGTAGAAATTAAAAACCAACAAAACCCAGATAATCGCATGTAAGAGAGAGGGCGAGAAAGTGAAAGAATCCCAATTTTCCACCCGGCGATTCTCACCATTCTTTTCATCACAATTTCACGGCCAGCGATCGCGCAAAGGAAGGGGGAGGTCGTTGCTCGTCACTCGGGGAACTTCAGCGATCGTGATGGTGTCGACGATTTCATGCGTCTTCTCCAATCAATGGGAAGAGAGAGAGAGGAGAGGAGAGAAGAGAGACGGAGGACATTACACTCTGTTTGGTTCACTCTCTCAAACTCAACTTTTCTATATCAAATTTTATCTTTTTCCTCAAAAGTCTTTGTCTTTTTCCCAAAAAGTTTTTTGTCTTTTCTGAAAAGTCAACAAAATTTACTATTTCAACTTCAAAAACTCAACTCAAACTAACGAACCAAACGAACCGAGAAAGAGAGGGGAAAGATAGAGAATGGAGAGAGAGGAGAGAGAAAGAGGAAGAGAGAGAAACATGCTGATTGTATAAAGAAAATGTAGAAAATAATCATTAGGGGTAAAACATGAATTTAACGTCTTAAAAAATGTGAATATGCTATAATTTAACGAGAATAATAAAATATGTTATATATTTAAAATATGTATAAAAAATATGCTATCTAATATGATTTCTCTTATGGGGTGTTTGGTGAATGAGTTTGAGTTAAGATTTTGAATTTGAGTTTGAGTTAAGTTAAGTTGAGTTTAAAAGTTAAGTGTTTGGTAAAAAGTTTGAGTTGAAAAGTTTAATTTGAATTGAGTGTTTGGTAAAAAAGTTTGAGTTGAAAAGTTTAAAAAGTGTTAGGACCCTGTTTGGATGTTAAAAATTTGAGTTAAAATTTTTAATTCGAATTTAATATTTCATTGTAGGCTTCAGATCATAAAAATGGAAAAATTAAAATAAACTAAATTAAAAACACACATCAACAATATATATCAAAACCTTTTACAATATTTCTTACATAGCCATAAAATACAACAACAATAATGAGCTAGTGGGTCACTAAAAGTTAATTAAAAAACATAATAATTACAATCCTAATATGATTTAACTAGAGAAATGTAATTTATTAGAATTGTATTATGTATTGGAAATTAATAATTTTTTTTACATCTTAATTTAGTTCCTATGTGTAGAATAATTATGACTATAGTCCACAAAATTTTTTTTGAGATTTGTTAGTTGTTTTACTTTGAGATTTAAATAATTTTTCCTTTAAATTATTCCTCTCCTTTTTTTTCATTTTACCTTTTTTGCTTTTTCCTTAAGTTATATTTGTTGTTTTTTAATATTTTAATACTAACAATAATAAATAAAGAAAGAAAATACCCCTCCCTCCCTCCCTCCCTCTCTCCCCCCTCCCCCTCCCTCCCTCCCTCTCTCCCCCCTCCCCCTCCCTCTCGCTCCACCCCTCTCCACCATCTCCGCCAACGCCGTCGCGCCCCCCACCCCATACCCCGACGTCCTCCCCCTCCCCCCCCTCCCCCTTTTTCTCCCTTCTTCTCGCAATCCCCCGACACAAACCCGATCTGGGTTACACCGCCGTCGCCCCCACCATCTCTGCCAACGCCGTCGCACCCCCCACCCATACCCCGACGTCCTCCCCCCCCCCCCCCTCCCCCTTTTTCTCCCTTCCTCTCGCAAGCCCTCGACACAAACCCGATCTGGGTTACACCGCCGTCGCCCCCACCATCTCCGCCATCGCCGTCGCGCCCCCCACCCCATACCCCGACATCCTCCTCCCCCCCCCCCCTCTCCCCCTTTTTCTCCCTTCCTCTCGCAAGCCCCCGACACAAACCCGATCTGGGTTACACCACCGTCGCTCCCACCATCTCCGCCAACGCCGTCGCGCGCCCCACCCCTTACCCCGACGCCCCCCCCTCCTCGCTCTCCCTCCCTCTTGCAACCCCTCGAAACGAACGCAGATTTGGGTTGTGTCGCCACCGCCCCCCCCCACACCCCCCCCTTCCCCCCCCCTCCCATGACGACATAATCATGCCCCCCACCCTTGTGCCCTTTCTCCCATCTCTCTCTCTCTTCTCTTTCTCTCTCTATCCCCCTCTCTCCCCTCCATCTCTCTCGGTAGGGAGACTTGGTGAACAGTAAACCAAGCTTGGTTTACTGTATAACGGTTCAAAGAAGGGTTGGGGCTGAACTTAGACACCAAACTCTTTCAGTTGGGACTGAGCTAGGAAAAACCAGTTTGAACTGGTTTGCCAAACGGGCTCTTAGTGTCTGTTTGGATCGTTAGTTAGAGTTAAAATTTTTAAATTGGAATTGATTAATCTTTTAAAAACTATTTATAATTTTTATTAATTAAAAAAAATAAAAATTTAATAAAAAAATATAATTTAATTAAAATTAAATTAATGTGCCCTGCAAAGCCTTAAATAATAAACCAGTCCTGTTTTGTGTGATGTATATTTCGTATATTATAATCATATAATATGATATAATAGTAAAATCAACTAGTCCGGACTTCGGAACGCCGCCAGACTGAAACGACATTTCTTATATATATATATATATATTTATGTATGTATGTATATGATATTTGTACAATTCTATAAACAACCCAGGAGCCATAGAACAGAAATTGCGACCCACACTTTGCTAAACCTTGCGTTGTGTACGTCATCATAATTTTCAAAATTCAAAATTTCAAACGCGTCCGGTCCTCTCAGACGACCCCACGACATTCCCAACGGTGCATACCTGCCGCACTCTATCTTTCCCCTCCCTCTCTATCTCTCAGACAGATAACACAAAAAATTTGGATTTAGGAATACGAAAAAAAAAAAAAAAAATTACTGGCGACTCTTGTCTTCTGACTTGTCCGAATCCCAGTCGTAATTTTGCTCCTTTTTCTTTTTTCCAATATTCCACTTCTGCCCCTCTTCTCTTTCTCTGCTCTGGACTTTCGCAGCTGCTTCGCCATTTTTCCATTTCCAAGCTTCTTCCCCAAGCAAACAGAAAGCTTCTTCTAGGGTTTATCTTCTCAAGAAGAAGAAGAAGAAGAAGAAGAAGAGAGTTTTTGTTTGTGAACAAAAAAAAAGCAAAAAGAAAGAAAAAGAAAGAAGATGACGACGATGGAGAGTTTGATCGGGTTGGTGAACCGGATTCAGCGGGCTTGCACGGTGCTCGGCGACTATGGCGGCGACGACAACACTTTCTCTTCTCTCTGGGAGGCTCTTCCTTCTGTTGCCGTCGTCGGCGGCCAGGTATGTCCCCTCGTTTTTCTCTATTTTTGAATTTTATTTATTTATTTTTTTTTGAGGTTTTGCTAGGGTTTTGGAGCTGATTCTATTCCAGGAATTGGAAATTTAAGGTTGTTTAAGGATTTAGACGACGAAACCTAGGTTGATTTTAGGAGGGAGAGGTTTTTGGAGATGTCAGCGAGGATATAGGGGGGTTGTAGATAGGGAAAGTGTTAAAGTTTCCGCGAAGTGGGGAAACAATCGAACATGTTTGTCATTTACGGCAGAAATTTTATTTATTTATTTATTTATTTATTTTTAATTAGGAATTATGAATTTTTATGCAAGAATCAAATCATAATACTGATTTATTTGTTTTTATTTATTTAATTTTTTTGTGGGCTTGATGGAAATTGATTACAGAGTTCAGGCAAGTCTTCGGTGTTGGAGAGCATTGTTGGGCGTGACTTTCTTCCAAGAGGATCAGGTTAAAAAAAATTATTTAATTGTGTTCGGATATGTTTATGAAATGCTGTGTTAAGTTATAAGCCTTGGAAAATGAAAACGGAAAAGTGAAACACAACTTTAAGCTGTTTTCTATTTGCTTAACAAAATTCATTCTCACCGTTTTTTGTTTAGCTTTAGATAAACAAACACAATTTAGAAAACTTTTTCATTGTTGTGCCTCAAAACACATGTGGTTTCATTTCCAATACAATCTGAAAATGGTACGAAATTCCCCCTTTGTATTTCCTTTATCATCTTCTCTCATTTAAAAAAAATTTTTTTTTTTAAATTTTAAAAAATTAGTTTTGACTTATGAAGGAGTTTGCTTTTGGATAATTGCAGGGATTGTGACGAGGCGGCCTTTGGTGTTGCAGCTTCACAAGACTGAGGATGGCGCTCAGGAATATGCTGAGTTTCTTCATATCCCCAAGAGGAGATTCACTGATTTTTGTATGTAGCTTTAATTTCATGTATTTCACAAGCACTCAAGGCTAATATATTCATGCAGAGCGTGTTAGGGATTAAGAACCCTAATCCATATTATTTGAGAGCACTAGAGTGTGTTTGGCAGGATAGAACACTGGAACGAATTAGAGGGATGGAATAATTAGTGGAAGGATTTTAACTTTCATGGTTGTTTGGTAGGAGAGAAAAGAGGAAGGGAGGGATTAGGGAAGGGACTCCAAATCTTTCAAAACACCCCGATTTTGATATCTCCTAAATTCAAGAGATTTTTGGAGGGATTTGGTACCAAACATCATGGGAGAAAGGGATCTCTGCCTCATTCCTTATTTCCCTCACCTAGGTGATTTACCACTCCCTTTGCTTCACTTTCAATGTGAGAGCTATATGTTCACTTGCCTTTACATAATGCCTTTCTTAGTCTTTTTTGTTTTTTCTCAATAGAAAAATGGCTGCCCTAAAAATCCCATGTATAGCACGGGAATTAGGCTAAACCAATTACACATGTAGAATACCTAAAATACCCCTGAAAATTTGCCCACGCTGTTGTTGATTTGAAATGTGACAGGATCAGGGGTTAGTGCGGTTAGTAGTTAATTGAGATATTCTGTTAGTGTGGTAGTTAGTGCGGGGATCCTATCAAATTGTTTAAAAATAGTAGATATGTTTTGTTGGATGATGGCTGATAGGAGATATGTTTTGCTCTAGGGTATTAGTTCATGTGCGAAGGGAAATATTGGTTTTTCAGTTTGTAATTTGTCCATATTTTGTTTTAAAAAAGCATATGCCATTTTCATTCCACTAGAGCTGGCAATTAGAGATACAGAATACAATATGGTCTATAAATTTTATTCTGTTAATAATCTGGTTGCTTCTGTTTCCTAGACATGTTTGTTCGTAATTCTTTAGCATTGTCTGTTCATCTAACTTGGTTTTCTGGACAATGTACCAGTATTTTAAGTAGTCTGGTTGACAAAAGTAAACTTCATATTCATTTACTTGGTGAGAATTACTCTACAGTTTTTCGAAATGTGAATTTCTGTTGTAAATTTTGTGAATGTATTTTTACTAGAAATTATTTGGATGCATCTCTAGATGATAAGATTTCTTCTTTTTATTTATGGATTTTCATAATGTAGACTAGACATAAAGCTTAATTGAGACGACATATGTAATGTTTCAGATTCTTCAAAGTAACAAAGTTTGATTTTATGCTTTTCCGTTATGATTGGATGTAATACCATATTTTTAAGCCATTCTTATTTTCTTTATTCTTTTTCCTTTTATTTTTTCCTTTATGTGATAATTAGTTTATGTGCTTGAGATACCATGGAAATGAATTATACTCCTTGACTGCTTCCTGCAGCTATGGTTCGTAAGGAAATTCAGGATGAAACTGATCGAGTGACGGGGAGGACGAAACAGATCTCTCCTGTTCCCATCCATCTCAGTATCTATTCCCCTTATGGTTCGTCTTCATTCTTCTTCCTTTTTATTTCTTAAACTGGAAGATCAAGTCTTTGCTTTTCAAATTCTTCTGTTCTTTGTTCCAAATTTTGTTTTGCAGCGTTTACTTGCTTGCCTTGTTTCGACTAATTCTTGGTCTTGTTCATTGGCAGTTGTCAACTTGACTCTAATTGATTTACCTGGTTTAACAAAAGTAGCTATTGGTATGTTGTTTTTGTTTCCGTCAATTTTAATATTTCTATTTGGCATATCTTATTGCAAACTCAGTCACTCAAGAAGATGATAATTAATGCAGAGGGGCAGCCTGAGAGTATTGTCCAAGATATTGAAGTCATGGTTAGATCTTATGTCGAAAAGGTAATGGCATTTATCTTGAAGTGGTACTGTTTTGTGCATTAAAACTTTGGGCCTGCCGGTTTGGTTTATTTTTTGCAGACATTATCAAAGGCATATACTTGGACGAATATGCCTCTTAAACTCATACATGTCCATTCTCACGCACACACAAACTTGTGGAAGATTTGGTCACCGACTCCTACCTCTTTCTCTGTTTCTATATGTGCATTATCGATGATAATTCATCGTCTTCTTTGATGTAGTGTTCTTAGTGGACGGCCTATGTGAATTGTTAGATTTGCAAAAGCATAGCCTCCATTAGAATTAGTTACGTTATTTTGTGGCACTTAGCTTTAATGCTTGAAAGAATTCTATGTCAGGCTAGAAAACAAGGAGTTTATCAAGTCTTCAATGATTACTCAATATGGTGTTGTTATTGTTTTGTTTGATTGTACCGGTGTCAGATATAACTGATCTGAGCGTAGAGCTACAAAAGAATTAGCCAAAGTTGGTCATGTTTTTTATTAAAACTAGTTATGGTGAACGAGAGAGAATTTCTTGTGAAGTCAAGCATACTAATTACAGTTCTTTATCGTAATTTCCTCAAGTCATCATGTTTAGATGAATGTGACAAGGTTGTCTTATGTGATGTTTATGGCTTTCTACAGCCTATTCTAAAAAATGAATGTTTTGTTTTTGTAGCCTAATTGTGTCATATTAGCTATTTCTCCAGCCAACCAGGATATAGCTACGTCTGATGCAATCAAACTTTCCAGGGAAGTGGATCCCAGTGGTACGCTCTATAATTATTTAAGCCAATTACTTTTTGCAGTCATATCTTGTCACTTTTGTTGGTCTTACAAAATCTTGTTTATACCTACCATAGGTGACCGAACATTTGGTGTCCTGACAAAGCTGGATTTGATGGATAAAGGAACAAATGCATTGGATGTAAGATCCGTCGTTTTGCCAATCTTTATCTGGGGTGCATCCTTGCATATAACAACATGCTCCATATATGGCTTCCAAACGAACAGTCTTGTTCTCGATTTCTTTCGTAGTTACATAGTGTTTTAAAGTTCTCTAGCTTTTACATTTAACTAGAGAAATTGTCAATCAAAAATGAGTCCTCTGCTTTGTTTTTAGAACTCTCCTTATAGATTTCTTTGTATTATTTAAACTCTATGTCCGTATGTTTCAAAAACCTACACATGTTAGGTGAAAGCTTTATGAGATTATTTTGTCTTACTGTTCTCTTTACCTCTTAAGGTTCTCGAAGGAAGATCTTATAGGCTGCAACAGCCTTGGGTTGGCATTGTGAATCGTTCCCAAGCTGATATCAATAAAAATGTCGACATGATTGTTGCAAGGCGCAAGGAGAGAGAGTACTTTGCAACCAGTCCCGACTACGGGCACTTGGCCAATAAAATGGGTTCAGAATACCTTGCAAAACTTCTCTCAAAGGTTTATTACTATCGAAATTCTGTTTCCGTTTCAAGATATCTTTAGTTTGCTGAAATGGGATATAATGTTGACTGTGCCATGTTTACAGCATCTGGAGTCTGTAATTAGAGCTAGGATACCAAGCATTACATCTTTGATTAACAAAAGCATTGATGAACTTGAATCTGAGATGGACCATCTCGGTAGGCCCATTGCTGTTGATGCTGGGGTGAGTGATCCGATGTTTCCATAATTGTTTACAAATTAAGCTAATATTTCTGCTGTCTAGCCGTGCTTAACTGGGATATTATATTGTAGGCTCAATTATACACTATATTGGAACTTTGCCGTGCATTTGACCGGATTTTCAAGGAGCACTTGGATGGAGGGTAAACATTTACCGAAATTTTCAAGCCTAGTTTATCACCGTCTTTGAGAATTTAATTGTTTCCTTACCAAAATTTCTAAGCTCCGATATCTTACCTGTATTGGAAATTGCCTGATCTACATGTGGTTTCTCTTATTTTTCTTTTAGTGTGCTTTGTTAGGTGGACACTGCTGCACCGAGCCATTGGTTGGGTGCATTTATTCACTTTGCATATTGCAGTGTTATTATTGACATTGTTCTGCTTATTATTCTCTATTGACTCAGAAGAACCTCTTGATAACTATTAAATTTCTTTACTAAAGCCATTTTTTCCCCCATCTTAGGCGGCCTGGTGGTGATCGAATTTACGGCGTCTTTGACAACCAGCTTCCTGCTGCATTAAAAAAGCTTCCATTTGATCGGCATCTTTCTCTGCAGAATGTAAGGAAAGTGGTTTCTGAGGCGGATGGTTATCAACCACATTTGATTGCCCCAGAGCAAGGTTACAGACGCCTAATCGAGGGATCACTAAATTATTTTAGGGGCCCAGCTGAGGCTTCCGTGGATGCTGTAAGTAGTCGTTGTTTATACTGGTCGTCGAATTCTTTAAGAATGTGTTCTCTACTTTACTTTTCTGGAGATTCTATAGCTTGTTTTGGAAATTATTTGATACTCCTTGGCTGATCTAGAAATTGTAATGTAGGTTCACTTCGTGTTGAAGGAACTTGTGAGGAAGTCCATGGGAGAAACTCAGGTAAATCCGGAGAATTCATTGATAGTTATCCAACAACGGTTCTATTTGCTACCTAGAAAATGAGAAATAATGTATTACTTTACTTGAGATTATTTATTTCAATGTATGTTTCGAACAGGAGTTAAAGCGCTTTCCAACTCTTCAAGCTGAAATAGCTGCTGCTTCAAATGAAGCCTTGGAAAGATTCCGTGAAGACAGTAGGAAGACAGTTGTACGATTAGTTGACATGGAATCTTCATATTTGACTGTGGAATTCTTCAGGAGACTTCCACAAGAAGTGGAGAAAGGAGGAAACCCAGCTACCCCAAACCCAGATCGATACTCAGAGGGCCACTTCCGAAGAATAGGATCAAACGTGTCCTCTTATGTGGGCATGGTAGCTGAGACGCTGAAGAACACAATTCCTAAAGCTGTGGTGTATTGTCAAGTCAGAGAAGCCAAACAGTCTTTGCTAAACCACTTCTACACACAATTAGGGAAGAAAGAGGTACTCTCACTCTCGCACGCAGCACATCCTGGGATGCACTGTGCATGAGTGTTTTTGTCTATGCTTAAGGTTATTGAACTCGTTGGCTGACCTGATGGTTTTGACAAAAAACTTCTTCACATTGATGACAGAAGGGAAGAGTTTGCTCCGTTGCCTTTGGAAGCAAAGTTTTATTTAATAAAATCTATAAGTTCTACTATCTGGTAGTACGCTTGGAACAGACAATTTCTTTGTATAGCGAAGAGACTCTTTGGTGTACAAATAGATTATCTTTTGGAGCAAATGACTTCGGACATGTTTACATGTTCACAAATAAATAAACACTAGAAAGTGAATCAGTGATCTCGTCCCTTCACATGAACACGTTTCCTCGCCATACAGACAATTAATATTGTTTCTTAAATGCTAATTTGAGGTTTTTAACATAATGTTTCAGGCTAAGCAGCTTTTGCAAATGTTGGACGAAGACCCAGCAGTGATGGAGAGGAGGCAACAGTGTGCAAAAAGGCTGGAGTTGTACAAAGCAGCTAGAGATGAAATTGACTCGGTATCGTGGGCACGCTAGACTCGCTTGTGCTTCGGGGAGAGCTCTTGTTTCTTGTACTATAGTTTATACTTACTACGACGGATGTTCCAGGTTCTCTGGAGCTGATGGGCTTATTGACGGTTGAGATTATTCTGAGCTATTGTTATTATTTTTTTTTCCCCTCATACTCTGTTGTTTCATTGTTAAGCAAATGTCTCGTGCTTTGGGACGGGATATGCTTGATTCTTGTTGTATTTAATGTATTCTTTGTTATGTCTGTGACTTACTGATAGTAGTGTGTGCACTCCAGCATATTAGATATTTCAGTATAGCTTCCCATTCGATTCTGTTGGATCGACTTTTATTTTTTTTTAAAATAAAATTATATATTTATATATATATTTTAAGTGTTAGGAATCCATTGGGTAGAACTCACCCTTACAAAATCGGCTTGCAAGGGGAGGGTATCCAAGTGTATATAAACCAATTAATCAGTTTATACCTCTTTCATATGGGATACTTGGTATCTAACATTTTATCATATTTCATGACCACCTTTTACCCATCTTCCCGGTGACATCGTGGATCGCACCTATCGGGTGGTAGCCTTCCCTTGGTAGTGTCATCCGCAATGACAATCATGTAATTGTAGTTCATACTACATTCGATCTCATACTCAATACTGACTCAGTTTGTAATGTTTGATCAAGCTTGTGCTCAAATTTTCTTGCGGTCTACGTTATCGATACTGATTAAGTGATTTTACTTTCCTCTCCGGTTTGGTGGCTTTACTTGGTTTTATTTGATGGTTTGATGACTCCACCAATGCAATTTAATACAACATATAATGTAACTGTTTTGATTTGACTCATGATATCAAGAACTAATTCTGATATCAATTATTAGGAACTCATTGGAACACACTCTTGCAAAACTGGCTTACAGGAGGAGAGGATTCCGAGAGCTTAGGAATTCACTCTATCTTATAATTATTCCAAGAGCTTAGGAATTCACTCTATCTTATAATTATTTCGTGTTGATATATGGTATCCAACAATAAGCACTTTTAATTGGATTGAATAACAAGAAAATAAAAGAAAATCAAGGGGAAAGCTTTAGTGATTTATCCATCAGTTTCTTTGTCTAATTCAAAGTCTCTTGGATTAATATTGTTCTATATTGTCACAGGCAAAAAAACATGGGAAAAAGAGGGTTAATTTGACTTTTGTTTACAAGCAAAGGAAAAAATGACTTGGGAGTAGGACATGGATCCATATTTGCCCTAGCCCATGTCGTTGACTTGCCAAATTACAAGTTCCATGAGGTTAATGGAAGGTTAGCTAACATGCTTAAGTTACACCACCGGTGGTAGTGGCATAGCAATAAGAGGATAACCTCTCAAGACTTTGTTGCCTAGCATCCAGAGATCGAATTCTTTTGTCCGTTGTGAGGCTACAATTATGCCCCTCTAATAGCCTACTAAATTGGACTTGACCTTAGTGATTTTGGACTACTTGGATGTTAGTTAAGAAAGCATGGGCCAGATTATTCTCCTGTTCTACTTATGGTACTAGTAAATTCCCATAGTGATACTTGTTAGTTCCACTCATGGTACCAGTAAATTCCTATAGTGATACTTGTTAGGGGAGTGAAGACACCACTAATCCCTCTTTTTTATTTTATTTTATATTATTTTATATTAGTGCCCAAAAAAAAAAAAAAAAAGGGCCTAGGTTACAACTTGAGAAAGCATCAACTATTACATTAAAATAAACACATTTCAGAGAGATCTAACTGTTAGTTTACCAATTCTCCCAAAAGCTTAAGCTGTTAGGAGGTGGGCCAACAATAGTTTTATATTTCAACACTCCCCTTCACGTGCAGACCAAACAATCGGCAAACGTGCGGACAAATATTAATTTGAAAGTCCAACACAAATTATAAGAAGCCCGAAACATATTAAAGGCCCAACACGCAATGATAATAAAAGGGGTTAAATAGTGCAATTGCAGGGGGTTCGAACTCAGGACCTCCTGCTCTGATACCAACTTAAGCTGTTAGGAGGTGGGGCCAACAATAGTTTTATATTTCAACACTAACAAAGCTCCTTGCCATTATAACTCAACCACTCTTATGGACACACCAACTCGGCAACTCCATCACACCATGCAAATAATAAACCCTTGTCTTCCAGTTCCCACGGTGGAAATAAGACATTTTTCTTGAATTTTTTTAGTTCTTTTTAGAAAGAACAGTTTCATACTAGTATGAAAGATAATGTATTACAAAATTGAATCAAACAGGTTCAATGAGATGTTTAAATAACATGTTACAAAAGAATCTTGGATAGATTTTCCGACTATTATCCCCCAAAAGTAAAGGTTTTCTTTACTATACTAAACCAGGTTACTATTGTTTCAAGTTGAAATTACTCTTGCTTGCTCTGAGAAGTCTCCCAATGCGGTCCACAGTTTTGGGTCATCAAAATCCTTAATAACGAAGGACGCTCCAGCATCTAGGAGCAACTTTTCCGGGTTTCTGGTGCCTAAACCCACTACTGGCATCCCGGCTGCTATGCCGGCTTTCACTCCTGAAACAGAATGCTTAACAAGCAAGACCAGATGTAAACATGTTAGTCGAAGTTTTGGAAAGCAAAAGCTAGGAGAGGACAGTTTCAGAGCTAAACCTCGAATACGAAAGCATGTTCGTATGACAATTCAAGTGCTTGGAGAGCCTTTATATATGGATCGGGGAATGGTTTTGCTCGATCACATTCGTTTCCAATGACAAGAATTTCGAAGAAATTTGTAAGGTCCAGCATTGTAATTATGAGCTCGGCGTTTGGCCTTGGAGCGTTTGTCACTGCAGCCTTCTTTAAGCCGTGTTCTTCGATCCATTTGCACAATCCATTTGCACAAATTTCGTCAGCCCTGAACTGGCTTCAACTGCTCAGCTGCGAATCTGTAGGTATCCGTTCAAAACGTTTGGTTTAGTACCGGTTTAATTCTTTGAAACAGCAACGAAAATGATGAATTGGAACACTCTTCCCCAAGAGTGTCTCACTCCCATCCAATTTCCCTACTTGTAAAGGCACAAATGCTGAAAATCTTAATTGAAAATAAAAATATCAATGAACAAAATTTCTACCTTATCTTCCATAAATACCTATCTCTTACTTATCATTCCTAGAGAAATGGATTCTGTCTGTGGGACTGAAAATTAGACCATTAGAAGACCACCATTAGAGCCTTTTTCTTACAAAATAGATATTATAAAAATTATTTTAATACGTTTTTAAAAGGGATTCAATCATGAGTTATTAATATGACTAGGAGAAGAAAAGATTGTGATTACAACAGCTGAGCAACTCAGCTTCAGAATAACTCAAAGGTTAACTTCCACCGACTTGAGCCGTTGTGAGTAGGCAAAAATTATTATTATTTTTTTTAAAGAGTTGTTATGATTTGTCTTCTAAGCTTGTATTTGGTTTGTCTGTTGGATATGAAATTTTTAAGTTAGAGTTTGTTGACTTTTTAAAAACTAACTATATATTTTATTGACTTTTTAGTAAAAGATAAAAATTGATATAAAAAAATACAGTTTAATTACAGTTAAACTTAAATGTCAAACAAAGCCTAATTATTCACATTTTCTTGGCAACAGCCAACAACAGAAAACTTGGCAATGCCAAAGCCATTTTGGAGGGTGACTTCACATTTATGGACTCTTATATGACAATTGGACAACTTCAACAATTGTAATTTTTTTATTTAAAATATGTAATAATTAATTGATTTATATATTATTTTATGTAAAATTGTCTGTAATATTATGTTTGAATCAACTCATTATTACATTAATGTCAAAAAAAATTTATAAGTGTTATTTGTAAACATGTTGTATGACTATGTTACATTTGTTATTATTATTTAGGGTTGGTTTGAGGGAAAATTTGACATCTGGTTTAGAAAACTTATTTTGTATTTTCTTCAACTAAAAATTATTTTTTACTATTTATATTTTTAAATGTCTATAGTAAACTCAAAATTTAAGAATATATAATTTTGTTATTTCAAGTTTAAATGAGATGATTTTCTTTTTAAATTACATAAAATTTCAAAAGAAACATAATAAGATCCATATGATATATTTTTTTCCAAACATATTTTAAAATTTCACATTTTTTCATTCCAAACAATTCTTTTCCCTCAAACCCATATTTTTAAAATTATATCTCATTTTCAATCAAAAATACATCACCAAAACGTCTCCAATAGCCCTTAGATTATTATTATTATTATTATTATTATTTTTAGAATAGAACGAGCCCTTTGATTGGTAAAAAAATAAAAAATAACAAGCGCTACCCATTAGAAACCAATCATGGGAGGATCACGTGACACTCTACGTCACCAACAAACGAACGGTCGTTTTTGGTTTGGCTTTCCCCCTTTTTTTGTTTTTTGTTTTTTTTGTTTTTTGTTTTTTGTTTTTTTTTTTGCGCTAGAATGGTTTTGCTTTCCTCTTATTGCCAAGAAAATGTAAACCACTGTCTTATAAAAAAAAAAAATAATAATAATAATTTGAACCACTCAGGAATCAATTTTGCCAAAATAAAAAGGGATAATTTCATTAATAGCACCTATAAAAATTTTATTATTAAAAATAATATTATTTTTTTTCCCTTCATTACTAGTACTGCCACGTCATCAAAACCTATGATATGTGGGGCCCAGCAGCATTTAATGTATGTCAAATTACGGGTTTACCCTCATCTCGCACCAGCTCAAATATCCCTCTCCCTTGCATGCTTTAAAAAAAATTTTCAAACCAGCATCTACAGTGCTTTAGAGAGAGAAACTGAAATCTAGAGAGAGAAAGGGTTACCACTCACAGTGGTATTCACGCTAGCAAATGCATGGTCATTACAGAAATAACCACCCAGTTATTATGTAAATGACCGACACTAGTCTTGAAGCTAAGAAAGGCATGGTAAATACAAAAATGACCACCCGGTCATTATGTAGATGACCCACAATGGTATTCACACTAACAAAGGTATGGTTATTACAGGAATAACCACCCGGTCATTATGTAAATGACCGACACTAGTATTGAAGTTAACAAAGGTACGGTAAATATAAAAATGACCACCTGGTCATTATGTAAATTACCGACATTAGTATTGAAGTAATAAAGGTACGGTAAATACAAAAATGACCACCCGGTCATTATGTAAATGACCGACACTAGTATTGAAGTTAACAAAGGCATGGTAAATATAAAAATGACCACCCAGTCATTATGTAGATGACCCACAATGGTATTCACGCTAGCAAAGGTATGGTCGTTACAGGAATGACCACCTGGTCATTATGTAAATAATCGACACTAGTATTGAAGCAACAAAGGCACGGTAAATACAAAAATGACCGACACTAGTATTGAAATTAACAAAGGTATGATAAATACAAAAATAACCATACGGTCATTATGTTAATGACCGACATTAGTATTGAAACTAATAAAGGCATGGTAAATACAAAAATGACCACCCGGTCATTATGTAGATGACCCACAATGGTATTCACGCTAGCAAAGGTATGGCCATTACATGAATGATCACCCGGTCATTACAGGAATGGCCACCCGGTCATTATATAAATGACCGACACTAGTATTGAAGCAACAAAGGCACGGTAAATAGAAAAATGACCACCCAGTCATTATGTAAATGATCGACACTAGTATTGAAGTTAACAAAGGCATGTAAATACAAATATGACCACTCGGTCATTATGTAAATGACCGACACTAGTATTGAAGCTAATAAAGGCATAGTAAATACTAAAATGACCATCCGGTCATTATTTAAATGACCGACACTAGTATTGAAGCTAACAAATGTATGGTAAATATAAAAATGACCACCCGATCATTATGTAGATGACCCACAATGGTATTCACGCTAGCAAAGGTATGGTCATTACAGGAATTACTACCCGGTCATTACAGGAATGACCACCTGGTCATTACAAAAATGACCACCCGGTCATTATGTAAATGACCGACACTAGTATTAAAGTTAACAAAGGCATGGTAAATATAAAAATGACCACCCGGTCATTATTTAAATGACCGACACTAGTATTGATGCAACAAAGGCACGGTAAATATAAAAATGACCACCTGGTCATTATGTAAATGACCGACACTAGTATTGAAGTTAACAAAGGCATGGTAAGTACAAAAATGACCATCCGGTCATTATATAAATGACCGACACTAGTATTGAAGCTAACAAAAGTATGGTAAATACAAGAATGACCGGTCATTATGTAGATGACCAACACTTATAAATGATACTACTTACATAAATATATATAAAATATATAAATTACATGTTTCTCTTCTTTAGCGGTAAAAGCCAACATCACATCATCAAACTTTACATTATCGACGGAGGTCCATGACAACATGCGCAGCATGGCCTCAACATTTTTACCTCTTCAACTTTCGATATCTTCTCTTTTAGGGTACTTTTCGGCTTTTTTGATTCCTTAACTTCGATTTCCCCCTACTTTCTCTTCAACCCTTCCGCGGCCACCATTCTCTCGCTCTCTGGTGCCGGTTTTTTATAACTTTTTTCGGCCGGTGGCCTTTTGTATGCCGAAGCCATTACTAGGAGAGATCTCTTTTCGGGAGTAATGTTTTTCTCAGTCAATTTCATGGGTTTTGACATGGGTAGTTTTAGAAGATTCTCCGACTTTCATAGACTTCCAAGCGGTTTATAGAGGCCTTTCGTGATGGTTTCGGACGGTTTTCGAGCAATTATGGAGCGGTTCCGGTGGATGACAACTCTTTCTCTCTCTAAAACACTGTAGTTGCTGGTTTGAAAAATTTTTTGGGCCATGCGAGGGAAATGGATATTTGGGCTGGTGGGAGTTGAGGGCAAACCCGTAATTTGACATACATTAAATGCTGCTGGGTCCCATATATCATAGGCTTTGATGACGTGATAGTGCTAATAATGAAAGGAAAAAATTGGTGTTATTTTTAATAATAAAATTCGTACAGATGCTATTAATGAAATTAACCCAAAATTTGTTTTTTGAGGACTAAATCATAATAACTTATAAAATCCAGGGACAAAATCGTAAACGGGCGTTAGTTTGTGTCTTTGTTGGTTCGTTTCAAGCCAGACCGCTGCTATTTGAGAACGTGGAGCGCAATTCCCCATCTCGTCGTTTCTCTCTCCTCTCCACTATTCTCTCTCTCTCTCTCTCTCTCTCTCTCTCTCTCTCTCTCTCTCTCTCTCTTCCCGCCTGCGTCGCTTGTCTCAAGAGGTAATCCTCCTTTCTCATTCTCACATTCCTTCGATTTCTTAATTTCCGGTTCCGATCCGCTTTTTCCTTGTTTTTAATACGTTGTCGGTGCAATCCTGTTTGTTTCTCGGGAAATAAAATGGAGGGAAAGTTGAAATTTTTGAGTTTTGAATTCGAAGATCGCGCGTCTCCCTTTTTGTTTTAATTCTTCTGTGTTGTTTGTTTGTTCAGTTTGTAGTTTACATGTCTGATCTATGTAGTTATATCTGTTTGATCTCGTTTTTGTCTGAATATTTTTCTTGATCCGGCTTCGGAGGAAAACAGAGGGAATAGAATATTTGAATATATTGAAAATTTCAATACAGTGATCTTAAAGATGTTAAAAAAATATGTATAAATTGCTTCCATTAACTTGTAGATCAAAAATTTTAAGTAATTTTACATTTTTTTTTTTTTTTGTAATTTTTTCCCCGTTGGATCCTTTGAGAAACGAATGATTGATTTGCTTGAATAAAAAAAAAAATTGTATTGTTTATGGGATAATTGTGAATTTTTCATAGCTCTGCAGATCTGTTGGAAAATTTAGGGATTTACATATATTATCAATTAGCTTGACTCAATCATGTGTTTGAGTCAGTTTTTCCACACAAATGTATTAAGACTTTGTGGTTGAGCTTTGATCTATATGACAATGGAATGATGTAACACTAATTTACCTTAAATTTTATTTTTAATTCTTTATTCTTTATTCTTTATGCTTTATTTTTTGTCTATTTATTTCCTTTTATCATTTTTGTTTGTTTGTGGTTGATGCAGAAGGTATATCCAAAGAAAATTTAAGTGGTTGCCATGGGAACAGTTGTTGATGCTACAAAGCAGGTATATGGATATATACTTAAATGTAAACATATTAAATCCTAAGATTTGATTTAGTGGGATTTGGTGCTCTTTGTTGATTTATGTTTGGCTTGACATATGTTTTGCTTCTTTTTCTCAAAGAAGATAAAAGATTAATGGTGCAAGAAAAGCTTAATTCAGTTAAAGATCCTTATGCTTTGTTTTCATTAACTATTGCAGGATGTTAACGGAAGCTTAGCGGAGAAGAAGCCCACGGTTGTTTTTGTTTTGGGTATGCACTTTCTTCCAAGTTTTGTTGAAGTATATTGTAAATTATATGTATCGTTCAAGCCACTGGTTTTCTTATTCCTTGATGCTTGTGATTGCCAGGTGGCCCAGGTAGTGGAAAGGGTACCCAGTGTGCTAATATCGTTGAACACTTTGGGTACACCCATCTGAGTGCCGGTGACCTTCTGCGGGCAGAAATCAAATCCGGATCTGAAAATGGGTATGCCATTTGTCTCTCATTCTGTTTACAATGGATAAGTAACATGTCAAAAGCCTTTGATCCTGCAGCTTTGGAAAGTGAAATAAATCGTTTGTCCCCTGTGGTTCTCATTTAAGTGTGTTATGATATGGTTCTGATTTAAATTTTGAGCGCAAAAGTTTGGTCAAAGCTTATAAATTCATACACCATGAGAGTATGAGGAAAAGATTAACAATAAAAGAATACCAGCTATCATCAAATATTTCAGCCGTGTCACTTAGGTGAACTATTGTGTCTCTAGAGTCTTTAACGAGTTCAGAACCTAGCAGAGAGCTCCAAATAATTAAATGGTCAGTATTTTCATGTTTGAGCTTCGTCAAATCAGTCAAATGTTCTGTGTGTGTGTGTGTGTGTTCTTTTTCTTCCAGAATAATTAACAAATTTTTTTTCCTTTTCATGTTGCTTGTTATCGTTGAGTTAGTTAATGCAGGAAAAGTTATGCATTTTAAATTTTGTCTTGTTGTTTAGTGGTGGTAGTTCTTTTTTCAGATATTCTGCAAAAAAATTCTTCTTGGAGGTCTTTACACATTTCTTTTTTTGCTAAAGTACCATGATTCAGAACATGATCAAGGAAGGAAAGATTGTTCCCTCAGAGGTAACCATTAGGCTTCTCCAAAAGGCAATGCAAGAAAGTGGAAATGACAAATTTCTTATTGATGGTTTTCCTCGAAATGAGGAGAATCGTGCAGCATTTGAGGAAGTGGTAAGCCATCTGCACAAATCTTTATTGTAATTTTATCTTTAACGAAAAAGTATGTAGGGTTGAGGATCCTTATGTTGAATGATGTGGCCGCAATAATGGTTGTTGCAGACTAAAATTGAGCCAGCATTTGTCCTGTTTTTTGATTGTGCTGAAGAAGAGATGGAGAGGCGTCTTCTGAGTAGGAACCAGGTTAGGAAAATGCAATTTATCTATGTCTCTGATTCTGCCTTGATCTGTCTTTCTTTTTGTTTTTGTCCTTTCTGTTTATTTTAATATGTCATTCTACTGTAGTTTCTATCTACTAATATATGTTTTTCATTTTTTGGGGTTGTTTAGGGAAGAGAAGATGATAACATCGAAACAATAAGAAAGCGGTTCAAGGTTTTCCTGGAGTCTAGTCTCCCTGTGGTCGAGTACTATGATTCCAAGGGAAAAGTTAGAAAGGTAACTGGTAATTTTACATTGGTAATTTTATATGTTTGTAGATAATAGTTATTACTGTGGGCATTAATCTCATGTTTTAAGATAGTGTTTCAATATTTATGATAACCATGGTTTTTTCATCAGATTGATGCTGCAAGGCCAATTGGAGAGGTGTTTGAGTCAGTGAAGGCCATTTTTGCCCCCAAAAATGAGAAGGTAAAGGGTTACGGCCGTGTGCTGAGGTAATATAGATACTCGCTTTGGATTGTTTACTAGTGAAAATAAAGAACCCAAAGGAATTCCATAAAATATGGAAGGGCAGTATGCAAATGTAAAATCCCCATTGCTGATGTCGATTTCTCAAAATATGTTTACTCCTTAATGTTAATTTATGGTGTTTGCAGGCTGAATGAGTGTTGCAGTTGTACCTAAGAAATGAGGCATTCTATCTGTTGAGGTAAAATTTTGATTATTATAAAAATCTTGATTATAATTGATTATAATTAAACCTTACGAATTATAAGATTCGGATATGATTCCCTGCTGTTACTGACATGGTCACAAAACTCGATCCAGTACAAGGTCTCTCTTTTCCGTTTTCCTTTCGGTGTTAGGAGTTGCTCCTTGATCAATTTTTTCTTTAAAAATCTTAGTTTAGTTTACATGCAAAGCTACGTAGAGAAAGTTGCATTCTAATGAAATCAATTTCTGGACACAATAATCTTTCGGTGAGTTCGTATTCTTCTTGACTAAAAATATAACTATAATTCTTGCAGGTGTTACAATTGTGGGCTGCATACAGGAGTGTTCCATGTGCAAGATTTTTGTATTTTGGTTATTGTTTCTACAAGATTGTAGCTTATATTTAATTAAAAGAGAGAGAGAGAGAGAGAGAGAGAGAGAGGTATATCTCTTTGATATTATTCTTAATGTGTTCCCAAATTAAAGAGTACAAGACAGATTATTATAATTACAACAATATAGTAAGACTCATTTTACTATGATCAGAGCTATATTCCATCTTTCTTCCTTTTTTTTAATAAGAAAATTGAGTTGGCATTTAACCGTAAAAACGATTAAAAATCATTTAAATTCATTCAGATAATCAAATAATATGCAATTATGGGATTAGCAACAAAAATCAGTCTCTTTTAAAAGCAAATTTTCTTTGGTTGGCCTGCTAACAGTTGATGATTGTGAGTTGAGTATTTGCTTCTCTTTCAAGTTATTCTAGTGCTATTGAAAAGTCATTTTATTATTTAAAAAGAATAATAATAACGAAAGGAATGTGGTCTTATTACTTTCCGGAAAGAACCAAATTAGTGCTGTCGAGTACTTTTGTCACCTTTATTTTTAAGGGATGGTATTTATTCCCTGCCTGTAGGGCATGAATTATATATAAAACTGACTGAAATCTTTTCAATTGAAAAAGATGTACCAAACTAATGGTAGCAGAGATTTACGAATGATAACACCACCAAAAAGGAAGAAAATAATGAACATAAAACTTTTCCTCTTCCTGGTTCTTTACATCAAGCTGCGTCAGAAACAAGACAAGTGGGAATATAGATTTCCCATGGTCACTAGTGTCATTATACGGTTTATACCTCTTAAATTATGAAATGTATTTGTTATACCTCTAAATTTTAATTTGTGCATCAAGTTATCCCCTTAACCAGTTGTTATTAGTTTTTTCGTTTGTTTTTGTGTCAAAATACCCCATGATCTTTGTTTTTGTGTCAAAATACCCCCCAATATTTAATAGTTGTGTCAAACTATCTCATAATATTTAATATTTGTATCAAACTACCCCATTTATATTATTTTATTTATCTAACAATGTATAATTACCTAAAAATCATTAACTTTTTAGAATCGGTAAAAAAAAAAATTAATTTTTATTTTAATAAAAAATTATGTATCTTTTCTATAATACATTATTTTTTATTTTACTTATTTTAGTTCAAGTTTTTTTAGGTTATGAGTTTACTTATGCGTAACCATAGTTGGTAGGACTCAGAAAGAGGATTTAGATTTGAATAACTGTTTACGTGGCCTACAAAATTCGAAATCATGGTCATTACAAATCTCATTCATGCGTTTACTTAAACTCATAATAAGAATAAGCTATTGTAAATTTACTTCTATATCCATTCCTAATTATATTTTTAAATTTAAAAAATGATTAATTTACATATTTTGTTTATCAATCATAATTAAACTAAAAATTATAATATTAGGACAATAAAATAATAAACATAAGCTATGTAGTTATTTTTGTTTAAGAAATTTAAAATTAATGTAAACTTAAATTAAAATAAGTAAAACAAAAATTAGTGTGTTAAAAAAAGATACATATTATTTTATTAGAATAAAAAATAATTTTTTTATCCATTCTAAAAAGTTAATTATTATTAGGTAATTATACAATATCGGATAAATAAAATTAGATAGATGGGGCAATGATACAAATATTAAAGATCAAGGGTAGTTTGACACAAATATTAAAAGATTAGGGGTATTTTGACACAAATGCAAAGATCAGGAGGCATTTTGACACAAAAGCAAACAGAAAAACTAACAGTAACTAACTAGTGGGGCAACTTGACACACATGTTCAAGTTTAAGGGATACAACATGCACATTTCACTATTGAGGGGAGATATTGACACTAATGACATAATTCAAGGGAAATTTATGACATTTTTTCATCATTCTAAGTCACGTTGCGATGGATCTAGAAGCACAAAAAATGCGAGGATGGAATAGCTCATGTCGGCATTGGCTTTGGCTTTGCTGGTTATATATATGAATGATCTTAAATATAGTACATGGTGATGTCCGGCAATGTGAACTTCAGTTATTAGTGATATGAATTCATATATAAGGAAATGTAAAATAAGAGAAATTCACATTCACTTTAGTTATATTTTATTCTATGTGAATTCACATTCTTAGTAACTAAAGTTAACATTTTCAGGAAATGAGGTTCACATTGCCGGATATCATCAAGTACCAGATTTAAGACTTTATATATATTGTTGGAAAACTGAGATGTTTTCTTTTTAGTGAAGATTGTAGGTGCAGTGTTAGGGATATGACAGCTGTAAATGTGTAGAATTAGTTAATGCTACAAATAGGAAAGTGTAATATGTAATTAGTTAGTTTTCTTTTTTTGTACCTTATATTTTACGTATTAATAAAGGTATCGTGTACACTATTTTTCTGAATGAATATAGAATTATTCCATTCTCGATTTCCCTTTCCTTTACTTTATGGTATCAGAGTGGGATGTCCTGAGTTCAAACCCCTATAATTGCACTCTTTATGTAACTCTTTCATTATCATTACGTGTTGGGCTTTTAATATGTTTCGAGTTTCTTATAATTTATGTTGGACTTTCAAATTAATATTTATCCGCACATTTGCCTATTGTCTGGCCTGCACGTGAGGGGGAGTGTTAAAATATAAAACTATTATTGACCCAATTCCTAATAGCTTAAATTTTTAAGAGAATTAATAAACTAACTTATATATATAAATATATGTTTATATATGTATTTTTTGTACAAAAAGTGCGTAGGTCTATGAAGTTGACAGATCTAGAAGCGTTGAGCATGAGAAGCCGGCTGTGGCCCTCGCCAAAAGCCACATTGACCTTGTGGTCGTCAATGGTTGAGAGGAAAAATACTTTTTTTTTTTTTTTAATCCTCAAAATGTTATATTGCCAAGGTAGATCTAAAGGGGCAGTCACAGCTCTAGTACACATCGATGATGGAGGAGAAAAAAAAAGTTTTTTTTTTTCCGTAAAATTTTTCTTTTTGTTTTTTCAGATCATGATTCATGTCAGGCTACAATGAGGCATGATATAGAGAATATTAAACTCCTTCCAAGTCCCCACTAAGATTGAATCATTCCTTGCCGGTAGTTTTAAAAAAAAAAAAAAAAAAAAGCGTTCTCCAATGTAATTTTACATAACCAATATGTAATTTTCCCTAGAACTAGTTTACTTGTTTTTTTGGCACCAAAAGTGACTTTTATACTGCAATAGTCCTTTCATTACATTATGGCGAGGACAAATTCAGTGCCTTCTCGTGAAAGCAGGCACCCAAAAAAAAAAAAAAAAGAAGGGAAAAAAGAAAACGAGAGGTCTTTTTCATACATCAACAATGATACCATTCTCTTTGATGGTATCAAGGACAATTCCAAGCCTGCCCTCAATTCTCTCATCCTTCTTCGGCTCATATGCCATCGCATAAACATCAGCTTCAATGGACCTCTCTGCAATCAGATTGCCTATAACTCTACAGGCATTGTTATCCGTAAGTGATTTTAGTGAAAACCTCAGATCCTTAGAATTTGTGCTAGCAACTGACACAACTTTGCTGGTGCCCCGGTGCATCACCTTTGCGTGGATGAATCTCTTTGAGAAGAAAACATTTAGTAAAAACGGCCTCATATACATGTCTGTTCTTTGCTTCCATGATTTTCTGCTAGGTCTTTTTGCAGCCTCATGTCGAGATCTCCGCGTCCAAGCAGCTTGGATGAAAGAATCCTGCAAAGTACAAAAGATGTGAAGGGTTTTTTAACTCATTTATGTTTTCATGACAAGATTGGAAGTTGAAAGTTCAATTTCAAGAAGCACGACTAATGTTATGAACTTGTTATCTTACCAATTTCTCATTTTACCTACAAATCCCAACTTGTTACGTTTTTTTTTTTTTTTTGGTTGGGACAAGAAATTTTGTAAGTTGCAAAATATGGTTGCCTAGGAGGAAAGATTTCTGAAGCAAGAGATTGCCAAAATATATTCTCCCTTGATCTAAAGGTTAAAACTCAAATGTTTAGTTTGAAGAAGCATGTGGCTAATCAAATCGAAAAAACAGAATTTGTTTCTCTGTTCGTCATACTAATTTTCAACCTAACCTATGAATTGCATCTTGGAGCTTACAAAACACGGGTGCCTAGGGCTAGAATGAAAGAAGAGTGGTTGGCCTGTTTAAAGCAATTACTCGAAAAAAGAACAACATGTAGGTGGCCTTACTAACTACACTAACTGCATCACTTTTCATCAGATTATCGACATGGAAATCCAAGGAATTAAAAAGAGTGATTAGTGCACAACACTTGTTGCATCCAACAAGCACAAGTAGTTGACCTTAATCAAAGTAAAAAGAGGCTCGGCTCGCAAAGCATGAAGACTTGATGCAAATTCTATATTTGAAAACATTTAATTTCGTAAAATCTTTAGGCTTAAGATATGAAGGTGTCAAGTGGTTACAGGCATAGCCTAGCGGTAATTCCACACCAGATTAGACTTCGAATCGCCAACCCCAAATTCAAAAGAGAGAGAGAGAGAGAGAGAGAGAGAGAGAGAAGGTGTCAACAAATCCAGGCAATGCAATTCTTGATAATTCTACTTGTGGATTATCCAGTCACCTAATTTTGTGCGAAAAGGTCTAGTTGAAGTCACAAGTCTGAAGGACGCAACATTCTTAAGTTCTCCCTTACAAATAACAAACCCGAAAGAGTGACTTCCGTCCCGTATTTCTATGTCCTATCAAAGAGAAGTTATAACGACTCACCATCCGCCATAGCGAAGTCTTACAAGCTCCCTTAAGTTTTAAATCTCACAGCTAAACTCAACTTAATTAGTAGCTAAAGTAGCATTTTGTTTTCAAATTATCATGCTCTACTTGTACTAGTAATTTTAACAAACACCTTAACTACGTAAAAGTTAGCAAATATTTGTAAGCATTAAATTATCCTCTTCGGTTCAAACCTGATTAATCTTCAAGAAAAACGAACTGTGTATTGAAAAAATCCAACTTTACGCACATAACCCCAAAAAAAAAAAAAAAAAAAAACGAAAACAAAAACAAAAACAAAAGGAAGATGATATAGTAATGAAAAAAGGCATTACCTTATAGAGAGTGGGAATAGATTTAGAAGGGGCTGCGATATGATTGAAGGAGATGGGAAGGTTGGGAAAGGAAGAAGCCCAAGAAAGGGAAGTGGGTTTGGGTGAGGGACATGTAAATGAGCCATTCATGACCAGAGATGACGACAGTGGAGCTGATAGCAGCGCTGCCATGGTGTTGAGTTTGACGTTCTGACAAAGAGGTTCAATATAAAATCCTTCTCCGGAGACAAATATAAAGCTGAAAGAGGATACTATCCCAAAAAAAAGCTGAAAGAGGATACTATATCTGCTTCTCAAACTTTGAATTTTCTCCAACGTTTAGACAAGTAAAAAACAATCTATTTTACTAAAAATATAAGAAAATAAAATAAAATTGGGACACAATTGAAGTTGGAGTTTTGAGAATATGCATTGATTAAAATGAGTTGAGTTTTGAAAATATACATTTGATTAAAATGAATGTTTAAAGTAAAATGTATAAAAACTTAAAATGTATTCATGAAAAAAATAACAATATAAATCTTGTTTGTTATTTTCATCATCTATCCAATATATTAAAAACAAAAAAAATTCAATTTGAAACAATAAAGTTATGAACTTTTAAAACTCAAGCATTGTTTATTCATATGTACATTTTCGGAAAAAGGAAACAAAATAGCAAAAGAGTTGTTTGCCAATTTTTTCCTTCATTCTTCTTATTTTGAAAACGAAAAAGAGAGAATTGACAAAGTTAATAGGGAAATTAGTTTATTTTTAAAGAAAAAAACAATTTTTTTTTGAATAAGTGGATTCAGAGATGTTGCCCTATATAGGTCAATTTCTCTCTTAACGATCAACCTCTGAATTTATAATCTTTAACAATATCGTTTTATTTATTTATTTTTTTTATAGTTCAAGTTTTAAAATTAAATTATATTATAAATAAAAAATAATAATAAAAAATGTCCTTCACAAACTATCAAGTGCAAGTCACGTACAAAAAGTTGTCTAAAATTTAATGGAGGTGAACAAAAGGACTAAAGATATCACTAATTATAAATTCAAGGGTTAATTGTTAAGGAAAACAAAAATTGCCAAGTACTAATAAATAAAACATCTACATGGTAAAAAAAAATTTCTTTACTAGGTAAATTGTCAAAAGAAGATGGAGTTGATTTTCGATTGACACAACTACTCTGAATTAAAGAAGGTAAAACTTGCTGCCATTGAATTTACTGATTATGCCATTGTGTGGTGGGACCAGTTGTGCATCAATAGGAGACGGAACGGAGAACGTCCTATTGAAACTTGGGATGAGATGAAGAGAGTAATGAGACGACGATTTGTACCAAGTCACTACTACCGGGATCTATACCTCAAGCTGCAAGGTCTCCATCAAGGTAACCGAAGCGTTGATGAGTATTATTAAGAGATGGAGATGGCTATGATTAGAGCCAACGTGGAGGAGGATCGGGAGGCGACAATGGCCAGATTTTTGAATGGTTTAAACCGAGAGATTGCTAACACCATCGAGCTGCACCATTATATGGAATTAGAGGATTTGGTGCATATGGTAATCAAGGTTGAGAGGCAACTGAAGAGGGGTGGTACACGGCCAAGGTCATTCCCACAAACTTCAAGCGCAGCATCTTGGTGGTCGAACTACCCAAAGAAAGAGGAAAACCAGTCCACGTCCAAGGCCAAACCTGAACCCAAACCAGCCACCATTACTACTGCCTCTCAAGGTAAATCAACCCCTACTTCGACTCGTAATAGTGAGATTACGTGTTTGAAATGTCAGGGGAGAGGGCACATAGCAAGCCAATGTCCAAACAAGCGAGTTATGGTGATCCGGGAAATGGTGAAATTGAATCCGAAGATGAAGCTGCTCTAGAGGATATGCCACCATTGGAGGACGCCCCAATAGGGGATGAGGAGTTTGAGGCAGATCATGGTGAGATGCTTGGACTAGTCGCACGACGAGCCTTAAGTTTGCAAGCTACAGAAGAGGAAGAAGAAGTACAGTGGGAGAACATCTTTTACACTCGTTGTCACATGAAAGACAAGGTATGTAGTGTTATCATCGATGGCGGTAGTTGCACTAATGTTGCTAGTACTTCCATGGTTGAAAAGCTAGGGCTCACAACACTTAAGCACCCTCGCCCGTACAAGTTACAATGGTTGAACGATAGCGGAGAAGTGAGGGTTACAAAGCAGGTCGTAGTACCGTTTCGCGTCGGTATGAGGATGAGGTATTATGCAATGTGGTACCAATGCAAGCTGGACATCTTCTCTTAGGAAGACCGTGGCAATTTGATCGACGAGTGTATCATGATGGCTTCACCAACAAGTACTCATTCATACACAATCAGCGGACAATCACTCTAGCTCCAATAACACCAAAACAAGTCTATGAGGATCAAGCGAGGTTGCAAAAATTGAGTGATCAAAAGAACTTGAGTGAGCAAAAGAATGAGAGTGAAAAGAGGTGTGAGTCCGAGCATAGTGAGAGTAAAGGAAAAGAGAGATACACAACCAAAGAGAGAAAACAAAGAAATTTCTATGCAAAAATAAGTGAGGTTAAGCGAGCATTGATTTCAAAATGGCCGATGATTGTACTCATGTACAATGAGGCTCTTTTAAACACTAACCAACTTGACTCCTTGTTGCCTAATATTGTTGTTTCTCTCTTGTAGGAGTTCAAGGATGTGTTCCCCGAAGAGGTATCTCACGGTTTACATCCTACTCGAGGCATTGAACACCAAATTGATTTTGTTCCCGATGCATCAATTCCAAACCGACCAGTATATAGGAGTAACCCAAAGGAGACTAAGGAGCTTCAAAGGCAAGTCGAAGAATTATTGGAGAAAGGATACGTGCGAGAAAGCATGAGTCCTTGCGCAGTTCCGGTGATTCTAGTGCCAAAGAAGGATGGGACATGGAGAATGTGTGTTGATTGTAGAGACATCAACAACATAATGGTAAAGTATCGACACACCATCCCTCGCTTAGATGATATGTTAGATGAGCTGCATAGTTCTAGTGTGTTTTCCAAAATTGATCTTAAGAGTGGGTACCATCAAATACGAATGAAAAAAGGAGACGAATGGAAGACAGCTTTTAAACTAAATATGGATTGTATGAGTGGTTAGTCATGCCATTCGGATTAACTAATGCACCCAGTACCTTCATGCCCCTAATGAATCATGTCTTGCGTGCTTTCATTGGTAAGTTTGTTGTCGTTTATTTTGATGATATTCTAATTTATAGCAAGAATTTGCATGATCATGTCTCACATTTGCATTCGGTTTTGGATGTGCTTAGAAAGGAGAAGTTATACGCTAACCTCAAAAAGTGTACTTTCTGCACCAATAAGATTGTTTTCCTACGTGATGTTGTGAGTGCTAAAGGTATTGAGGTTGATGAAGAGAAGATCAAAGCCATCTAAGAGTGGCCGACTCCTTCGAGTATAGGTAATGTTAGAAGTTTTCACGGACTTGCTAGTTTTTACAGGAGGTTCATGAAAGATTTTAGCACCATCGCTACATCGCTTACCGAAGTTATCAAGAAGAACGTTGCGTTCAAATGGGGTGAAGAACAAGAGAATACATTTCAGCTTGTTAAACACAAACTTAATCATACTCCTTTACTTACTTTACCTAACTTTTCTAAAACGTTCGAAGTAGAATGTGATGCTTCTGGTGTAGGTATAAGCGCCGTTCTTATGCAGGAAGGGAGACCACTTGCGTACTTTAGTGAGAAGCTAAACTGGGCTGCACTTAAGTACCCCACTTATGACAAAGAGTTGTACGCATTGGTTCGAACTTTAGAGACATGACAACACTACTTGTGGCCAAAGGAGTTTGTGATTCATACGGATCATGAATCCTTAAAACATTTGAAAGGCCAATATAAACTGAACAAGAGACATGCTCGATGGGTTGAGTTCATTGAGACTTTTTCTTATGTCATTCGGTATAAACAAGGTAAGGAAAATGTAGTTGCGGATGCACTTTCACGCAGGTATGCCTTAATCTCTACTCTTGATACTAAATTCCTTGGGTTTGAGCATATTAAAGAACTTTATCATGATGACCATGACTTTGGGTAAGTTTATAGTGCTTGTAAAAAATCTGCCGATGGTAAGTTTTATAGGCGTGATGGCTTTTTGTTTAGAGAGAATAAGTTATGTGTGCATAATTATTCGATAAGGGACTTGTTAGTTCGGAAATCCCATGGTGGAGGGTTAATGGGACACTTTGGAGTCACTAAGACTTTAGCTATGTTGCAGGAGCACTTCTATTGGCCACATATGAAACGGGATGTAGAGAGAGTTTGTGGTAGATGTGTCATTTATAGGCAAGCTAAATCGAGGGTTCAGCCGCATGGTCTTTACACGTCCCTACCTATTCCTAGTTCCCCTTGGATTGATATTTCAATGGATTTTGTTTTGGGTTTACCTAGGAGTAGGCGTGGAAGGGATTCTATCTTTGTGGTTGTAGATCGCTTTTTTAAGATGACTCATTTTATCCCTTGTTATAAGACTGATGATGATTCTCATATTGCCGATTTGTTCTTTAGGGAGATTGTGAGATTACATGGTATGCCTAGGACAATCGTGTCAGATCGGGATGCTAAGTTCTTGAGTTACTTTTGGAAGACGTTATGGGGAAAACGAGGAACGAAACTTTTGTTTTCTACTACTTGTCATCTTCAAACTGATGGTCAAACAGAAGTAGTTAATAGGACTTTATCCACTTTATTGAGGGCTGCCATTAGTAAGAACATTAAGACTTGGGAAGAATGTTTACCACATGTTGAGTTCGCTTATAATCGTACGATTCATTCTGCTACTAAGTTCTCATCGTTTGAAATTGTTTATGGTTTTAATCCTTTAACTCCGTTAGATTTGTCACCTTTACCTGTTTCCGAGCATGTGGACTTAGACGGTAAAAAGAAGGTAGAATTTGTGAAGCAACTCCATGAGAAGGCACGGCTCAATATAGAGAGGAGAACTGAGCAATACATCAAACAAGCTAACAAGGGATGTCACAAGCTGGTGTTTGAACCTGGTGCTTGGGTGTGGTTACATATGAGGAAAGAAAGATTTGCGGCGTAAAGACGTTCTAAGTTACTGCGCCGAGGAGGTGGTCCATTTCAAGTGCTAGAACGGATCAATGACAATGCCTACAGACTTAACTTACCTGATGAGTATAATATTAGTGCTACTTTCAATGTTAGTGACTTAAGTCCGTTTGATGTAGGTGATGATTTGAGGACAAATCCTTCTCAAGAGGGGGAAAATGATGAGGACATCAAGGCTCAAAGGAATTCTCACGAACCGATTTAAGTTCCAGTTAGTATCAGAGCCTAGGTTCCTCCGGTTTGCCTATCCTTTTCTTGTTTTTCTTTTCTTAAATTCGTCCAAAAAAAAAAAAAAAAACCAATTAGCCTGATTTCCTATCCTTTGATTTTGATTCTTGTTCTTGTTTGGATTGCTCTTTAAATTCGTTTTTCTACAATCATTAAAGTCAAAAAGAAAAAAAAAATTTGCTACACTAAATCCGTTTGTTCTCTTCTTAAGTAAGTGATATTAGTGTTTGATTCAGCGTAGGATTACTTGCTTTGAGATTGAGTTCTTTTAGGAATTAGAAACCCTAATCCAATTCCCACAAGGTTTACAAATCCTAGAAACGTGAATTAGGATCTGGTGGTTTCAAAATTTGTCGTTCTTATTTCTTGCTCTTTCTGCTTGTTTCTGTAAAATCAAAGATAAGAAGGAAAGAAAAAAAAAGACGATGACAAAATCCGTGACAAAATTTGATTCGTTTGGTTTACTCCTCGTCTTGAATTGCTGCAAGAATCCTTATTATTATTGTTCGATTAGTTTTGAAAGAACTAAAAGAAGAATACGAGTGGAAAAAGGCAGAGCGTGTGAGAGTGTTAGAGGGTAAAAACTAATTAAATTGAGTGAAACACGAGTGGATTTTAGTAAATTATTCTTCGAGCGAAACACGTGAGGGAGTGTAGTGAGGTCTTTATTTTTATTTTTATTTTTTCCATACTATTCTAACCTTGTTTGTAGATTTCAATCACATCACAAGATCAAGAGAAGAACAAAAATGAAGATCTTCCACCAACTGATCTTCCACCAACCAGTCTTCCAAACCTGCAAATGCAAGCGTTAATGGGGGAGATAAGACGGATAATGAGGGTGGAGTTGGAGTACATACATGAGAGGTTGGATAGGGCAGAAGAAGAAACACAACAGGGACAACCACCATTTGCTTCGAATGCCCCAAGGAGGAACATGTTGCATCAAAGGGAAATTGAGGAAGTTGGTGAATTTGAAGGCGACTATTTAGAGGAAGAGTTTGATAGGATGTCCATGGGCAGTCATAGGAGATATGGCCGGGATAGAAAAGCTAGGAACTGGGTGGATAAAAACTTGGGAAGTATCAAGATGAAAATTCATGCGTTTCAAGGAAAAAGATTTTGATGTTTATTCATATTGTGAGTTATTCTTCTTGAGTTCTTGAAAAAACTTATCCGAACTTATCAAGGATTCCTTGTGGCATTCAAATCGACTTATCAAACGGACTTCCATAACCGTTTGTGGCGTCTTCACCATATCAAGGTTCTTGCTTCGCTAAGCAACGGGTTGCGGTTTCCATCAAACTTGAAAGATCTTGGGTTGTTGTTTTCAGGTTTGGTATCGGGTTTCGTCACATTGTTGGTGTGGTTCATATCAATATGTGAAACAACCTTTTACAAAACCTCCATGGATTCTAAAAACTCCACCCAACCAGCGGGCTAAGGAGTGCCATTACTGCACAATCAGTGTTAATTTTGATCCAATTTAAATAAGGAGGAATCAAATTAACTTAAATGATCTTTGAAGCCTTCAAAACACGATCTTTAAACTTGAATATAAGAATATTCAAGTCAGAAACATAGTTTCACATACAACCATCATTTAAGAAATCTATCTTTTGAACGCTATAAATCCAGGATAAACCCGATTTAACATTAATTCTTTTGTTCTCAAAGATCAACAAATTTCTCAGTTTCCAAATAATCGAAAAGGAGGTCATGATAGCTGATAGTCATAACTTGAAGATTCACGTACTGAACTTTCCAGTTTAGTTTCTTCTGAATGACACCAGACATCTCTTGCAAACTTGCACAGGAAGAAAAATGCTTCTCATCTTCCTCGCTAGATAAGCATAAACAATTAGAAGGAAAAAGCCATATATTTTTTTTTCAAGCCCATCTTGTCAGAATTTTCCATGCCGAAGCTTACAAACCATCAACGATCTATGAGACTGAATGTAATTATTCCATATTTCCCAAAAAAAAAAAAAAAAAAACGAGTTGACTTCGTTTCTTTCAAATTTAGGCCGTTTTCACAGTGAACTTGCCATTTGATGGATGAACCCATGCTAACTCCTCCAAATTGTAACAAGTAGGAAAATATGATAGATATCCTCATTAATTTCAAGAAAAAGCATTGATAAGAACATCAGGAAGCATCTACTTATCAATAACTTTAGCTTACGTTTGGTTTGCCGGTTGGAGATGAAAATTTTAAATTGAAGTTGGTTGACTTTTGAGAAATTAGTTATAAATTTTGTTGATTTTTTAGAAAAAGACAAAAACTGAAATGAAAAAGTACAATTTAATTGAACTTAAACTTAAATGCCAAACAAAGCAAGATATCACAAACCTGAATTCTTGACTAAGGGATTTAGAAATGTCTTATCTATTGTAAATTCTATATCCAAGCCGCTTATCTTTCCAAAAATTAAAATTAAAATGCTTGCCAATAAGCCACCTCATTGTACATCCTTATAGTGTTTAGCTATTAGTTAAAATTTTTTGGGGAGCAATTATGGTAGAGATCTATTGAGAGTAACTACCATAGGACTCGTTTTTTAGACCGTTGAGATATAATCTGGTAGCTGAAATATTGTATGAATATGGTAACCATGTTATAGACTAGCTCATAGTATTATGGACTAAATTTTTTTTTTAAATCTGAAAAAAAAGCCTCCAAATACCCTTTGCCCTAAGGTTGGCAATTTGAGTCATAACATGACATGAAACCCGCACGAAGTTAGCGGGTTTGGATTTTCTTTAAATGGGCTTAGGTCAAAATGGGTTGAACTCACTAGACACGATTAAATAAAGGGTCAAAACATGTTGAACCTGTCAACCCGTAATAACCCATTTAATAAATGGGTCATATATGGGTTGATAAGAACATGACCCATTATTCACCCATTTACTATCCTTTTAGTTTTACATTATATGGTTTTCAGAAATATTTTTTTATACTATTTTAAAGCTTAAACAAAATTTGATTTTAGGAAAAATAAAAAAGGAAAAAAGGTAGGGTTTCATTTTTCTCTTATTCTTCAAATATCATAGCTGTCTCACCTCACCCTCTCTGCTAGGGTTTTCTTCTCCCTACTAGCATCCCCTATCATCTTTTTCGATCATATTCACACTATCCTAACCACCCTCATATCTCTTCATCTCTTACAATCTCTTGCCTTCTCCTTCTCATAGTTCCATCTTTCTCATTCGCTCGTTCTCTCCATCCCTCGCATTTAAATATGACCTTCCTATGAGTATGTTTTGGATTTGTGGACTTGTAACTGATGTTGTTTCGCTTATGTGAATTGTTATTGATAGCTAAAACTTTATGCATAGACGGATGAACTTATTAATTAGGTATTTAATCATCATTCACGTCTTTTCATTTATTTTTGAGCATTAAGTTTTGATTTTAATCAGATTGGTTCAATGGGTTGTAAACAGGTTAAAATGACACTTTAATCCATTAGTAAATGGGTTTGTAGGTTGACACGACACATTTGTGACCTATATATTAAATGGGTTAGATAGGTCGTATCCATGTCAACCCTTTAATTAAAAGGTTGGGTTTGGGTTAAGCTTTCTGACACGATTATTTAATGGGTTAGGTTTGGGTCAAGAGATAAAGTGGGCTTAAACATGATACAAATACGACCCACAAACATGAATTGCCAGCCCTACTCTGTATCCATTCTTCTAACCCAACCTTCCACCATTGCTACCATTAAAGCACCATTGGAGGTTCCGAATACCCTTGCCCCCATTCTTCTCCCCTAACCTTCCACTGTCACTGCCGTTAGAGCACCTCACGCCGATTCTTCTCCCACTACCTTCCTTTATCATTGTCATTAGAGTACCATTGGAGGTCCGTCAGCCGGCACAATAAACAGAGCTCCTTCTACGGTGACGTAGAGAGAGAAAATCTTCATCTCAAGTGACTCTGCAAGCAATCGGTTAAGATCTCGAGATCTTTTTTTTCTTCAATTTCTTATGATATTTCCCTAGCATTTTTCTTTTCTAAATTTGTAATAAAGAATTAGAAATCATTTGTTTGGTTAAAATTTTCCTTTTTCTCTACTTTCTTTGCATTATCGGATTTTTTTCTTAATAGTAAACTTGGAAAATACTTTATTTTTGTTGTTTTTCTTAAACCTTATATTTACAATATTATTAAAACAATGGGTAGCACTAAAAAAGACAAAAAACAAAAAACAAAAAAAATGTGTTGTGTTCAGTCATAGATGATGGTTGAAGTTAGCATTTATATTGCTCTGTTTTGCTGAAAAGAAAGAAAGGGCGAGAAAAGGTGAGAATGAAGAATCAAGATCTGCTGTCCTAAATTTTATCTCCTTTTGGCTGTTCCCCCAATAGTATCATATCACATATCTGAATTTAAGAATTTAATCATATAAAAAATGTTAAATATAAAAAATTCTTAAACAAATTGATGACTTGTCAAAAGTCTATTGAGGGGATAACTTTTGATACATGAAAATGAGATGGTAGATCTTGATTCAAGAAAAAAGGAAAAGGAGAGTTAAATTGATGATTGTTCCATTTTCCTGTCTCAAAGACTGTCCCCTCAATAGGCTTTTGATAAGTCATCAATTTGTTCAAGAATTTTTAATATTTATCATTTTTGATGTGGCTAAATTCTTAAATTTAGATGTATAGCATGACATTATTACGGGGACAGCCAATAAGATAGGAAATTTGGAACAGCACGACCTTAACGCGGCGTTCGATGCCCGATTGACCACCGCCATCAGAAGGTTCCGTGCCGCCAGGAACGATGAATGTCGAAGAGATAATGCGAAACATAATGTCTGAGGAAATGAAGACATTAGAAGTGCAGATGGAGCATTGTTTTTCTTTGCAGCTACTCAGAGCCACAACTTCGACTTCGGGGTTCAATGATCTCGCTTGTGGTGTCCGAGAAACTCCCCTCACAAAGCGGATAACAAAAACGATCACCCCAAAGTTTGGCAGCATTTCTTTTCCAAGGTTTGACGGGATGTCAGACCCCCATGACCATTTACTACAATAAAAGCATGTCGTACAGTCGACGAACATTCCAACTGACATGCTCGATGACATGATGTGCAAACTCTTTGCATAAAGTTTGAAAGGAGCAGCTCTAAGATGGTTTTGCAACTCTCTCCTGAATCAATTGATTCATTTGACAAACTCTCACTAGAGTTCATGAGAAACTATTCCGTCCATATACAGTCCGGAAAAACCACGGAGAATCTGTGGGGTATAGTCCAAGGACTACACGAGTCACTCTGCGCTTATGTCAAGCATTTCAGCAAAACTATTTCAGAGATTTTTGGACTAGACGATAGAAGAAAGACCTGAGGCACAAGTCTTTATTTAATAATGAAATTTGCGCCAGATATCCACTAACAATCCAGGATGTTATGCAACGGGTAAAATGATTTATAGAATTGGAAGAGGAGAACGAACGAGTCGAACGAGATCTAGCTTAAACGAGGGAAGAGATAGTCAAACGAACGAGAGAAAACGTTCAGATGTGAACGCACACGCCCAGTGAGACGGACGGAGTATCGAGAGGAACGGACTTCAAGGCGTGACCACAAGCATTCTTTTTCACTACCCAAGTATGCACTCGGCATCAGCCCGTCAGAATTGAAGCGTCAAGACTTCGTCACGTGGCCCAAGAAGTTATCGGACAATCCAGCCAGAGACATGACGAAATATTGTGAGTTTCACAAGGATCACGGTTACAATACCGTCGATTGTAGGGCGCTAAGAGCTGAGGTTGCTGAGCTATAAAGAAGGGACACCTAAGAGAGTTACTCACTGAGAAGGGAAGGGAGACATATGGACTTGGCAACAAGTTCAAAGAACGGAAGATTGTGCAGCAGATCGAGGATACACCTTCACCGCCATCGGTTGGAAAGACGATCGGAGTCATCTGCGGTGGTTAAGTGTACAGTGGGGAGACTGTGACAGCAATCAAGTGTCATTGAAGGAAAGCTTTACAGCCAATTACGACGGTCCTTCCAGACGATCCCGGTGAACATTCGATCACCTTCCACAGTAGCGAGTCTACTAGTCTCAGCCGACCACACGATGATGCCTTGGTCCTCACTTTGAATGTTTCAAACTATGAGGTTGGCAGGATACTTGTTGACAATGGAAGTTCAGCCGACGTGCTTTTCCTTTCAACTTTGCGAGAGATGGAGTTGTCGGAGTCGGAGATTGAAACGTCCACGACGGTTCTTACTGGTTTCAATGGAGAATCAACCACAGTTGTCGGCAAGATCAAGCTTCCTATTTTCGTAGCAGGAGACAACATGACAAGTTTTTTAGTTTTAGACTACCCATCCGCCTATAACATCATACTTGGTAGGCCATGGATCCATGCGATGAAGGCAATACCGTCCACGTACTACCAAAGGATTAGATTTCCCACAAAGAGGGGGATAATACGGGAGATAAAAGGAAGCCAAGAAGTTGCTCGAACTTGTTACCTTCATTCGATGAAGATGAAGAAAAGTGATCGCTTATAGCAATTAGAGGCGAAGGAAGAATCGAGCAATCAAGCACGACCAGATGTTGAGCAGTTGGACGAGATTCAGATTGATCCCGATAAGCCAAATCGTTTCATCAACATTGGTTCATTGCTCGATGATACAGTTCGTAGTTAATTGGTGAATTTTCTTCGAGACAACCAAGACTGTTTTGCGTAGTCACATAGTGACATGCCTGGTATTGACCCTGAAGTAACAACACATCGACTCAACGTCGATCCTAGCCATAAAAGTCAAGTAGAAAAGACGTAAACTCAGCATAAAATGAAATAGAATAGTCAACGATGAGGTGCGCAAGCTAATTAAAGCAGGTTTCGTACGTGAAGTTCGCTACCCAGAATGGTTGGCTAACGTCATTATTGTGAAAAAGAAGAATGGAAAATGGAGGATCTGCATTGATTTCACTGATCTGAATAAAGCTTGCCCGAAAGACAGCTTTCTATTACCACATATCGACCAACTAGTTGATGCGACCGCTGGACATGAGCTGCTTTCATTCATGGACGCATTTTTTGGATATAACTAGATTCTCATGTATCTAGACGACCAGGAGAAGACATCATTCATCACAGAAAAGGGGATTTACTGCTATAAGGTGATGCCTTCGGATTTAAGAATGCTAGAGTAACGTATCAAAGACTCGTCAATGCTATGCTCGCTGATAAACTCGGTAGAACAATGGAAGTTTATATAGATGACATGCTGGTCAAATCGTTGAAGGTCGAAGACCATATCGATCAATTGTCTGAATGCTTCACAGTACTTCGACAACACAACATGCATCTAAATCCATCCAAATGTTCTTTTGGTGTATCATCCGGGAAATTCCTAGGTTATATCGTCACTCAATGGGGAATTGAAGCCAATCCAGACCAGATAAGGGCGATTATGAACATGCCATAACCAAAAAACAAACGAGAGATTCAGAAGCTGACAGGTCGGATCGCAGCATTGAGTAGATTTATATCTCGCTCAACCGACAAATGCTAACCATTCTTCAAGCTGCTTAAAGAAAATAAAAAGTTCAAATGGAACGAACAATGCCAGCTGGCATTTGATGAGCTTGAAAGGTATTTATCAACCCTTCTTATTCTAGCCAAGCCTCTAACTGGCGAGAGCTTGTTTGTGTACTTGGCAGTTACAGAGGATGAAGTCAGTACTGTCCTGGTTAGAGATGCGAACGGCGAGCAGCAAGTTTATTACGTCAGCAAGTAGCTGCTTGATTCTGAAACGAGATATCTAGTGGTCGAGAAGTTAGCCCTTGCCCTCGTCACTACTGTACGGAAATTGAGGCCATATTTCTAGTCTCATTTGATCATTGTGATGACGACTTATCCCCTACGAGCCATGCTTCATAGTTCAAACTTATTAGGACGTTTAACAAAGTGGGCGGTCGAGTTGAGCGTATTCGACATCGAGTATCGGGTCCGAACTAGCTTGAAATCATAGGTATTGGCTGACTTTGTAGTCGAATTGACTCTAGAACCTCCAACGATGAAAGATGAATTAGAAGATTGTGGACACTAATGGTTGATGGAGTGTCCAATATAAAAGGTTCTAGCATAGGAGTATACCTTAGGTCCCCCGATGGTGAGGTTATCGAATAGTCATTCCACCTAAGATTCAATGCCTCCAACAATGAAGCAGAATACGAAGCCTTGATAGCTGGATTAAGGTTAGCAAAAGTGCTGAGGTCTCGCCGGTTAAAAGTCCATAGCGATTCTCAGCTCATTGTGAATCAGGTACTCGGCGAGTACACTGCGAGCCACGAGAATGGAGTCCTACCTAAACGTCGTTCGTTTGCTTGTAAGGTATTTCGAAGAGTATACGATCCAGTAGATCTCAAGGGATTTGAACACTCAAGCGGACGTGCTGGCAACATTTGGTTCTACATCTGAGCCAAACCAACGACGAAACATTCCCATCGGTTTTATCGAAGAGCCAAGCATTGAGTTTGAGACTACAGTCACTACCGAGGAAGTTAAAGAAGACTGGAGAACGCCCATAATTGCTTATTTGAAGGAAGGGCTATTACCAGAAGATAAGCAGGAGGCGAGAAAGATCAGGACAAAAGCTGCACGTTTTTCACTGATCAACAACGTTCTATATCGTCGTTCATTTTACGGCCCCTATGTGCATTGTCTTGACGAGAAAGAAGATGCATGCATTTTGAAGGAAATCCACGAAGGTGAATATGGGAATCATTCCGGGGGAAGGTCTTTGTGCAACAAGACCAAATAACAGGGCTATTACTGACCCACCATGCTCCGTAACAGTGATGACGTCATAAGGCAGTGTGATAAATACCAAAGGCATACCCCGGTATTCCATCAACCAGCGGAGCGACTATCAAGCATCGGATCCCCTTATCCATTCATGAAATATTCAATGGACATCATAGGTCCATTACCAAGGACGAGCGGTCAACACAAATACCTACTTATACTTACCGATTACTTCACAAAGTGGATCGAAGCAAAGGATATGCGGATATCAATGATTCAGACATCGAAGGCTTCATATGGAAAAACATAATTTGCAGATTTGGTGTCCCCCAAGAAATAGTCACTGATAATGGGTCCCAATTCATCTCAGGCAACTTAAGAAACTTCTGTCAATGGTAGAAGATCGAGCTTAGCTTCTCCACTCCGAGGTATCCCCAAGGAAACGGACAGGCTGAGGCAACTAACAAAACGATAGTCCAGAACTTGAAGAAGAATCTCGAAGCTAGAAAAGGGCGATGGACAGATGAACTACATGGCGTTCTATGGGCATACAGGACAACCCCGAAAAGAGCGACTGGTGAATCTCCATTCTCACTGACTTTTGGTGTAGAGGCGCTTGTCCCAGCAGAAATTGACATCCCCACGCTTCAACGACAGTTATCCTTTGAAAACAAGTATCAAAATCAAGAGATGCTCAACAACAATCTGGATGTACTTGACGAAAGACGAGATCGAGCTCTGGTACGCATGGCAAACTACCAACAATCTGTGGTGAAATATTTCAACTCAAAAAGTTCATCCACGAACTTTCAACGAAGGAGACCTCGTGCTTCGCAAGGTATTTCAGAACATTGCCGAATCAAATATCAGAAAGTTGGGAGCAAACTGAAAAGGCCCTTACAGGATCACGAAATTCGTCCGTCCGTGTGTTTACCGTCTCGAAACGATCGATGGAGTTGAAGTACTTTGTACTTGGAATTCTCATTACCTTCGCAAATATTACTTGTAATTTTACCAATTTCTTGTAATTTTATTTGCATCTGTAAAGGCTCGATCCGTTACAGTAAACATTCGGTACGTGATCGAACCTGTAGGTCGATGCCTATAACTATATTATACAATTGAACTACGTTCAACTTGATCCCAACATGGGTACGTAGGCAGCTCGTATACACTTGTACGAGTCCAGTCATAAAAATCAGAAAACTATGTTGTACAATTGAACTACGAATGACTTGATCCCAACACATGGGTACGTAGACAACTCATGAAATATAAACGAGTGCAGCTATTTTTTCTACTCAAAAAACGCGTTTCGTGTTTCCACACACCCAATGTTAACTTATCTCGCATTTAATCGTCCAATTTTGCCATGGACACGCTGAATCAAATTCTTTATAAATTCAAGTGGCAAATGATCTGGACGCTAATTGGCTTCGCATGGCCAAGAGAAAAAAAAAATCCAACGTTTGTTTCTTTCAAATGATACGATTCATAATCGTAAGATCATTCGTGACATATCATTCAGCAAGTTCGTGGTTGGATTTGTCACACGACATTCGACATTTCATATTATCACTAAACATAAATGTGGATTAAAATTCGATCAAACTTTTAATAAATGGACAAATCATCAATGTTTACAATTCAATGTAAAAAAATAAATAAAATAAAATTACTACTGCTTCTCACGGCTTTCCGAAGGGTCTACATTGCTAGGGGGTTCGATGGTAACGAGTTCAGGCTCGTTCACAGTTGGCGCAGCTGCAACAGGAGCGGACAATGAATCTCCGGCTTCAACGAGGGAATCCTCATATAGCTCGATCTCTTGTTCGATATCAGCGTCGAGAAGAAGGCCTTGCTTATACTCTTTTAGGAGGTTGTAGCGAGCCTTAAGAGTGGCCCTCTCGTACGCATCAACAATGCGAGCAACGAGCGCAGAGTTGTCAGCTTCTTTCTACTTCAATGACTCTTCAAGGGTCTTGATTTTGGCTGTCACCTCGTCAAACGTATCGACCATGAGTTTCATTATGTCCACGCCCTCTTTCGCCGATTGATTGACCGTTTGGAGCTCTGCTATCAAACCATCAACGCTCGCTTTACATCTTTGAAACTTCGTTCAATGTCAAGAAGCTTTTCACCCCTTTCTCTGTCAATCTCTTCGAGCTCCTTAATGCGTGCCTTCTGCTCGACAACCTTATCAGTAGTACGATAGACCAACCCCATCGCTCGTAGATTACTCTGTAGTGCAAAGATAGGATTAGACAATCTTACCAAATGATAATTGATGTTGAGATTCGAATTCATAAGTTAAGAAGAGATACCTTCAAACCATCCCATAAGAATTCATCAAGATGGCTTTGAATTCGACCCTCATTTATAGTGTCGGAATCAATGTCGGATAACAGTTGACGTATGATCCCAACACTAAGGGCCCGTTTGGTGAATGAGTTAAGTTTGAGTTTAGATGAAATTTTTAAGTTTGAGTTGAGTTGACTTTTTAAAAAGTAGTTATAAATTTTGTTGACTTTTCAGAAAAGGACAAAAATTGAGATGAAAAAATACAGTTTAGTTGGAGTTAAACCCGGATCCCAAACAAAGCATAAGTCTCTTGCCTTGAAGAAGGCTCACCCCTGCCGGCAATTCCACCTCCACGTGCTCATCACCCTACTTGAACCTTTGAGGTTCGACATCCGTTTTGGAGGTGGAGGCTTTTGTTGTCTTCTTTCTTTTCACCGGAACCTTCCTCTTGGGTTTTTTGTCCGCGTTCCTTTTCTTGGTAGGGGACTGAATAGGAATATTCGAAGGTTCCGGAGAAGATTCAATCACTGTCAATGGTGAAGGTTCGGTCGCTCGACCTGCCTGAGCCGCCTTTTCTGCTGCTGCCGCTTTTGTAGCTTCTTTCTCAGCCTTTTTCCTTACAAGTAGCTCTTTGGGAGAAGGAAAATCTACCTTCATCGTATCCAAGGTTAACTCTGTAATTAAAACCTCTTCATCAAAAAGTGGCTCGATGAACAGCGGAGTGCCGAAGAGTCTCATCTACACTCCTTTGATCACGAACGGCCAATCAACCCAAGAAAGAATTCATTTAATTATACCTGTTTTGAGTTCAACGAAGTACTTCCAGAGGCTCGATGCTTGAAATCTTTCGAGAACGTTTATTTCGTTCCACTCTTGACAAGGCTGTGCTAGCAGCTGATCGAGCTTCTGTTCAAACAAAAACACCTTCGGCGGAGGCTTCTTTAACTCCTTACCTGCAATACACATTAAACAATGTTTAGCATCCAAATTTGCATAACAAGAGCTCTGTCTATCAGTCGATGCTCTTTGCTCGAGACTTACTAAGGAGACCCTATAAAGGGTAGAAAGTGTTCGCTAATGCACCAAATGATTGTTCATTCACTAGCATGAAAAAATAACGATTTTGCCAATATCTATCGGTATTTTTCATCTCACCCACCACCTGCTTTTTCCTCCTCGGATACATCGAGTATTTACTACGGTCTTTCGAATTCTTCTGGGGGTGGTAGATGGCGAGAATATCATCTACTGATAGCTCGACGCCCGCTTCATCTGCAATCACAATTAGACCCAGGAAAACTCTCATCCCATTTGGTATCAGTTGAGGACTTGTAAGCTGGTAGTGGTGCATACTTTGAATAATTAGGGGATGAATCGAGAGTCAAAGTCCACACTCGAAATAAATAGTATACATGCAGATCCAACCCTCTGACACGGTGTCTGCCCACTCGTTTGGAAAAGGAAGGCGAAGCTGGACTTCGTTCGGGAACCCATATCGACTCCTAATGGACGATAGGTCTTCATCTGTCAAAATGGAAGGAGGGTTTGACGTTCGTAAAAAGGATTCTATGCTAAGTCGGTGTGGAGGCTTAGTCAGCCGAGCTATTGGAGGAATCGATAAAATTCCTGCTCCCGACACTGTTGCCGGTCGATTCCTCTCTGACGCTTCATTGCTCGTCTCGGTGCCCTTTCGCATTTGAAATGAATCATATTCGGCTTTCGAACAACGAAGGATTGATGCCCATTCTTCGTTATCAGAATCACTCTCGCTAAAGTCGCTGCTCGTCCATTCTACGATTATGTCCTTGACGGGTTATTTCCCTCTAGCTCTATCCATGGGTTTACGAACAGATGTTTGAACGAAGGATGGAAGAATTTTGGATCTAAAGCCTCTAATCAGTTAGAATCCTACGAAGAACAACAAACCTAGAACTCAATGGAAAACCCATAAAAACACCATAAATCCCCCAACCAAATCACTCACCCAAAGGAAATGCAAGAAAATAACCAAGAAAAAGACTCGGAAATAGTACAAAAACGACCCTACCAAATCAAAATTACTCAAAACGAAGATGAGAATAAGAAATCTTGCCTGAGATTCAAATATCTTGAGAACTTTCAGACTCTGGTTTTTCGAAGACTCTAAGTGTAGAAATAAGGAAAGAAGGGGGAAGGTGAAACGTTATATAACCCCTTGCGAAGATATCAACGACCCTGATTTTTAGACCACACCTGATCAAACGGTCTGAATCACAAAACCCTTCAAATTCCCTCTCAGAGATCTTACGTCACAACTGTTCGAATTTCAAAAAAGGAGAAGCCATCGTTTCGGAATATCCAATCAGCATATGCCACCTGTAGGAAATGATTTCTTTCCCCGGTCTCGAGATTTTCGACCAAATAATGTCAGTCCATTCTGACTCCCCTAATCTGACATACCAAAGGTTGACACTACCTTCTCGTCAATAATCAAACACTCTATCGAGAACCCATCGCTGGATAGAGTGGCGGGCTATCTGTTGGGGTTAGACTTCATCTTCCTATAACACCGTTAGCCTTTGATAGCTCGTCGAACGAACAATGAACTCATGATCACAAACTATTTGATATTTTCGTATATTTGGGTCGGACCCAATTTATGATCTCAGTTCGTTTAATCATGAAAAATTATCGCTCGCACTCAATCGGCAAACCAGTCGGTTCAAATATGGATCGGGTAAATGTTCGAATCTAATACAAGCAACGAACGACACAATAAGAACTGGATCTTTTTGACTATTCGTTTCATCGTTCGTCGTTCGCACTTGACGAATACTATAAAGACTAATCCCATTAACTATCAAACCCACGATCGATGATGATGTCATGTCAGTTCATTTTAATAACTGTCAAATCCACGATCGATGATGACGTCATATCAGTTCACTCTGATAACTGCTAAGCCCACGATCTATGATCAAATTCACCTCGGTAACTGCCAAGTCCACATTATGACTTACGTTCTTACATGTGTCCCAGAAGACATCTAGCGAAAACTGCTCACCACGAACTATGGGCTGAGACCCACTATTGTTCCTCTATAAATAGAGAAAGACTCCCTTCGGACAAGGGACTTTTCTTTCTTTTCTGATCTTGTCCTACCCTTACTCTGTCCAATTATACTTAGAAATTGTAACTCACTGTACTAAAAAACAACCACACATGGTGAATAAACTACATACACAGAGGACGTAGTACATTTCCGGCGAACCTCTCTAAACTTCGGTATTGTTGTTCTTATTCCATTTATTTTTCTGGCTTGATTATTTGTGATTATGATGTTTTAGGAATTTCATAAGCGATATCTAAGGATCCCATTGATTATTCATTTTATTCTTTTAAATAACTCCGGTTAAAATTTGACGGTAGATTCCCAGCATCTAGAGTCATGCTCTTCTTTTTTTTTTTTTTTTTTTATTTTGCTTGCCTATTCCGAACTAGTATAAATGACTCAAGATAACTGTCTGACAATCCCATCACCGTCCTATGACGATACAGTCATTATCACGTCTATTTTTTTTTTTACTTTATTTTTCTTGTCTATTCCGAATTAATATATAAAAAATAAGTTTCAAAGAAAATGCTATCGCGTTGAAAAAAAATCCTTATTAATAAAAAACCCCAAATACAACAACAACAACGGCAGGAAACAACGTCAACCAATTAGAATCAAAATTTCATGTGTTTGGTGCTAACGTCTGGATTGTAGTATTTGAGTTTGAATTGAATGATGTGTTTGGTGAGGCGTTTGAATTACTAGAGTTAAAAAGTGAAAAAACTTGAAATATGTTCAGAAAAAAAAATCAATGTGGAGCTTGTTTCATTCGTCTCGAATTCTATGCAATTTACAAAAAAAAAAAAAAAAATCATCTCATTTGGACTTGTATATGTAAAGTTATGGACTTTTAAAGTTTGAGTTACAAAACTATGTAAATAGTAAAACTGAGGTTAACTTTTCAGAAAAAAAAAATTTGAATTACAATTTATGATTCAAATGTTTGCCCCAAACATCCCCCGCTTCCAAAATTCTAGGGGTGAACAAAAAAACACGTAAACCGATTGACCTACCCGAACTCAGTCCGATTAACCAAACCCGATTTAATCCGATCTTAAGCTTAACTCAACCCTCCCAACCCGAGTTTTCATTGGATGAGTTTGGATTCAAATTTAGTAACCCGACATAAACCTAACCCACCCAATCAAGATATTTTATGGTTTTAAAATATATTTTTAAACTTGCATTATTGATTTTATATTTTTTGTATTTTTTTAATTATAATTTTGAAAAATTGGATTATATTTGATCTTGATATCAAAAATAAATTACGAATTTGTTATTTTTTTTCAGCACATTTCTTAATTAAAATTGCGTTATTAGTTTCTTTTTAATTATAGGATCATTTACATAAAATGGCCAAATTAGAGTCATCGTTTTAAAATTTGCTACAAACAAACTTATTTGCATAATTGAACCGAAAAAAAAAAAAAAAAAACTGATCATATTATGCTGACCAAAATACCCCTACATTAAATTAAAAAAAAAAAGAAAAAGAGAGATCATTTACCTTCCTAAAAAAGAGCAACTTTTATTTAATAAATCCATTTTTAAAACTTGAATTTAAAGGGAAAAAAAAAAAAAAAAAGTAAAACTCCCCCCCCCCCCCCCCCCCCCCAATTTTAGGTATTTTGAGTTAAGGTTTCTTTGATTATTATGGTATTGGATTTAGATATTTTTTATTAGAGATTTTGGTCCTTATTGTATTAATTATGGCTTTATGGATATTGGCTCTAGTGATTTTTTTTGTTAGGGTAATAGGTGTCCTTATGATATTGTCTTTAGGTACTCTTCGTTAAAGATCGTGGTTTGGGATTTTTGGTTAGGAGTTTTTTGTTTAGGGATTTTTCGGTCCTTATGTATTGACTGTGGTATTATGTATTTTTTGTTCGTTCGATTTTGTTTTTTATTCTTTTTTGGTCTGGGTTCTTTCCGTCATTATGGTATTGTCGAGTAAATTCAGAAGGTCATGCAATCCTTATCTTCTCACAGCCATGCAATGCCCGAGACTAGTGTAACTACTGACCTAGTCAATATGTTGAAAGTTTGAATAGTGATGATTTTTTGGTCAATGTAATACTGATTGTTTTGTGAAAATTTTCTTATCATTGTTTACTTATCAATGATTTTTTTATTTAAAAATTGAATTATTAAATTGACCGAGTAATTTTTATACAGACCAAAAGATCACGACATCTCAACATATCAAATTATTAAGCCTTATCAAAAAAAAAAAAAGACTTAAATAATATGGTCATTATATAAAGGCCAAACGCCAATGATAATAAACATACAAACAAATTCAACAATATGAAAGTTCGTCCAAAATAATCGCTAGTTTTAACTTTTCAATTTAATTTAAAGACAAAATTGCTTCAAATAAAGAAGTTTGTTCTGTTTCTTAAAAAAAAAAAAGAGCCATAAAATCAAGAGTTAAAAAAAACGTAAAGTTAATGGCATAACACATATTTTTTTCCAAAATAAAATTAAATAAAACAAATCTGCAACCTTGAATTGGGGAAAGATAAATCTGGAACAAAAAAATGTTGAATTTTAAATTTTGTTCAAATTTGCAAATAAGTTGAACAGTGTTCAATTTTTAAAAGGGTATCCCAAAATGGATATTTTGTGAAAATACTTTTTAATTATATACTTAACTCGACTCGATCAACCCAACCAATCAAACCGACTTTAATTGGGTGGGTTGATTGTAAACTTTAGGTTGATTAGATGGGTTTTACTTTTACCAAACCACCCAAACTTTTTTTGGGTGGATTGAAAATCCCAAAAACCCACCAAACTCACCCGATGTTCACCCCTAAAATAAATAAGAGGTTATTTGAAGAATGTCCTAAATTTGACACCTCCTTAAAATTTTGTCCACCATAAGAGTAAAATTGATAATTTTACCATTTTATAACATTTAATTAAATAATTAAATGAAAAAAATAAAATAGACAAAAATACCTATATCTCTTTATTTTCTTCTCTGTTTTATTTATTGAAATATTTTTTATATATATCTGACTCCATTCACCAACCCATCGCCAATCGGTCTCCGGTCACTGGTCGTTGGAAATTTTTTTTTTTTCATATTTCAACAAAAATGACCAGATGTATCCGGCTCTAGTTTTCAGTGTCGATGTCGGTGACCGATCTCCAACCGGTCGTCGGAATTTTTTTTTTTATATTTTTCAATAAAGATGACCGAATGTTTCCGGCTTCGGTCACCGGTGTCGACGTCGATCACCAGAGAGATTCTATTAGAATCCAGAATGGATACTCACAGAATATATATTTTTTAGATTTCAACAAAGATGGCCGGACGTATTCGGCTCCGGTCATTGGAGATATTTTGTTATAATCCAAAATAGATTCTACCATAATCCAAGAAGGCAAAATGGATTCTGATAGAATGCAAAACAAGCAAAACAGATTCTATTAGAATGCAAAATAAATTATATCATAATGCAAAATGGATTTTACTATAATCCGAGAATGTAAAATACATTTTGATAGAATGCAAAATGAATTTTATCAGAAGGCAAAACAGATTCTATCATAATATAAAACAGATTTTACCAAAATCTGAGAAGGTAAAACGGATTCAGATAGAATGTAAAATGGATTCTAATATATTTTTTTTGTCACATCTCCGATTGAAATACAAAATCATTAACGCTTATTTTCACCCTACAATTTCAAAATTTTCTCGGCAAACAAACGAAACTAAGAAAACCGACAAACAAACCACAAAAAACAAACCAAACCACAAAAAATAAATTTTCTCGGCAAACAAACCACCGAAAGCAAGCAACTTCAGTCACAAGAAAAATATTTTTGTGTATATTTGTCTCTTGGATTCAAGTAGCATCTGTCTCGGATTCTAGTAGAATCCGTCTTAATAATTCAACATGTGCATAATATGTGCGAAATACCAGTCCAACATTCTGACATTTCCAACCTGGTCATACACATAAAAACTGTTACCCCAAGAATTAAAGAAATCGATGCAAAATCAAAACTCCAACCAAACGGTATTTGCATGAAACAAGACGTTAACTGAATTGAACTCATGGACCATATAAAAAAAGACACTCTTGTTGCTAGTAGAGGTGCTAATTGTTTACTCGATTAAACGGCTAACAAAGGAATATGTTGGTTTGACACGATAACAAAGTACTCAATGAAGCTGAAAATGGGCACAGAAATCACCTAATTAGTGAAAAGAAAACTAGGAAAAGACACAAAAGCTACAAGGTAACAGTTGTCCCTCCATCTCGTCACATATGAAAAAATTTTCTCAACCAGTTTTCTTGTATGCTCCTTCAACAAGTCCTCAGCATGCTGCACAACCATAAACATCCAAGTAAACAACTATGGACCAGCCGCAAAAAGACGACAAATGACAAATGTAAAGTGAGAAAGGCACCTCATCAGTGACTCAAAAAAGATATAACTTTGTTTGATAACAAAGTTTAACTTCAATTAAATTGTATTTTTTTATCTTAATTTTTATCTTTTTCTAAATGGTCAACGAAATTTATAACTATTTTTTAAAAAGTTAATTCAACTCAAACTTAAAAATTTCATCTTAACTCAAACTCAACTCATTTACTAAATGGACCCATAGCTGTTGTGATCCTTTAAGGCTAAGGGCCCGTTTGATTATTAGTTCTGTTTGAATTAAATTGTACTTTTTTCATCATGATTTTTATTTTTTTCTGAAAAAGATTTTTGTCTTTTCTAAAAAAGTTTTTTATTTTTTCTGAAAAATTACTATTAAAATTTAAAAATTTTAAACTAAACTCATTTATCAAACACCCCATAACAAGCTGCTCAATATCAGTGTCCGACAAAAAAATAAAGTGTTGCAATCATTAAAAGTAAAAGAAAAACTTCCAACTCCAACTGTACAGCAAACCAATTTTCCTTTTTCTCTGACGTTATAGGTTGTCAAGATTCATGATGTTTTGTTCGTGTCAGTTTTCTGTTTTGGTTTTTGTGTTTCTTCCTTTTGTCTTTGAGGATTTCTCATTCTCTTCCTTTTGTTTTTCATTAATCAATGAAACTAATTCATCAAATAGAAGAGTTTGAGATGTTTGCAGGATATGACGAGAGAGAGAGAGAGAGAGAGAGAGAGAATATAATAAACAATAGAGGAGAAAATAACAGGAATGAGCACCAGAAATATATGCAGGGGCAAAATAGAAAATTTGCCTTATTTAAGAAATTTTTGATTCAAAAAATCAGACATGGCAAAATTACAAAAAAATCCACTTAAGACTAATAAAAATATAAGGAGGTATCAAAATATGACATTTCCCTTAATTTTCTCAATAAATAAATCTCCCTCAAAATCAAGATCTGAGGCTCAATTTTAAAATGATTTTCAAATGAGGAAAGTATGTGAATGACTAAATTTAAAAATTATTATATTAATATGATCTAAAAAATTAATATTAATTTAATATAATATAAAATTAAATTAAATTAAAGTTAATTTAAATTTATGTAATGTGAAATTTATATAAAATTGAACAATAAATTGAAAAAAGAAAAAAAAGTGATTATTTAAGTAATTTTACCGTCCCCATATTCCATTGCTATATGTTCCGTTTCCGGTTCTCTTCTCGCAACACAAAATCAGTTTTTTTCTTTTTTTGTTCCGAATTTTTGAACTCTGAGCTCTCAGTTCGATCCCAAATTTCCCACCAAATTCTGCTCCCAGAACAAGACAATACGAGACAATTGATCGGAATTTGCACCGGAAATGTTGCCGTCTAGGTTTTCCTCCATTTTCCGCGGCGGAGGACCCAACGCCAACGCCAAGGCCTTGAAGAGCGAGGTCTTGCCGACACTGAAGGTCCAAACCGACAAGGAAGTGTACGGCCCCGGCGATCCGGTGGTTGTGACCGTCGAGATCGGAAACCCGGCCGTCAATGGCGACTTGGCTTTGTCGCTTTTGATCGAACGGCTGAGCTTCGAGATCAAAGGCATTGAGAAGTTGGACACGCAGTGGTTCGCCACGCAGAAGCCTCTGCCTGGATCGAAGCAGAGGAGAGGTCAAATTTCATGAAATCGATTGGTTTTGTTCTGAGTTTTGCTAGATTTAGGGTTTGATTTTTCCTTTTTTTTTTTTAATGTTTTTGGATTTTCCAGGTGAGTATTTGTTCGCGGAGGGATCGGCAATGGCGCTTGTGTCGAATCAGATTGTTTCGGCTGGGGCAACCAAGTCATGTAAGATGATTTTGATTCGTTCATACTTGATTCCGACTGATGTAGCTTATTATTGTTTCTTGAGATTTTGCTTTATAGATGAATTGGATCTTATCTTTCTGTATCAATGTTATAGTTCCGATTGAGTCCGAACTATTACAAAGAAAAAGGGATTAAATTTTGGTAAGAACAAATAAGAACAAAGGCCAGAGGCCGGAATGAGGAAAGACAAATGGAAGTTCATTGTCTTGTTTGCACCAAAAAAAAAAGGGTAAAATTTTTAAATTCTATTGAACCAACAAGCACGAATGTTACTCTTCGGGAGAACTGTAAAGCTTCCATGAACAACCTGCTGCTCATTTTGTGCAGTTGCTCTCGTACTTCTGTTTTCTAGTTCTCCTTTAGAAGCGTTATACTGTTCTTGTAGATACTACGGTGGCAGCCTGAATAACAAGCATGAATGCAGCGGGATAATGTAGCTTGAGGTTAGCAGCAGACAGCAGTGTTTCTATCTACCCTAGACTCACAACGGCAACGCTAGCTTACCTCTTGTGGTCTCACTTTAAGAGTTTTTACTATTTACTAATTTAGGGGTCCAGTCGACCTTAAGTGATCTCAGAGGAAGATAGAATTTGTCTTAATTACATGCCTTTTTTTTTTTTAAAAAAAAAATTTTGATTTTGATTTTGACTTATGAATATGCACACTGGATAAGCATCTACCAAGTCAAGTGGCAGACCTGGGAATTATTGATTTATAATTATTTTTATTTTTTATATTCTCCTAACAGACGATGTAGTGGAATTCTTCATCTTAGAGGGGAAGAGGAAAGTGGTCATTTCATTTTCCATTTAAAATTGTTCCATCAGGTTCCTGGTGATTATTCTTTTATTTTGTGCATTGGTCATATGACATGAACAATAGTACCTCATTTTAAATCCTGACGTGTTATTTTGATTCAAGAAAATTTGAATTATGCAATATTTAATTTATTTCACAGATGTGGTGAGAACATTGCTACCAAATGTTATTCCACCGTCATACAAGGGTGCTACCATTCGCTACTTGTACTATATTAGGAGCACAATATCTGGGCAGTGGTTGATACTGGAAAATCCCCATTCTCGTGGAGAGTCAGTGAAGGATCTGACTGAACTGGTTGGCTTTCAGTTTTCTTCAACTTGATCTAGTTGTTTCTTGACTATTTATTTGGTCTGTACGTTTTTGTTGTATTTCCACTCTAGATCTTAGGTTTTTAGGCCAATATGATGGTTTCTTATTTTACTCTGTTTCAGTGTTTCTTTTTCTCCCATGACTTCTGTGATTCTGTTTGTTGAGAAGATAGAGTACAAGAATGTTTGCTTAACAAACTTGTATGGTTCAATTTGTTTGATATGTTCTTTTTTAGATTTATGGATTCTTTGAATTTTAAATGTTCAGGAAGCTCGTGTTCCATTTCAAGTATGGGTCACTCAGAAAAATAATGGCTTGCCAGTGGAAGAAGGCCAAAGTGATGGTGAGTTATTTCTTTGGCTATTTACTTTTCATTTCTAATTTAAAATTGTATTCTTCAGGCCCAAGATGTGGTTTTGAAAATATAGTCTATCAACATATGAGTTCTAGTTTTCAAAAATTTTGTACAAGTAAGAAAATTCTAGGCGTTCCTGCTATGTGGTGTTTCTGGAGCACATTTAAGGCACTAGTTTAATCATTGTGTTTGAAGAAAAGTATCTGGCCACTGGCATTTATGGTTGGGAATTTGGGCTTGCCCTTGAGTATCATTCCTCAGTCTTGTAAAGCAGTAATCAGCATGAAGCATTCATGTGTTTTACAAGAAGCATTTCATGAAGAGATTGTCTTCTCTCTGGAGTCTAAGTCAGAATTCTGTTCATTTTTAATGAGGCATTTTCCTACTGTTTCTTTATGAGTCATTGAGGCCTTTTAGAGCACCCTTGCATGGTTGGGAAATTACCTGGGAAAATTCACGAGTCTTGATGGGTGGTGTGACTGGGAGGAGTGAGATATGGACATGGTAATGGGCTATACCTTTTTTTTTTTTTTTGGCGGTTACAAATATCTTGGTTAATTCATTTGTGAAGAAGCATATCTTTGAAATGGAGTTTATGGATGAAATTTCAAAAGGCGGAAGTATCATGATGTCATTATATTGATTAGCATGCATGGCATAATTTAATTGTTGTGGATTGATTTGTTGTTGGAATTTCTCTCACATCTAACTTTAGTTTCTGTTCATGGCTTGAAATATATGTTCATTCTACATGAGTAGAAACTGTTTGCTGGGATTCTGCTATCTATGTGTCCTAGAAGCTAGAATAATTAGCTATGGATTCTGCTATCTATGTGTCCTAGAAGCTAGAATAATTAGCTATGGATTCTGCTATTTATGTGTCCTAGAAGCTAGAATAATTAGCCATACTCTTGTAGCACTGTTGGATTCTCTTCCCCCTAATTTTATATATCTATAGATGATAATTGAAAAGAAAAAAAAAAGAAAATGAAAAAAGAAAAAGAAAAATGCTCTTATCTGTTGGTTACGGTTTCAATTATTAATTTTTCGTTTTTGTTGTATATCAATAAGGCTTGTACTTTAAATTGGTTTTTACATTTTTTTAAGCATCTATCTCATCTACATACATATAAAAGGTGGTAGATTTTTCCCCTTCTGCTGGCAAATATTTATATATATATTTTTTGTTGGGACAAGGGTAGCCTTAGGATGTCTACATTGCTTAGCACAAGGTTTTCACTAGTTTTGTGCATTTTCACTTAACATGTACAAGTTCTGATGTTTGTTAAAAAATTCACTTCCAATAACTAATATTCGTAAGTTCCTGACTGTTGCTTTTCTGTAAATTTCAAGTAGTGTCCTGAAAGCTATCCTTGTTTTGAATACTCTCAGGCATTGTTCCTTCGACTGCCATCCTAATGGATATATTTTGGAAGGAGGCAGATGGGGACTGTGATTGGGTAGGTATTATTACTAATTTGTTTTTGCATCTAAATTGCAATTATTTTTTCTTTTCTCGTCTGAGTAGAGTAACCATGGCTCTGTTTCTCTGTTTCAATAATAGATCCTTTAGTTTATCGTTTAACTACTGGTTTACAGGTTAGAGCAAACGATATTTATGATGGCATTGAAGAAGGTTATGAAAGCTCAAAGGATGAGATATCATCTGTTTCTTCGTACAATCCCTTGAAAGACAGAACCTTTGGAAGTTCTATATCCTTGCAATCATATGCAGCAAGGTCGTCATTTAAAGAAGGAGAGCGTACAAGTTTATCTTCAAATTTAGCACTTCCTCGGCTCTCTGTTGCTGAAGTATTGTATGGTGGTTCTGGTGAGTCATGTGAGATTGCTGTCTTATAGCTACTCTGGGTTCAATTGTGGAATTCTTTCTGAAATTCTTTGAATTTTTCTGTTGCATAAGTTACTTCGCTTCTTGTATTTGCAGTTTGATAGGATTTTCAATGTGTGTTAGTTAGTAGTATAATATTTAGCAGTTGTTTGTAGTTAGCTAGATGACTGATCAGAGAAGAGGTTAGCAGTGTGTTAGAAAGGAATTAGGAGTATAAAAGGATGGATGAGTGGTTAGTGGAATTAGGAAATTGTTGGGAAAGTCTTTGTTAGCCAAGCAAGGGGAGAGTGAGTAATCTCTCAAAATACTATTGCTATAGCGAATTCTTATGATCTCCCTAGGGCTTTCTTGATTCAATAAAGTTCATTCTTTCATTCAGTTTCCGTCGCAACTCTGTGCTATTCTTGTTTTTCCTCTGGTTCTTCTCACAATTCTGTTTAGTTGTTTCTTTAAGGGAGAAACTTATCTTACTATTTGTGTATAAGTTACAACAGCAGTGTTACTGATGGGCATCTTATCTTTGCAACAGATATTTTGTCACCCAACTCGTCTCAAAACCAGCAGCAAAAGCTCTTAAAGTCGGTTTCTGCAAATGATGAAGCAGAGGCATCCTCATCACCAGCCGCCAGAATTGTTGAGCCTCTAACATGTATTCTTTGCACTTTCATTTCCTTCATATGCTTTAGGTTTCTGTTGTCTGGAAATGGAAAAACTAATTTGCTGCAAACATTTCTTGCAGCAGAAGGCTTCATTCGAGGAAGGTCTTACAATATCCGAATGGATGACAACATTCTACTCAGATTTTCCCCCAAAAATTCCGAGTCAAATTATTATTTTAGTGACATGGTATGTCTTCTGCCTCTTTTTATAATTATGACCTTTTCTCTCCTTTTTTCTTCTCTAGCTTTGACAAATTATTGTATAACAGATTGGTGGAACACTTACATTCTTTCACGAAGGAGCTAGAAGATGCCTTGAGGTAGTTCTAGTAGCAGTGTTACTGAGAAATCATTAAAGTAGCTGACTAGCTGGACGATTGTTTAATGTTGATGACTCTATGAAGGGATTTCTGTTTTCCAGGTTTCAATAACACTAGAGACTTCAGAAACAATAAGTCGGCGATTTGTCCATCCTTCTCGAAGGAATTCCCCTACAATCACAAAGGTAGATTTTCTGATCTTAGACCATATCCAATGCATTGGCGCCAATGCTATATTTGTTACATTAACGTGTGAAAAATAGCATTATCTCAATGCATAATTCTATGTCTTATGTTATTTCTACTTTTTGTCATTATTATTGTGCTTTGGAGCTTGTAAAATTGAACATTTAGTGTTTAAATAAATTAAAAATGAAAATATTGTTAAATTACATGACAAAAGTCAACCCAACCACCAATAAAAATCAAATGTTAAATTTGGCATTGCCTATATCTTGTGGAAAATTTGCCACAAAATTTAGCGTATGACAAATTTGGCATCAAACATAGTACTCCACTTGAGAACACTCTTTTCATCCAAATGCCCAAATTTACCATTGGCATAACATTTTAGCATTGCATTGGGTGTAAATAGCTCCTGTGGTCCCTGAACTCTTTAAGAAGGTGCGGGTTGGACCCCAAAACTTTTTAGAAGGTCCCTAAACTTATAAAAAGGGTGCAAAAAGGGACAAAACCCTAACAAATGTTGAAAAAGAGATGGTTGTAACCGACATGAGCTGCACATTCCTTTAGTTATTGGATATTTTGGTAAAAAAAAAAAAAAAAAAGAACAGACAAAAAAAAAACACTAATTTTCTCCCTCTTTGCAATTGTGCTCGCGAGATTGAGGATAAGGATACAGAAAAAACTCATATCCTCTCTGTCTCTTAGACACTCACTTGCAGACCACAAAACAACAAAAAAATAATAGTAATCGAAGCCAGAAAAGAACACAGTAGTTGTGCCACCTATCCTCCTCCACGTGAGCCAGAAGTGTGAACCCGCTCGCGACCTATATCCACCGTCGTATCCTTGAAGCCAAATCTGCTGTAGAGACCGTTCACGAACCCAACCCTGCGTCGCCGCGACCCACAGCCCCCTCCTCTGATCTTCAGCTAGATTTGGCAGAATAGAAGTCTGGGTTTGTAGGGTTGAGTAGAAAGGGAAAGCGAGTTTGGTGTGGGTTTCTTTTTTTTAAATTCGCTGGGGAACTTTTTTGTTAAATTGTACATTGTAAGTTTAGAAGGAGAACGTTTTTCTTCTTATTGAATTGACTTCTGAGTATACAATAGAGAATAAATAGGATACTTAGTATCCTGTGATAGTAGCTAGTAACAAGAGAAACATAGGCAAAAAATCTGGACCCCACGGAATCTCCAGATTTAGACACCACCAAATCTTCTCTGTTTCCATCCTCCCCCTGAAGGTGAGTAGTGAAAAATTTTTTGATCTTCAAAAAAGGATACATCCATGGTAACAAACAATTTTTTTTGAAATCGGATCATTGCATTTGTATCCCTTCTGATTGGGTGCATATCCTACAAACACACACTTCCTAGCCCTAGGATCTAACTTCTCGCCCCCCCTTTAGCATGGTTGTAAATGAACACGGTGCAGCCAAAATTTTTAAGGGTTAGAAAAGATATCAACCTAAACGTAGGAAAAGTTTTTTGAAATATTTCTAAGGGTGGTTTAAACCCTAAAATCTTTGAAGGCATTCTATTAAATAAATAAGTAGCCGTAAGAAGTGCCTCACCCCAGAGATATTTCGGGACATTATTCGTGAAGAGTAATGCCCATGCTACCTTTAAGAGGTGTTTAATTTTCCTTTCAGATATCCCATTTTGTTGTGTGGTATCATTACAAGAACTTTAATGTATGATGCCCTGTTCAGAGAAAAATTGCCCCAAGATTTTATTGAAATATTCCTTTCCATTATCATTGTGGAAAACTTTGATTTTTAAATGAAATTGTGTTTGTACCATGGTGTAAAAAGTTTTAAAAACTGTTTCCACTTCAGATTTTTCTTTGAGAAGATGTACCCAACTAACCAGAGTATGATCATCAATAAAAGTAACAGACCATTTTTTTTCCAGAAATTGATGAAATACGTTAGGGTTCCCACACATCCCTATGGATTAATGAAAGCGGAGCAGAGCGTCTATATGGACGTTGGGAATAGGGAACATGCAGTTTTGCTAAAGCACAGATTTCACATTAAAAAGAAGATGGAATTTTATTTTTGAATAAACTTTGAAACAAGTACTTCAAATAAGAAAAACTTGGGTGGCCTAATTATCTAAAGTGCCACAAGGATACAATCAAGCACAGACCGACCACATCTTGTTCATCAAACATGGTTAAACAGTTGTTGTATCCATGTTTCTTAACCGAATGTTTTGTGGGGTTTTGTTGGGGGCTTGGGGCAACGAGAATGGTTTTTCAGGAGATAGTGAGAGGACGTAGGGGGAAGAAAAGCCGAGAGAGAGATATTTTTCTGTTTTAGTATTTATTTGTATTTTTAAGTTTTGAAGATGGAAAATGATTTATAAAGGGATAGTTAAGTCATTTTAAAGCAAATTCAGATTACTTAACGGAATACAGTGAGTTTTTTAACCTTCTTTGACAAAAAGGATCGGTTTATATCTTTTTAAAGAGTTCAGGGACTAATTAACATATATATATATATATATATAAAAGTTTGAGGGCCAAACATCTTCATAAAGAATTTAGGGACTAATACAACAATTTACCCTTGCATTGGAGATGTTCTTACAAGCTAATTTTAATGATGATATGATGTTCATACAAAGATCCGTCTCATAACCTAGTTTAGGATGGAATAATATATCCATTGCTTGTCATGTTTATTCATGAGTAGGTTTATCTATCAGTTTGTGGAGATAAAAACAATGTTAAGAAAGTTAATTTATGAAAAAATAATTAGCATTTGGTTTGTTCATCATAAGGATACTATAATTATTCCTTTCACGAACTGCTGGGGAAACCCACGATTATTTGGATATTGATATCATTGTGAATTTGGTTGTTCATGAAACCTACTGATATGTTTTCAATTGGAACTTCTCTGTTGGGTGTCTTGGTGATATGTGAGCATCTCTTATTTTTATTTTTCTTTTTCTTTTTCGGTTTTGTATAATGATATGCCCTCGGGCCTTTGCCCCCAAAAATCTCGCAACCACCTGCTAGCCTCTACAAGCACCGCTGCACATACGTCATGGCTAGTTCATGGGGTATAAATGTGTTCTTGTCATCTATTCGAAAGATGTTTATGATTTGTCCGGCAAATTATTCATGCATCCATCTGCTTTTCAGGGCTGAATATCCTGGCACCTTTGTTAGTCTATTTGGATGAAAGATTTTTGTATAGTATACCTTCATGTGTAATCATCTATTTCTAATGCAATATCAGATAAGAAAAAATGACCTCTTCTGACCTTAAAATCATAATTAAATGATAAATCTGAAATGATATACTTTCTCTAAGCAATCTATTAATTTTGACCTGTTGCACACTGGGTAGGTTCAGAGTGATCATTACGAGGTTGTTGCTGATTTGGTGCAGACAAGCTTCCTCTTTTCCATACCCATGGATGGGCCGATGTCTTTTTCCACTCCCCATGTATCTGTTCAATGGGCCCTTAGATTTGAATTCTTTACCACTCCAAAAAATGTTGATTGGACCAGGTATGACCATTTAATGATTAGACGTCTTCTTGCTTCCTAATTAAATTATCAGAATATTTAAAGGTTCTCACGAGTGTAGGCGAAAACACAGTTTTAAAAAAGATAGATAGTGGTGGTGAGAAACACTTGTACTCTTCTTTTAAAGGAGGAAAGAAAAATCGAATATATGCTTACAGTTCTACAATTATAAGAGCGGTATTTGGTGTATTTGTCATTCCCTCTAAAATCTCGTATGGATTTTCACTTCAGATACGAACATCCTCTTCTTATAGAGGGAAGAGACAAAAGTGAGTGGGTTCTTCCTATTACAGTCCATGCACCTCCACCCGGTGCTTCTGCTCCTCGTACCCGAAATGCGAAGCCTTTCTCCTTAGAACCCTTGTGGGTGCGTAATTGATTAAGGTAAAATTGTCACTCCATCATTATAAAAATTGATATTGCTCAAGTAATGGCTTTTCACATGTTACTTTGCTTTTGTCGATCAAGAGTATGTAAGAATTTCCTTTCTTGTACACGTAATAGGGCATGCAGTGGTTTTGTAATGTGACGACAACACAACGAATGCTTTGCTGTTTTGTTAATCCTATGAAGAATTATACAGGTTTTTGTGCATCCACTTGTCGATAAAACCAGCTAAGATGTAGAGGTCATGAATTTGCCATTTTTCCCAGATTGGCCTTTTCTGGCTCAACTGCTGTATTTTTTTTTTTTTAATTTTTTAGTAGTGAGGAAAATACCCTTGTAGTTAAGGTGCTATAGTGGAATATCTTGGTTCTTGGATGAAATATTTTATGGGGAGGCCTTTGAGTAACCACCTGCAGTCGATAATTTTTTTGCCTCCGGTATTTCTGTTCAAGTTTAAATTTGTACATTATTCGTAAAGATTCACAAGTTCAATTGTAGTTGTAAAGAACTCTCTCTTGATTGTCTTTTAATGTGAGATTATTATTATTGTTAATTATTATTTTTATTTTTTCCATCAATAGTCCTTTTTATTATGAATTTTGTATATTCGTGCGCACGAATGTATTGGAAACATGAAAAGAAAATGATATTTATCATGATTTGTTCTTACACATGTAACAGAAAATATAAATATAGCAAGGGTAACTAAGCTAGGATAAGTAATGGTTTTATTTAGAACTTATAGTTATGTTATTATCACTGAAATTCTCCTCCCCATGCAATCCCCTCCCTCCTGTGGCGCCACAGCTGGATCTCTCCTCCACCTCCTTCCCTCCTTAGTGATGCCACCACGATTGCATGTCTCCTCTCCCCTCATGTGCCACTGTGATGAGATCTTCCTTTGTGCAGGCGATGGTGATTTAGATATCTCCTTGCATGGGGGCCATGACCATGGGATTACCCCGCGTGGCTACTGTAGCTAGATCCCACCACCATGAAGAGATTGCACTGCAACAGGCATCATTGCTAGATATTTCGTTGTGGGGTTGTTGTGGTTCAGTCTCCATGTGTCGTATCTTTGTGGCTAGATCTCGTCTCGTCGTGCTGTGGCTTGGAAACTAGTGCGATCTCCCTAGGCGAATCTACGTAATCCTCGGGATGTTCTGCCTGATCCCTACTTCCCTCCACAATGTGGACACAACTGTTAATCCCCATCGCAGAAAGCCACCGCGTGAGATCTGTGTATTTCTTGGTTAAACCACAAGCTAACGTAGAAGTAGACTGGTGTTCTCTTTAGTTGTGTTGTGTGGAGAAATATTTTTATTTTTACCCACTCCTTTAAACCACTAGTTCCACTTATACAAAACCCACACCACCCACCAAGAACACCCCCCCCCCCCCCCCCCCCCTCCCCCCCCCCCCCCCCCCCCCCCTCTTTTTCCAGCAACTATTGATTGTGAAATAATGGTATCGTCGACTTTGTAACATTGAAACAGTGTTATTTTAAAAATCGACATCCTTTCTATGAGAGTGTTATTCGACCCAATTATCTGAACGAAAATTGTTTTGAAATCCTCAATTTTATTAATACACTAATTTTTAATCAATTTTTAGAGTAAATGGCTCGTTTAACCTCTAACTTTTTTAGAAAATTGTAATTTGATCCCAACATTTTTTGTTACTAAAAGTTCTCCAAACTATTTCAAAGGATGCGAAGTGGTCATGTTTAAAAGTAAAATGGTTGAACAATTAATCACATGGTCATTTTTATTGTAACCGCATGGAAAAAAATATGAATGACAAGTTCACTACCGTAGGCACTCTTTTCTAAGAAAATTTTATAGATGATTTATATAAGTCAAATTGGAGACATGCTTTTAAAAAATATTTAAAAACAAACTTGTTTACGAAATTTAACAAAAGAGGAAACAGATCATTTTGTACTGACAAAAATGACCTTAAATTTAATTTAAGAAATAAACAAAAAATAGATTTCGTCTTAAAAAATTAGCCATATTAATTTCAGTTACTCATTTTTATATAATATAAACTTAAAAATCCCTAGAAACATTCTCCATTCATATTTATGTATTTGAATATTTTTATGAATAAATTTTATTGTTTGTTGATTTTTTGTACTTATTATCAATACAATATTTTATGAAATATTGAAACTATATTCGGTGAATATGTTTTTTTCCCCTCAATGACACAATCAATATGGTAATGATTCAAAAAACAATAAAACCAAGAACTATGATATATGAAGTTCTTGCATGAAATAATAATATTTGTCATATAGACCACATGATTAGATTGTTGTTGATTAAGAGCATGGAATATAATGATAAGGTCCTCATAGTAGAAACATCAAAAATAAAAAAAAAATAAAAAATAACTAATTCTAATTATATGATTAATTTCTTTTTTAAAAAAAAAAATCCAACTAATCATTTAGGATTTTCTCCTCTAAAAATAAAATTAAAAAAAATTGAATAAAAAAAAACGTACAAGATCCTTAGATGATAAGTGCATCAATAGGAAGAAGTAAATGGTTTTTTTAAAAAAAAAAAAAAAAAAAGGGGAAATCATCTTTAAAAAATTGTTAAAAGATAAATTCCATTTAAAAAAAAAAGTTGGCAAAAATTGGTGGGAAGAAGTTAAAAAGGTCAAATTATGCTCAAAACAAAGAAGGGTAAACATGGAACAACAAAAGTATGATTTTCAAATTTTGTTCAAATATATAAATAAGTTTGAAAATATTTAATTTTCAAAAGGGATGTTCAAAAATGGACATTTTGTGTAAATAGTTCAATTAATTCCATAACGTGATAATAAAATTTCTTGCTAATAATTTTGTTTGCACTATTCTGCTAAGAAAAGAAAATGAATCTTATCAAGTAAGAAATATTTAGCTTCAAATAATTTCACCGTGTGCATCCATGAGTGAAACTGTAAGTTACTTGTGGTTTCCCTTTAGAGTAATTGGCTTAAATAATCCCCCAACTCTTTCAAAGGTGACAGTTTAGTCTCTGTTTTTTTTTCTTGTCGAGATAATCCTAAACTCCTATTTTCTTGCCCATTATAGTCATTTCCATCAAAAAAATAATTGATTGGTTAGATAAGAAGCACATTTCGTGCTTTTTGAAGGTCAAATAGATAATTTCCTATCCAAATCAGATTTGAGGGTAATTTGAGCTAAATTGGGAGGGTTTTCCCCCAAATTATTGAGAAATTAGGGTTTAGGCCATATCGAAATTGTGTGTGTGTGGGGGGGGGGGGGACTAGATATAATCCAAATTGTGGAAGAACAAAATCTTGCCATCGGGGTGAAAACGAGGGTGAATAATATCGTTCATGTCGAGGTAGAGGTTGTCAAACTCTATGCCATTGGGGTTAGGTTTCGAAATGTCAATGGGCGAAGAAATGCCATTGGAGTCCTTGTTGGGCTCTTCCTCGACGATTTCAGAGATCGAGAGTGGGTACCGATCGGCCAGCTAACGATAGAACACCGGAACGCCCATAGATTCAGTGTTGTTTCTTGATCGAGCTTCTGTGTTGTTTGTGAGTCTGGAGAGAGAGAGATGTGAAGAGAAGATAGAGAATTTTTGAGAGATTGGAGGGTAATTTGATATTTTTAATACAAAAATTATGATTTAAGTAAGATTCCGTTAAAAATTTAACGGTTTTAGATAGAAAGGACTATAACGGCCAATATTTTAAGAGTTTAGGGTTATCTCGTTAAAAAAAAAAAGGACCAAACTGTCACCTTTAAAAGAGTTCATGAACTATTTGGGCCAATTACTTTTCCCTTATTGTCTTAAAGTTTTCTTAAATGTCACCATATTATTTCTTGAAACACTTGGTTCTAATGTCATGTCGATTTATGAAGTACTTGATGTTATGTTCTTGACGTTTCAATTTATTTATTTCCACATCAAACACATTTATTTTAAGAAAAAGACAATTCTAATGATGGTGGAATGTTTGTCATATACACATATATACTCTACCTTGTTCGTCAGTCTCAGTCACTCCCTGTCGGCCACAACAGTTGATGGTGACAGTGACAGTGCCGAAATCAGAACAGCGACATGAACTTGGATACGCCGGCATCATGATCTTCAGCATTGGCCGGCCGTCGTGACTCAAAAGGAACGCCGTGGCGACTCCATGATCGCCGAAATTGCGAACTCGCGAAATCCCTCATCGACTCTTACCTTTAAAAGAGTTCATGAACTATTTGGGCCAATTACTTTTCCCTTATTATCTTAAATTTTTCTTAAATGTCACCAAATTATTTCTTGAAACACTTGGTTCTAATGTCATGTCGATTTATGAAGTACTTGATGTTATGTTCTTGACGTTTCAATTTATTTATTTCCACATCAAACACATTTATTTTAAGAAAAAGACAATTCTAATGATGGTGGAATGTTTGTCATATACACATATATACTCTACCTTGTTCGTCAGTCTCAGTTACTCCCTGTCGGCCACAACAGTTGATGGCGACGGTGACAGTGCCGAAATCAGAACAGCGACATGAACTTGGATCACGCCGGCGTCTGATCTTCAGCATTGGTCGGCCGTCGTGACTCAAAAGGAACGCCATCGCGACTCCATGATCGCCGAAATTACGAACTCGCGAAATCCCTCATCGACTCTCACGACCTCCATCAGAGAGATAACAGATGCCGCCGTCGCGATATCTGGTAGATCAGGCTTCGATCGGAAAATCGTGAATCCGGCAATGGTCTGAATTGGTTGTTGTTCTTATTTATTTATTTATTTTTTGGCAGGTCTAGCCGCCACAAGCATGAAGTTTCCAGATCTTTTCACCCTTCTCCTGTCTGTCGCCCCTGTCAAACTCAAATCGTGCCGATGGTCGCAACTTCTCTGGCCGGCAGCTTCAGTAGCAATGCCAAGAACTAAGGTTTTGAATTTGGGGGTGGTCTGATTTTGGGATTTGGGGTTTTTTTATTTTTGTTTTTAGAGTAAATACTAATATTTACATGTAAATACTATTTGTATGTAGATACTGATATTTACATGCAAATCAAATATTAATTATTGAATACTAATATTTACATGTAAATACTAGGATTTACTAATATTTTTCTTTTTTTTTCCTAATATTTTTCAATAATCGCTATAAAAACTCAAAAACTCAAACAAAAATTAACAAATCTCACATGTAAATACTAGTATTTACTGTGAAATATGATATTTATCAATTTTATCAAGTAAATCAATGTGCTATTTTAAAAATTAATTTATTAAGATAATCAAAATATTTACTAGCAAATCTTAGTATTTGCTAGTAAATTTAGAATTCACGTTGCTTTAAAAATTATCAATTTATCAAGTAAATAAAGATATTAACTTGTAAATCTAGAATTTAACTTGTTTTAAAAAATATAAATTTATCATGTAAATCAAAATATATACTAGTAAATCTTTATATTTACTAGTAAATCTAGTATTTATCAGTATTTATATTTTCTAAAAATTTAATAAATTATCAAATAAATCAAATATATATTAGTAAATCTTAGTATTTACTAAGTTGTTTTGAAAATTATCAATGAAAATATTACAGTATTATATTAATGTGTATTTACAAGTAAATAAAAGTATTCACAGGGATTTACAGTTATTTACTTTATATAGATACATTGCATTTTTTTCTTCAAAATTTTCTATTTTACTTAATTAATAATAATTTATATGAATTTATAGAAAAACCCTTAAAGTTTTGAAATTTTCTAAACAAACCCTAAATCTAGAACTAGATCAACAACAACGTCGGCAGAGACATTGACGGAGCTCGGAGAAGGAGGTCGCGTGCCGTTGGAGACACCGCCAGATCTCATCGAAGATGGAGATTACGATGGAGACGGAGATTATGTGTCACCAGGGTCCCTACCAGATCTCACCGAGGATGGAGATCATGATCTCTAAAGCTTCGAAATTGCCATCACCCAAACTCGCCGACGGAGCTCTCACCCCAAGCCCAGCACTGTCGTCGTGCCGTCACTGTAGAAACTCAACTGTTACCATTTTCGCCATGACTTGCGAGTTTGCCAAATCTCAGAAGCCCATAACAACCCATTCGTAGCTGTTGCGTCGCTGAGATCCTCCGCCGTATACACAAAAACCACCGGCACAATAGCCGTCGTCGAGATCATCTACCACGGTTGCGAAACCACTGTCAAAGAAGAGAGAGAGAGAGAGAGAAGAAAGAGAGAGACAAGGAGAGAATGGGAGAAAGAGCAAGATTGGAGGGATGGGTAAAATTTAAAGTACATAGTTAATTTTAAAAAAGAAATAGAAATACATTATAATTTATAATCTTTTTAAAAACCTACTATAATTTTCAATTGTACTTATAAGATATGCTATATATATCATACAATTTCTGAACAATTAATAGGTATTTAAATTTACAGATTTTAATGGCTGAGAAATTTATTCGCTTTAAACAAACCACTCAAATTTGTTTGTCAAAAAGATTTGTTTCACAATATTAGTAAAAGCAAAACAAAAGAATTTGATAAATTGTGGTATTGCCTTTTCATTAAAGAGATCAAATCTCTATACACATATTACAAAATTCAAACTTTACTAATCTAGATAATTTCCTTGAAAAAAGGATTTTACAAATCAAATGAAATCTGAAATCTAAACTAGGAAACGAACTAGATAATTACAGCAAATACTTAAAATACAAAATTCCAATAATGTTTTTCTCTCATATGCCCCACAAGATGGAGCTCTGGGAGGAAAGCCCAATCTTGGTCATGAGCTTGAGAAAATGTTCGCGAGGAAGAGGCTTGGTAAGTGCATGGGCTAATTAATCCACAGACGAAACGTGGACAACACAACGAGTACGGCTCTAAACTTGATCACGAATGAAGTGCTAATTAATGCATCATGTTTCATGCGGGAATGAAATACAGGATTGGATCAAAGCTAAGTTGCACCAACATTGTCACAATAAACCACAAGTACCCAAGGGACGGTGACAACAAGTTAAGTGAAAAGTGAGCAAACCCAACTCAATTTAGCAATAGTGGCAGCAACTGATCAGTATTCGGCCTTGGTCAAAGAGTGAGCTACTGTCAGTTGTTTCTTTGAGCTCCAAGAGATTGGATTGCACCCAATCAATGTAAGCATTAGTGGAAGCATCGTCATTCTTGCTACCGGCCCAATCGGCATTAGAGAACGCATGTAGAGATAACGAGGATTGGCAATGAAGGACAAAACCTTAGTCATGGATTCCACAAATAAAGCATAGTATATATTTCACAGCATTCCAATGTTTAGTTGTAGGACGGTGCATGAATTGTGAAAGCTTGTTGACCATAAATGTAATATCATGACGAGTGAGAAAGAGATATTGGAGACTCCCTACTACCGTCCTGAATTCAGTCAGATCAAATAGTGCCATGCCAGATTGAAGAGCAAGAGTTGGTGTGCTAGTAAGTGGTGTTAGGCAAACCATCATATGAGTGCGAGCTAGATGATCACTAATGAAGCACTGTAAAGCAAACCATGTGAGTGTGTAATAACTTGAACACCCATAAAGAAGGAAGAGGGCCAAGATCCTTGAGAGAGAAGCATTTGACAAGAAGATTAATGAATTCTTGCGTGGCTCTATCATTGTTGCCTTTGATTATGATGCCATCAACATAAACAAATAAATAAATCAGAGTGCCATCTGTGTTGAGGACAAAAAGGGAGGTATCGGTGTAAGAGTTGGAGAAGCCTAGGGCAACAAGAAACTGAAGCAGTTCATGGTACCAAGCACGCGGAGCTTGCTTAAGGACCATAGATAGCCTTGCGTAGTTTGCACACATGAGTGGGACGATCTTGATCAATAAAGCTGGGTCGTTGTGCCATAAATACATTGTCCACTTCACTTCCGACAACCACAAATACAACGGTTCCTTATTTCAATCAGGGTCCCTTCAACTAGTCTCGGCATCTCTCTCAGACCTCAGGCGTTCCTTCCCCTGCATATCGCTACAGTGGGCCACAATCCTCTGCACCACGTAGTGATAACCCACCTCATAATCCATACCTCAGTTATTGGCAGGCTTGTAATAACCAAGGTCAGACCGCCAAATGGTGCCCTAATTTTCGCTTGATGGCTACCTTCACATAGGACCAACAACCACATGCACCATGGACATCGTGCCCACAGGCACCAGGGCAACAACGTGCTCAATTCGCCACTTCTAGGAACATTGACACCCCCAATTGGCTCTTAGATAGCAAGCCATCGCGTCATGTTACCACCGACTTAATCAATCTCTTCATTCATGCTCCATATGATGGCTCTGACGACATTGTGATCAGAGATGACACGGGTCTCCGCATTACCCACACTAGTCTCCCCATTAATTTAAGTTTATTTATTTTCTTCAATTTTACAAAGAGAGGAAGATTGAAAAGAAAAGTTAACTATGATGGTCTGTGAGGGGTTATTACACTTTATCAGCAATAACTCTTTCTATGTGACTTTTTTTGTTTTGTTTTATGGTGTATATTGTTGTGTGCAAAATGATGATGTCTTCATTGTCTTTTATCTTTGTATGTATTTTTGTTTGTTAATTCTAATAATAGGGTGATTTCTTCACCTTTAGCTTTAGTTATTTTTCAGCCAGATTTGAGTCTTGTTGGTGTTTTGGTCCCGTTAGAGTTCCTTCTATTTGAAGTCAATGGTGGCCCTAGTACTATTGAGTCTTGGTCCTTGATGGATTATAAAATTCATTAATTGTCGGGGTTTAAAAAAAAATCTTACATGTACTCAGTCTCAGTGTACCAAATTATGTACCTATTATTAGGTCTCAAACATACATATTTCCCTTTGAATGTCGTCAAACTTTACTGACGGATCCATTATTATTATAGGGATTCTTTTCATATTTATGGGGTCATTTGTTTTGTTTGGTATCTTTGTATCTCCTTGATAGGTGAGTTCAATGAAAATAGAGATATCAAACGGGCCGGCCCGACATGGCCTAGCCCATTTTATTTTGAGCCTATTACTATTTTGTGTTGTGCTCGTGTTGGCTTATTTAACAAACATGTTGTGCCGTGACGTGTCCATTTCAATTTGTATCATTAAGCTCGACCCACGGTCCATTTATAAACTTGTTGTTCTCTTAACGTGCCCATACCTTAATCGTGACTATCACTAAACATTTTAAATAAAGAAAAATAAATAAATTTTGAATACAATAAAAAAATATTGATTTTTTAACAAAAACAAAGCACGCTATTAAAAATAAATTATAATATTGAAAAATTTATCAAGTAAAGACTCAAAAGAGATGAAATCTTAATAAGAAAATAAAAAACACCTATAGTATTTTATGAAAATTGTTTAAAATATCATGTAAAAAGAGTAACATTGACGTGCAATTTTCATGCCCCTTATTGTACTTATGCTTATATCGTGCCCTTAACGAGTTTCATGTCAAAAAATCGCGTCAAGCATGACCTATTTAATTAAACGTGTCGGGCTAGACCCAGTTAACAATCGTGTCGTGTCCATTTTTTAACGTGATGTGTCCGTACCAACCCACTAAATTCAGCCCGACATCTCTGAATGAAACTTTCCCTTTTTGAAAAAAATTACTATGTAAATACTTCACCTATTTTTTTTAGATTAGGTTAATAATTCTAAGAATTTTTTCCTTTTAAAAAATAATCACATCTTCATTTAATAAATATATAATTTATTTTTAAGGATAAATTACTCATTTAGTCCCCAAACTCCTAACATTGTGCAATTTTGGTCCTTGAACTATATATATATATATTTGTAGTTATAATGCCCCTAAACTTTTAAAATGTTGCTACAATAGTCATTTTCATAAAATTTTAAACAAAACTTGTTAGTAATTTGGTCAAAAAGTGACGTCAATTTCAAATTCTGTCAAAAAATTAACGAAAAAGAATACTGTATTAATATTTTTAATAGTTTATGATTATTCCAGCTACAAAAGGGAATGTCCCTAAACTATTAAAATGTTATTACAATAGTCATTTTTGTTAATTTTTAAACAAAATTCGCTAGTGATTTGGTCAAAAAGTAATGTCAACTAATGGATTCCGTTCAAAAATTAACGTAAAGGACTATTGTAACAAAATTTTAAAAGTTTAGAGGTATTCCAGCTAGGAAAAAAAAGTTTAGAGATCAAAATTGTACAAAGTTAAAAATTCAGGGACTAACCTAGCAATTTACCATATTCTTAATCTTAAATGAATCCCACAATTTTCTTAAAATCTTAAAATTGCTGCACAAATTAGAGATCCTAGATCCTAAAACTGAAAAAATATCCTAATTAAAACCCTAACTAGCTTTATCCTTCACCAAAAGTCACTGCTGCCCCACTCAACCATCGTCACCAACCTTTCTAGCATTTAATGTTGGCCGACCGATGATTTCTTTTGATTTATGGAACTAATCGCATGATATACTGACAAATCTCGCCTCCATTGTGACCATGGTGTTATTGTGAAGTTGTAGAAGTTCATTCTTATTATAAAAGTTCTATTTTTGGTTTTTCTATTATAAAAGTACTATATAAGTTATTTTATAATCTTAATCTTATAATAATAACATATATAAGAATTAAAAGCTTTTCCATTCTTTTGACACATGCCATCCCTCTTTATTTTTTTTTTCTCCTCAACATATTTTTTTTTCATGACCATCTCATATTCACAATTACTTCTTTTGACATCTGCCATCCCTCCTTTTTATTTTTCTTTTTAATTCTCTTTCATTCTTTCTGTTTCCCTTTTCTTTCTTTCTTTTTTTTTAATTGCTAAAATTTTTTCTTGATCTCTTTTCTTTCTGTTTCCCTTTTCTTTCTTTCTTTTTTTTTTTAATTGCTAAAATTTTTTCTTGATCTCTTTTCTGTATACTTTCTTTTATCTTTTTAAATTTTATTTTTTCGTTCTTTTTTACCCGTGCTAATAAAATAAAAATTTTTAAATATATCCTTACTCAAATATTATTTTCCCATAACACCACTCACTCAATTTTAGAGATCATTGGCATATTTTTTTATTTTAGCAAAAAAAAACTGAAAAAAATACATGATAAATTGTTAGTTTGGTTAGTTCCCAATCATTTTTTTGTTGCTAAAAAGTTGAAATTTTTTTAAAAGAGTGTTTGAAGTGCTTTTTGACTCGAGCAATAAGAATCAAAGGCCTTCGACTTTTTATATAGGCTCCAAAAACCCTCCAATACTGATTCCTATCCAATGTGGGACTCGGCAACTCTTTGATTTTAGCACATTGTTACTCGTACCAATTTTGTATAAAATACTCTTTTTGGCACAAAAAAAAAAAAAAAAGGGGGAAAGAGTGTATTATCCTCTAAAATCTTTCTTTCAAATCAGTAGTTTTTCCTAATTTCCTTTTATTTTGTTCCATGAAATTTTTTTTATTTTATATTTTATGTATAAGTCTTTTAAAGTCTCACTTAGAGGGTTACTTTTTATTTACAAATCGAATTTCATCATTTAAAATCTAAATATATTTTTTTAATATTTTTTTTTTGAATAAAAAGGATTTGGGGGTAACCTTATCATTTCCATATTTTTTCCCTAGGTATGGTAGGAAGACTGGCTATTTATACTAGTTTCTCTCAATCGGTCATCCGGCGTTTACCCTACCATCACCAAACCAATACTTCAACAGTCGGAGCTAGAGCGAGGCCTAAGGGAAGGCAACATGAGTCGAACCCGGGTAGACGAAAGGGAGAAGCTAGCAAAGGCACCCACCCTTACCAACCCATCCACCTTTGTGGGTGTTTAATATGAACTTATTTTACACCGTATCTTATCTCATCTCATCTCACATGAATAAATTTTTTTTTTTTTTTGAACTTCCAACGCTTTTTCAAACTTTTTTTTTTTTTAAGTTAAACTTTTTCTTTAACGCTTTTTAAAATATTACTATTTAACGTGACTTTTATAACAATTTTTCTTTTTCTAATAGTTTTTTTGATTTTTTGATTTTTTATTTTTGACAAATGCACTCTTGTTTAAACATTCTTTTCTTTCTCATATGTGGCTTAGATAATTTCGTATATTATTGTTTTGTTTAGTTCCTATTCAAACATTTCGTTGATCGATTGTTGTGCATTTTGTGGAATTTTTACTTTTCTTTTCTTTGTCTTTTTTTCCCCAAAACTTATTCTTTTCATTTGTCTATATGACAATAATTATTTTTAAATATATTCAAAACAAACTTAATACACTTAGCGTAGCATGTGCTTATAAACTAATATATATCTATATCTATATTCTATTACTCTATAACTAATAATAAAATAGGAAATGCGTTATGAATAATACATTTTTGTCCTCTCCTCCATGATCACGTGACAACTAGTCACTGTCACGTGATGGCCTAGTTAATACTGCGTGGTTTTTTTCCTTTGTTTCTGCTTTTGTTTTTATTTGTCTATTATGCACTATTATATGAAAAGCTCAATGAGCCAACTCTCCTGTGCCCTCCACATAGCTCCCTTTTCTTTGAATTTCATAGATCCCTTTTTTCCCCTTTTCTTCTGTAGTCATTTGTAATTATGGTTTGTTTGTTTGTTTATTATTATTTTTTCTTTCTTTCCTGTTGTTTTTGCTTGTGTTTCTATTTTGAAAAATCTTCTTACACTTTTTTCCCCTATTTTCTTGAAATATTTTTTTACGTATTCCAAAAAAGTTAATAATTATTAGGTAATTATACAACGTTAATTTGACACACATATTAAAATTCAGGGGATATAACAAATACATTTCATAGTTTAGAGGGCATTTTCACATTAGTGACATAGTTCAGGGGAAATTTATGATATTTTTTCTTATTTATTTGCTATTTCTTCCCCTGGTTTAAAGGTCATCCTTGAGTTTTATCTTAAAAAAAAAAAAACAAACTGAAGAGTTGTCATGTCCTCTCTACGTGTTCCCTATGGTCTTATTCTAGCTGTGTGCTTATGAGTATCTGCCTGTGATAATACAATATAGAGTGCACTCTTCGCAGCAGATTGAGTATCCCGAGTGGGAGAAATCAATTTTAAGGATAACGATGTTTGTCGTACTTCGATCAAACGTATTGATAAGTCTGTTTACTCATCTCTTTTAATTCATTGATCTATATCTATATTTTGTAAGCCTTTATTCACTTAGAGTGTACAAAATTGTTTCTAGTTTTTTTTACAATTTCTATTTACATATTTTGATTTTTATACTCACATTCTTGTTGGTGCCTAATTTTTTCTTACAAAAGGGGTTTCCATCATCAGATGGCCAAAACAAATCCCACTAATTAGACGTTGTTATGTTTGAATTTTCAAGTTGTTATGTTTGTACGTTCTCAGGGCCGCACAAAAACAGTGTCACTATGTGCTTGTGAGATTTTGGATATTATAATATCTCATATATATATATATAGAGCTATTTCTTTTTTTGAAGTCAAACTGGATATTTTTAGCCAAGAGAGGCCAAATCAGCCTTAATAGAAGGGCCAAGCAATTTTGACATAAAATCAATCCAGGAAGACATAACTGGCTTAAAAATAGCAAGATTAGCTAGAAAGTGAGCCACTCTATTCCCATTTCGAGAAATATGGTAAGCTAAACCACTACCTAAAGCATCAGTAATATCACGTTTATCCACCACGATATTAGCATCAGGTGCACGAACAGTGTTAACCGCATTTAAAACATCAGACTCCAGCACCCAATTCATCAAACCACACGCTCTGGCAAAAACAACCCCTTCTCTTAATTCCAAACGTTCCCCCAACTGAGGAGAAAACTTCCCAAAAATTCGTCCTGACAATGCGCCGATAACCAAACCCCTATCATCTCTAACAATACCTATATATATTGCTATTTCAAGACAACTACAACAGGTAAACAACCGATTTTGCCGGGCGAAAAAAAAGTTTTAGGAAAGTCATCAGGTCTTAACTACCACGGTACAAATATAGGTCCAAATATATGTATTAGAATAACAGAATAAATAAAAAAGAAATAGCACATCTCACGCATATAACTATAAATATATATATATATATATATATCTTAGTGTCTCATAATTTGTTGAGAAGCCGATTAATACTTGGTTTGGAAAGAGTTGCTTAGAGGCTCAAACCCGTGACGAAGAGTTGCTTCCCAGACTTTGTCAAAGTTGGAGACATTAGTAACGTTAAAGCCACACTCGTGCTCCTTCCAACTTTCCAAGGCATGAACTATCCCCGCCACTCGCCATGCGCTCATCACCCTTCTCGGTAACCAATTCTATCATAGTGTGGAACAGTGACGAAATCAGAAATTTTTATCTAAAGGAGCTAATAATTAAAACAAAAATTTAATTGAACTCAATAATTCTTAGTATAAATCACATTTTTCCCCTTGAACTTTAGACCTTGTCACAAAATATCCCTGAACTTTAATTTTTAACGTTCTTTCTCCCTGAACTTTACAAAAATTTGTGAATTTTCCCCCTCAATTAATTTTTTGATGAAAAAAATACACATAATACTCATTTAAAGTATGTGTTGCAGATATTAATTGTGAAATGCTTATAATTAAGTTAGAAGAGTAAATATTTAGTGTTGATTGTCATTTTTTTTCCATATCTCTCTCTTATGGGTAATTTCGTAATTTCATATTTAATAAGAATAACGAGTAATACCCCAATTGATGCTTCTAACAAGTGTTAGATGCATTTTTTCGCAAACAATTGATGCTTCTAACAAGTGTTAGAGGGGGAAAATTCGCAAACTTTTTCAAAGTTCAAGGGAAATGAATGTAACAAATTAAAGCTCAGGGACATTTTGTGACAATGTCTAAAATTAGGGAGAACAGTGCAATTTGTCGTAATTCTTATGGTATCATATTTTTAGGTAATATTACACTTTTAACTTTAAGGGAGGCTTTAGACTGTAATTTGGGGTGTAAGAGTAAATTTTTTAAATTTAGGGGGGCTTGGTGTGATTTGTTGCACGTATATAGCTACATATCTGGTTAAAAAAATTATTAAAAAAAAAAATGAGGGTGGAGCTCTGCCTTTGTTCATGTTTTGCAACATGTTATATCTCTGTACATAATTACGTAGGATATAAAAATAAAGCGGTAAATGGCATTTTTAAAGTATTTTTTAGTAAATGTGCCAATTTTGTTTAAATTAAGAAAATGATTTTTTTTTTTAAATTTATAATCAAGTAATTGACCATTTGGTAGATAGTCAATTAATGATTAATTGGATGAGTCAATCATCATTTTAATGGTCACTGGCCATTTTCTTAAATAACAAAATGTTCGGCTAATCTTTTAAATACGTATTTAATGAAGAGAATAAAATATTTGTAATAGCAGTACTTAAGTACTGACCTCACAAGCATGGTTATTCTCAAGAGATTTAGGAGTCAGCAGTGCAGGGGTGTAGTGGTAGAAGCAGTCTCTGCGCAATTTCTTTGGCGGAAACTGGGAGAAAGGAACAAATATTGTTCCTTTTGAAGCCTTTGTCTGTTCATCTTCAGTCAATCCATCCCCCACTAACCAGATCTGCATAAATGTTATGCCTTGCAATTTATCATCTCCAAGTGTAAAATATAAAATATAAAAATAAAAACATTATGTACAAAACTGGCTTTGCTTATATAGTAACATATAATTAAATGAGTTACCAATATATATATGGCTAAAATATTACCTGATGAGAATAATCTTTGGAGAGAGCCAAATTACTTCTAGAATTACCGTCATTCAATGACTTGCTAAGTTGCACATACTCATCCTTAAACAAGGTAGCCACCTGAAACAAACTCGATAAATTTATAACTTCATAGAACTAAATCATTAATTTCATTTAGATTCAAAGTGAAATGTTCATGCTCTTGACCGTCGATCGTCCGAACTTGACAACTAGGCTTTTTAATTTCTATAGGAATTAGTTGAGTTTACTTTTTAAGTCTAATGTCAATATCTTAGTTACTATGCTCGGAGATCAAATATCGAGTACTCGGCCTATAAGAAATGGGTAGACCCCACCCACTAACACGATCCAACTCTCCAAACTGGGTTAAAAGAAAAAAGAACAAATACCTGAATACCCTTGTGGCACAAGGCGTAGGCAATGGCATATGCAACCTTAGTAAGTTTGCCTCTGAGCAGCACTTGAGTTGTCCCTTTTGGTATGTTGTTCAGAACTACACCCACTGCAAGACTACTCCCATCGACGATCTTTACTTTCAATTCTGGATTTTTACAAATATAAAACCCGCCGTATGCATTCAGCTCCTCACTCTGCAAATTTCGCAGTTAATACCTTGATGAACAAGCAATAGAAGTGAACATGATCATATTCTATAATTGCAGTATGTGACCATATATGTTGAAATACTTATAAAATTTTCTCCGTATGTATATATAACCCTTTTTTTTTAGCACAAATGATGAAATTTCTAATTACTTGCCTGATTCAGGAGACCTAGAGTTAACACTTTTACGCCCTTCTCCTCTGCTTCAAGGATGGCTTCCTCAATCAAGCTGTTGATAGATGCATTTTGCCATTGCAACAAGTACTACAATAGCCACAAGCCCAAACATATATACGTATATGTACAGTATGGTATATGATTCTTCTATACTTCAGGGGGCAAAAAAAAAAAGTGGATTGTGAGAAAATATACTTACTTGTATCTTGTATTTTGGAAGAGCCCAAGTTTGTAAGCTGAGTTTGTCAAAACGATGCCTCTCAACAACAAATGTACGGGCATAAATCCAATTCAGTGTCATTGACCACAATGTCACAGGCCACATCAGCCATAAGTACCATTTGGAGGCATAGGGTTTCGAGGCCAAATCGGCGAATCCGAGCTGTAGATGGTAGATCGACTCTGGCGTGGTCAAATGCGTAAGATGCACGACATCCGGCAATTCTTCACCTCGTTTGAGTGATGACACGTATAGAGCATCAGAAGATTTGTCTGTCGTGCCATAGATATAATCGTAGAGCGGCATGAACAGGGAATAATTGGTACGGAATTGAGTGTGATGCAATGAATGGAACCTGTAATATCACGATATTGTTAAGATTCACAGAAGAAATATAGTATTTTAATTGAAGTTCAAAGGAGGCCGTTTGGAGCTTACGAGGGAGTGTACATAAAGTACTTGAGAGGAGGAAAAATAGAGAAGAGCCAAATGGGAATGAGCTCGAAATTGCAGTGGCCCAAGTTGTTCATGAAGTCAATGTAGCTGATATATCCAGCAAATGACACTATAGAGGCAGTTCTTGTATGAATTGTTGTGTACAATGGTATTGCAAAAAGCATGAAATATGCTATATGCTCTGCAAATGGATGGATAACAGCTGCCCAAAAAAAAAAAAAAAAAAAAAAAAAGTGTTAAAATATGTTGATGTAATTATTATTATTATTTTTTCATTCAACGATTAATGTTAGAACACTTTAAGTACTCACCAGTAGAAATGTTTATGACCTAATGGGATCCAAAAAAATGGCCAAACCACCTTTTACTGAGGTGGGACACATATGCTCCTACTTAATTTGTAAAAATTCACTTTTTACTCTTGAAATTGTGTTAAAGTTTTAATTATATCCCCCACTTTTTAAGAAAATTAAAATGAATTATCTTCAATTTAATTCATAGTGTCTTGTTAAACAAAAATTCTGATTGTGTTACTGATTACAGATTAAGGATATCAAAATCTTATGATTCGTACCATATATGATCTTATCTCACTATTAAATTCTATATGAGTGTCGTGTGATGCTTTATAAATATACTTGATTAAAAACACAAGCTAGTATGGATGACATGACTCCAACAAAAGTGTATACACATAATTTTTTATGATAAGAAAAAAAAGGGAAATTATAGAAAATAATATATTTTCAACAATAATAATAATAATAATAATAATAATAATAATAATAATTTGTAGTGGAATATATATATATATATATATTTATTTATATATAAGAAATTGGAGAGGGCTTACAGGTAATGGGTTCAGTGACAATGGAGGAGTGGTGATGAGAATGATAACGAGAGTAGAGGAAATGGTGGTGAAGGGCTCTGTGAAGCCAATAATAGAGGAACTCCACTACACCCGTGTGAAGAAGAATGGTTATGACTACACCATCTATCCTCCATATTGGCATGTTTTTAGCCTTCGGTAGTAGTTGGCTTCCCAAGTAGAATAATATTCCATTGAACATTATTTGGTCATCCCTGTCAATTACAAGTTTATAATATATACCCAATAAATCAAACAACAATAATCAATATATGGAAATCCCACATCTCATAATTCCATTTTCTGCAAACAATGTTTTGTAATAATTCCACATTTCCGCATAAAAAAAAAATTACCACAATTATTTGCGAAGCTAGACAGAAATTTTAGTGGGAATTTACACAAACTGTCTTTAAAAATTCAAATAACATCAACTTTATAAAAACTAAAAGGTAAAGTTTTAGTGAGGCATATATATAGATTTTTAATTTCGATTGGGACAAATTAGAAAAGTCATAAAATTTGACGGGGAAAACTAAAAGAAAAAATTTCATTACCTCACCTAAGAAAGCCCTTCCCAACAATGCTTATACATTAAAAACTCATACTAATATGATAACTAAAGTTAAACTATTTACCCAAAAAAATAAAAGGTTAAACTAATAACTCAATTGGTTAAAAAAAAAAAGGAGTTATTAATCAAAGGATAATATGGACATAATCTGTAATAATGAATTTTCGTTCTCTAAGTTGGCATGAAATTCATAGATGAGATGAGGTTAGCTTGTAATGCAACAAATGAGATTAAATTTTAATTTTTGCTAGGGGGCTGTGTGTAAAATTATACAAAACAATACTGGATAAAAGGGAGGAAAAAAAGTTGATGGGGGCATGAGAGGGGATATATGTTGATTTATAAAACAATTATATATTAGGCTAAACCAAACAAAAATTACACATATGCAGTTTTATTGTCTTCGTCCAAATCAAACTCTAATAAAGACGTGATTATATATATAACCTAGTGATAATTTCACACATGACTTCAACACAAAATGTAGAGTACTTCAAATTTCCACCATCGAAATAAAATGAAAAAATAATAATAATAAACTCTAGCAAGGACAATTGCAAATATTTAATAAATAGTTCAATGTAGGTATTAATATTAATAAAAAGCTCACCAATTACTCTCTCTGTCAACTTGGTCGAATTCAAGACCTTTGTCGACGATTCGGTTACACCCTTTGGCTGTTCGGTAACGAGAGAGACTTATCCAAATCTGGTTGTGAATCATTCTCCAAAGAAGGAATGGGAAGATGAGGAAATTTCCCAAATCTCTCCTTTGTGGATCCTCCAGCTTCGTCAAATATGAGTATGTGCCCTTGATCGCCCAAGGAGCCAATATCACATACTGCAAATATATTAATTCCAAGCCTCAAACCATATTTATTTTTTGTCAATATTAATTAAAATAGCCCACATTAATTATGCAATAATAATGATATTATGATATGTGGTGCATACAACTATATACGAGGATTTCGGAAAAATGCTATTAAAAAGATTGAAAAAAAAAAATTTTAAATAAAGTGTTTATGCCAATAAAATGTCATTGGGATTAAAATCATCCCGATCATAACAGAAGTACTCAACTACTTTTTTAAAGGGCACATTTATTTTGCATGAAAGAGAAATGAAAAGTAAGTAATCATTTACTTTCTGATTTAATCATGAGTTCATTTAAAAATACAGAATCAGAATTTAGTGGGTCGTATTTAATATAGGAAACGAAGAAAATGAATGTCTATCATTATATACTATTGGTATTAATTAAAAAAGAATAAATATCAAATTTATTAATATATTAATAATAAATTATATATGTATATGACTGTTTGATTATGTAAAAGGACATTTTGATAATTATATTGATAAATTTAATATTATTAAATTTAATAAATACTAAAGATGAAATCAATGATGTTTTTTTATATTATTTTACTTGAGTTTTAATTACATTACATTATTTTACAGTTTCGTAAATGAGTTATAAGAATCTCGACAGTAGGAGAAAATTGACATATGGACTGCCGGTGGAAGACATTGAGAAAAATACGGAAAAAAAAAAAAAAAAAAAAAGTAGTGGTCCTGTTGAGACCATAATTATTAATTTCTTTGACGCGTTAGATCTTTATCCATTTTGTAGTGGAAATTCACCTACATGGTGGGACCGGTGGTAACGGGAGTTTTCCATCCAAATAAGAAAAAGAAGGAAAAATAAAATAAAATAAAACACCATAATATTCGACGAAATAAAAATTGTTTTCAGTTAAATTGATGTCGACACAATTAATTATTCAGTTTATAGTGGACCCACTTTATAATAATTATCAACTTTGAATCAGAGTGCTGTTGCAGATATAGTAGTGTTATGAACATCAATTTCAATCTTAAATTTTTAAACATCAATTTATATGTCATATTTTTATTAATAAATATAATTAATTGATGTAATAATACTTTAAACACTTAATAATAATAAAAAATAAAATCACATATATCATATAAATTGATACTTAAAAATTAATATCAGAATTAGTGTCTCTAGTATTTTTCTTCCAGATATTATAAGTTGGCACCACAAACCTCTACTCCTATGTCCTGTGTACCACATATTCAACCAGATATTCAACGTTTGTATCTTTAATGCAAAAGTTATTGTCAATAAAAATTATAGCTCATTTACTTGCTATAGATTCATTATGATTTCTCAATTTCTTTACTTAAGATTTCCCAATTTCGTTAAGGAAGATATATCCAAATACCAACTTTGAATCAAGAGTGTTATTCCAGATATTTTAAGTTGACACAGATTATATTTATTAAATTTAAAAAACCTTTCATTAATTTAATATTAGGAATTAAAACTGTTAAAAACCAAAAGTTCAAGGATTAAATATTTATGAAAAATTAAAAGTTCATGGATGAAAGTGAAAGGATGTACATAGCTAAGGGATTAAGAGAACAAAATACAGTTTTTCTCATATTTGCCTATTTTTTTTATTCAACTAGAAGATAATTATTGGGAAAAAAATATCCCTCTGTATGAAAATATATTCTCCAATTTACTAATAATATGAATATATATTGATGATAAATTTACTAATAATATGAATATATTGTTGTTGGACATTATCAACAATCTGGACTTACTGGCATGCAAGCTGGGTTAATTTTGGAAAGAAGAATACAGTAGCAGGTTTTATTTAGAAGTAATTTCACATGATCCGAATTTACTAAGGGCCCGTTTGGTGTATGAGTTTGAGTTAAGATTTGTAAGTTTAAATAGTGATTTTAGTTGACTTTTTCAGAAAAAACAAAAAACTTTTGAAGAAAAAGACAAAAACTGAGTTGATGGTGATGAGTTCAAACTCATCACCCAAACGGGAATGTTGTAGCATTCAAATCTCACGTTCTAAATGAATAACAATAATAAACAATAACAATAATAATAGTAATAATAATAACTCGAAATATCATAGTTTTGTAATGACTAGAAACAAGAGTATAGTTGGAATTTCTTGTTGAGATTGTAATATCTTTGATTATTTTCCTTTAAACTTTTTTAATCTTTCTTTTCTTTTAATAATTTGAGCTAGCTAGGGACTTGATATATATGTGACAGGTTAAAGTTTTGGATGTCAATTGAGTTAGGATTTTTAATTTTATCTTTATACTAGTTGTCTCTTAAATAAAAATAAATAAATAAATAAATAAAATACCGGAAATAAAAGAGTAGTACATGACATTTGTGTACGTATATGCAAAGCCTAGTTAAACCGACATTTACTCGCTGAACTACAAGAGTTTTCGTTGAAAAGATAGAGTAGTAACAAGAACATAAAAAATATTGGCCAGGCCATTAATGATAATTACTATTCATTAAAAACTCCATGAAAGACGTGTTTGGTTCAACAAAGACAATTTTCGTTACTGTAACCAACCACAGTGTTAAACAACACTATAGATTGATACTCCCTAATGATGGACGAGTTACCTTTTCGTAGGTGGAATGTAGCGAATATTGATTTTCATTGTAAAAGGAAACAATAAGGCTTACTCACCTAAGGCCCACAAGCCCCTCCAAGGCTCCAATTTTATTTTATGCTCTCACTTGTAATATACATATTTTACGTTACATCAGTTGATTTTAATAATATAAGTATTTAATAGTTTAATTAGTTCATTTTTATCAATTTTAAAATCAAAAGTTATAAGTAAAACAACTAGTTGTTATGAGATACAAGATACAAAGGCTTTTTATGTATAATATAAATATATATGATATGTAACTGAAGACATGGATATTAATATATATGTCGCCTATTCAGTTTTCAAAAATGAGTCGTCCAATTCATGTATATCTCATTATCTTGTGAATGTGTGTCCATAAAGGTAGTCGACTTAGTTCATATGACTAAATTCCAAACCGTAACGATTTTTTTTTTTTTTGAAGGTATGGCCAAATTAAAAAAAAAAAAAAAAAAACTTTTGAATACATATATATTTAATTAAACTTGAAAATTTGGGTTTCTCGGTGCAGTTCTCCTTAACTGCTTTCTATAACTTTATATCTACTTTATTTCCCCAAAAAAAAAAAAAAAAAAACTATAAATCTACTTATGACAGCAGAGAAAATTTTTCGTTTATGTTGCTTGTAATGAAAATTATTATCAGTAATTAATGGCTTTATCTCCAATCAAGACTTTTTCGTTTAAGATTATTATACTACTTTTGATCTACTAATATTTCTTTTTCATCTCTTAGCTTCTATAATTTTTTTTTCTTATTTTCAAAGCATCACCTAATCCGGAGAAAATTTGGTATGAAAAAGTTTGAAAATGTTTATTAAACTTGGGAGTATTGATTTATTTTTAGATTACCTTCAGAAAGATAAATAAAACACTTAATATTGCTTATAGATACACTACATATCCGTCAGATAAGAAAAGGCTTAATATGGAATTTCTAAGGCCTCTTAATTAGGTCTTACGCTCGCTCTTTTTGTACATATTTACATATACACACACACACACACACTAAGTAGGAAAAGTACCTTAAAGCTTCCGAGCTGTTTCCATGGCCAGTCGGTTAGGATTCCGGGAGTAGTAGCCATAGCAATTTGTTTCTCTAGAGATCTCTTCTATGTTGAATTTTCGTATGTCCTTGTTCTACGTTGGAGGTCCTTATATATAGGCCATATGTATGTAAATAACTAATATATAATATATTTATATATATGTTTTCCCAGCTAATTAAACATTCTTATCATAGTTATATATACGTCCATGTACACACCCACCCTTTGTTTTAATCAGGCAAATTATGTTCGGACAAAAAAAGAAGAGAGAGAAACCACGTAAAACTAACCATTATGATTCCCAACCAATGCCCCAACCAAAACATTGGCAGATTAGGGCCTTTCTCTAAGTCACTGACTCATCCGTATATTACTTTAAAACCTTCTGATCATAAATTTTTTATTTATTGTTCCCAACCGCTTCTGCTGGACCACATTTATTTCATAGTCCTGAAAATGTGTGTGTTTGTGTGTCTATTTATATATATATATATATATATATATATATATTTTTCCACTTTCTTTATCGTAGTTTCTTCCCTTCCAAATTACTCATGACTTATGCGTGTGTGATTCTATTTCGTAAACTCTACAGTGAGGTGCTCTCAACGTTTGAGTTTTATACACCACTTAACAGGAACGTTGGATAACATTAAAATTGACGGTGCAAATTATACAATTATTATTTTAAGTTCTAAACTTTTAAATTTGTGTAACATTAGCATTTTTTATTTTTATTTTTATTTTTTGTAGATAGAGTGACTCCTAAACGTTTTTAAAATGTTATTAGAGTAATCCTTTTGGCTAAATTTTGAACGGTATCTGTTAATTAATATCACTTTTAACTAAATTACTGACGAATTCATCAAAAAATTAATAGAAAGAAATATTGTGACAATATTTTTAATAATTTAGGGTCATTCAAGATATATCTATATATATTTTTCCTTTTGACAACATCTTTCACAACAATTTTATAAGTCGGCCAGTTAAAGTCGACTAGATGTGATACATGAATTAACTCATTTTCTTTATAATGATACTATGTTCCCAATTTAGAATTTTCCTTTTGTTGGGGTTAGATTTCGTTTCCCCATAATACCGTTAGTCTTTGACGACTTGTCAAGTGAACGATGAAATTTGGATCCTAATCTATTTGATATTTTCGAGTATTTGGGTTGGGCCCAATGAATAATCTCAACTTGGTTGAAGGGCGAACGATTATTGTTCGAAATCAATCGGTATTGTTTCCTTTAATCCCGTTAGTTCAAATGTGGACCGGATGGATATTTGGCCCAATGAAATAAGCCACGAACGATGCATAATTTTTGGTTTTCATGACTAACTGGTTCGTCGTTCGTCGCCCATATTTGGTGAACACTTTACAAATAAAGATCAATTCCCATAACTGCCAAGCCTACGATCAATCGTGGCATCGTATCAGATCAATCCTCATAACTACTAAGCCCACGATCAATCGTGGTATCATATCAGATCAATCTTCATAACTGCCAAACCCACGATCAATTGTTGGATCATGACCCACGTTCTTACACGTGTTTCGAATCATCCCTAGTGAGAAACCGCTCACTGTTATTTACGGGCTCAGACCCACTACTATTCCTCTATAAATAGAGGAAGACCCCCTTCTAAAAGGGGGACGGATCTCTCTCTGATTTTTGCTTATTGATATATTGTCGAAGTACGCCAGAAACTGAAAACCACTGTATTCTAAAAATTCATATATAGTGAAAAACCCACATATTCAAGAGGACGTAGCACATTTCCGGTGAACTTCTCTAAATATCGGTGTTGTTATTCTCATTTCTTTCATTTTCTGATTTGGTTTATTTTGTAATTATAATTACTTTGTAATTTTCATAAACGATGTCCAATGATAAGTGCACAAAAATGCACTTTTATTGTTCAAAATTGTCAAAATAAATTAAGTTTTAATTAGATATTTTCATAAAATTAATTCAAAAATATTTTGATGTGAAAATATTCTGTTTCAATTTAAGTTAATTTATTTTGTAGGAAAATAAAACATTTGGGCCAAAATTGCAAGCAAAAATAAATCAAAAAGCCCAACAAAATGCAACCCATCAGCCCAAGCGACTGAGCCACGTGTCCCCACCCAGCTCTTCCTCCACGTGCGCGTCAGCCCGCGTGATCCCAGCCCGTGCAATTCAAGCCTGGGCATGACTCCAGCTGCCAGCCCAAGCGCGCCATTCCAGCCCAGACCGCAGCCCAAGCCTGCGCGTAGCCCAGCTACCAGCCCCAGCTGTTCCTTCCACGTGCGCTAGCTCAGGCCCGCGAATCCGCTGCCAGCCCAGGCCCGTGATTCCAGCTCCAGACCATTCCAAGCCCGCGTGAATTTTGGGCCGTGACCTCAGCCAAGCCCGCGCAGATCTGGTGCCAGCTCCAGCCCAGGCCATCCAGTTCCTCCGGCTGGTTTATCGCGAGTCTCCACTTGACTTACCAGCCTGACAGCATGATTTTTGGGCCGAGATTATCTCTTCTGATGCTGGGCATGGAAGCTTATAAAAAGAGGGTTGTGTAGCAAAGAGAAAACGTTTTTTAACCAATTTTTGGTTGAGTTTAGAGCCAACTTCTTCTCCTATTTTTCTTGAGAGATTTTGTGAGAATGTTGAGCATGTTAGGCTAATTTCTTTGGTGAAGCTAGAGATGATCTTATATGTATAGTGAATTTGTTTGGGTTTTGATACTCCAATAGTTTATAAGGTTTATACATTTGAGTAAATAATTATCTTTTATCTTATTTCCTCCTCATATCAATATATTTTGTTGTCAGCTTTTATATAAATTTAGTCAAGTTCTTTTTATGTGATTGTTGCACGATAAGGTATATTGATAGCATTATTTTATAAGTAGTCTTTTACTACAATATTGCTTATAGTATATTGTCGCTTTTGGATTTCTTATAAGATAATTTTTGTTAGATCTTCACGTGAGAATTTTATTTATTTAAATACATTTTAATTCACGAGTTCTTCAAATCATTATTTTCTGATTGATTGTTTGGGATGTGAAACTTTCAATTGAGTTATTTTATGAATTAAAAATCCAAATAAGTTTACGAAACATATAGGGGATTCTCGACGTCTTACCATTTTTTATTATTGAATTTTTCTCTATTTTAAATTAGGTTATCTTTAAATTTGTTTCAAAATCACAAAAATACTTCTTCCTTTTCTTTATTTGATTACTTACTTCTCTAACGCTTTTGTTCCGCTAATCTTTTCTTGTTTGTTTTTTATCACCTCCTTGTGGGATCGACCGTCCTAATTGTGCTACAATCGACCGCTTGTTTTTGTACACGTTTGGGCGTAATCATCCAAGGATCCCAATTAATGCTTACATCATTATTCACTAACCCTAGTTAAAATTTGATAGTAGATTCCCAGCATCTACAGTTTGGCGTCCATCGTGGGGCCCTTGGCTGTCATACACCGGAAACTCATAGAGCAGTTATGCCAAACGAACATGAACATCAAGAGGAACCATTGCAGAGCAGTCCTGCTGCTCGACTGAAAGCTTCAACATCCAGAGGAGGAAGTGCTCAAATCGCTAACTTGATGCGACTGGTTGAAGAACTTACTCAAAAGCATAACACCCAGCAAAACCAGATGGAAAGCATCAGTGCTGAGAATCAAATAATAAAGAACCAGTTGGCGGCTGTTACGACGCAGGCCGCATACTCCTACTATTATAACCCATATGCAGGGTATTCAGTAAGCGCAAGTACCGGAGGCTAGCAACAAGCCACGCCCTATTATCCTTAAGGAATACGGACCACAGCACACAGCCCGATGGCTCAAATGTAACCTCTTTCCATGCCAGGGAACACCCAAGTAGTAGCAGAACGATGAATACAAACACAACCAGTGCAAGGACCGAGTTCTAGAAGGAATACGACTCCAACTCGGTGATCGACGCCCGAATTACCACTACCGCCAGAAGGTCCCGTTCCACCAGGGACGATGAACGTCGAAGTCATAATATTTTCAAAACCGTAGTGTAAAACAAAACCATCTTGTAAACCCTAGCCCTAGTTTTACACGACTGTTTTGGTCAAAAACAGTCATGTAACCCTAGTCTTACACGACAATTTTGTCCAAAAACCGTCATGTAACTCTAGTCTTACACAACAATTTTGTCCAAAAACCGTCGTGTAAACGTAGTCCACTTTTTTCATCATAGTTTTTTTCCTCCTGTCATCCCACGGCGTAATACCCGTGTGTTATTTAAAAAGTGACCCAAACGGATATAGTATTGATTCCTGTTTAAAGTTAAGGTTCAATATAGATCAAGTAACATAACAAAATAAATCTAATACATCTTGAATTAAAATAAAATAGTAATGATATACAAATTAAATGAAAAAATGTTCAAGTTTTACTTTTTTTTTCTTTGCTTCCTCAACACGTGTCCATTCAATATCGGGTCGAAGCAAGTGAGAAACATAATCATCGAATTCATCAATATCCTCAACCGGTGGCAATCCCTTTGTGAATAATGGAATGTCGGAGCAATCTTCCTCATCTTCTTGACCATCACGGATCATTTTTTGCTTCATCAGTATAACTAAGGACAACTCTAAATTGTTGGGACCCGTTGTATAAAATACTTGGATTGCTTTTGATGCCATAATGAATGGATCATTTTTGTATCCAAATCGTCTAAAGTCCACTACTGTGATGCCATCACTGTCAATCCTGACATAATTATTGTCGGCCCACTTGCACTTAAAGAGTACTACTTGAAATCCACAGTAATCAAGTTCCCAAATATCTTCAATGACACCGAAGTAGTTCATGGTTCCATAAACTAGATTCTTGTCCTTTGCGGATGAAATATGCATGGCTTTAGCATGGATACTAACACCACTATTTTAAACGGGATGCTTCTCATCTCTTTTGCGAGTGTAGAATGTATAACCATTGACGAAGTATGATGTATACCGTGTAACTATCATCGACGGTCCTTTAGCGAGGTTCATTAAGTCTTGCAAAAAGTCGTCCTTCTGTAAGACAAGTCTTCGTATCCACAAACGAAAGGTTCAATTGTATTCATCTGGTAATCACTTTTCATTTCTTCCTCTTCTTGGATTTCCATCTCTTAATTCCTATAGGTGAACCTCAATAAAATGCTCCACTTCAACCCTATTATGTAAAGTATAGAGACAAGCTTGCTCCCATTCACCTCAATTTACCGACGAAGGAATGTCGACGGATAGTACTTTCGAGTCAATTTTTGTAGTCTTTGGTAACCCGATCGCTTATGCATTAGACAAATACTCGGAGCAAAATTCAACCGATTCCTCCGCTATGTAACTTTCTACTATACATCTTTCCGACCTATTTTGGTTCTCGACATAACCCTTCAAAACCTTCGTGTACCTTTCAAAAGGATACATCCATCTCAAGTACACCGGTCCACATAGCTTAACTTCCCGTACTAAGTGCACTGTTAGATGAATCATTATATCAAAAAAGGATAGTGGAAAATACTTCTCAAGCAAACACAATGCCTTAACCAACTCTGATTATAGCGAATCTAGTGTAAATGGATCAATTACCTTGGAGCATATCGAATTGAAAAATGAGCATAACTTGGTAATTGCGAATCTCACATCCTTCGTTAAAACTCCTCGCAAGACAAGCGGTAATAATTGTTGCATCAAAATATGACAATCATGTGTTTTCATTCTAATCAGTCTCAAATCCTTCATAGACACCAACCTTTTGAAATTGGAAGAATACCCATTGGGCACTTTTACATAAGCGAGCCACTCACAAAACTTTCTTTTTTCTTGTCTTGATAATGTGTACTTTGCTGGAGGGAAGTAAGTGGCATTCCCTTTTAATGTAGGGAGCAAGTTAAGTCTAATCTTCAAATCTTTAAGATCCAACGGTGCCTTTTCACCATCTTTGCTCTTATTAGGAATGTTAAGCAACATGCCCACTATTGATTCACAAATGTTTTTCTCAATATGCATCACATCCAAGCAATGACGAACGAAAAGTGACCTCCAATATGGAAGTTCGTAGAAGATTGACCTCTTTTTCCAAGGTCCATCAACCACCGGATCCTTGTTACTCTGTTTTCTTTTCCCAAGCACTACTTTCAAATCTTTGACCATCTTAAAAACGTCTTCACCTATCAAAAACCCGGGGAGGGATTCTTTCTTCGGTATTACCATCGAAAGCCTTTTTTTGTTTGCGGTATCGATGAATTTTTGGTAAGAATCTTCTATGACAAAGGTAAACGGTTTTCTTACCATTCTTCAACCGGATGGAAGATGTTTCTTTCATACAAACGAGACAACCAATAGAACTCTTTACTGAATAACCAAATAGGTTTCTATAAGCGGGAAAGTCATTAATTGTCCATATCAACATTGTACGGAGTGTGAATGTCTCTTGACGGTAAGCATCTCTAACTTCGATCCCTTTTTCCCATAAGCTCTTTAGATAATCGATTAGCGGTGCCAAGTACACATTAATGGCATTCCCTGGTTGTTGAGGACCAGAGATCAATAAAAGTCAACATCAAAAACTTCCGCTTCATGCTCAACTTCGGAGGGAGATTGTAGTTGACAAGTATGACTGGTCAAGTACTGTGCCTACTACTTATATTACCATGTGGGTTCATTCCATTCGCTGACAAACCAAGACGTAGATTCCGTGATTCCATACTAAATTCAGGATGATCAGCATCAAAGGTCTTCCATTGTGGTGTATCGGCTAGATGTCTAAGCATGCTATCTTCAACATGTTTATCATGGTGCCAAGTCAAATTCTTGGCATGATCGACATTACAGAATAAACGCCGCAAACGCGACGCTGGAGGAATGTACCATAACACTTTTGCCGGCATTCCTTTGCCACCATTCGTTGGCTTCTTGCCCTTCTTCCATCTTGACTCCTACAAACTGGGCATTCATCTAAATCCATATACCCATTTCGGTAAAAGGCACAATCATTTGGACATGCATGAATTTTTTCATATTTCATTCCCAAAGTGCTCAACATCTTCTTAGCTTTGTACATACTAGCTGGTATTTTATTATCAACCGGTAGAACATCTCTTAGAAATTCTAAAAGAGTCGTGAAACTAGAATTTGTCCACCCTCCCGATGCCTTCATATTCCATAATTTGACAAATGCGGACAATTTCGTATATTTAGTGTACCCGTCATACAAGGGTATCTCAACATCATTTATCATTGTATCAAATAACTCCGGACGATGCACAAACTGTTCTTCCAAATCATTAATCATATCAAACAAATCATTTCCTACATCTTCCTCAACAATAGGTTCTTTTCCTTTGTTCTTCGATGTTGGATTCAAACAAATTTCACCGTGTAAATACCATGTTTGGTATGAACAAATAATCCCACGGGCAAACAAATGTCTTCTAACTTCATCAACTGAATGAGATCTATGATTTTCACAATCCACACAAGGATATCAAATCTTATCATTTTTCATGTGAGTTTTGGTAAATGACAAAAATTCTTCAACATCATCTCGATATTTTCTAGTCAATCTATTAGCCCACATCCATTTTCGATCCATTTGTAAGAACCCGGCCTAAATTCAAATTAAAGGTTATACAATTCATTCAATAATCAAGTTTTTGCAATTAAAATAACACATATTAAGCTTTAGAAATAATTTAACAAATCATACTTTCAAAAAAAAATACAAAAAAAAAAAAAACGAGAATGTACAGTTTTGATATCTAAAATATTTACATTAATTCATCAATACAAATCAAATAACTCAAAAGAGTAAGTAATAATCAATACTTACAAATAATTACTATAAGAGAGTGTTGGTTTGGTGGACGGTGGCAGCGGAGGATCTAGTTTCGCAGGTCTCTGTAATGTTTTTCGCAACTGCGGAATAGTTCTGTAAGATAAAAAGAGGGCTGCTGGCCAATAGGGATTATAAAAACCGTGGATTACACAATGGTTCTGTTAGAGTAATCCATCGGATTACACGATGGTTATGGTAAACCGTCATGTAATCCGGTGGATTACACGACGTTTCTTTTAACCGTCGTGTAATCCTGTGTTTACACGATGGTTTTGTCAAATTATCGTGTATTCCTATTTAAGACAACGGTTACACAAAAACCGTCGTGTATTTTCCATCGTCTAAGCCAACTTTTGTAGTAGTGTTACGTGATCTGAACATATTTAATATATGCTCTAATTTTTTTTATATGAAAATGGAGGTCATTTTCATAACAGTTTAAAATTTTGAGGTAATATGACATGTAAAATTAGAAATTAGAGATAAACTTGAGACTGTGAATATAATTTATGGACTATTTATTGATAAAATATTACAGGGATCTATGATTTTTCTTTTCCCTTTGGGATTAATTTTTAGGTCATGTTTTATATTGAAATAAGTATATATAAAATCTTGCATGTACAATAATTATGTTTTTAAAGTCATGAACTTGTTACACCTAGTTATTATCATTACCCCAAATGTTTTATCTTTATTTTATAAGTTTTATCATGCATGTACAATAATTTATAAGTTTTATCTTTATTTTGTTACCCCAAATATTTTGTTAACTTAAATTTTGAAGATAACAAACAATTTGATTAGAATTCTTGAGTTTTTTAAAGCTAATACTAGGCAATCATTTACTTAAACTAGAGAATAACAGAGTTACCACTCAAAGGGGAATCAAGCTCTTGGACTAAACTATATGAAGGTGAATTTAGTGCTCCAAGACAAGGAGATTAATCAAGATCCCGTGTCTACATAAGTTTACAATCTTTGATTAGTCTTACAATGAGAAGTTGTGTGTAACGCCCCTATTAGCAGGATGTTATGTTTATAATTACTTAACATAATTTAATTTAAACACAGCGAAAAGCACGATAGTAATTGATAAAACGAGAAAAAGTTGGAAAATTTTTTTAAACAACATACATAGATAAAGTCATTTAAAACTTAGCTGTGGAAAACATACTTAATAAAACTAAGCATTTGTTTGGTAAAACAGTTTGAACTCAAATTTTTGAGTTCAAACTCAACTAAACTTATTTGGTGTCCAAGTTTAGTTCCAACTTTCATTTGGACTGTTGCATAGTAAACCAAACTTGGTTTACTGTGCGGCCAACCCAAGGCAAACTGTCCTTGGTTTCCCTGTTGCCCATCTGTTGTTCATCCACCGCCCGACTTCTCCCTCCCTCCTTGCCCATCGCCGCGCCTTTCCTCACCCTCCTCAGGGCCTCACCGAGATTGTGACACCCACAGATGAACGGAGCTCGAAAATCATGCAAGCTCCGGCGTCCTTGGCGAGCTTGGCTTAGTCGACAGCGGTGACCTCGAGAATGGCGCCGCCGCGCAGCATTTGGACCAAACAGGGAGGGAGGAGCCAAACAGGGAGTCCCATCAGAGGAGGAGCCAAATAGGGTTTGAGGATGATCCTAATGAAAACCCAGTGGAGGCGGCGGTGGATTCGAATGCCAGGGTGGCGGAGGATCCGAATGAGAACAGAGATGGGGATGAGACTGACGACGACGAGGATCCAAATGAGAAGCCCGGCATTTTCTCTCTCTCTCTTCTGTTTGTTTGTTTCTCTCTCTAAAAATGAAGCCCGACATTTTTTCTCTCTCTCTCTCTCTCTCTCCTCTGTTTGTTTGTTTCTCTCTCTAAAAATCCCACACTCTCTCTCCTCTGTTTGTTTGTTTCTCTCCTCCGACCTCCGACGTCGTCCACGCGACACCCCGTGACCGTCGGCGATGTCGAAAGTGGTCTCCTCTATTTGTTTATTTTATTTTTTTCCTTTTTCCTTCGGTTGTGGGAAATGGGATTTGGGATGGTGTTGGTTTATCTCAAAAGGTGGGGTACTTTCTTGGAAAGCTGGTATCTCCTTTTTTCTTTTTTTTCTTTTTTTTTTCAGTTAATTTTTTTCCTCCAATATGAACGAGTACAGTTTCGCATCCGAACACGAAGAAGATGACCAATTCTCAGAAAACGAGCATAGTGATGATGATAATTATCTTGCGAAGGCAGTCGTAGCCGTGGCTGCCAGTAGGATTGTAATTATGATGTTTTATCTATTTAGACCAGATTAGGATTGTAATTATGATGTTTTTGATTAGCACTTTTAGTTAGCAACTATGTAATTCTTGTTGTTGTATTTTATGGCTATGTAAGAAATATTATAAAAGGTTTTGATGTATGTTGTTGATGTGTGTTTTTATTTTAGTAAATTTTAATTTTTTGATTTTTCCATTCACAACCTACAATAAAAAGTTAACTTTGAGTTAAACTTTTTAACTCAAATTTTTTACATCCAAACAGGGCCCTAACTCAAGTTAAACTTTTCAACTTAAACTTTTTTACCAAACACTCAATTCAAGTTAAACTTTTTATCTCAAACTTTTTTACATCCAAATACTCAACTCAAGTTAAACTTTTCAACTCAAACTTTTTACTAAATACTCAACTCTAACTCTCAACTTAACTTATCTTCAACTCAACTTAAAAATCTTAACTCAAACTCATTCACCAAATACCCTCTAAATATTTCAAATCCTTAATAAAACTAAATAAAGTCATTTAAAACTTAGCAGCGGAAAACATACTTAATAAAACTAAATATTTCAAATCCAACCTAATGGAATTTCAAAATAAACTAACATAAATTTTAGAAAATCATTCAATTTAAAACTTGTAAAATCATAAACAAACTTAAATTCCAACTCAAAATAAACTAGTCCGATAACCCACTCCGCCACTATGAACACATCCGCGCCTAGCCTCCTTCGTCCTTAGACCTTGTTCTTAAACTTATTTACAACTTGGGAAAAAACTAAAATAAGTGAAATGCTTAGTAAGTTCATCAGTAAACCTCACAAAATATTAATATTTTAATTTATGTGTAATCACATATCACGCAAATTGATCATAGCATAACATCTTAAAAGGTTAAACGACTTATTATACTACAAATTATGATCACACACTATCATTTTTATCGTTTTCTTTTCTATATATTTGTGTTCTAGGCGATGTACCAATACATGCAATGTTGGAAATACTCTAAGAGTGAAAGACATTTTTGTTGTATTTCATTTATTTTGAACTGCTTAATAATATATTTGAGATTTTTTCATTACATCTTTGATATACTGTCCTTATCTAGATTTATATGTTAAAGTAAATGCAAGCAAATATGATACATTGACTACTTAGTGTCTAAACTATTAGAATGTTACATGTAATGGATTTTTGTATGGGACAAGACAACGTTCTAAAGTAAGTAGTCTAAATCTATAGTACGTAGTCTATAGGGTTAGAGTGAGCATCTAACTCATATGAAGACTATTATGTTGTCTAAAGCCAATTAGGGAGATGGTTTGTCTTGACCATCTGGAGCGAGCCGACTCTCAAGTAGAGGCATAGATATATTGCCTAGTGGTGGTGATATATTGGACTGGACCAAAGTGTAATTAATCTATAAGCCCGCTTAATTAGATTAATTCACTTTTGACGTTCATTATGCCATAACCTTAATCCTGAGTAAATAAATGACTTCATATCTCGGGGTATTAAGCTATTAGACCAGTTTGTTGAGTACATGACTTATATTCGATGTGAGCTTTGCTTATAGATATGGAATCATAGCTTCCATAAAGGGTAAATGTTATCCTCTTAATAGCATTATATGTGATCTGAGAATGAACGAGACCTCAAATCATTTACTGGGCAAATGACTAATTATTTACTTTTGGTGAATAATCATTTTTCCTATTGGATGTATAATAGATTTTTAAGATAGCATGATCAAAAGATTAAATGAACTTTGACTTTAAGTTAATCATGGATATCATAAGAGGATGTTGCTCATAATAGAATTAATCTCTTAATTTATCCATATATCTTAATTTAAATTAATCTCATATTTATCACAAAAGACAAATATAATTAATTCAAATTTCAACGGTTTAGGATGTTGTCTTTGTGGAAGTAATTTTACCTTTTATAACAAACAAAAAAAAAACAGTAAAAATTGAAACTTTAATCAAAACTGACAATTCCTATAATGTGGAAAACTAGCTGAAGGTACACTTCATCATGTCTTCCAAATCTCCAACTTGTTTCTATATTATTTTGGGATAAGAACTTGTTGTCCCACTTAAGATATTGGAAAACAAAAAAAATCCACAAAACTTTAATTTTAATTATCAAAAAAGAAAAAAAAAATAAAAATAAAAAGAAAAACGAAGCTTGAATTTTCCATTTAAAAATAAAACAAAAAGAGAAAAGAGGGTAGGGCCAGGATAGCTTACCGATAAAAAAGGAAAAAAGAAGAAAAGAAAAAAGAAAAGTAAATTGACCTATCAATTTGTATCATGAATATGTCCAAGTACTTATTACTTTAAAATGCCCTATTTTGTAATTACGGATACAGTCTATCAATAATACCACATATAATTCTTGAATCCTCTATATACAAGTTTTAAAAAAGTTGAAAAGTACCCTTTCCTCCTACAAAGAGCTAGCCTCCAAAAAAGCGCAAACATAAGATCAAACCCACATTACATCCAAGATTAATAATTTCACAAGATCGAGGATTGCAGACATGCCGTTTTAAGGAGTCACAAAGAAGTTGTTGATTATTACTCTAAATAAAATTAAGCGCGGAAATATAGATATATATATATATATATTTTTTGTTGAATTATTTTTTTTGCTTGAAAAAAATTCTAGATGAGATGATCAATTTTAGCATATTCTCTATGAGCATAATCAAAAGGCTCCTCCAATACTGACAGGAATGCTTACTGATGGGCGCTAGCCCTCGACGAGAAACGTGTCATCCCAGTCCACCAAATGTGCTAAATACATGGGGACATGCTTGTGGACACTTTCCATCAAGTAACAGGTTGGTAGAAAATAAGCTTTCACATTTAAGATCTCTAAAAAAATCACTTCATTCCACCCTTAGCAGAAAAAATGCAAACACCTTGTGAGAGGTGTTTCAGATTTTTCACTTCATTAAGTCCAAGAATTAAAGTCATAATGAATATCTCAATTGATTACCATCCGTTAAGGAATTACATTAAGCTAGTAAAAGGACCAATTGGACATATATAATATGGGCTCCACTAATCTATGTAATTAATTATTCTATACCAAATAAAATTAATTACACAATTATTAGTTTCAGAGTCACACCATTATAAACCTGAAACTGCACTCCCAATTATATACCGTATTACGTAAGCTAGTGTGTAGACGTAATCCAATGACCTTGTCATATATGCAACACCCTCATATAATATCCATGATCAACTTAAAGTCAAAGTTCGTTCAACCTTTTGATCATGCTATCTTAAAGATCCATTATACATCCAATAGGAAAAATGATTATTCATCCAAAGTGAATAATTAGTCATTTGCCCAGTAAACGACCTGAGGCCGAATTTTTAACCACTAATCCACTACGATAATCTATTACCTCTAGACCAGCGCATTCAAAACCTTTGTTGAGTTGGTGTCATAAGGTTAAGCCTATATTTAAAAAATAAAAATAAAAAATAAAAAATCAACACTCTTTTTTTTTTGTTTTTTAATGTTGGAAAACCTGACGAACAGAGTGAAACCAATTCAAATATCGACATTTGAATACTAAAATATGTGATATGCGAGTAATTATTTTTTTAGTACAAATATATAAATGATTATCATATCAATTGATTATATCTATCAATAAAAAGATCACAACTCACCGTTATGTGAGTGGGTAACTCAAAATTTTGAATTACAATTTGTGTCTCTAACGGATGAATAACTGTTTGTTTGCATCGAAAACAAGTTAGAAATAGATGATTTCTATTGTCACGCCCTTCTTAACTTTCTCAACCTTGCTCCTTTAAATTTTAAGAGGATTAATTACAAAATTACCCCTAACTTTCTGTACAAGATTTTTTATTTATTTACCATTTTAATAATCTTTTCGCATATATCTTTATTATTATTTTTCTTTTGCAAGGAAGATAAAACAAATATAAGTATATAAGTATAAAACTCCGTATATAAAGAGATGAAACACTACTAATATAAGTATATTAAAGTGGAATACAAAGGGGTATATGATTATAGGTGGTGTAGATATGAATAATTAAAACGGACCGTTGAAAACGAAAAGGAGCCTAGGAAAAAGTTAATTATAAACAAAGCCATGGTCGACAAATGACTTGAGCAAAAGGAAAAAAAAAAAAATATATATATATATATATATATATAAACCACACAATAGAAATATCATTCCAATACACATTTTTTTAATTAATGAAAACAAAAAAGAAGGTTTTAACTGTAAAACTTGTGAGTTAATTACTTGTGTTAAAGTTACAGAAATTATAATTTTAGTGAGCGTCAATGGATAAAATTATCATTAAACTTTTGTTAAATTTTTTTTTTTTCATTTTATAAGAGGATCTTTTTGCAATTATTAATAATTTAGAGAGATATTTCAAAATCAAATGAGGTGTGCATATAAAACCAACCAACAGTTGAAAGTTTGAGATGCAAAAAAGTACTTTATTTTTTTGTGATTTCTTTCTATCGAAGAATCATATGAATAGTTGATTCTTGTGTAATACACTTTTGATTTGAACGAAAGGATTTACCAATTTCAAAAGATTTTACTTTTCAATTTGAAACTTGCTTGAATTTGATTCTTTAGATTTATATATCAAAAATAGATTTATAAAGTTGCCTCAATTTATTAATTGATACTAATCCTAGATTTTTGCCTCCGAAAAAATGAATTAATAGCTCGAGCTCCATCATGTATGATACGATTTAAATTACAATCTCCCATTTTGAAAATTCGTAGGGGAATTTTTGACAAATTATCTCCAAATATAACAAATACGAAAATTCAACAAACAGTAATTTTATTCAATTCTCAGAACAAAGATAAAATTGATATTCAGTTTGGAGTGTTTTTATAGGGGGAAAAAAAGGTGACTTTTCAAGAAGGTTTATAACTCTTATACTGGACATAATTTTTAGTCAAAAAGTATCTTTTCATGTAAAAATAAATAAAAATAAAAAACGTGGCTGTTGTAATAGACACTTTCATTAGTTAACAGACATTTTTAAATTTTGACATTTAAATCGTAATAATCATAATAATTTGACCAATACATGAGATTAATATGGTTGTTGGATCGTAACCTATGTAACATATTATCATTCATACACAAATAACACTACATGCCACTTATTTATATATAAAACACTTGGCTTGCTCTTGTATCTTTTAAGTTTATACTTTTACCTTTTAACTTCAAAGACAGAGATACCGGTCTCTTCAACAAAACCTGCACTGATAATCATCCTCATTAAAAATCTTTAAAAATCTATTTAAATCACTTAAACTTAAAATTCAAGGGATCATCAACATCTCGATATGTTAAATCCACAAACATAGCTCGGAGAAGAATTCCATCATAAATCCTGTAAAAGCAAAAAAAACAAAAAACAAGAAACAAAAACAAAACCGAGTAACAAAAACAAAAACAAAGACAAAAAACAGAAAAAAGCAAAAAGCAAAAAAGCAAACAAAACGAAACAAAACAAAACAAACGTTTAGATATCGGCAACTTGATTTCCTGTAACGTTGAGGATATTTAGATTGTGAATAAAGGTAATACCTGGATTTTCAACGCATTGTATTTAATAGAATTTTATTTTGTTTTATTTTATTTTTGGCTAAAGAGTATAATAAATTTGAAGACGGCTACTTGTCACGTGCTATTAATTTGACACTTCTCCTACATTATCTCATTGATGTGTTGAGCACACGGCATGCATTAATTAATTACGTTCTGTCATGTATCTATCAGTCACGATATATATGAATTGCGTGTAAGCAAAGGCAAATCTTTGATTCGTTGAAATTAGGGGTGGCAATTCGTGTCACGTGTCGTGTTAGAGTCGTGTCGATTTTTTTCTTCCCCGACCCGAACACGACCCGCGACACGAACACGAAATGAAACCGTGACACGAACACGACACGAACCCGTCACGGGTTGACACGACACGAACCGAAATTGACCCGCGACACGAAATTGATCTGAAATTGACACGAAATTTGACCCGAAATTGACACGCGACCCGAACTTGACCCGAAATTGACCCGCAACACGAAATTGACACGGAATTGACCCGAAATTGACACGAAATTTGACCCGAAATTGACACGAAAAAGTGACACGAAATTGACACGAAAAAAAACGGGTCCGACACGAACACGACCCGTTTTTTTTCGTGTCAATTTTTCTCAACCCGAACACGACCCGCCCCCTATTTTTCCCAACCCGAACCCGCGAAATTTGTGTCGTTTTCGAGTCGTGTCGTCGTATCGCGACCCGTATTGCCACCCCTAGTTGAAATACTTAGTTGAAGTCTATTTCCTAAAAACATTTCCTTTCCTGTACATGTTCAAATCGGGAGCGTGTAATTAATTTTTTACCGGAAAATCATACCATTTAGTATATTTGATAATTACTATTTAAATAAATAGTAATTGTTAAAAAACATAATAAATTATAATATATTTATATTTTTTAATTAAAACAGACTTATTTGTATATAATTTTATTATTTTTCTCTCTCTTCCTTTCTGTCTTTCTCCCTCTTTGGCGAACGGCAAAGCGAGCTTGCGATTTGAAGCTTCGCCGCAACCGGTGAGATCTGCCATGGTTACCATATCGTCAAAGAAAGATGCGTGACTATTCTGGAATCGCGATCGAGCTCGCGGCGTCGCCGGTTAGTTCACGATCGATCTTGCGAACCTTAGGTGCTCCTCGGTTGTTGCAGAGATCGAAGCTTAGTTCCTCGTCGGCCGCGAACCTCAAAAGCCACGGAGCGATCGGAGCTCACAAATCGCCACCCTCCCTGAGCTCGGAGATCGATCGCTTCCATTAATACTTGAAGAAAAAAACTTTCAGTTGTAATAAACCAAAACAATCACATCAATTTCCTTCGTTTTTTTTTTTAATTAAATTTGTTATTGCATGTGTAAATATTTTACTAGCTATTATTACATGGACATCACACGTCATACTAACTACTCCAGTAAGGGGCGGTGCATCTTTGACACGCAATTGAAGTTTTGGTTTAAAAAAAGATGCTAGTTTTGATCGAATGTCATGCTTTTTTAAGAAATTTCTGTCACTTCTTGGTTCTTATAATCGTAGTACCTTGTACAGCCCTAGCTGGCCATTAATTTGCATTAGTTCATTGTCACAAAGGTTTATCTAGGACCATTACGAAAAAAGAACCGTGATCAAAATTGCAAAAATTAAAATAAATTAACTAAATGAATAATTTATCTTTTTAATTAATTGATATTCTTTTGATAGTTATGGATTGAAAAATAAAAAAAAAATTGTAAATATTTACTACTATAAATGCACCTCACTTCTTATGAGTAAGAACGAAAAAAAAATTAAAAACTAAAAAAATAACTATAACAACATAAATAATTAAATTATAAAAAATAAAAAAAAATAGAAATAAAAATAAAAATAAAAAGAAGAAGAAGAAGAAGAAGAAGAAGAAGAAGGCTAAATGCAATGTGCAATGTTCACTGGAAAGTTTGATTTGCAATTATATTACTGCATGCATATGATTATGAATTACTACACGTTATGGAAGCAAATCTCACATTTACGGACAAATGTGGATTAATTTATCTATTGTGGAAGTGGTCAGTAGTTTTTTTTATTCATATCATGTACGTACTATAATAAAGCTGGAGGATGCACTTAGTTTTCCTAAAAAAGATCTTGCATCCGTAAACAGATACATCCAGTAATTATTTTTTTCTTTTTTTGTGAAAACTTACAATAACTATTTGATTTAAATGTAAATTACTATTTAACATATTGGTATATGGTACTAGTTAGGTACAAATGAGAAAGTATCACTATATTCTATATAAAGAAGTTACAAGCGAGGCAGTCTATTCATATATATGTATATATTGATATACAGATCCATATTTGTAATTCCATCTAGTTGGTAGAGAGCAACAAGTGGAGAAGCCACACATTGCATTGCGGCTGAACAATAATATTTGCTGTTCGACTGCTCTGATTGAATTTATGATCATTTTCATGGCCGCGTTAGTCAAGCAGTCAAAAGTGGTCACAACACGCAAACAGGCTTCTCCCTCTCTCTCTCACTCTCTACATATATATATATATATACACACACATACACATGTATATGAGTGTATATGATAGCGCCAAAAGAATGAAACTTTTTTAATGTCAAACAGTCTAATATATATAGGCATGAGCAGCTATACATATTGTTGAGATATTCAGGAACAGCTACATTCATAGCTCAGTTGACATTTTTCATCAGTAAACTAATTATTATTTTTGGTGCCAACTAAAAGCATGGTCATCGTAGTTTTAGTCAAAATGTGGTCACCACTCATTATGAGTCGATGACACCTTACGACGCGTTAGGGAGAGCTCTAACATCTGGATTTTTTTTTTCCTAATCTTTTTTCTTAATTTAAAATTATTTTTTACTATTTATATCTTTAAATATCTATAATAAATCCAAACTTTAGAAGTTCATAACTTCATTACCTCATATCTAAATGAGATATATTTTTTAAATTATATAAAATTTCTAAAACAACGAAACAAGATCCATATTGATATTTTTTTCCAAACATATTTTAAGTTTTTACGCTTTTTTATTTCACACAGTTTTTTTTTTAAAACTAAATAACACATTTCCAAAGTGTGTGTGTGTTTTTTTTTTTTTTTTTTTTAACTAAATACACATTTCCAAACTACAATTCAAATATATCTAAAACTACATCTTCAAAATCTCCTCAAAAACAGGCCATTAATGTGAGGAGTCCCCAGTTGGGCGTATTCGGAGTGGAAGTGGGAGTGGGAGTACAGTACTAGTGACGCGGCGACATAAGATATTGAGCCTAAATAATTCTTCCGGAAATGAAAAATTGTAATTAGTTTTTTTATGAAAATAATTAAAATAATTAGGTTTTTTTACACTGGTACACCTTGATTTTTTTTTTTTTATAAAAATTGATACTTGACTTACATAATTATATAAAAGATTATTTTTAATCAATATTAACCCAAACTTATATTTAAAACAAAATTAATTAAAAGTTTTCTACTTTGATAAAATAGATAAAAATGATCATTCATATCATTAATTAAAGACTTATGAATAAATTACATATCAATTTCCTTTATCCTAGAGGAACTGTTGTTGACTTGGCTTTGAGTATTACTTTGGATTGTCAAACTGTTGGGGTACTTATATTTATCAATAATATGAATAATATAGTAATCTAATGCTCTTCTCTCTCTCTCTCTCTCTCTCTCTCTCTCTTCAAATTGATTTGTTCTTATTGTCACAGATAGACCACTTGTTCCTTTGCTTAATATTAAGTTTCTATTATTATTTCAACCTATATAGACCATACGTGACCATACTTTTTCATTCTGATATATATATATATATATATTTTTTTTTCCTTATGGGAATTGATCTAACTGTTAACATTACTTGTTCATTGAAACTTTTGTTTTTAATGATAAATCTCTGGCTTCTTGTACCGATAATTTGCTTCAATCCATGCCTTGGAAAAAATAAATAAATAAACGTATTGTGATTGACAAAGGAAGAACACTTGACGTGAAAAAAATATAAATGGTCATAACGTAGCTCCTTAGAAGTGTTTTCCAATCCAAACCACCTATCAGAAATCTTAGCATGAGAGTCAAGTTACCCAAAACCATGCTCAAATGCTCATTAGCTCTAAGGTTGGCCTAAAACTTCCCTACAAATAGGCAAACAAAGTTCCTACTTTTCCCACACAAAGATCTAATTCGTACCATATTTGTAAGAAAGACCAAAATGGCATCACAAAATAACTTCAATTTCCCGTACTTTCCTCCACCCCCTTATCAGCCACCATCTCCGCCTAGTCATCCAACCACTCCACCGCCACAGCCACCGCCACCTCGCCCTCCCATCCACCCACCGCCCCATCCTGTCCAGCCTCCGCCTGGCCCTCCAGTACAGCCGCCGCCACTCCCACCTAAGCCACCATCTCCTGACAATTACCCAACTGTCATTGTCATTGTATTCATATCGGTTGGCGGTGTTTTCTTCCTCGCGTTCCTTGCAGCCGCTCTCTTTTGCTTCCTTAAGAAGAGGAAGAAGAAGGCTGTACAAGAAACAGATGTCATCCACTTCGACGAGCATAAGAAGATTACGGAGGCCGTTGTGGAAGGCCCTCATGGAATAGAGACTGTGTTCTTATCAGTTGAGGATGATATCCATTTTGATGAAGGAAAAAAGAAGAGTGAGAAGGTTGGTGAAGGTTTGCATTCCAATAAGTCTGTGGAGGGGAATTATGACTCCATGTCAGGGCCTACTTCTGTTTCTCATCAGCACCAACTTGAAAACAAGGCTTGACAATGTTAAATTAATGTGCTTCATGTCATAGCAACATAAAACCATATAAATTATTTGCTATATATGCTAGTACTATTTATTTTCTTTTCTTGAATCACAAAGTTGTACATTTGGGTATGTTTAATAAAATTGACAAACTCATGTTTGACGAATTCACGACAATATTGAAAAATAAAAGATGTTACGTTACCGCTATAGTCTAGCAGTAATTTTACATCTGACGGTATTTAGGTACTACACTTGCTAATTAATTATTAGGTATTAGTTAAACTCCATTGGTATTTTAGATTACATTTGTGGTACCTTGTTATAGTTTATCCTAATTTTATATTTCTCATTTAAAAATAATCTTAAAATTATAATAGATAAAAGTATATAATTTATTTATTTAAATTAAAAATACAAATTTAACTGAAATGATATATAAGTAAATTTGTCACAATTGACTTTGATTCTTGATCTAAGTAAATGCATGAATAAATTGATAGTGCATATTACTAAAACCCAATTACATAGCATATTTGATAACTATATAAAATAGAATTATCTTACCTCTTTTGCGCATGTAAATTGGCTATGTTCTTGAGCAATTTAATTAATTTTAAGTTAATTGTGTTTAATTTTGTTTATTTTTAATTTAGAGTAGTTTTTGTTATTTAATCAATTTTGTGTAATTTTATTTAGGTTAATATTAAATTTAATATGTTTTTATTGATTCACCCTTCTAAACAATTAATTTTCTAATTTGTGTAGGTTAATTAGATTAAAATGGACAAAAAGAGAATTTTGAACTCAAAACGATCATCAGAAAGCCTAAAAAAATGTATAAAAATTTAAATTTAACTCGCACCAGCCGGAAGCTACCATGCGTCCCATTGCTGAAGCTAGCCGGATCTCCTGTCGCCTTCCAAAGAGCTAGCGTGCACATGCGAGCTTCAACCAACCGTAAGTCACCATGTGTTACCTGTTTGGCAAAAAAAAAAGTTGAATGCCCTACAGCTGGAGCCAACGGAGGAGGAGGAAAAAAAAAAAAAAGAGAGAAAGAGAGATGTTGGACTATTCGAGCAGAGCGGGGTTTCGAGCAGGCCAAGAACAGAGGCCAAACCTGGAAGAAAAACCAAAGGAGAGAAAATGAAGAAGAAAAAGAAAAAAAATAGAAAAAAAGGCCCCAAAAAAATAGTAGAGTAGGGTTTTTAGTTCTAGGATTTGAGTTTTATTTTTAGTTTTAGATGTTTATTCTCAATAAAATTTCAAGGGAGATGGCATTTGAAGAGCAAAGAGGAGGAGATTGGAAATTAGGAGAAAACTTGAAGGATTGTGGGAACATCCATGGGGTTTTTCCTTCTCATGTTCTATCTCTTTTATTTTTTGTAATTTGATGATGCTTGAACCCTTGATTTGCTTAATTTTGTGTATATTTTCATTTACGGGTATTATATAGTTTGCTGATTCTAAGATTTGACATAATTCTGCTTGAACTATATTTTGATGATTTAGTTAGTCGTGAATCTAATTTCATTTCAATTCATTTGTGTTCTCTATGCTTAATCCATCTAGTTTATTTTTCCAAATAAATTAGTTGATTTTGATATATGGAATTTGACACTTGAGAAAGGGAATTTCATATGTTGGATTTAAGATATACAACCTAGGCAGTATTGAGTTCGGGAGGCCGATAGTACTTGGGTAATCGTATTTGTGGCTTGGTCTTAATGAATGTTTGTGTATTTTAGTTGAAAAGAATATCAATTTTAGGTGTCATATATATTATCTCATTTGACACTCGGAAGAGGTAATTAGATTAGATTAGAACCATTGATTAATGAATTAGATGAAGTTTATTAACAATTACTAAATCGGATAAGTATAGGAATAGTAGAGTGATAAGTACACAAAAATGTACTTTTTTCATATAATTTATTAAATAATTTAAATTTTAATTGAGTATTTCAATGACATTAATTCAAAATATTTTAGTTTGTAAATAGTTAATTTTACTTTAATTTATTTAATTTATATTTATTTTGGTTTATTTTATTGGGAAAATATGTGGTAAAGTCATTTTTATATATCTTATTGATAGAGCTCATTTTAAAACTTTTTAGATCTGATCTAACAGCTGAAATATTACTTGTGTATGAAAATTAGAATGGACCTTACCACACAATAGTATAGCCTAAAAACTTTTTAAAAATAATAATAATAAAATAAATAAATAAATAAACTTCAAGGGGGGTGATAGCTTGACGTTGGGGTGTTGGGGGGAGGGGGCGTCACCTGAGGTTGGTGGGGCGATAAGGCTCATCGACGTAGGGGACGGGGGGGACCAAATTTGGGTCGTCAGCACTTGTGTGTGTGGGGGGGGGGGGGGGAGATAGGGCTCGTCGGAACGAGGGGGCTTCGTTGCCTATCACAGGCATAGCCAGGGGACGGGCTTCGTCGGCTTCGACCGGGGGGTGGGGGGTTGTCTGGGGGCTTCCTGAGTTTTTTTAATTTATTTTTTTATATTAATTTATAATTTTTTTAGTCTATATTAGCATGAGGTAATATGCATTGCAACTATCATACACAAGTAACATATTTGTCACTCGATTATATCTTAACGGTTTAAAAAAGGGTTCTACTAATAAGGTATATAAAAGGGGTTTTACTATTTTATTTTCCTTTTCCTTTTCTTTTTCCTCTATTTCTTTCTTTTCTTTTCCTTCCTTTTCGTCCGCGGGTCTGTTCCACTGCGTGCGCCAAACCAGCTCACGTGACTTGGGCCTCAATCTCTTCTCCCAGCTGGGGCGCTTTAATCTTGGGCCCAGATTTGAACCCTTGTCTCCCGCAGCTGCCAGATTTGCAGCCCGTTTCTCCAGCTTCCAACCACGCGTATGCAGTTGATTTACCAGCTGTGAGGATGATTTTGTGGGCAAAAATCTATCAACCTTGTTGGACCTCATGCCTATATAAATCCAGTTCTTCAGCAACTTTGGGGACGTTTTTCCCTCAGCATTTTTGGCTGAGTTTAGAATGTGTTTTTCTTTTATTTTCTTTTCATGCTGCATTTTCATCTCATGTTTTATTCTTAGAATTTTGTGAGATGAATTGCAAATTAGGCTAGATATTTTGGTGAGGCTAGTGATGAATTCATGTGTGGAGTGATCCAATTTGGATTTGATTTTCTTTTTGTTTGTAAAGATTATATGTTTTAGTGGATTGAATTTTTTCATCTTATTTTTCTCTTCAAAATATTTTATATCAATCTTTTACATAAATTCAGTCATGCTTTTTTTTTTTATGTAATATTGTCACATTCTATTTTGACAATATTTGTTTTATGAGTTGTCTTTTACTACAATTTGCTAAAAATAGTACTTTGTCGATTTTAGATAACTTGTAACGATAAATCCATTTGATTTAACGTTAAAATTTAATCCACCAAAACACATTTGTTTATTCTTATTGATTTTTAATTCCATATTTTCCCATTGCTAGTTTGGGATGTAAAACTTACAATTGAGTTATAAATTGAAGATTGTATTCAAATTGGAGAATGAAGTATATGAAAGATTCACGACACCTCCTCTCATTTATTATTGAATTTTCCTCTACTTAAATCTTCTCCTTTTTATATTTTATTTATTTCCTTTACTACAAAAAATTTACCGAAAATATGTTCACTTTTTTTTATTTTATTTCCTTGTCTTACTAACGTTTATCTCTAATAATATTATTTATTTTCGTTGTCGCCTCCCTGTGGATAGATCACCCGATCTGTACTACAATCGACCGCTTTACGAGTGTATTTTTGGGCGTTAATCATAGAGTGAAATCAATTTTCTAGAACCTTGCTTGTGTCTTTTTATTCTTTCGGTTTTGTTTAGTTATTTTGTTTACTTTATTTATTTTAATTTATATTTTTGTTATTTTTTAATCTATCGTTCAAATAATCCTAACGTAAATGAATTTCGGTAAGTAACTTAAAATTAAACGCAATCCTCGTGAGATCAACTACCTTACTTATAACTTTATTACTTGTGTGACTGATACACTTGCGAGATTTCACACAACAATATTCAGACTCCGAATCCTAACTTTAAATCCTACTCACTTCAATTCATATCCAAATTGAATACGCGTAAGTAAACATGTGAGGAGTGTTAACCTCTTCCTTTAGAATTATGTTAAAAACAGACATAAAAAGAGAATTAAATTCGATTATGTGATCTTTTCGTTTGTTTTTAATTGAAATCCTAACAAAGTAAGTTTAGTAAGACTAATTTTCCTCTTTTTCCATCTTTTTTTTTAATAAAAATTCTAAAGAAAGGGGGTTAAGTGGAGCTAATTCAAAGTTAAAAGGGCAAATGAGAGTTTTTAAAGTTTAATAATAAAAATGACCCTGAAATTCAAATGCATAAATAAGAATAATCCTTTTTCTTTTCCATAGCTGCACAAATGCTAGAAAACGACAATGTGTTTTACTGCTTACATTTTTCATGGTGATAAATTACACAACTTAAAAAGCGCATGAATAATTTTATATCGAAGCAAAATAAGTGATATACAAAGGTAAACTGTAAATATATATATATATATATATATTTCTTTGTAAGGGTATTTTGAGTATTTTTATATTAAAATTAAGTGTTAATTAAAAAAGGTTATAGATTTTTATGTTAAATTCTTTATTATATATATATTTTTTTCAGAGCCGGACCAATATGGTGGAGGACTCTGCTGCATTTTATCACTTATATTTTCATGGTAACAAAAAAAGAGCCGAACCGCTGTGTAGTTGTCGAAGGAAGTCTTCCCAAAATCCTTTCCAACACTCAGTCCCGGTGGGTTGTTGGGGCTGCAAGCGTTTAGATCCGGCGGAGACTGGGCTTGCAATAGTGCAAGGGCAACGACGGAGACTGAGTTCCGGCAATCATCCCTCGCAACCTCCGACAACCGTCCGGCCCGACGATGTCAAGTGGTGGGCCCAACGTTCGGAGAAGGGAGCTGGGAGGCAGCCCGCATCGCGACCCATCGCGAGCTCACCGGCATCCACAACATCGCGGGCTCGGATCTCCGTCGCCGCCCGTCCCTCCGTCATGAACCAGTCGCACCACCTCCTCGCGAGTTTTTTTGGGTCGGGCGAACTTCCATTCTTACTGGTTGTTTTGGACGAAGGAAGGAAAAGAGGGAATCTGTCGTGCGGGTTGGGGCTTTCGCCGCCGTCGACGAAGGACGATGAGGACAGGTCGACGGTGGCGCAGACCATAGCCGAAGTTTTTCTTTTTTTTTTTTGAAATTTCTTTGAAATATTTTGTAAAATAATCATCATGTGTGGTTATGATGATTTTTTTTTTTTTTTTAATCTTTTTAATCTCAATCATTTTAAAATCAATCCAACGATCAATAATTTTCTTTACCCTGTTGATGAGATAAAAGGAGATGGTCTCACGGTAGAATTGGCCTATAAACATTCTTTCAGATTAGCAATAAATCTTGGGGAATTCTAGCATGATGTAAAGAATAAAATAAAATAAAATAAAGATGGAACGGCTGGAAACAAATGGATTTGAAGGAGGGCCCACTAATTGAATGAGGTAAAATAGGAAGAACCCTCACGTGATTGTATCCGAAACAGGAAAGATTGAAGATAAAATTGACGGCGTGAAAAAATTTCCGTCTGTCTGAGAGGGCACCGAAAAATAAAAGAAAATCGGAAGAAAAATTGAACGAAGTAAAATTAAACAAGTTGGAGTTGGGCTTGCTGAATCTTGTATGTAGGAAGAGAGAAAGCATAGAAGAACGAGAGGAATCATAAAGCAGTGGGTAGTCCAAAGATTGCAACAATATATGAACAAGGGCTGTGAAGGGCGGTTCAAAGAAACCGGCAAACCGAAACCGGCCGACGGAACAGTGACCACCGTCTGATGAACACCGACTCCGTCGATGACCGAGGCCCTTCGGTCGGTGAGCTTAACCACCAAAGGTTTGGTGGCTCGGGGCGCGGTTTGCGATCTGAGATTCGGTTTGAAACCGAAACCGACCGAATCCCTCTCTTTCCAAGAAGAAAGTCGCGATCTCTCATTATCCAGCTCTCCATTCAACGCTGGTAAAGGAAGGGCAACGGCGGCTTTGCTTTCTTCATCAGACTATAACTTCAAACCCAAAAAAGATTCACTAAAACCTAGCCTAAGCAGCCCAAACTCATAAGACTGCTTTAATAAGACCAACTTTACAAATGTAAGCCCAACATTTTGAGCCAAGCTTTTAAAAGGATTAAGCCCATTTTCTTTAACAAACTGCAAAGGAGAAACGACAGCACGACACCACCCCATACTTCTTCTTCCCCGACTCCGGCACATGCCTTTCCATAGATCTGTCGCACCACCAGGGTACCGTCGGAAACCGACGTAAACCGACCACCAGAACCGAACATTTTTGGTCGGTAAACCGAACCTTGCTCTTCTCTTCTGTGCGGTTGGCGGTTCCTCTTCCATAAAACCGACGGTGGTCGGTCGGTGACCGAACCGACAGAAACCGGCGGTTAATAACCGATGAACAGCACTCCGCTGTATTGTGGAAAATTAAAAATAAATAAATAAAAAAACTTATTTTTCCCTCCTCTTTTCTCTACCGTCGTCGGCAAATATGTTATGAAGGGATTACTCTTTCTGATAGAGGATTAATACAGGGAAGAAGATAACGGGAGATTTTGATCGGTGTCGGTCAAAAAATTTTTTTTTAATTTTATTTTTCGTTTCAAACACTTTTATCTCAAACGTTGCGTACAGTGTGCTTATAACGGGTTATAACTTTTAATATACAGCAACTGCATTTTTAATTTTTATACCCATGCGCATCACAGGCCAATAGATTGTGATCAGACGGTCCAAAATTTTTAACCCCGTGGATTGGGTGAAGTAGAGAGGTTCCATGGTAGAACTCCCCATAAATATTCAGTACGAAAAAAGATGAATAACCTTATTTGAAAGCATGTAAAATCCATAAATAAAAATAAATAGATGTGAGGATGCGTGTCTGAGCCCGGGTTCGAACCGGGGACCTCTAGTGTGTGAGACTAGCGTGATAACCAACTACACCACCCAGACGGTTCTGCATTCCACAGCGCAGTGCCATTTACATATTAGTCAACATACAAATATTTATTTAACACAAGTGAATTTCATTTCTTTTAGTTTAAAGCATGTGTGATATATATAATTGGACATATTTTAAAAAATTTATCTAAATAAAAAAATATATATAAGTAAAAATAGACAAAAAAAAAAAAAAAACCAACAACGTACTTGAAAATAGGCATGAAAAAATACCAAAAAGATAAAAAAGACTAAAATTTTAAAAATATACCAATACAAAAAAAGGATTAAAATTAAATAAAAAATAAAAAAAAATAGGCCAAAAGGAAAAAAAAAAAAAGAAAATTGAAGGACCAAAAAATAAAAAAAAAAGTTTTGGTCCAAAAATATCAATAAAGTACCTGCAAAATTTATTAAAAAAAAAAAAAAAGAGGCATGAAAAAAGACCAAAAAGGTAAAAGGAAAAAAATGTTAAAAGCATATCAATACAAATAAAAAATAAAAATAAAAAAAAGACTAAAATAAAAAAATAAAAAAATTTGGACCAAAAAAAAAAAAAAGACTAAAGGACCAAAAGAAAAGTAAAATAAAAAATTTTGTCTCAAGTGCACAGTAGTTGTGATTGAGATTTCTTATATATGTTTAGATTTCAAAGATTCCTTAAAAGGAATCAAATTTATCAATGTTTCAATTTAGAATGAAACAGAAAAAACTTATCGAAGAAGAAAAGACAAACACAAGTCAAAGGAGGGTTGAGTTTTTGTTTTTGTTTTTGTTTTGTTTTGTTTTGTTTTTCGTTTTTTGTTTTTTGTTTTTGTTTTGTTTTTGTTTTTGGTTGATTGTAGAATGGTTAATGTACGATATAACAAGAGTTAATTGATATTCTTTAATTCACCCGCTATTCTAATCTCCTGGCACACAAATTAAGTAAATATTATAGGAAGCTATACAAAACTTGCACTAAAATATTTTCCCACTAAATCCTTAAACAAAAAATCCCACTAAACCCACTAATTAGAGGTTTTGCTGATCTTTTCTCAAAATGGAAGATCCAATCACGTTAAACTGAGAAACTATCATCCAATCAAGGTGAATCACAAGACCGAAAAGGCTATAAAGTGATTTTATAAGAAACAACCACGTTAAAACCCTTAAAATACACCCTCATTAATACCTCACATTCACTATATATAAAAATAGTTTTTTTTTTAATTTAAAAAAATACCGGAAATCTCAACCTTAATCTTTAGTATTTTTTTTTTTGGGTTAAAATACCTTAATTTCACTTTATTTTTGGTAGCTTTTAGAGAATTTCATTCAATTATTGATGACATCATAATTATTTTAGTTCTATTTAAATTTTACAAAGTAAATTAAATTCAAAATTTTCTCTTAAAAAAATCAAAATTAGAGAGTGTGTATGAGAAGGTTCAATTGGGTACAATGAAAATAATAAATATTAAATAATAGATTTTTTGGAATATTTATTGGGAGAGAATAAATATTGGGGACATTTTATAAGTTTAGTGGGTGTAAATATAATCAATCTTAAAAAAGTAAGAAAATAATACACGAGTCGAATCTAAAAGTCATAGCCATCTTTCTACGAGGCCTCATACAGAAATTTATATATATACTTCTCTATAGCAATGTATTATCAGTTATCACCGCGCAATTTCTTAGGGTATATAAACATTTCGTAGCATTTCTTTTTTTTGTCTTTTTTGTTTTGTTTTTTTAGTCTATTTATTTTCATTCATATATATGTTTTCAATTGTAGCTGGTAACAGAATAATGTTTGGTAATTGGTTGGCTTTTCCATCTTGCTATTATTGACAACTAGTGAAATTGGTGCTGCCTATCCAATAGATTATGGAGAAGCTCTTAGCAAGTCGTTGTTGTACTATGAGGCTCAACGATCCGGAAAGTTGCCTCCCATTCAGAGAGTGAAATGGCGCGTGGTGGTTCCGGCCTCTGAGACGGAGCTGATGCCGGCGTAAGTTTCAAACCCAAAATCCGAAATTCCTTTTGTTATTAATTGATACAAGGATTTCTCTAAAAATATTGGCAATATACATTATCTCCACTTTTATTGGAGATTAAGCTAGTGTTGCAATTTACTCCCTTTGTGCAATATCCCAGATGTTATTTCTATTTTATTTGTGAAAGCAAACATTGTAGCCTTTGAGAGTAAAGATACTTTAGTCATCTGATAATAGTCTTTATCATAATCAATATAAAGATATGCAATTATTCTATCTCTCCCCCACTTCCACAACGCCTCCATTTCTCCACTCCCTCACCGACTCGTCTGAAATCACCGGAAAAGAGAGCCTCCATTAGCGACGATGAGGATGAGGAAAAAAGAAACACATGGAATATGCCGGAAAAAACCCCAAACACATCCGAGGGGGTACCGGCTTCTCCATCACAGTGGCGGTCCTCACGAATCTCATCAAGGGTTATACACGCGTCTATGAATTCATCAACATCTAATGTCGGAGTTGCTCAACAGGTAGTATTGATTGGGTCATTATCTTTTTTATTGTCTTTTTACGGTTTTTAAATTTTTTGAGTCCATATATTATATTACTGACTTTTTTTATTCTAGTATTTTCTTTGTCAACTACATTATATCTTATGGTTTTTTAGGGTTTTTTTTTTTTTTTGTACATAAAGTACTTCTTTTTTTCTTCGGATTTCCGAATTTTATGTAAGAAAATTAGGATGAGTAGTCTATATTTATTACATAATCTAATAGATAGCCCCAACTTCCTTTCAATTAGTTAAATGGCCTAATGTGTATGTTTTGTTTATTCATTTTTCATTTTTCCCAAACACATTCCCTCTCTCTCTCTTCTCTCCTCTCGTTCTCCCAACTTTCTTTTTCTCCCTCTGCCCGTTTCTCTCTTGGTCGTTGCCAGAGATGGCTACTTGTTGTTTGTGGAGTTCCGACAAGGTAGCGCTAGCGAGGCTAATGACGATCCCGAGCTATGCGGCGGCGGAATCTGTTGCTCGCTGTTCATGGAGTTCTGGTGAGGTCGTGATCTCCTCGCCTTCGAGATCCGATTGTAGTCGCGATCTCATCACCATCGATGGGATGCCCTACGACGAGGATGATGACAAGTCAAGGTTAGCAACAGCGACTTCACAAAGTTGACAAGGGTAGATCGGCGGTGAGGAAGAGAGAGAGAGAGGGGCGGAGGGGAAGGAGGGAGGGAGGGAGGGAGGGAGAGAGAGAAGGGCAGAGGGGACGGAGGGAGGGAGGGTGAGAGAGAGAGAGAGAGAGAGAGAGAGAGAGAGAGAGAGAGAGAGAGAGAGAGAGAGAGAGAGAGAGAGAGAGAGAGAGAGAGAGAGAGAGAGAGAGAGAGAGAGAGAGAGAGAGAGAGAGAGAGAGAGAGAATTGAGGAGGTGATTGTCACAAGTGGGGAATTGGGGTTAGGGGGTTGGGGGAGATAGAGTTGGCTTTTTTTTTTTTTTGGTTTTTTTAATAGTAAATCAATGATTTATCAATAGTTAATCATTGATTAATCAAAAAATTGGTAATATTCTTTATGGTCAATCAGTGATTGACTATAAAATTGGTGAGTAATATTATAGTCGATCAGTGATTGACCAGGTCAATCACTGATTAATCATTGGTCAATTAATGATTTGTTTTGTCGTCAATCACTGATTGACTACAAAAATATGTGAGTTATATTATGATCAATCAATATAATCAGTAATTTACGGATATTCAATCAGTGATTTACCGATAGTCAATCAGTGATTGACCAATAGTCAATCAGTAACTGACCGTGGTCAATCATTGATTTACCGATAGTCAATCAGTAATTTATCGATAGTCAATCAGTAATTTACAAACGGTCAATCAATGATTAACTATAAAATATGATCAATCAGTTATTGATCATTTACAAAATTGGTTAACCATCTTAAGAAAAAAAAAATGATCTTTTAATTAATTTTTAAAAAAGAATTAGATTTTTTAACTAATTTTTAAAAACTTGGGTCATTTATTAAAAAAACATATTAAAAAATGTCATTTAGCTATAAACCCCTTTTATGCATTGGGTCAATATGTTATTGACTATATGTTTTTAAGATTCTGAGTCAATAGGTTATTGGGCGATATCTCATATTCTGTTTTAGGGTTTTTTTTCTTTTTTTTTTTTTTTTTGGTACGCATTGTTGAAAAGAAAAATGTAAGAAAACTATGTCATTAGCCTATTGATTTTGATTTGGGGTTTTTTTTTTTTTTTTTTGGGTTTTTTCTATTCTTGAGATTTTGGCCAGTTAGAGCTATATATATTGTTGGGATGATTTTCTTCACTACGAAAATCCCACACAATAAAATTCAAAGACTTAATCCAAATTCTCCAGTAAAATTCTCCTTTCTCGATGAATTTTAAGCACAATTCGAGAGTTCTCTCTCTAGGAGTTTCTCTCTTTCTCTCTCTCTAGAAATTTCTCTAAGAATCTCAATAATGAAATCTCCAAAATCCTCCAACTTCAGGTATCTCATCTCTATTTATAGGATTGAGGGATCTACTATGCATCTTTACCAGCTCTTCCTTCTTATTCTGCCAGCTCAGCTTTCGTCTACTTAACCTTCTTCAGTCAAATATTTATTCCCCATATATATATATATATATATATATATATGTGTTATGGGTCATTATTGTGTTTAAGAATTAACAATTTTGTTCGGTTAGGGTTTTGTGGCCATTACTGAAATTTGGATAGGATGTCATAATGTTATTGGCTATATGATGTTTCGGTTTTATATTTCGTAATATGATTTGGGTGGTGCATATTGAAATGGTCATTGTCGTATGACCCTGTTGAAATTTTGATTCAACTATGTCATAGAATTGAATCCTAATTGCTTCTTTTGGAACCAGGTAATCCATTTAGAATAAAGGAGAAGAAAATGGATGCATATTGAAATGGTCATTGTCGTATGACCCTGTCGCTAATATGTTTTTTGTCTTATTAGACATTGAGTGTGTCAATATAATGTATTCACTGGCTGAGGTTTAAGTTTGTTACGGTAATTTTCCTTATGTTGATTGCAATATTACGGTTGGAAATTTGTTTATTTGAATATTTTCTAATGTTTGTTGGTTTTTTTTTTTAATCTATCCATATCATATTGATTAGATCTGTTCATATCATATTGATTAGGTAAATATATTTTAATTATACCATTATAAAATTATTTTTGGTGAAGACATTTATTTTTGCTGAATGACATAATCAATATCGTAAAGATTCAAAAATTTTATTAATTTATTTTAAGTTAGTCTTTTGATTTCTTATAAATTTTGTGTGAATTAATTTGTTGTTGATTCTGTAAATTGACTCGGTTAATATAGTTTCATTTTTTTTATAGTAACTTAGTTGATATGATATGAATCTATTTTAGTAAGATGACTTTGTAATTCTAGAATGTAAGGAAACTGTGACAAGCCAATATTATTGTTGTCGCTAAATAATGAGAAAGAATGATTTCAACGGCGAATAAAAAGAAGGAGCACCTACCACTGGAGGCTTCTAATGATTGTGCTTCCATCGGTCCTATGAAGGAAAACATACCATGGGGATCTTCTCATTACCATGCAAACCCACCTCCTCAAAACGTTGTTTCATTTTGCCCGAATATATTGTTTGATCATCTTGATATTGCTAAAAGGTCATGTATTACACCACGTGGAATTGACAAGATAATGTATGGATTTTCGAAGGGAAAAAATTAATTTATAAGTTATAATTTGAAATTCGTTTGTGTGAATATATTTTGTTGTTTTTTTGTTGATTTTCTAATTTCTCAGTCAATATCATATTGATAAAGTCAATACATATATATGATCACCATGGAATTGTATTCGATAAATAAATTTTATTTTTATTCAATGACACGGTCAAGTGATCTAAATTTTTTGTGTATTTATTTTAAACAAGTCTCTTGATTTCCTCTTAATTTTGCGTGAATCAGTGAATTAAATTGGTCAACATAATTTCATTTTTTCTTTTATACTAACGTGGTCAATATGAAAGTGCACCACTAAAAATCCAAATACAAATATAATGATATAAAAATAGGTAATAAAAAATTTTAAGAAAATTTAAGAAAACTGCTTGTAAAAATATGGAGAACTTGATCTTGATGAATCGAAGAGCAAAGAATGATGAGCTGCAGAAAACATGAGAAAAAAATGGAGAAATATGTTTGAAAATGAAAAGTATTCCAATTAAGTGAGGAGATAAATAACTGATATATTTATAGTTACACATACATCAAATCTTAAAAAAAAAAAAAAAAAAAACTGTATTTCCATAAATGTTGTTCCATAAATTGTGAATCCATAAAATTAGGGAGATTTTTTTTCCATAAAAAAAAATCCAAATATTCAAATAAAAAACTCAAATCCTTAAAGATGACGTCTTTTGACACCCCTCTGTTTACTTTTCTCACCTCTTTTATTAATCACCCAATAACTACATTTTAAATATCAATTATTACTCTACACACCCCTCTTAATATTCCAGAAATGTCCCAACAATAAAGTTTTAATTTTTATCCTTTTTAATCCACCTGTCAATAAATAAGCCTCTATATTTAAACAAAATTTTTTTTTTTAAACAATCTTCTTCTTCTAACCAATCTGAGACTTACTAATAAATAACCCTCTATTTTAAATATTTTTTTTGTCAATCTTTTTTTTTTTTTAAACAATCTTCTTCTTCTTCTAATCAATCTGAGACTTACTAATAAATAACCCTCTATTTTAAATATTTTTTTTGTCAATCTTTTTTTTTTTTAATCAATCTGATTGCTTCTTCTTCTTACCGTGTTTTCTTCATCAACGTATATATTTATGTGTGTGTGTGTATATTTATTTATTTATTTATCAATGGCTGAGTATACATACTAATCATTGTTTGAAGCTTCGATAGAATTATCTCAAGAAAGAAGAAGAAGAAGAAGAGGAAGATATGCATAAAAAAAAAAAAAAAAAAAAAGCAGTTTAAAAAATAAGATAAAAAAATTAGAATTTCATTTTAGGGATTTTTTTGGAATATTAAGACGGATGTGACAAGAAATAATTGATAATTAAAATTTAATTAATAGATTATTTAAGAAAGAGAGTGGGAAAAATAGACAGAGGGGTGTTAATAGATACCCTCATTCCCAAAATAAGAAAGGGTAAATGTGGAACAACAAGAGCATGAGATTCAAATTTTGTTCAAATTTGCAATAAGTTTTAAAGTGTTCGGTTTTTAAAAGGGGTGTTTAAAAACAGTCAATTTGTGTAAATAGTTCTTTATTTACACATACACGGGCCTAGACAATCTCTTGTATATATATAACATAGTATCTAACATCTATGCAGATGCACACATACGCAGCTGGTTTTGGAGGGGAAGTACAGGATACCGGCAAATGGAATGAATACAAAAGAGACAGGCAGAGGACTTCTTATGCAACTGCCTGCATTCAAAGAGGAGAGGGCAATGTTAAGAAGAAGACTCCCGGGGGTTTGCTTTGGTTTCAGCCGTGGAATAATCTTCAATACACCCATTACTGCCATGCGTTCATTGCGGCAGTTATTTGTCTGCTTCTAAACATTGTTAGGAATGTCATAAGTACGAAGACATTTTATGTGTTTTATTGATTATTAATTTTTACTTTGAGATTTTTCATTATATCATTTCTATTCCGTTCTTATTAAATTTACACGTTAAAGTAAATGTAAGAAAATGTCTCACTGATTACTTGGTGTTTAAACTTGTTGATGCCAGAAATGGCTCCGGCAACAACACCCAATGTGATCGGGTAGTCCGATGGAGACTCGCCAGTCACTCTGCTGTCGATCATCTGCAAAATGGAAGCACCTCGGAATGATGGGGACACCGGTGTGGTGTCTGCCGTGGGCACTCCGTTGCTTAAGTCAGTAATGAAACTGATGAGCAAGAGGAGAGGCAGAGCTTTGGCAAGGTAAGAATGTTCGTTCCTGGATTGAGGATTCATTCCTTTATTTATAGGTGCCTTCCGCGGGTCCGGGTGCTCGGGGCAACCCGGACGGGTCGGCTACCTAGGGTACCCAGTGGGCAAGTAGGCTTGCAGGCGCTATTGGTCCACTGAGCCGACGCCACGTGTCCCTAAGTCCCAGCACAGTGGGTAATGGGGTTTCTCAGGCGTCACAAGCAAGGGGGCTACAGTGGGTAGTTATGATGTGATGTCTGACAGGAGTAGGTGAACGGCGCCAATAGCCAATAGGGCAGGGATGTGACTGGTGTCACATCCCCCGTCTCTGGCGTTGCCTGGATGGGGGCCAGGGCCGAGATACATATCGAGGCCGAGCAGAGTGCTCGGCGAGACGGCGGCCCGAGCAGCCGATTAGGCGCGCTCCCTGGCACGCTCGGCGAGCGACTTCCCTAGAACGCTATGGTCCGAGTAGGCCCCTCTTGTGCTTGGTTGAGGGTGCTGTCCGACCAGTCGGGGTCCAACGGGGCGATCGTCGGTGTTAAGTGGTCGGCTTGTCCATCAGAGGTGGTCAGCTCTAGTCGGGTCATCAACAGAAGCCCCCCAGCATCTCTGGTCGGGTCTAGGCCAGGGGTGCTTCATGCCCGGGTATAATTGGTTAAGTGCGTCCGTAGTCGGCTTCTCGGTTGATCGGGGATTCTCGGGCAGGGGCGGTGAAGCTCGGAAGCCACGTGTCTGGGGCCACGTGGCGGGTTCGTCATGTGTTTGGTCGGCCACGTGGTGGGTCTGCCACGTGGCGGACCCGCCACGTGTCGAACAGCGGTTGGCAGGGAGCTGAACCGGCGACTGGTAGTTTTGAAATTTGAACTTTCGTTTCGGCGGGAAGTCCAATCGATGCCTGGGAATTCGCACCAACCGCCATCAGACGCTTATAAATAGGGGGGGCGAAGGTGCCTCATTTGCCATCGCTTGCGAAGGGAATTATCTTGCCGAGAGCTACCGAAGACTGCCGAGGACTTTCAGCCGTCGCATTCCGAAGACGAGAGAGCCGTAAGCATTCGAGAACATCTGCGAAGGTAAACAACTCCCCCCTATTCTCATCATGAACAGTGTGTCCGATTCCGAGAACGAAGTCCTTTCGGGGTCTGTGGATATTGTCGGGAGTCCAAGCACCATGACCCCGAGCATATCTACGTCGACGAGTGAGTCCGCTACGCCGACCAGCCGAGGCCAGGGGGCGGCCCGGTTGGAAGAGATTCTGCAGGTCGGGCCGAGCACCCGTCCCGATAGCCGGTTCATACGAGAACTGGGCGGGACTGCTGTCGAGCCATCCGACCAAGCGATCCCCATCGAGGAAGTCCTGCCCGCAAGGTCGACCGGCGAGGCGAGTACGTCTGGTCGGGACGAGGCAGAGAGCTCGGGCAGCTCGGATCCTCCCGGGGAGCAACTGGAGGATCGTAACAGGCCGGCTAGTCACGCCATGCGGATCAATGACCAGCGGGTGCACCGTCGATCCGACCAGTTACTGCTGGAGCTGACGGGAGGTCTTCCAGTGTACTCGGCGGATTTCTTTACATCTGCCGTGACGCCGAGGTACCTCGCCGCCCTTAGGCGGGAGTTCCAGATTCCGGTTGAGGTGGACCTGAGGGCTCCTGGTGAGAACGATCTGCCATCTCGGCCACCACCTGGCTACGTCACTCTTTACGCCGAGTACTTCCGAGCCGGCCTCCGCCTACCCTTCCACCCGTTCCTGAGACGAGCGCTTACGCGGTTGAATGTGGTTCCGGTCCAGTTGAACGCGAATGCCTACCGGATCCTGATTAGCTGCTTCATCCTCTGGGTCAAGAACTACGCGGCTGGTCTGCCGTTCCAGGCATTTCAGAACTTGTATCGGATGAAGTCCGCGCCTGCGTCAACGGGCTCGTACTACTTTCAGACGTTCAAGGGGACGTTCGTGACCAAGTGCCCGGACTCCGACAAGCAGTTTAGACACCTGTGGTTTTACGCAGGTGGCCGGAGGCTGCACGGGCACTTGACTCGGAATGAGCTCCCTCGCTCGGAGAGGGTACCCATGGTCTTTCGGAGGGGCTATGTGTGGACTAGAGCGCCGTTCATGCCGGAGATGACTTCGGACATGTTGGAAGGCTTTCAAAACCTGCCCGAGCACAAGCGGGACCAGTGCTTACTCCTAAGCCAGGCGAGCCTAGCTGAGCATGGTTGGCTTGGTTCTTCTTCGTCAGCCCCCCGGTCGGATAGCTGGTTGCCGGACTACGTTACGGTTGTCAGGGTGCCAGAGCCGGTTCATCACTACCGGTCCCGGACTACCGTGGTCCAAGACGAGGCTTCTCCCAACCAGTCCCGTGATCCTTCCCCAAGGTCCTGGGGTCCCCGCATCGTCGATGAGGACCTTGATCTGGTGATCAAGAGCTTAAGTCCTGCTCGGGGTCAGCCTCCTGCTCGGGGGTTGCGGATCGAAGGTCGGCAACAGAGCAATGCCGAGTACTCGCAGCAGCTATTGGTATGTTCTAACCGATAACTAACTCCTTTTTCTTTTTGTTTGCAGAACTGATGGCTGACCGTCATGGAACGAAGAGGCCAAATGAGGACGAGAGAAGGGAAAGGCTGGCTAAGATGGCCATGCTCGGCAAGGGAAAGGGCAAGGCCGGGGCCTCCGCCCCATCTAGTCGGGCAGTGGCACCCCCAGCTCCCCCGGCCACTAAGATCGTGCCTCCGTCGGCTCCCCCAGTCGCGCCCCCTGCCTCACAGGCCAGCCGCCCAGCTATACGCGAACGCGAGGATCGTCCGGCTGTTCGCCAGGATACCCGAGCGAGCCGTCCGAGGGAGGAGAGGCCAGCCCCGGCGCTAACTTCTCGGAGCAGCTGGGAGGAACCAAGGTCGGGCTCAACGTCCACCCCACCGGGACAAGCTGCGGAGTCCTCGGCTCACCGAGCACTCGTGATGAAGTTCGGGGACCGATTCAGCGTCAAGGTCGCTGAGTCGTCCAAGCGCTCAGACCCGGTCAAGGCCATCGATGACTGCACCGAGAAGCTGGTCGAGACTCTATGCCTCGCTTTCTCCGATGCCGCCGCCGCCAAGGGGTACGCTAACCGGGCAGCCGACGAGTTGAAGGCGGCTGAGACTGATACCCGGCATGCTAGGCGTGCGGAGAATGAAGCCAAGGCGGCGAAGAACGTGGCCAATGAGGCCAGGAAAGAGGCCAACGACAGGGCTAAGGCCGCCGAGGACAGGACTAAGGCCGCCGAGGATGGGCGGCGGTAGGCAGAGGACTGGGCTCAGAAGGCAGAGCGGGATGCCGAGGAGGTGGAGACTTTAAAGTTCGAGCTGGGCCAAGCTCTCCAAAGGGTCGAACAAGACCTCACCGCTGCCCGGGCCGAGCACGAGAGGTATCTCCGGGTCGCCCTGCCCGCCGCCCTCGAAGAGGCCAAGGCTCAAGCCGTGGCCGATTTCCTCGAATCCGAGGACTACAACGACCGCATCGTCCATATGTACCAGGAAGGAATGCGGGACATGAAGGCCGGGTTCACCGCAGCCAACCCATCATTGGTTGGGGTGGACTGGTCCTTTGTGCCGTCAGAATCTGAGGAGACGGCGGATGGGGATGTGGCCGAGAAAGGCGAGGTCACTGACGCTGCTCGGGTGCCCGGGGGCGTCATTGTACTAGGCGATCAGGCTACCGAACCCGAGCACCCGACTGAGCCGGAGCAACCCGCGGCCCCCGCAGGGCCCGAGTCAGCCGCCCCTGCCGAGCCCGAGCAACCGGCCCACGAGCCGCGTACGGAATGATTTTGATTTTTTGATTTTGATGATTTGGTTTTGTTGTTCTTTTTTTTTTCTTTTTTTTTTTTTTTGGTTCGGGGGTGCCCAACATGTACCCCCTCCAAATGCATATTAATGAATATCTCTTTTCTTTCTTCTTTTTTTTTTTTTTATTGCGGCTTGGCCCCCCTGGTTGGTTTGGGGGTTTCACCCAACTCCAACCTTGGTCGGGTGAATGTTGATTCTGTTTGGACTATCCGGGGACCTCTGGGGTTTGCAGATGTTGGGTTCTGGTCGGGCAGCCCCCCTAGGGTAGCCGGTCATGAGATCCTACTGTGGTCCGGGGACTACAGGGGTTTGTCTGTAAATGTTGGGTCCTGGTCGGACAGCCCCCTGGGGTAGCCGGTCATGGGACCTGGCCCTGTGGCCCGGGGACCGCAGGAGTTTGTCTGCGAGGGCAGATGGGTCCTGGTTGGGTACTTCCAGTCCTGATCGGTGCCCAGTCATGGGACCTCACTCCGTAGTCCTGGGGGAGGCGGGACGGTACACGAGACGGTAGTTCATTATAGTTCTCAGGGGAGTTCTACCTGGGTCACGGGGAAGTTCTGCCCGACCCACGGGGAAGTTCTACCCGGGTTTAAGCATTTCACCTCCGACGCTGAGGTCGTCGGGTGCTTTGCGAATCGTTAGGAGCTGGGTTGCCGAGGTCCTGGATATCTTGGTTGTCTCGCTTATCGATGGCTGGAGTAGTCGGGCGCTCGGGGAACGCGGGTGTTGAGGGTAAGGTTGCTGGAAACGCGCGGGGCCCTCCTTCTAGCGTCAAAATGTTGATGCCAGAAATGGCTCCGGCAACAACACCCAACGTGATCGGGTAGTCCGATGGAGACTCGCCAGTCACTCTGCCGTCGATCACCTGCAAAATGGAAGCACCTCGGAATGATGGGGACACCGGTGTGGTGTCTGCCGTGGGCACTCCGATGCTTAAGTCAGCAATGAAACTGATGAGCAAGAGGAGAGGCAGAGTTTTGGCAAGGTAAGAATGTTCGTCCCTGGATTGAGGATTCATTCCTTTATTTATAGGTGCCTTCCGTGGGTCCGGGTGCTCGGGGCAACCCGGACGGGTCGGCTACCTAGGGTACCCAGTGGGCAAGTAGGCTTGCAGGCGCTATTGGTCCACTGAGCCGACGCCACGTGTCCCTAAGTCCCAGCACAGTGGGTAATGGGGTTTCTCAGGCGTCACAAGCAAGCGGGCTACAGTGGGTAGTTATGATGTGATGTCTGACAGGAGTAGGTGAACGGCGCCAGTAGCCAATAGGGCAGGGATGTGACTAGTGTCACATCCCCCGTCTCTGGCGTTACCTGGATGGGGGCCAGGGCCGAGATACATATCGAGGCCGAGCAGAGTGCTCGGCAAGACGGCGGCCCGAGCAGCCGATTAGGCGTGCTCCCTGGCACGCTCGGCGAGTGACTTCCCTAGAACGCTATGGTCCGAGTAGGCCCCTCTTGTGCTCGGTTGAGGGTGTTGTCCGACCAGTCGGGGTCCAACGGGGCAATCGTCGGTATTAAGTGGTCGGCTAGTCCGTCAGAGGTGGTCGGCTCTAGTCGGGTCATCAATAAAACTGTTAGAATGTTGCATGCAATGGATTTCGTATGCAAGAAGACAATATTCTAAAGTAAGTAGTCTAAATTCATAGTCCGCAGCTAATGGAGTTAGATTGAGCATCTAACTAATTTTAAGATTGTTACATTGTCTAAATCCAATTACAGAAATAGTTTGTCTTGACCGTCTGGAGTGAGCCGACTCCTAATAGAGACATAGATATATTGCCTAGTAGTGGTAATATATTGGACTGGGACTTAAGTGTAGTTAATCTATTTAATAAGTCCATTTACATAGATTAATTTACTTACGACATTCATTATGTAATTACCTTAATCCTGAGTAAATAATTAACTCCATGTTTATAACTTGTGTACTTTGATATTCCAAAGGCTAAAGCGTCTCAAAGTAATAAGTTTATAGACCGGTTCGTTAGGTACATGACTTATATTCGATGAGAGCTTTTATTTATAATGGAATTATAGCTCTATCAAAAGAGTTGAGGATATTTTACTCCAAAAATAATAATAATAATAATAATGATATTCTCTTAAAAGCATTACATGGAAATTGGAAAATGGATAAGGCCTTCGTTTCTACAAATGATTTATTATTCATTCCGGTATGGATAATGTTGGACAATATAGGCATGTAGGATATTTTTGAATTGATTTGTGTGATTGGTGAGGTTAATTAGGAATGTATAATTTTTGACTTTTTGTACTGATTATAGGCTGATTCTCTTAGCATTCTAATTATAAGCAGATTTGATTAGCTCCATTATTTTTAGGGATACAATTGTATCTTTCTTGATTTGTTTTGGTTGTATCAAGCCTATAAAGGATGGTTTTCTCTGTATTGTAAAAAGCATGAAATACAAATTCATTGTTCCTAATATTTGTGACATGGTATTAGAGCCTTAGACTCTCTTTCTGGGAAAATATTTCATCACGTTACAGATTTCACAGTGCTGCTTATAACTCGTTTCTAAGAGAGAAAGTGTCAAGATGTCGGAAGTCTCACAAACCAATGCACAATCAAAGGAGTCTACAGTTCAACCTATTTCCGGAGATTTACAGAACATTCAAGCTATGTATAAATATTAACTGGAACGAACTATATAACTGGAACGAACCCTTATGTATTAACTGGAATGTGCCTTACATTCTTTGCCAACTATATAACAGTAAGGAAGTTCAGATTTGATTAATACATTACGTGTTTTATTCTCCTTTCTTTAATGCATAAGGGTATCCAATATCTTATTTGCTCGATCCTGTTTATTGTTCGAGACAGGTGACTCGGATTCGTCCTTTTTAACGCAGATGATTGTTTGGCAGCCTTTGAAAATTTGACATGTACTAGAAGCCCACGTAACACCATTTTGTTTTGGACAATGTACCGAAGCCTACGTAACACATACAAAATGCCAAAATTGTAGCAAATAATAAACCAAAGGAATTGCAAACTACTTTGGTGTACCTCTTTCTTTTTCCCTATGTGCAAGAAGAAGAAGAAGAAGAAGAAGAAGAGAGAGAGACTGTTTTTGGCTTGCCATATCAACCAATGCCCCGAAACAATGTCTGTAATCCACAAGGATTTCAACCACGGATTTACAATTACCATGTGCACTTCAAAAATCTGTTTCCTTCTTTTTCCCTTTTATTTTAGGGGCAAAGGGAGACAACCATGGCTGATTTATAAATATATATATGTTCGCAAATAGCTCAGTAACACTACAATCCAATGCTTTTTGCCACAACATATCCAATCCACCAACATATTGGATTTCTAAAGATTACATAAGATACAAATCGTATTGTGTACACAATCGACCACAACTGAATTGGATTCCAATGGGATGGGATGTCGGTTTTTTCCTAAGCTAATTTACAATTTAAAATTCTAATCCAGTCAGAAAAAGAAAAAAATTTAAGTTGTAAATTTATTATTAAAAAAAGTAAACCATATAAATCTTGTAATACATGATTTGGAGAATGTTGATAAATCTAGGAGTTCACCCCAAATTGATATTTAATATAGTAAGGTTGGATGTATACTAACTATTTTAAACACCAAAACAAGTTAAGCAAAAAAAAAATATATATATATATATATGAATTTTATTCACAAAATTTTATCTAAGTTAAATAATAGAAAACATTAAAAATATATTTATAAAATGGATTGGATTGAACCGGTTATTTGGATTTTTCATATGGGTGGGCATCGTATCCAAATAAAATTCTTTTTCAAAATTCGTCATCTAATCCAATCATGTAAAAATCTTCAGAACTCTAACCAATCTTCATCAGAACTTCTTAAAACCTGCTGAATCTTATAGAACTCGCATCAAAGTGACAAATTCACAGATTTTCCAGACATAAATTTAGCCATCCATCATCCATTCACCATACAGTATAAAACCAAAATCATCTAACAAATAGAAGAGAAGATGTTAGGGATTTGTGTTTGTCGGCTTGGGTGGGGTCGATGATAGGCCGTGGGCTATGGGGATTTGATGGCACGAAATGGAGGCACAAACATTAGGGACTTGTGAGAGAAAATGGAGTATTGTTGGTTTTACGGTTTGGTCAGTTTTATGTTCTCAAGTATTTCTTCATATTATTATATATAATCATATGCATAAATAAAAACACATTTGATTGGATAATTTAATGGATTTATAAAATTCAAATCCAACATCCAATCCAATCCAATTAGATAAGTAAAGTAACCATCCAAAGCCAATCCAATAGTCTTTGGCTATCCATTTTTTTTTTAATGGATTGATTGGTTGGATAAATTGGATCATAAGAATTTTTTTTACACCCCATTGTGCTAATCATAAACGAAAACCGATCCATGCCTACTGAATTTTTAGTTTTTTGATCCAATCCAATCCAATGAGAGTTGGATATCCAACCCACATTGTATTGTATTGGATTGAATCCGTCAATTATTCAATCACATTGGATAATTTGCCCATTCCCACATAACCAAGTTGCCAAACCAAACATATCAAACTGATTCAACTAAAGTGCCTAGATAGTCTAAGCTAACACAAGCATAGATAAAGCATGAACTCTCAGTGAAGATGTCATTATAGTAGTAGTGATATCTAGGGGTGAGTAAATTATCCAATGCAATAGGATAATCTACAAATCCAACCTAATCCAATCCACTGTGGGTTAGATATTCTATCCTCGTTGAATTGTAATGTTTTGAAAGTTAAAAATCCAATTGGATTTGATCTATTTCAATTTTGATAGGAAAAATCCAATTCGACATCATAAGATTTATATGATGCTTTTTATTTCCATAAACTTGCAATTAAATGGTTTCCACTGAATTAGATTCTTAAGTTGCAAATTAGCTTAGGGAAAAACTGATATTCGCTCCAATCTATTCCAAATCCAATTGGATTAGATTGGATTTTGCAGACCAGTTGGATTTGGATGGGATTTAATATTCAGATATCCAATATAGTATTGGAGTGCATCTGTGGTGACAAAAAAACCGGATTGTATTGGATGCTCTAGCCTCAACCCTATCTCTATAAGAGGAAGAACAACAACAACTACTACTACGTACTACCGGTCTACTACAACATTGAAAGCTTTTCTCTCCAAAACTGCACTTCATCATAATGTAAAGTTAAAAGTCTCCCACGTGTCCTGCATGGTAGAACTTACATCCGTCTAATTCATTTCTAACATACTGTCTCTATTCAATGATCGATGGTCTTAAAACAACATATACTCTACACATACACAGCATTCCATCTTTCAATACGGAAAACTCAAGCAACTAGTTTATGCAATAAAATCCAAGTCTATTACCTTCGGTTAGTTTCGCCTATCCTTATTTGTGCTCCAAATGGGAAAACTTTCCCAACGGTCCCTTCCAATAGTGTTCCCTCTTGAAGGTATAACATTTGCTATAAAATTAAATGCAACGTTTTTACGATTAAAAATAGAAATATAAGAACAAAAACAAGAAACAAATCTGGCAAGCAGGAAAAAACATTGGAAATTTTATACCAAACTTACCCACGCTTCCTTCTCACTTAGTATCAAGTCATTCTTCTCTTCATTTATTCGAGTAATCAACACTCGCATCTGGCATCCTACCTATATTATCAATAAAAAGACAGAGAAACACCTAAAAATAGTATTATGTACCTATGTATAATTGTATAAACGCAAAGAAAGAGAGAGTTGAGAGGAAAGAGAAGTATCAGGAGGTGTCTTCAGAAGGAAACACATGCAGGGATTAACAGAGACAGAAGATTCTAGTCTTGGCAGTAAGATAAAAGGAAAAATACTGGCAGATGCTGAAGGAACGGTGACAAAAGTACTTCAGGATTAACATATGTATTGTACACTAGTTAGGAGAAGTTATTTTATGCATCGGCAAATTCTTGAAGATTTATAACTTACCTTTTCTTTCAACTCACTAAAGTTGTTTACTCTTTTCAGTAATTCAGCTTTGGGAAGGAAAGCTCGCGAACCCTGCAAAATCAAATAATAGTATGCATCCAGTGAGATAATCACACACAAATGAATCTGCAAATGCATAAAAATCCAGCACACCAACCTCAATTCTTGTGAGAAGACCCCCAGTATTCCACTCTGTAATTCTAACTCGAATAGGTTCATTCAGTTGTCTTATCTGTCCAAAAAAAATAAACAGACAAAAGTTTGAATCACATCAATGACAAGAAACAAGAGCAAACAGCTAAGTTTTCGTAGAAATAAAGTAGAAAATGACATTGAAACATTATCCAATGAATCCCAGTATTTAAAAAAAAAAAAAAAGAAATTGAACTACAGTTTAAAACCAAAACTATCCCAGGCTACCTTAGTCAAGCACATAGACGACGTGTGATACAAGATGTACTCAACCATTTAACTTGTTAAATCCCCATAAAAATTTCCAAAGTCAATAAACAGGAAAAGGAAAAAAGCAAGAAAAGAACCTGCCTCACTCGATGCCAAGCAATCCGACGGAAGAGCCGTCTTGTCGACAACAACGGCCGGCCGCTCAGCGTTCTCCCAAGAACCTCGGCAAACAAAACAGTTCCAGGCTCCACAACGGGTCTCCCCATCATCGGTCCCCCACTCAAAATTAACTGGAGATTTCCGGAGATTTACAGAACATTCAAGCTATGTATAAATTAACTGGAACGAACTACTTGAAGTGGTCTCAACTTGTTCGAACCTTTTTGAAAGGAAAGGCAAGCTTAGCCATCTCCTTGGAACAGAGCCTAAGAAGGAAGACCCGAAGTTTGCTGCTTGGGATGAGGAGGACTCTATGGTCATGTCGTGGCTTTGGAATGCTATGGTGCCTGAAATAAGTGACACCGTTATGTTCCTAACAACTGCTCAAGAGATATGGGAAGCAATTAGACAAACCTATTCAAAGGTAGATGATGCAGCCCAAGTGTTTGAGATCAAGACAAAACTCGCTGCGACGAAACAGGGAAACAGATCGGTGACAAAGTATGCAAACCATCTGAAAAATTGTGGCACGAGTTGGATTATTGCCAGGTTCTCGAGATGAAAAATAGTGAGGATGCAGCTGCACTTAAGGCGTTCATAGAGAAGGACAAAACTTATGATTTCTTGACACGTCTTAATGCTGAATTCAATCCTGTGAGGGTACAAATTTTAGGAAAAATACTATCCTCGTTGAATGAAGCAATTGCAACCATCCGCGCTGAAGAAAGTAGAAGAGGAGTCATGTTGGATGTGCAAACGTTAGAGGGATCTGCTCTACTTACAATCGAAGCTAAAGAACAAGCCTCAGAAAAGATTTCTGCTACTGCAACCACAGAGAACAAGAAACCTAATTCGAAAGAGACAGGCAAAGGCAACCTTGTATGCAACTACTGCAAGAAAACTGGTCATACGAAGGAGAACTGTTGGAACGGCACGGGCGTACACCATAATCAGTCTAACCGGAATTGGGGAGGAAAAAATTGGCAGCAAAAGGGAAAAGCTTATGCCACACAGAACAATAATAAGAACATGGGTGATCAACCAAATTCCAATGGGACAGAATTCAACAAGGAAGATATCGATCGGCTCATATCTCTCCTTGATTTGCTTGAGAAACTTTCAGGTGCCTGATCATTAGCACTTTCTGGTATGTCTCTTGACTCACATGCACTTAGTGTCTCAGATAACACCATTACCAGTTCTTGGATTGTTGATTCAGGAGCAACCGACCACATGACCAATTCATCCCATATTTTCTCCATTTACAGTCCATGCCCCAGTAAAAAAAAGATTACCATTGCTGACTGATCATCAGTTACTATAGCAGGCCAAGGTTATATATCTTTAGGACCATCCTTATTTTTAAAAAATATCTTGCATGTTCCCAAATTGACAACCAACCTCGTTTCTGTCCAACAAGTTGTTAAAGATATAAATTGCAATCTCATTTTTCAAAAAAACTTTTGTGTATTTCAGGACCAGGCAACAAGGAAGATGATTGGGCATGCTGAGGAGAAGGATGGTCTCTACTGTCTCAAGCTTGAGAGTGGGAAAGTGAATGCTAGGGTCGGTTATCCATCTCTACTACTATCAAATTCTTTCACAAATAAAGACCAAAATTTTTTCCATCATTTACAGCTTGGTCATCCTTCTTTTAGGACTCTTAGTCTTATGTTTCCTTCCCTGTTTAAAAATGTTGATTTGAACCAACTTCATTGTGATATTTGTTAGTTTGCCAAACACAAACGTGTTTGTTTCTCTCCCAGCAATAATAAATCATTGTTCTCATTTCATTTGATACATAGTGATGTTTGGGGTCCATCAAGAATTGCTAATCTTTTTGGGGCACGATGGTTTGTTACATTCGTTAATGATTGTACTCGAGCCCCTTGGGTTTTTCTCATGAAACAAAAATCTGATGTAGCCAATATTTTTCCAACATTTCATAATATGATAAAAACTCAGTTTGGGGTGAGAATTAAAAGAGTAAGGACAGACAATGGGAAATAATATTTTATCTAGTTTTTATCACCCATTCTTAACAAGGAAGGGATAATTCATGAATCCTCATGCATTGACACACCTCAACAAAATGAAGTGGCAGAACGAAAGAATGGACACATATTTGAAACTACCCGAGCCCTGCTTTTTCAAAGAAAAGTTCCTAAAATTTTTTTGGGGGGAAGCCGTTCTTTTCGCCGCACACCTTATCAATCAATTACCATCCAAAGTATTAGGGTTCAGAAGTCCTTGGGAAACACTGTCACATCACTTTCCAGATTTTCAAACCTCAAACAGATTGCCTCCTAGGGTATTTAGGTGTGTCGTCTTTGCTCATATTCATTCTCATAATCGAAGCCAACTTGATCCTCGGGCATTAAAGTGTGTGTTCATAGGATACTCTTCAACTCAAAAGGGCTAAAAATGTTATCATCCACCTACCCAGAAAATATATGTTTCTGTCAATGTCACATTTGTTAAACATGAGAGTTTCTCCTTAGGGAGAGACAATATCAACTTATGATGAGAAGGATGATGATATCCTACTTGTGCCTGATCTCTCACAATCCCAGAGACAAGTGTTTATTGTTCCTCTACCATTAGAGTCTACACCTATTCCTCCACCACTGAGCTCGTACCCTTCCTAGTCATCCGTTTCTCCCGAGACAGCCATAGTGCCTTCTGAGCCTCAACCTCAATCACCTCGCAAAACTCCACCAAGACCGGCTGATCCAACAGTCACCAGACCACTCCAAGTCTGTGTGAGGCAAAAAGAGCACAAGACTAATCTGAAACAAGCCCAAGAGTCAGAACCTATGCTTGGGAAGGAAATTATCCAAGAGAAAGACACCACTCAGGTAAACACTCCTACTCCTGTGTTTGATAAGAAAGAGTTAGATTTACCCATTGTTGTTCGAAAAGGTACTCGACGTTGTACACAACACACACTTTCACACTTTGTCTCCTTTGAAAAAATATCCTCCACACATAAGGCCTTTTTCACCCACCTAAACTCAATAGCCATTCCTAAAACACTATGTGAGGCATCAAGTAGTAAGGAGAGGAAACATGCTATGAAAGTCGAGATGGACGCACTCAAGACGAACATAACTTGGGAGATGGTCGAGTTGCTGAAAGGAAAGAGACCGGTGGGGTGCAAATGGGTATTCTCAGTAAAATATAATGTTGATGGGACTCTTGAGCGATATAAGGCGAGACTGGTAGCAAAAGGTTACACTCAGACCTTTGGTGTGGACTATCAAGAAACTTTTGTCCCAGTGGCGAAAATGAACACAGTGAGAGTTCTATTATCTTTGGCTGCTAACTTTGAATAGACCTTGCAGCAACTTGACATTAAGAATGTGTTTCTGCATGGAGACCTCGAAGAAGAAATCTACATGGAAGCCTCTCTAGGATTCAATGCCACTAAGAAGAACATGGTGTGCAAATTAAGGCATTGTACGGACTGAAGCAGTCGCTGAGAGCTTGGTTTGGCAGGTTATAAGAGCAATGTTGGTAATGGGCTACAAACAAAGCCAAGGTAATCATACTTTGTTCATAAAACATACTGCTTCAGGGGGAGTTACTATACTCATTGTATATGTAGATGACATCATTGTCACTGATAATGATAAAAAAGAAAGGGAGTTACTAAAGGCTAAGTTAGCTAAGGAATTTGAAATGAAGACCTTGGCAGGCTAAAGTACTTCCTAGGAATTGAAGTTGCTCACTTAAAGGAGGAAATCTTCATCTCACAACAGAAGTATGTGATTGACTTATTGAAAGAGACAGGAAAACCAGGTTGTAAACCAATAGAGACACCCATTGAGCCAAATCACAAGCTTGGAGAGGCAATTGACGATGAATTGATAGACAAAGGAATGTACCAGAGACTTGTTGGGAGGTTAATCTACCTATCTCATACCAGGCCTGACATAGCTTATGAGGTTGGTGTTGTGAGCCAATTCCTGCATAATCCGAAAGAGGTTCACCTCCAAGCAATATACAAAATCCTTCAACACCTTAAGTCTAGTCCTGGACGAGGCTTACTCTTCAAGAAAGGCTTGTGTATGAGTTTAGAAGTGTACACGGATTCAGACTATGCTGGATCAGTTTCAGATAAGAGGTCAACCTCGGGTTATTATACCTTCTTTGAAGGAAATCTTGTTACATGGAGGAGCAAGAATCAGCCGGTAGTTGCAAGGTCGAGTGCAAAGGCTGAGTTTCGTGCCATGGCACTCAGAATTTGTGAATTGTTATGGTTGGGAATAATTTTGAAAGATCTCATAATTTCAGTGGAGAAACCAATGAAGTTGTATTGTGATAACAAGTCAGCCATCAATATCGCCCATAATTCAGTACAACACGATCATACCAAACATGTGGATGTTGATCGTCACTTCATAAAGGAAAAGCTTGATAGCTGACTGATTTGCACACCATATATCTTGACAGAAGGACAATTAGCAGATGTGTTAACAAAAGGGTTAGCAAGTCACGCATTTCAGAGATTAGTTAGCAAGCTGGGAATGGAAAATATCTACTCCCCAGCTTGAGGGGGAATGTAAATATAAGCGTATAGGATATTTTTGGAGTGAGTTGTGTGATTGGTGAGGTTAATTAGGAATGTATAATTTTTGACTTTTTGTACTGATTATAGGCTGATTCTGTTAGCATTCTAATTATAGGCATATTTGATTAGCTCCATTATATTTAGGGATACGATTGTATCTTACTTGATTTGTTTTGGTTGTATCAAGCTTATAAAGGCTGGTTTCTCTATATTGTAAAAAGCATGAAATACAAATTCATTATTCCCAAGATTTGTGATAGATAATCAATTTTCTATAAGGTGTATAATGGATCTTTAAGATAAAATGATCAAAAAGGTAAAATGGATCTTAGCATTAAATTAATCATGGATATCATTTGAGGGTATTGCATATTTGATAAGGTCATGGACTAAGGCTATTTATAAGCTTATGTAATATGGTATATAATCAGGATTACAGTTTCAGGTTTATAGTGGTGTGACTTTAAAACTAATAATTATGTGATTAATTGATTCGGTATAGAATATTTAGTCACCTAGATTATTGAAGCCTGAATTATATATGTTCAATTGGTCCCTTCACTAGCTCAATATAATTCCACTAACGGATGATAATTTATCAAATTACTAATACGATTTAAATTCTCATCGGTAATGTGATGATGCCCGGTACAATCACCGACATGACAGTAGGCATGTACAACTAGTGGGATAATAGATTTTATTTTATTTTATATTTGTGATAAATATCTAGTTGGATAATTATTTATTTATTAAATAGTTATCATAAGATTTATTTATTTATGATTAATGATTAAAATTAATGGTATTTATCTTTTGTGATAAATATGGAAGTTAATTTAAATTAATAGACATAGATAAATTAATTATTTAGATAATTAATTTAAATAACTTGAAAATATTATTTAATAAATAAAGTTGACTTGATATAGATAATATCACAAAGATATTTGAATTGAAATAACATATTGTCTGATCTCCTTTGTAATTGGTGTTTTTGTAGAGAGGATGTGGAAGAGATTTGTTCTCCTTCATGATTTTATTTGTGGATAATTATTACATAATTATTTTATTCAAATAAAGTTGACATAATTTTATTTGAATTGAAATTGAATTTATGGAACATTATCTAGATAAAAAAAATCTCAAATTTCAAGATAATTGATAAGGAGGAGAGAGAAAAATCTTTTCTAGGAGTCATACTCAAATTCAAATACCATCTAGTTATTTTCCTATAAATGGGAGTTGCTCTTCTATTTTTGGGTAGACCATAGACTCTAAAAAGAGCTTATATTTCATACTCCCATAAGTGATAATAAGTTCTACACCTCTAAGATGGTTGGAAGGAGAATTTAAGTCCGCACATGTGATTAATGAAAGGTAAGAGTGTCCACACACTCCACCATCCATGAATTAGAGCATAGTAGAGAAGGCTAGTTAGTTGAAACTCTTCTACACGGGTTCTTAGATAATTCTTGGAGATTCTTGATTCACAAGTACATAGATTAAAGGTAATTTATTGTATATGGCATCATGAGTTTGTTCGGTCATTAAAATTTTTTTAAAATTCCACTGCACGATATTCCTACTAGCATCTCACTGATCACTCCATTCACTGTCCTGGTGGCCTTGTTAATCCCTCTAATCTTCTTGCCTTTGCTCGATCCCAGGTAACTATACTCTATTATAATCTTTTTTTTTTCCCCCTCTTTTATAGCAAGAGTGTAAATCATATGCTTTACTAAGGAAAAAATAATAAAAAACTGGTTTGCAAAAGTGCAATTTATTTTTAAGATATGTGGATAAATGACTTTTTCTAATAAAAGGGATTGTAACAAATGATGGAAATTTTGTAAAACTAGGAAAATTTCTTTTTTTTTTTTAATAAATTGATCAATCAGTTTTGATTATGGTTAGTTAGTAATTGACCAATATTAATATGTATTTTTCAATGATTGATTATGATTCATCACTGATTAACGATTATTTTTCTTAAAAAAAATTCGGTAATTATTTTAAGATTAATTGGCCTAAATGATCCCTAAACTCTTTAAGAGATGACACTTTGATCCCTGTTCTACTTTTTTTTTTTTTTTTTTTTACCGTGCTGACCCTAACTCTCTAAAAAGGTGACGATTTAGTCCTTTCCGTCCACATCCATTAAATTTCTAACGGAATGAGTCATGTTCAATGCATGTGATCTAATTTACAAGCGTATTTTAATAATTTGATAATAATTAATTTAACAAAAATTTAAAAAAAATCATAAAAACAAAAAAATAAAACAAAATTCATATTCTCCTTTCTCTCTCTTCTCTCTCTTTATCTCCTCTCTCTCTCTCTTCATTTCTCAAAACCAGATTGATGAACTCCTGAAAAGGGGGGCCGGATGGCGGCGAACACGCAGGGGAGGGGGGGGGGGACCCAAATTGGCCAACCCCAGGGGAAGGGGGAGTGGACTGATGGTGGTGAAGACGCAGGGGAGAGAGGGAGGGGACCCATTTCTGCGAACTCCGGTGGGGGGGGGGGTGACGGCAAAGGAGAGAGGGAGAAGGAGGAAGGGGAGGCAAGAGAAAAAAGGGTGCGAGGGGGGGGGGGTGTGGCGATGGCGATGGCGACAGCGACAGCGACGGGGAGAGGGAGAGGGAGGAAGGGGAGGTGCAGCCCAGATCTAGCACCTGGGTCGCGGGGAGATCGTCGTCGAGCGGGAAGGGCCAGATCTGACAGGGGACAGTCATCGAGGGGGGTGGCAGACCAGATCTGGTGCCTGGGTTGCGTGGGGGGGCTCGTCATCATAGGAGGGGGCCTGGGTCAACGACGAAGACGAGGGGAGGCGGGGGTCACCCAAATCGGTGTTTGGCATTGGGGCCAAGCTTGACGACGACTAAGACACCGGGGGGCATAACTCGGTGACGGTAAAGGCAGGCATCGGATTATGGGGGTGGAGAGGGAGGGGACTAGGTTTGAGTTCAGCTCTATCTCTCTCTCTCTCTCTCTTTTATTTTTTTTTAATTTTTGTAATGTTATTAATATGAATAAGGGTATTTTTATTTTTTAAGATTAACTGAGCTCGTGTGATGGCTCATGTGACTCTATCCGTTAGAAATTTAACATATGTGGACGGAAATAACTAAATCATCACCGTTTTTAGAGTTTAGGGTTAGCACGGTCAAAAAAAAAAAAAGAACAGGGACCAAAGTGTCACTTCTTAAAGAATTCATGAACTATTTATGCCAATTACTCTTATTTTAATAAGTGTTTAAAAACTATATATTAACCTTATTTTTCTTTTGTTTTTTCTCCCCTTCTCTTTGCTTGTCAATTTATTGTGCCGTTTGTCACTATTTTTGTCAGCTGGTTTTTGTAAGCCTTCTATACTAAGCTAAAGATAAATTTTACTTTAGAAACTGTTAATTTTACATGTTTCTTCTATTTTAAAGTGATTTAATCAGAGTTAAACATTTAGACACGTACATTATCAGTAAGGCACACTATCATAAACGGTCTTTTTTCTACCTCTAAACCATATCTTCATCTCTCTCTATCCCTCCTCTTTTTTTTTTTTTTTAATTTTATTTAAATCGTGTTTGGTGGACTACATATTGGGCTCAAATTCAAAAAACTTGAGCTAAATGGTCGGTTACGGGACAAACTACCCGACCCGAGTACACCACAGGGGAGCCTCCATTGTGTCAATAAAGAGTGACCCGACGCCGGTGACCTGCAAAGGTGGCTACGACTTGTGGTTCAACAAGAACTCAATCCCAACGTGTTGTTTGGAGCGATAGTTGGTGACACTGATGAGAATGATGGTTACACAGATTCAAGGTCCAACTTCCAAATGGCGAACCTGCCACTGTTAACACTGCACCTCTAGTTGGTGTTTTGGCTAAATTTCCATGATTCTCATTTCTCTTGTATCGTGTAAATTTTGACTGCAATACAAGAGTCCAATAGAACAAGAAATGTAGAATGAGAATAGTAAACAAGCTACGTATGCCGTTTCAGATTCTGCGAAAATAATATCAATAATTCAAGTAATTCTTCCTTTGTTTCGTTTACACTTCACTGATATTGCTGCATTCGCTCTTTATGCCTTTTGCCACTCCGGCAAACTTGGATGTATGCTCGCCACATTGACGTTAACAATTGCAGCAAATCACCAACATTCACCGATATTAGTTCTTCTCTTATCATGCTCAATCATCCTCTTAAGCGCGTGCTGCTTCAATTGCAAAAAGTGGCGTCCCTACCCTCCGAAAATGGGTTGGTTTATCCAATCAGTCCAATTCCACATTATCAACATATCTGCAAGTTTAGAGTTGCTGCATCAAACTCGTAATTTCTCTGGCTGAGAGTCAGTTCTTCGCCTTTTAAGTTTTCGAAGAGTATAGCCTTCTGGTCTTGGAACAGAACAAATGCAGAAGACGAGTTCGGGAAGAACGTCCATGCCTGTAATCAAGCCTTCCCAATACGTCCCCAAGCAATAAAATTTGAACCATTGAAAGTGGGAGAGATGGGCGTGAGTTAGCTCTCGTTCTCCATGAGAAAGCCTCGGATGAGAAACGGAGAGAATTTGCAATGAAAATGGAGCCAAGCATGTTCATCAACAATTTGCGTACAAAACAACAAGACAAAATCAAGAAAGAACTTGTATTATCACTTAAGAGGCAAACAGAATACAGTAGAGATGCCATAATTTATGAATTACACCCTCAGATATTATGACTTACCTATTTTATCCATCACATCCTATTTTACGTATATTCCGACCTAAAAGAGTTTTCATCATTCCCAAAATTTTACAAAGTTTTGAAAACCAACGAAGATAAGGGTCTCTCTAGAAAGCTTTTGGTTTTGCCACTGACAACATCATACTCAACTAGGTAGATTTTGGCAGAACGGAAGCTGGGAGGGGCACACCACCGTCATGAATAAATCAGTCAATGCCCAAGGTGGAATAAGGTTCAAAGCCACCCTGACAACAAGAAAATTCAAGCCGAAACAACTCTCAGCCCCAACTTTTCCAAGAAAATGTCAAAACTATGTAAAGATCATCTCAACTCCACTAAACCAAGATGGAGCAGATACGTTGGAGAAAAGTGACAGCACGAAAAAATTCTAATTCGGTAAACTATGAAGGTTTCAGGATAATAACTTCTCGCATTTCACCCCTCCACCTAGTTCTTCAACATTTTTTACTTGACATCACTATGGATTAAACTATTTACTTCCAAGCATTATTTTGATCTTCTAGATTCTTTTTTTTTTTTTTACTTTGATATTCTAGTTGAATGAATCAATGAAGGATTAAAGAGGCTGACCACAAGTCATCAGCACATTATATATCAAAAATGAATTTAATTTAATTTAGGTAGAATGAATTAATTTCATAAGTAATCTCGTCAATCCAATTTTACTGAAATATACTACTCACAGAACAGTCGTCATGAACACGCCATATTGTCTCGCCAAGTAGATTTGCCACTGACAAAATGGTTAGCTGGGGAAAATAGTTCTGCTCTGACACTGGAATGGTATTTGTTATGATCACCTCTTGAAACAAACCACTAGACAACCTCTCTATTGCAGGAGGACTGCAAAGAACGAAATTAATAACCAATGTGCATGAGAAATAAAGGATTGGTAGAGGCATTTCTTTGAGTAAAATCATCGTGAATTTGATTGGAATAGAATAGATGCAGTATAATACTAGTCGTCATCTTCAATCGATAAGAAAAAGAGAACATGTTTGGCAAACCCCTTTATGCAAGTGTCAATGACTGGTTAAATATCATCTTAGACCCCCTCCAAAATAGTAATAATAATAATAACAATAATAATAATGATAATGATAAAACAATATAAATAAATAAATAAAAGACGGTGCCTTCCATCCCTTAATTTTTCAAATTTCTTGGTTGTTTTCATTTATCAAGAAGAATGGAACGATGTGAAGCCAAACCTAGTGGTTGAATCTGATTTTTTTTTTTTTTTTTTTCCTTTTTGAACATCCAAGGACCAAGGCAGGACTGCAAAGAGATGATGCATATTTTTTCTTAACTGACAAGTGACAACATTTCAACATTTTTATCCAGATTTTATACCAATTGGGAGAGCATTGGATTCTTTACTCAGCTGCAAATCATTCACCGACCAAATAAACTTTAATATCAACAGATGTTAATTGAACAATCGTGCATCATCAGGTATTGCAGTGTCTCCTAAGAAAACTTCAAGGTTTCTCTGCAGCAGAATATGATGGGTTAGTCAAGATCCGCATACCTAAACACAGCATGTGTTGTGCATGCATAGACTTCCCTGGCTCCTTCTTGATGCAACAAAACTGCACCTTTTGAAATAGTACCTATAACCAGCAAAAGAGAAAAAGTAAATTGCAAGAACCAACAAAACTAAACATTTACAATGCGACAACTTGACAAATAAACTATTTAGTCAAAGATATATTGTGTCCTGTAGCTACTACGCAGAAGGGAATTGGGAAACATTTATTTACAAACATGAGGCCTAAAATAATAAATCCTGAAAAAAAAAAATTTCAACCATATTATCTCTCTTTTCTTCACCTTTATTATCTCTCTTTTCTTCACCATGTTAATAACAAATTCTGTGGGACAGTGGCCACAAGTGTATTATCATAGAAAGATCCATTTACCTTTTATTAATTTAGCTCCACTTTTCTGTGGGGCTTGTGTGTGCCATCATAAGAAAGATCCAATTACCTTTTCGGATTTAATTCCACATTTCTTAGGGATCATTCTTAGGGATCATTTACATATATGGCTAAATTGAAGACCTACGTTTAAGATCAACAATGAACTTATTTGCAAAAATAAACAAAAAAAATTAACTGCATATTTCATATTGACCAATATACCCATACATTCAAATTAGGAAAGGGGAAAAAATCTGACTCCCTCCCAAAAATCAGCACCTTATTTTTAGAATTTCAAAAAAAAAACCCCGTTAATTGTGGGATTTCCAAAATGGAAGATTGAAAACCAAATTAGAAAAATCATCTCATTAATCTCTTTCCCACTCTTCCACAGACCTCTCATTTTCTCCATTTCTCCCCTCTCTCCAACTCATCTGCGCTCACCGGAAAAAGGCCACGATAATTGATGATGACGGTGGAAAAAAATCCAAAAAGGACACCGGGAAAAAGTGTGAACACTTCCGAGGAGTCGCCGGCATCTTCATCACCTAGGCGATCCTTACGAATCATTTCGGGGGTTAAAAACCCATCAATGGTTTGTGTAAGTTTTTGAAATTCATAATAACGACATGGTCATTATAGTCGACTCGTGTAATATTAGGTGTTTTTGGGCTTCAATTGAATTTATTTTTTTATGATTTTTGTAATAACGTACACTATGTATTAGTCATTGTTTAAGAGATTGTGTCATGATGAGAGTATAGACTCTAAGAAAAGTTTGACTTTAGTATTTATGTGTATATTATCATTTGTTTCCATTAATGATCATTAGCAAAATGACCATGTCATTTTCTTTGTATAATTAATTTGGAATGCGTTGATACAGAGAAACGATCCAATCAAGCCCAAGGACATACAAACAACAATGAAGATTTATCTCCACTCAAATATGAGATTAGTTGATAACATCAAGAAAAGATTCTCAATATGATATAGTTGGGTCTAGGGGGGCAATTCGGATCACGATACGATAACACGACACGAACTCGACACAAAAAAATTCGGGTTAGGGTTGACAAAATAGGGTGTAGATCGGAATTGGGTCGAACCGTTTGACACGAAAAAAATTCGTGTCAGGTCCATGTCTAACACGCCAACCTGAAGTGAACCCGTATACCTGCTTATTTTGTTCTAAGTTGGTTTGTTTTGATAGATGCTGAAGGAGGAGTTTCAAAAAGAAAAGGCCCAGCTCATTTAAAGAAAAAAGTGCAGCCCATCATCAACCTAAAGAAAACCTAACTGAAGTCTATGTGCCACACTCTGTTCGGCAGCTCCTCATTTCTCCTCTCACTGATCTGGCTAATACCTCCGTCTCTTTCACTCTCTCTCCCTAATGTTGAGTCAAGTTGGGTAAGGTATAATTTTTCTTTTCTGCTTTTACATAAATCTATTGTGATCATCCGTCCCTTAACTTTTGTTGCTCAAGATTTATTCATTCTTGCTACTTTGAATTCTTTGTTTAACAAATAAGCACCTAGTGCAAGTTAAGGAGGCTACAAATGATGTCGGTCAGAAAGTATATCAAAAGGAAACTCAAGAATCATAAATCTCGAGAAGACTAAATAAACTCAAGAAGACTTATTTTCACAGTTTAGGAACTCAACAACTAATTCTTTCCTTTGGAGGGTTGCACGGGTCTGGTCGTGTCAACCTGCCAAAAAATTAGGTCGTGTTAGGGTTGGGTTTTCCTGACCTGACGGGTTGCGAGTCGTGTCTGGGTTAAAGATTTTGATGGGCAATTTTGCTTCAACCCGACCTGATGACACGAATTGCCACCCCTAGTTGGGTCATTATCATGAAGACTAGAACAACATGCTAAGTAAATTCATTTGTAATATTGCATGATCATTACCACATAGACTATCTCTATATCACCATACACATTATGTTGATAGAATTACGTATATAGTTGATAACTCTATAACATAGAGTTATTTTACCACTTTTATGCATCTAAATTCACTATGTTCTTGAGCATTTAACTTAATTTTTGGTTAATTTAGTTTAATTTTTGCATAATTTTGATATAGATTGGTTTATTTTAATTTCGTAATTTCATTTAATTTTATTTTATTAGTTTAATATTCATTTTAATATGTTTATAACTAATTTACCTCTTTAAATAATTAATTTTTCTCATATGTGTAATTCAATTAGGTGAAATTGGAGGCAAAATGGCTGATCAAAAGCATATGAACGGATTAAAAATGCAATTTACACCGGATACAGGCAAAGCCCACGCGCAAAGAGAAAGGGGCACTCCACTCACCGTCCAAGTCGTCGGATCTCCATCAGCTCTCCCCAGCGCGTGAGTGCGCTTCACCCCAGGCAGAGGAGCGTCGAGTGTCAGCAGTGTCAGCCCACTAATAGGCTTGTCGGTTCCCATGTGTGCGTGCATCCTGACATGAGCTCATACTCTCACCCAGCTATTTTGTGCCACGCGTCCCTGTGGGCCCCATCTACTACCTTGCTTTGCAGCTACCCATTCCCTTTCTGCCACGTCGCTTGTTGCACTGAAGAGAAAACGAGGAAGCAAATGCTCCCCCCACCTACGTTAGCAAAGAAAAAGAAAAGGGGGAAAGAAAGGAAAGGAAAGCAGGGAGAGAGGTCTGGGGGGAGGCCGAAAGTTAAAAACAGGGGCCAAACCCAACAGCCGAGAGGAGAGAAAATGAAAAAAAAAAAATAGAAAAATAGAAAAGCCAAAAAATAGTAGTGTAGGGTTTTTAGGTTTAGGATTTAGTTTTTATTTTTAGTTTTAGACTTTATTCTCAATAAAATTTCAAGGGAGATAGCATTTGAAGAACAAAGAGGAGGAGATGAGAAATTGGGGGGGAACTTGAAGATTTGTGGAAACAATCATTGGGGTTTTCATTCATTTTCCTTGTCTCTTTTTATTTTCGTAATTTGATGATACTTGAACCCTTGATTTGCTTAATTTTGTGTTTAATTTCCTTTATGGGTATTGTCTAGTTTGTTGGTTGTAGGGTTTGATGTAGCTCTACTTGAACTATGTTTTGATGATTTAGTTAATTGATGATCCAATTTCATTTCAATTCATTTGTGTTTTTCTATGCTTAATGCTTCTAATTTGTTTAGAAATGAATTAGTTGATTTGATTTATGAATTTTAATGTTAGGGAGAGATTAATTCATTTATCGGTTTGGGAAATACAATCTTAGTTGTTGTTGAGTTCAACAGGCCGATAACACTTTGATAATAATATAAGGGTGTGCTTAATGAATGTGTAGGTAGACAAGTTAGATAGGGATATCAATTTGGACACTTATACACATAATCTCATTTGACACTTGGGAGAGGTAATGAGGTTAATTTTGAGCCGTTGATTAATGAATTGATTGAAACTAGTTAGCAATTTCTTAATAGGAAGAACATAGGAAGGATAGAGTGATGTCAAGACCCTAGAACCTTGTTTGTTTGTGTCTTTTTATTCCTTTGGTTTTGTTTGATCATTTTAGTTTACTTTCTTTAGTTTAATTTGTATTTTTTTTATTTTTCAATCGGTCGTTCAAATAATCCCAGAGTTAACGAATTTCAGTAATTAACTTAAATTTAAACGTAAATCTCGTGGGATCGACAACCTTACTTATCACTTTATTACTTGTGCGACTTGTACACTTGCAAGATTTCACGCAACAATAGTCAGTAGAATGTCAGTGCACAAGAAAAAAAGTGAGGACCACAAAACAAGCAAATCCTTAATAACTGCCCCTTAATATAGAATTACTTAAAAAATAAATAAATAAAATTCATAAAGAAGTATGAAAATAGAAAAAATCCTAAACTATAGAACCACTTTCTATCTGACAAATAGAAATACGATGATAAAACTAATGAAAGAAATAAAAGATAAATAAACATGTATCTAGACAAATAATACTATAAAAAAAGTCCATCCTAAAAAAAGGAAAAAATGATTGGATAATTGATTATTTCAAATTTGAAATTTAAAAAGTAATTGCATAAATTAAGGAGGATTGTTTTTTGCATAAAATAAGAAGGATTCATATGAAAACGCAGATTGTGGAGGGGCAATTGTGGAAAGAAAAATCATTGAAATTCAAAGTTCGTTTAAATTTGCAAATAAGTTGGTTTGTAGACATATTGTAAAAGGGTGGGCCAAAAATGGCCATTTTGTGTAAATACTTGTCTTATTATCTCGTTTATATCAGCCAAAAAAAGAGATGAAATTTTATTTCTTAAATCAGTGAAGCTAGAGTAGAGCATATTTAACTGACCAGCAGTGTCGATCATGTCATCAACCATCACTGCTACTTTTCCTTTCACATCACCTATCAAATTCATTACCTGTGAAATAGCATTTGGAAGTGTTTTCTCAATCAGGGAGACATGTTTTATTGTGAAATCAAACAAGAAAAGTACAAAATAAAGCCTTAAATCCAGAAATGCCAAAGTTAATGAATAGGTTTAGACTGTAAGTGTTGAAAGATAATGTTTGTCCAAGGCAGAAAAAGAAGTAGACTTAGCTACATTGTATGCCCATCGCACCTTTTTTTTTTTTTTGGCTTTCAATTAGAGTGAAAACTAAAATAAAATAAAAATAAACTTTAGACATGAGGAGCTACAATATAATAGTACAAAACAAGGAGAAAAAGCAGTCCTCCAGGAAAGCGTCAAGGCCATGAATGAATCATGTGTGTAGGAATCCACATCCTCTGTCCAATTTTGGCATCTCAAATAGTATCTAACCAATTATATTTTGACACATCATTGAATGAAGTTAGATTTTCAAATATAAAGAATCAGTTATAAGGTATTTCAAACTTTTTAAAATGATGTGGCATATTATTATTGGTTAGACACCATTTGGGACACCAAAAATTGGACAGAAGATTTGGATCCTGTGTGTAGATTCATTATACCAAAGCAAATCTCCCCCCAAAAAAACATTAATATTTTTCCAGCAGAAAAAAAAAAAAAAAAAAAAAAACCACCACCACCCAAGATCATATACATTTGACTTGATCAGCATAACTTGATCCAATCCAGTTTCTAATGATAGATCATAAAATTGTCTAAAAAGAAAACATCTCTCTTGCATGGTAGTAAATATTTGAGAAATTGTTGATCCAATTCCATGCTATCATAACAGTTTACTTTTAACAACTTTTGTAGAAGACTTATTGGATGATGTTCCAAACAAGCCCCACTATCACTCCTTCAAATCACAAAATAGAAGTAAAGAACCATCACATTACTCTTTCATGATTCCCCACGTTCATTTGCAATGACAATCAGTACAAGTGTTTGCATTTTCATGTATATGTGAAAAGGAAAAGTAGTGAGGACAATGGAGACACTATCTCATATATCATCACATGTCCAAGTTGTTAATTTCTATACTGTATTAGGTATCCTTATGAATACCACCATGGGAAATCATTATCTTGTCACATCAAGATATTGCAAAACTATGAGAACCCAAGGAATCCCATATTAAGCCATTGTGATAAATAAAAACCCAACCAACATAAGTAGTTAATGCAGGTAACTGTAATATTAGTCAGCTCTATTTGAGCAAATTTTACCTCAGCAACATTATGCCCATGGCGCCTTTTATCCACAATAGCTAGAGGAGCATCAGATAACTTCTTGGCAAAAGCACGTGCTCTAGCAACGCCCCCAACATCAGGTGAGACCACTACCAAATCATCAGAACATATAGTCTTGCTAGCAAGGTAATCAAGTATCACAGGCTGATTGTGTATAAAGAACCAAAAACCACATATCAGTGACCATCCATAAGGGAAACTCAACAACAGTACCATTTTCTTACAGACATGCCCATATGATTAAGCACTTCATAGTTCACACACTATGAACATAGGAGGAAGGAACAAATACAACTCTTCTTATCGAGTAGTTACCAATAAGCAAACAAATATATAAGGGGGAAAAATAAAATAAAGTATATAATACAAGACTGAAGGACAAGATGTCCTCTAAAAGAGTAGCAAAATACTAAATGAAATTGTGTGTCACTATAAACTCCAAATAACAATAACAATAACAATGCATCGATTATCTTCGTAAAAAATACTAACTAAAACCCATCCGTTCTTTATAATACCAAGTACAACCCATATCTTTGTTGTTCTCTTGTACTACTAAAGTAGGATTTTTACACCTTCACATATTTCAACCAGTTTACTCAGAACATTGATTGCTTAATCAGAATTAACTTCTGAAATTTCTTGGAAAGGTTATACCAAGTATAGACAACTGAAACATTAATTGCAAGAAGTTTACAGTTGATGCATACTAGTTTGGCCTCTTAGCAAAAACCATACTCTGTCGCATACCGACTTGCTTACAGATTTATGTATTTAAAGTTAGCACGCTTGTTATAGTCAAACAAACTTTTCTATGAGTACTAAAAAGAGTAGAACTAAGAAACACAGAACCGTTACCTGACCATACACATGATCCACCGGAATATCAAAATAGCCCATGGATTGTCCAGAATGAAGATCACATGCAAGAACTCGATTTGCACCTGCTTCAGTTATCAAATTTGCAACAAGTTTGGCTGCAATAGATTCGCGTCCTTGAGTCTGAAACAATAACATTTGGAGAAAATATTTACCAATTATCACAGGCTTTACCCTGGCAACAGTTAAACTCAAAGGTGGTGAAATTTCCTATAATATTAGCAAAACACCCGAGGCTATTAGAAAGATTTCTTACTTACTAGCCAAAATTTTTTTTTTTTTCAGATCTATAATGTTCAACCGGAAAATAAAAATTAAAAAAAAACAACAACAACAACAACAATTTTAAGAAACAAATATGAATAAGAATACGCCAACCCAACTTTTACAGCTACCTATCTACATGGAGATGTGTGTGCTTATATGCTGATATAATCATCAATAACTGATGAAAACAGTTCTTCAATGTTGTGATAATTGAACTACTTGTAGTTTAAATTCAAGATTTTCATATACAGTCACCTTTCTATCAGCCCTGGCATATCCAAAATATGGAATTACTGCAGTGATATTTTTGGCCGATGCCCTCCGGCAGGCATCTATCATGATCAGAAGCTCCATAAGATTTTCGTTTGCAGGAGGGCATGTGGGTTGTACAAGAAATACATCACACCCTCGGACACTCTCTTGCAACTGAACATATATCTCTCCATCAGCAAAGCGTTTTATCTTAATCTTTCCAAGTTCCAGACCCATGTAGCACGCAATTTCCTATCGAAAACACAATCACAAATCAGATGCAGCACACACTAGGTAATGAACTAGTAAAATCTTCAAAACGAATAAAAAATTAATAATAATAGTAGCAACAATATTTGAGGACAAGAATTCCAGAACAAGAAACAGAACCCAGCGATAGAAAACCACTACATCATCATGCCAGAGCTTCCGACATGCCAAAAAAAAAAAAAAAAAAATTTGCATTCATACGGACAGATTTAACTTCGCAGTACTTATGTCATTGCCGAAACAAATTAGATGCATTAAAATGCGAAAACGCAGAATAACTTCCAAGGATTATGAAATTCACCTGGGAAAGGGCGGGATTGGCGGTACCGGAGAAGATTCGGAGCCTGGTGTCGTTCTTGTTAAGCACATTCTCCAAATTCATTCTTGGAGCCAAAATGTTCGGCAGCGCCGCTTCGCAGCCGCTGAGAAGCGGCTTTCCGTTCTCGTACTTCAAAGGCTCGACCATTTTACACCTCTGAAAATCAAGGAAAACAAATGCAATTGAAGATCAGAAAAACCTCGAAATTTCACAATCAAAGAAACGACCAGTACAAGAAAGAAGAAGAGAGGAAGATAATGAAGCTCACGACGGTGCTCCAGAGTCGGGAAGGCGACCGGAATGGAGAGCGCGCGGGGTTGGGCGGGTGGAGAGCGGTCCGAGGGGAAGGAGAGTGAAGCAGAGACGCCATTTTTGTCGAGAGGAAGGAGGCTTTCTGAGGAGGTAGAGAGGTTTTTTTTTTTTTTTTTCCTAGGGTTTTGGTTCTACAAAGAGTATCAGATGGTTTGGTACATCCTTGTCTCTCTTTTCGTCGGAGTTTAGGAGGAGAAGAAAAAAGAGAGAGTTCCCAAATAGCTGGCAAAAGCAAATGCGATGGGCTTGCCAGGTACTTGTTAAACTCCAAAAGGGCCTTCGGGCTTTCCTCTGTCGCCACCATTAGTCGTGCTGTCAATTTTTGCTATTTTGTATTGATGCCTCTAAACTTTTTGAATTTGATAATTTAGTTTCTAAATTTTTTTTCTCGACAATCAACTTTCTTAATTTATAATTTTTGACAATTCGATCTTCTTTACTCAAATCCGCTAAACTTTGGATGGATTTTCACATAATTTGCACAATATAGTCTAAGAAGGTCATTACTGATCATTTTGCTTAGTTTCAATACAAATTTCTAAAAAACATTTAGCATACGTTTGGTGTTAAGGTTGGATTATAGAATTTGGATTTAGATTGATTGTGCGTTCTCGAAGTGTTTGAATTGCTTGAGTTAAAAAATATAAAAACTTGAAATGTGTTTAGAAAAAATATTAATATGGAGCTTGTTTCGTTCGTTTCAAAATTCTATGAAATTTAATATAAAAAATCATCTTATTTGGACTTGTCTATGCAAAGTTATAGACTTCTAAAATTTGAGTTACAAAACTGTGTAAATAGTAAAACTGAAGGAAAAAAAACAAAAATTGAATTGTAATTGTATGATTTGGATTGTTGGTCCAAACAAGCCCTTAAGTTCAAGTTTGAATTATAATTGTATTAGGTCAAAGTTTTTTAAAAGAATTCGTATTGAAGTTAGGTAAATATGATTAACAATACCCTTAGGCTGTAAGTGCAAGCTATGCGTAAAAAATTGTTGAAATTTTAACGAATTTGAGGGGAAAAAACATTGAATTGTCAAAAATTACAAGTTCATGTTGATTACCAATAAAAAAGTTTACAAATTAAATTATGAGATTTGAAAGGTTCAGAGGGCATCCATATTAAAAGCCATATTGTTATGCGTATCTCTTGAATTTTAGGGTTGTTTCCCTTTGTTCTTACAAATTTTTAAAACTCTCATTTTACTCCATGAACTTTGAATTATCTTTTTTAACCTCTTTTACTAAAATTTTTGTTAAAACCATACGGAAAAAGGAGAATTAATTGTACAAAACTCAATCTGTTAGGATTTATATGAAAAACAAATAGAAAAAGATAATATAATTACACTTAACTTACTTTTTTGTCTGTGTTTACTTGAAATTATAAAGAAATGGGTTAAGTGAAAGCTAATTCAAAATTCAGAGGGCAGAGTAAGAGTTTTTAAAGTTCATGGAGTAAAGTAGGAATGACTCTAAAGTTCAGAACCTATAAATGAGAATAATCCAAGATAAAATTAATCTGGTGTTTATACTGAGTTCTAATAATATTTTATTTCATTTCAAAATTAGAATGATTTAAAAATGGTATGCCCATAAATTTGAAAAATACTTGGGACACCACTGATGTTCAACACCCTTATACGTAAAATGTGTATCCTATTTATGAGTTTTATATCATGTGATCCCCATTTTATTAGTAGATAATACTTAACACTATCGATGTACTTTAGCTATTGTTTTTATGAATTACAACTTATTTTTTTTCTCTCAAATCTTTCTCTAACACACAATCATAATTCTTTTCGCCCTTCCAAAATCCATTCTCCTCTTTTCTATTTCATTTTCAACTCTACCAAACATAGCAGATGTTAAAGGTAAAATTTTCTTCTTAGACGAGAAACCCCACTAGACAATGACAGAGGGAGCGGGAGGCTGGGGGGCATGGCCCCCATAACTTTTTTTTAAAATTTTTATATAGTGGGTTTTTTTTTAATTTAAATATATGTATATATAAAAATTAATATTGATCCCCTTGAAATTAAAAGTTATTTATATTTTATTGGGTAAATAATTTGGATTTTAAAAAATAAAAATAATTTTATTAAATCGATAAACATAAGTGGGTCTAATGGCTTATTTTAAAATCTAAAAAATAATTACACAAAAAATCTATTTTTAGAACCTCATTTTAAAATATGTCCGTTTTTTTGATAAAATTACTTAAATGTCCTTTTTCAAAGAAACAACTGCTTGTACTATCCATTTTGTAATTTTACCATATTTAACATAATTTCCCCTCATTAGATTCATTATTTTTTTTCTTATTTATTCATTATTTTTGTATATTTATCTCAATGACTAGTTTTTTTATTATAGTAATTACTTATTAGTATGATTTAGGTTTTTTTTTATAATTATATTTCTTAAGCATGATTTAGGTTTCTTAGAAACATTTTTTTTAGTATAATTTAGGTTCTTTATGATAAATGTTACGTTATTATGATAATTTATTTTTTTATATTATTATTGTTAATAGATAGTTTCTAAAGTTTTTTTTTTTTTTGATAAAAAGATAGTTTCTAAAGTTTAAGTGTAATATGAAATTGTTTGTTTCTTTATGATAATTGCTAGATCATTATGATACTTTTTTAAATGTGCTATATATTTTTTTCTTTACGATATTACTAAATCATTATGATGTTCTTTCTTTATGATAATTAGTGTATCATTATAATGTCTTTTTTAGGTTTTAAAATGTTTAATATTACTTTACAATATCATTTTTTAATATATTCATTGTGAATTTATCTTAATGACTAATTATCTATCATAATGAATATTTTTCTTATGTCATACAACTAATATTTGCTATGGTTCTTTTTTTTTATATAATAAATGAAGTAAAATGATCCTTTTTTTTTCTTTTATAAAAGATTTGCTTAATCTGAAATGTTTTAGAATTTTTTCTTTCCTTTTTTATCAATTCTTTATTTATTTATTTTCAATTCTTGATGAAATGGTAATGTGGTCTTTACAAATATTAATTTAGACATTCATGTAAATAAAAGAAAAAATGGACATTTTTTAAACCATAGTCTTCAATTTAGAAATTTATGTAAATAACCCAAAATCTAAATCTGAACTACAATTTTAATAGCCTAATATTTTAAAAGACTGATCCATTATACTAAGTAATATTTTATTTACACATAAACTAAAATCTTCCAAAGCAAGTCAACTCTTCATTTTCTCATTCCACCATTCCCAAACAAATTTGTTAGTATAATCTTGATTAAAAAATTTTTGACTCTCCTATCAATAAATCCTGACTCCGTCACTGTCACCAGATTTTACGTACGCAACTTTATGTCAAGTTTATTTATTTATTTATTTATTTTAAAGCAGAAAAGAAAAAGAAAAAGTAGGATCCACCCAAGTTACATTTTTTTTTCAATTGGGCAATTTACTCATTAGTCCTTGAATTATAAATATTTTAGTTTTTATTGCTTAAAATTTTCTTATAAATTAGTTCCTAAATTATTTTTTTGGCAGCTTTGATCCCTAACGTTAAATTTAACAAACGATTTTTAAAGTTTTAGAGAGATAATATCATCCCTATTGTACAATAATTAAAACTTTTTGAAGAAATTACTATATTATGTTTACAATATTCTATATTTTGAAGGATTCTAATTAAAAAACGATGATATTTTTTATAGTATAATTTATTGCTGTAAATTTTATGTTAGTATGAAATTCACACATGATTATATACGTTAAATATCAAAAATCTTTCATTAATTTTAATATTAGGGATGATTATCAAAAATCAAAAGAACAAGGACTAATTTAACAAAAGTAAAAATTTAAAGACTAAAATTACAAAATATATATAATTCGAGGACTAAAGAGAAAAAAATTTTCCTTCTTTTTTCGTTAACATGGTCCTTTCGAAGATGACTTTCAAAGATGACCCAGCTTCTACCCTCACATATACGTTCAGACTGCCGTTTTGGGTTGCTCTGCCTCTACTGGTGTGTGGGTAGTACTTGAAGAAGATAATGGCCGACGACGAAACCCCACTTCTAGACGTCACCGTTGACGGCGTCGTTGACCACGAAGGTCGACCTGTCCTGCGTTCCAACTCCGGCGGTTGGAGATCCGCTGGTTTCATCATCGGTAAAGGAAATACTCGCGATTATTTTCATACCATCATTTCTTTTTTCCGAGTTTTGAGATTGAATTAACTGGTTATTTCATTATACACATATATATATATATGTAAGTATAATTGGTCTGATTGTTGGTTTATTATGAATATAGCTGTGGAGATTGCGGAGAGATTCGCGTATGGTGGGATTGTCTCAAATCTGATAAGCTATTTGAGTGGGCCGCTCGGACAGTCCACGGCGGCTGCGGCGGCTAACGTCAATGTATGGGACGGAACGGCCACGTTGCTGCCGCTTCTCGGGGCCTTCATAGCTGATTCTTTTCTTGGCCGCTTCCGCACCATCATTCTCGCCAGCCTCCTCTACATTCTGGTTATTTTCTCCACGCACACATACATACATCATGTATACATACATATATATATATATATATACAGGTACATTTAGATAATTGTTCTAAAGTGAAAGCTCAGGATTAGTAATCATTGTCAGGTAAATGTAAAATAGAACTTACTTAATGTCCTAATTAGCTTCACTTAAACTGTTTCTTAATCAGATTAATTGACTGAAGTTTGTCATTCTAATATATTTAGGACCTCTTCGGTAGAACTTTCTAGAAGCTGGTTTTGGCTTCTTGAGTTCAAAAGCTGCTTTTGGAAGTGTTGGATAATCTGCTTGAAGAGTTTCTGGTCTCCAAAAGAGCTTTCTGCCCAGAAAAAGCTTCTCTGAATAGACTTTAAGAGCGATTTGACAGAGTTTTCTAAAAGTTACTTTTAGCTTGCTGACTGCAAAAGCTACTTGTGGAAGTGGTTGGATGATCTGTCGGAAGAGCTTCCAGTTTTCGAAAGAGCTTTCTGTCAAAGCCAGAAAATCTGACTTTCAAAAAAAACTTTTCTGAGAAGACTTTAAAACTTATATCAAAGTTTAAATTACCTTATAAATTTTATTTTAACATTTTTATAACTTATTAGAAAACTTTAAAATCAATTTGACTTCAAAAGCTTTTTTAAAAATGGAGTTTCCAAACCATAACTGAAAAACCACAATTTTTGTTTCTTTTCTTCTATTGACTAAAAACAAAAGCAAAAACTATGGCAAATGGACACTTAAACTTGAAGTAGTTTAAAGCTTGCATTAGTTATTTTATTCTATTTATTGTGTAAGTCATGATTGTGATTCAATAGCTTAAACATTAAAATGCTGATCATGATACTCTTAATGGAAATGAATTGAAGGGACTAGCTTTGTTGACTCTGTCTGCCCTACTGCCTTCTCTTGCTGCTTCTGATTGCCAAACCGACCAAATCATGTCGTGTTTTCCTACCCAAATCCAAGTGATACTATTCTTCTTCTCTCTATATGTAGTAGCAGTTGCACAGGGCGGACACAAACCTTGTGTTCAGGCTTTCGGAGCCGATCAGTTTGATGGACAAGATCCAGAGGAGTGCAAAGCCAGAAGCTCATTCTTTAATTGGTGGTATTTTGGTGTATGCTTAGGCTGCTTGGTGACTGTCATAGTTTTAAGCTATGTACAAGACAACATCAGCTGGGCTCTGGGGTTTGGAATCCCTTGTATCGCGATGATTCTTGGTCTGGTTGTTTTCTTTTTTGGAACTAGAACTTACAGGTATAGCCTTAAGCGGGATCAGAACAATGCACTTGTGCGTATTGGTAGGGTGTTTATTGCAGCATTTAAGAACCGGCACACAAGCTCATCAGCAATAGCCACTAAAGGGGAATCACGTGGAACCATGCCTCATGAAAGCTATGGACAATTCAAGTAAGTGGTTAATCTTTATGAGAATTTACTAAGTGAGAATTTATGCGAAGTGAGTAACTAATTGCTGCATCTGACATGAGTTTTTGTGTTTGTAAATCTCTAATAACATTCTATTTTAGCTACTAACCCCGCTGGGACTAGCTCGCGGGAGGAGATGGTGGGGAGGAGCTCCTAGGTTCGAAACATGAGAATTTTCATTTCTCTTTAATTAGTGGGAGCCATAGGAGCCATTCCATTAGAATATATATATATATATATATATATATATATGAATGTATGTATGTATGTATGTATCTCTACTTGTAATTGTTTGAACTTTAGGATCGAAATTTTTGACTATGGTACTTCTTGAACTACAGTATAGCTACCATTAGCTATATAGCAGAATGTAGTTCTTCATTTATTAAGAGTAGCTATTTGATCTAAATTCTAGTATAGATCACACAACTATAATTGTTCATGATGAATGACTATGGTACTTCATTTATTAAAAGTACCCTTGACGGCTCACATAAGTGACTTGGCCTATCAGATTGTATGAGATTCCGTGATTTAAAAATTATCTATGTTCGGATATTCCGTTCGTATACTGGTAATTGTTTAAGGATACTCGGCTACCTTTACTGTAGTAGTCGAACTTAACTACCGTGGAGCTGCCATTCTCTTCATAGTAGAATGTGACTCTTGATTTTTTTTAGTAGTAACCTTGTGCTCTAAACTCTAGCATAACTAACTCCACTACTCCCTAATTGCCAGATGAATGAATTCCTATTTATTTTATCCGCTACAACTGTTTAGCTTACTCTAAAGCTTCTCTCAATCGATTTGGCTCTTGTAATCTTACAGGTTCCTCAATAAGGCCTTGCTTGCACCAGATGGTTTGGATGAAGATGGGATAATTTGCAGCATGGAAGAAGTTGAAGAAGCAAAGGCTGTACTTCGACTTATTCCGATTTGGGGAACATGTTTGGTATATGGCATTGTGGATGGACAGGCCGCAACGTTCTATACTAAGCAAGGAGCTACGATGGAGAGAACAATTGCGCCAGGCTTTGACATCCCACCTGCTTCACTCCAATCCGTCATTTCACTTGCCGTTCTGGTTTTCCTTCCAATTTATGACCGTGTTATTGTTCCGTTTGCAAGAGCTTTTACTGGTAAACCATCTGGCATAACAATGCTACAAAGGGTAGGAACTGGGATGTTTTTAGCTGTTCTCTCCATGGTATTTGCAGCTCTAGTCGAGATTAAGAGGCTCCAGACTGCACAAGAATATGACCTTGTTGATTCGCCGGGTGTGACTGTCCCAATGAGCGTGTGGTGGCTGTTACCTCAGTACCTCTTGTCTGGAATATCCAATGTTTTCACCATGGTTGGTCTGCAAGAGTTCTTCTATGATCAGGTTCCAATAGAATTAAGAAGTATAGGACTCTCCCTATATCTAAGTATTTTTGGCGTCGGGAGTTTTCTGAGCAGCTTTTTGATCTCCATCATTGAGGAAGCAACCGGTGGGGATGGCAACGATAGCTGGTTTTCAAATAATCTAAACCGGGCTCATCTTGATTACTTTTATTGGTTGCTCACAGCACTCGGTTCAATAGCATTCTTTTTATACTTGTATTTTGCAAGATATTACATTTATAATAAAAATGGGTTAAAATAAAAATTAAAAAACATAAAATTTGAATTGCTCTCTTGTGTAACTGTAATCTGTAAATAATAAAGCAATGCAATTTATGGGTATGTGGACTCAAATATGAATTTCCAATGTGGAACTTGTAAAAGTAGTTATTTATTTGGATGTTATACACAAGATCACAGTTCAAGAATACCATCCTAATGATTTTATACTTCTCGTTTTATTCATCTTCATGAATTTTTAATTACTTGAAAACCTGAGTTGGCTATGGTTACCTCTGGCACCAAATTCACTTTATGTTCTTTAATAAAAGGATCCAAAAGTGTATTAATACACTCTTATGTATTACCTGTTATAAAAAATGATGAAAGGCACTAAAAAATTTATAAACAGTGCCTATTATAAACAGTCTTTCGTGTTTGCCTCCCATCCCACCACGTGACAAGTCCTAAGTATGGGACGTGACAATTTTTTTTGAAAGGTATTTTTTATTTTTGCTTTGTTTTACTTTGTTTGCTTATTCCACTCGCACGAAACACATGTAATACAACTAGTAAATCATTGAAGGCCTTACTGATTTTAGCGGGAAAAAAAAAAAGTAAGACCATGTTTGTTATGTCGGATTGGATTGGATTGAGGGGATCATATTGGATTGAATATGACTGGATTGGAATATTTTCAATCCTATCATGTGTTTGGTAAACTGTCGGATAAAATGTTTAGAAAAGTAATATAATATTTGATAAATTATTAAACTTGACTAAATTAAATATAATATTAAAATTAGTTTGATAAGTTAATTCATCCTAATAATAACATTTATTACACGATTACATAATTCGAATATTATCTCTAAAAAAAATTAAAAGTATTAGCATTCTTAAAAAAAAAAAAAAAAAAAAAGTTCCTGAAAGATTCTCCTTCTCTCTGCTCTTTCTATTTGTTTCCGCCACTTTCTCTCTCTCGATGATACTGTGACAGCAATCAAAGGGGACTGAGGCTGCGGCAACGGAGAATCTCGGTGGAGGCAGCGCCTGAGTTTCGCGGGGAAGGAGGCTCGACATCTGGGTTTAATAGAGGAAGGAGCGCGGTGACCGGGCTTCTCCAGGGTGGGGAGCGGAGCACGAGGTTGATCGAGGGAGATGGAGATCGGGCGGCAACAGAGAGCTTCGGCAACAAAGAATGGGGGGCTGCGATGGACAGCATTCCATTTGGGGGTGAAGGCCGCATGTGATCTGGGCGTGTGCCGACGCGATGGAGAGCTTTGGCGAGCTCCGACGGTGGACATGGCAACCTGCAGCACTGCTTGTGACGAACTCCGATAGACCTCATTCTCGGGCATGGGTGGGTTTGGATGAAGGGATTTTGCGTTTTGCAATATTTTATTCTAATCCAATTCATGGGATTGATAAACCCATGTTTTTTTTAGGGATTTATCTAATGGGAGTGAGATTATTTTTAAACTCTTGGATATATTATTCAATCCAATTCTGCCACCAAACATAAGACCAGGATAAATAATCCTAGTCCTAGTCCTAATCCCATGTAACAAACACACCGTAAAGGTCTTACTTTATTCTTTACTCATATCAGGAATAGCGGCCTTTTACACACTACTTTTGACAAGAAAATTTCCATTTTTTACCAACTGAAAAATATATTTTAGGTGATCTGTGAAATTGATTCTGATTAAAAACAAAATAAAATAATAATTAAAAAAAAAAAAAAAAAAAAAAAAAAACAGATCCAAGTTTCAAACCTACCAATCTACGAGATTGGATTCGTGAGTGTAAGGGGCTAACAAACTAAGGCCCGCTTGGGACAAGTTTTCAAAAGTTTTTTTCAAATATAATTTTGTTATTTTTCTCTAATTTTACTATTTATTTTTCCTAATATTTTTAAAAAATTCAAACTTTAAAAAATTCATAATTTTATTATTTGAAGTTGAAATGAGATGATTTTTTTTTCTCAATTTGCATAGAATTTTGAGACGAATGAAACAAGATCTATATTACTAATTTTTTTTAAACACATTTTAAGTTTTTACATTTTTTCACTCCAAACAGTTTTTTTCACTAAACAAGCATTTATAAAAATCAAACTATCTGCAACCTCTAAAATACCATCTCTAAACATGACACCAAACGGAGCCTAAACACCAAAACAAACTAACTAGACCGTGAAGGTTTAAAAAATATATATAAAACAAACATAGAGGCGATGTGTCAAAGCCTAAAAATGATTCATTACAAGAAAAACAAATAAAATTTTAAACGAACTAGCATAAACCTTGAATTTTGATAGATTTGTAAGGTTAATTTTTGTAATAATAAATATTTTAGCTCAAATTTATTATTTCAACTAGTGTCAAATCAACTTTAAGTGGACGAAATATAACAGAACGAGTGTTTTAACTAACAGTTTATAGTTCGAGAGGTGTAAGCGCCAATTTTCAAATTTTGGTGTAAAGTTACACATATACTAAAATTTTAGGGGGAAAATTTTTTTTTTTGCCTTAAGTGGCCATAATATGAGAAAAAAGATGTTTTTGCTAATGGTTTAAAGCTTGAGTGGGTATTTTTGCTAACCGTTTAAAATTTGAATGGCAAAAGCACCAGTTTTCACAATTTGAGAGGCAAAGTTAAAAGGGTACTAAATTTCAAGGTCCAAAAAAAATTTGTCCTTTGCTTTTATTTAAAAAGTAGACCATGTGCTTTAAAATCCTGCATATTTATATAATCATATGGTATTTCATATAACAATCTATACATTTTTTTTTTTTTTGTCAAACACTTAACTTTGACCTAAAAAATATTCAAAATACCCTTAAAAGAAAAAATTAAAAATTGAGGTTCTTTATATTTTTTATCCTGAGTTTTGTTTTTATTCAGAATTCACACACTGCATTTTGAAGTCGTGCATTTTTATATCATTAGACATCATTTTAAAACATGATTACATAATTTTATCAATCAACACTTAATTTTTAACCTAAAAATATCTAAAATACCTTTAAAATTATTGATTAAAAAAATAATTAAAGAGATTCCAATTTAAATAAAAAAATTAAACAAATTCAATCACATTTGTTAATACACCTTAATCACTTATCTTATTCTTACCTTGTTGTCCCCCTTACTTAAGTATACTTGACCAATCAATCATGTGCAATACGCATGACCCTTTTTTTTTTTTTTTTTGGTGATAAGAAAGAGGTGCAATACACATGACTTAGAAAAATACTAGGGACACTAACTATAATCTCAACTTTTAAATACCAACCTATGTGGCATATGAATTGTCAGTTTTTTATTGGTAAGTGTTTAAAGTATTACCACACTAATTGATTGCATTTACCAATGAAAATATGATACATGAGTTAATACTAAAAAAAATTTAGATTGGAGTTGGTGTCCCTAGCATTACTCCATGACTTATTATGTTAAATTGTTAACTAAACTAGACAGAACGCATTAAATTCTCAATAGTTTAAATAGTTTGAGAGTAATTTAGTTAAAATATAAAAAAAAAATGTTAGAGGTATCAATCATAATCCTAATTTTTGAATTCCTATGCTATCTTCAGTAATATGTCAGTTGTTATTTTTCATTGATATGATTGTCATATCATTAAAAACATGACAAGGCTCGATTACATGAGATACTAGTCAAAAACTAGAATTAAAGTAATTGGGAAAGTTAGTGGTGGGCGTTAGATCGAAACCAACTTTTTTTCAGCATACATCGCCCTATCAAATTATGAAAAAAAAATCCTTTCAAATCGAATCAGTTCAATCCAATTTATTTTACCATCCAATCCAATCCAGTCCTATATCCATTGAATTGGATATTCATATTTTCATAAGAACTTATTAAAACCTACTCAAAAAGGCAAATCACATTTATAGACATCAATTTTATTCTCTATCATCCATTCATCATATAACAATAGACCAAAATTAGGTCCGGCAATTTCGGACATGACACGGTGATACGACATGAGAATGACACGAAATAAATGGGTTTGGATTGCACGTTTAATAATTGGGTCGATATATTTAACACGAAAATAAACATGCTAGAAACGGGCTAACATGGTTAACCCGTTTATGTAAATTGGTCGTAAATGGGCTAGCACGACCTAACTCGTTTAAAGCTCATATATATAAAATTGTTCAATATATATATATATATATATTTAAAAAAAAAACCCTAAAAATAACAGCATATAAAAGCCTAGCCCTAATTCTTTTCTCCTCTTCTCCTCATCAACCGCACACCCTTTTCCAGCTCCCGTAGAAAAATGTGAACTTTAACTCCCTAAGAAAAATAACAGTATACTTGTCTTAATCATTATAGATATTTGATAATTCTAGTTGTTAGTTTTATATGAATATGAATATGATGAGTTTCTTATATTAATGAATTCAGAATTTTAAGTGATTTTTTATCTAAAATTTTCGTGTTAAATGGGTCAAAACTAGTTTCGTGTTAAATGGGTCGTAAACGGGTTTTCGTGTTAAATGGGTCACAAATGGGTTTGTTTTCATGCCAACCCGTCGTGGCCCGTTTAATAATATTATTTGCGTGTCGTGTCGTGTTACACATTTAATAAACGGTATCTGTTCGTGTTCATGTTTATCATGTCGTGCTGTAATCGGGCTGGCTCGAACCCGGCCTACGAACACGAATTACCAGCCCTAACCAAAATCACGCAACTTAGTAAATAAAGTAAAAACTTTAAGTTTGCGTTTGGTTCGCCGGTTGGAGATGAAATTTTTAAGTTGGAATTTGTTGACTTTTCAAAAATTAATTAAAAATTTTATTAATTTTTCAAAAAAAGATAAAAAATGATATGAAAAAGTACAGATTAGTTGGACTTAAACTTAAACGTCAAACTATGCTTAAGTTAAGAAAGCATAATCCTTATCCTAATTAAAAAAACAAACAAGTAGGAAAAAAGATAAACACAAATATATATAAATATAGCCTCACACGATTGGCATGACACGCGCGTCAAGTACAAGCCTCTTCCAATTTGTCAATCTTTTTTGGGTTCTTCAATTACAGCTAAGAATTTCTACAAAAAAAAAAAGAAAAAGAAAAAGAAGATAAAAGGTTAAGCATATGCATGAACCAAAGGAAAACATTTATATTACTCGTCTCTAACGATTCAATTTTTTCCTATGACTCACACACATCAACTTGCTCACAATCATGACAACTGTGGATCTAAAAGCACGACCACCAGTAGAAAATGTGGATTCAGAGACAACTGTGGATACAAATCTAACCAAAACATCTTGTGCTCTAGAAGAAAGAACTTCGTACAATGTATAAAACATAATTAATTTTTTAAATTTAAGTAAATGGATTATATTGGATTTATTGGATTTTCAAAATTTACATCTAATATCCAATCAAATCCAATTGGATAAGTAAAATTACCATCTAAATCCAATCCAATTATATTTAGATATCTTTTTTTTTTTAATTTTTAAATATAGATTGAATTGGCTCGATTGAATGACTAAATCTTGTGTCCACACCCAGAGAAAGGTTTTTTTTTTTTTTGGGTACTTAAGCGTCCACACACCTAGGGAAGGTTATTATCAACTAAAGAATGCAATGACCAATGTGTCGATAAGAAAAAAAAAGAAGTTTGATTATCTTTAGCTTTACATCTTTCTTTATCTTTACCTCTATTAAAAGAGTCCCTTTTCATCTTAGTCCCATTGGTCGTCATGTGTCGGATTTAACATACATCACGTGCATTTAAAGAAAAGCATTTTTGGTTATTTATATATTTATTTTTTGTTATTTACTTTGTTTTGCTTGTATGAATACAAAGATGACATGTTTACTTTGCATCAAAAAGAAATTAAAAGTGAATAATTATTTATTTTCTCACTAAATCATGTGTTTACTGATAAATGTGGAATGATATTTTAATGAGCTCCACATAATGCAAGGAATAAAAAAGGGGAATATTAATCCTTATATCTTATTAATATTAATTCTTTGTGAAAAAAAATAATTATCAAATTCACTTATATATCCTTAATAAATTTCCTTATGCTAAAGGTTTTTTATTATGTAAAAGATATTTTAATAATTACATTAATAAAATTAATATCACTAAGATAATAAATACTATTACAAAGAGGATGGGTAATGAATACTCTCTAAAAGCTAAAATATGCTTTTCCATCGCCTCTCTAATTCTCACGTGACAACTAAATTATCATCCTCACGTGACTGTTTACGATACAGTCCGGTCAACCTCACCTAGCTTCTTCTTTATTTATTTATTATTTATTTTTTGTCTATCCTCCTGCTCATCATTCGCACACTTTCCAAATCAAACAAGAGCACCCCCACAAATTCAATTATTGGCCCATTCGGTGGAAGATAATCCAAAAATATATATATATATATATATATCAATTTCTATTTTTGAACATTCTCATTGCGAATGTTGTTAAGAAGATAATGGCCGACGACGAAACCCCACTTCTCGATTACACCGTCGACGGCGTCGTTGACAACAAAGGCCGGCCTGCCCTGCGCTCCAACTCCGGCGGTTGGAGATCCGCCGGTTTCATCATTGGTAAATTCATGCCCATCATTTTTTTTCTGTTTTTTTTTGGGGAATTTTAAGGTTGAATTAATTGGTATATTTTAGGAGTGGAGGTTGCGGAGAGATTCGCGTATTATGGAATAGAAGCGAACCTGATAAGCTATTTGACTGGGCCGCTCCGACAGTCCACGGCGGCGGCGGCGGCCAACGTCAATGCATGGGCCGGAGCGGCGTCGTTGCTTCCGCTTTTCGGGGCCGTCGTCGCCGATTCTTTTCTTGGCCGCTACCGCACCATCATTCTCGCTAATCTGCTTTACATTCTGGTAATTTCTCCCTTTTCTTATCTTGTCTTTGTTGATTGATACATTCAATCGGGTCCATAGGATTCAAATATCAAATCAAACTAATTGCAAAATTCGCAAAATCGAATGACACTATCGCTGTGATAAGATACTCTGATTTTAGTTTTAGCATCTCTAGTAAATTGCCAAATTTATGTGCCATTGCCAAAGTCTGGCATAACCATTCCCCAATACAATGCTAGTTAATGCGTTTGGTTGCTTATTTGTTTGTGTGTTGACTTTTAATTAGTAATTAAACAATGCCATTTTTAAGTTATTTAAGAATTTAAAATGTTTTAAGAGCCGGCCCTAAGAAAAATAAGAGTGACTGAGAGAGATAAAAGAAAGTGTTTTGGCCCGAGGTTCGGCGCATCGTCGTGCCTCTGGTCATCAAATTTAATCTACAAATTGTCTCAGATGCTGCGTAGGGTTCGTGCCATTTGTGGAGGGAGAGGGATATCTTATCAAAGCTATGAATGGGGTTGGGTTATTGTCGGTGGTGAGGCATTTTTTAGTGTGTTGGTCATCATCTCAGTCTGCTTTTTGGAGGTTTTGGTTTGCGGGAGGAGGCGAGTCATTTGGTGGTGCGTGTATTGGTTTTTTCCGCCGTTGGAGACCTGTGTTTGCCAAGTGCTTGCCTTTTCTGCCATTTTTCTTCCGCTGGTGTTGAGGGCCTCGCTCTCCTTGGTGTTTTGATGATTTGATTGTAGTTTTAGTCATTTTTGGTTTATAATAACGGTGGTTTTTACCCCGATTAGTCTAGGTATTTATCTTATCTTTTTTCTTTCTTTTTTTTTTTTCCTAGTATTTGATTTTGTTTCTCTTTATCAAGATCTGTTTCTTTGCAGTTGTTTGTGTGGCCTTTATGCTACTGATTTCTTGTCATTGGTTGATTGGATATTTCCGTCAATTGTAGAGGATTTGCTAAAGAGCCATATGTGTGCTTGATATTTTGTGTACCTTTTTGGGTGTCTTCCCTTCATGAAGTTTGATACACATTTCTCCTTGTGCGCTATTCGGATTTACTGATGGAACCGATTGTCTATAGGTGTCAATTTTCTGTTATAAGAGGCTTTGTGTGTGAATTGGTGATTGTATTGCCTTTCATATTTGAAGTACAATTTCCATTAAAAAAAAAAGAATTTAAAATGTTTCTTAAATAACTTAAAAATGGCATTTTCAAATAGGTCATTTTCACACATTTTTGTCATTAGCCTTTGCATAGGAGGTGGTGTTGGTGGCCTTTAGTACAGGCCCCTACTTTCTTTCTTAATTGGGGAATTTACTGTTAGATGCTAAATGATTATTGTCTTACGTTCTGGGAGTTAAAGTTCAACATATTCATAGGGATGGCAATTCCGCTGCTCATGGTCTTGCTCACCCTCACTCTGGTCTTTGGCTTGATGAGGAACTCATTTAGTTAGCCGAAATGCCACAGCCAATTCTGTTTGTTCGTACTTGCTGGGATGAATCATTCATGACAGAGTGTTTTATCTCAAATGAGACAAATAAAAAAGAGTTGGAAATGACTGTATGAGTTGTGGTAGAAGCAAGGCTATAAGTGAATATTAAAAATAGACTACGAGTTTGATTTTTTTTTTCTACAGTGAAAGCTCGGGATTATGGAATGTTGTCAGTTCAGGTGATGTGTCATGAGTTGACTCTAATTTTAAGAACCAAGACAATGAAGTCGCCGAAAGCTCCACAGGATAAAAATTCCTGAAACATAACAGGAGACAAATATAACATCCAAATTAATGTCGTAATTCGCTCTGGTTATACTGTTTTTTAATCAGATTAATTGACTGAAAATCCTAAATCCAATATATTTAAGTTAGATTAATTGACTGAAAATCCTAAATCCAATATATTTAAGTTTCTAATATGTTTCTACTCCATGTACTTGGATCTCTCTCTCTCTCTCTCTTTCTGTCTCTGCTCTTGCATTAGACGTTTTTGTCTATTTGTTGGAAATGATACTGATTAGGTTATCCCTAATTAAAATGAATTGCAGGCACTGGCTTTGTTGTCTCTATCTGCCAGTCTGCCTTCTCTTGGTGCTTCTGATTGCCAAACCAACAAAATCATGTCGTGTTTTCCTTCTCAAATCCAAGTAATACTATTCTTCTTTTCTCTATATGTAGTAGCGGTTGCACAGAGCGGACACAAGCCTTGTGTTCAGGCTTTTGGGGCCGATCAATTCGATGGACGAGATCCAGAGGAGTGCAAAGCCCGAAGCTCATTTTTTAATTGGTGGATCTTTGGTATATGCTTAGGTTTTTTGGTGACTATCACAATTTTAAGCTATGTACAAGATAACATCAGTTGGGCTCTGGGGTTTGGAATCCCTTGCATCGCAATGATTCTTGGTCTGGTTGTTTTCTTGTTTGGAACTAGAACTTACAGGTATAGCGTAAAGCGGGATGACAAAAACGCATTTGTGCGTACCGGTAGGGTGTTTTTTACAGCATTTAGGAACCGGCACACAAGCTCATCAGCAATAGCCACTAAAGGGGAATCACGCGGAGCCATGCCTCGTGAAAGCTATGAGCAATTCAAGTAAGTGATTAACCTTTGTGATTAGGGAGAAGGAAGAGCAACATTTGTTAACACTATTGAAATGTTAAAGCCCAATACAGGCTTCTTAAAGCTGCTTTTTAACATGTTATTTTTAGACCAATGGGTATCCATTGTATCATTTTGGTCCCTGCCATTCACTTCTAGAGGTCTATCTACCCCAATGTTTTTGAAATGTACAATTTTGATCGCTTTGTCAATAAGCTGTTTATTTTGACATACAGTGTAGCATCAGAACAGGGAAAAAAAAAAGTAGATTTGAAAAAATAAAAACAAAAAACAGATATGGACTTGGAGGCATGACCAGAAAAACAGGTATTACTAGCCTTCTAATTCACCTTCTTATGACGCCTCGCATAAGTGTATCTAACATTCGGCTTATCCGAGTGAACAAGAACCCCGTGATATAAATTATCCTTGTCGGATATGCTATTTATATACTGGTAATTGTTCAAGGATGCACGGTTACCCTTGCCGTAGTTGCCAACTCAACTACCATTGAACTACCATTCTCTTCATAGTAAAATGCAACCCTTGATTTATTTTACAGTAACCTTATGCTATAAATTCTAAGTTTCTCTCAATTAATACGGCTCCTGTAATCTTACAGGTTCCTCAACAAAGCCTTAACTGCACCAGATGGCTGGAATGAAGAAGGGACGGTTTGCAGCATGGATGAAGTTGAAGAAGCAAAGGCCGTACTTCGACTTTTTCCGATTTGGGGAACATGCTTGGTGTATGGCATTGTGTATGGACAGACCACAACCTTCTATACCAAGCAAGGAGCTACGATGGATAGAACGATTGTGCCAGGCTTCGACATCCCACCTGCTTCACTTCAATCTTTCATTTCGCTTGGCATTCTTGTCTTCATTCCAATTTATGACCGTGCTATTGTTCCGGTTGCGAGAGCTTTCACTGGTAAACCATCTGGAATAACAATGCTACAGAGAATAGGAACGGGGATAATTTTATCTATTGTCTCCATGGTAATTGCAGCTCTAGTCGAGATAAAGAGGCTTCAGATGGCACGCGAATATGACGTTGTTGATACGCCGGTTGTGACTATCCCAATGAGCGTGTGGTGGTTGGTACCTCAGTATCTCATGCTTGGAATATCTGAAGTTTTCACCGTTGTCGGTCTGCAAGAGTTCTTCTATGATCAGGTCCCAAAAGAACTAAAGAGTGTAGGACTCGCTCTCTATCTCAGTATTATTGGTGTGGGAAGTTTCCTGAGCAGCCTTTTGATCTCCATTATCGAGGAAGCAACCGGTGGGGATGGCCGAGATAGCTGGTTTTCAAATAATCTAAACCGGGCTCATCTTGATTACTACTATTGGCTGCTCACTGCCCTCAGTTCAGTAGCACTGTTGTTTTACTTGTATTTCGCAAAATCTTACATTTATAATAAAAAGGGATAGAAATGAGAAATAATAAATAAATAAATAAATACGAAGAAAAAAATTGCTCTGTTGTGTATCTGCAGTCTGTAAATGAGGTCTCAGAAATGTAAGTTTCAATTGCTGTATCTGTAAAGATCAATTGTTCGATTTTTCTCAAGTGGCTGTGAGTGTCGTGTTGCTATTGCATTGGATGTGCTAGAGTTTTAAACTGATTTATAATTTTCTCATTTAATCCATTTTCAGGAAGTATTAATCAAATTTCCCAACATCGGACCTGGACTAATTTCACGCAGTTTACGGTCTAAAGAACATGAATGTATTAAGGGGAAAGCACTTGAAAGATTCAAATTTAGAGACTTTTATCGACATGACACAAAAATGAGGTACCACTAGACTAATATGGCACAAATCATACACTAGTAAAAATACAGTTTGTGTCATGTGGGGAAAGAGGAATACTGTTATAGGACTGGCCTTTTTGTAATTGTGCTTAACAATTTTGTTAGAACTTAATAACTTCTTTTCCTCTTCCTCCTACATCTAATGCCACTTTCTATTTGCAGTAAATAATTATCGAGGAAAGTTTAGTATCGAAATGCTAATAATGCCTTGCTTAATTATTTAACTAAAATGAAATGTGTTTTTGGGAATACTATTAGAATGGAGATGGATGGTAGTATATGCCCAGTGAAGATGATGTTATGAAGTGAAGCAATTGAGCACAGCTATCGGCTTACGTATGAACCCACAATAGTACATTATGTTGACAATTATGTTGACAATATTACAGTTTTTCTAAGCCTTTTGTTAATAAATATACCAAATCGGTAAATAGCAATTGGTACCGGAGTCAACCCACCACGTTACAGGTTGAAATAAAACTAGTTGTATTATAGACTAGATTAAGATGCAATGGTGGCTGATGAAGTCATCAAACCATGTCAAGTATGGGATTGGACGTATTATGGACTATGATTTTGGGATCCTCATTATTGATTATAGAAGGCAGGACCCGCGGAATCACCAAACTGAGAACATAGACATGATGGCTGCTAGATACTTAGATATCTCACAAAGTATGATTATAAAAATTATTGATGAGTTTATAATCCCTCTGAGTCGTTTTCTCTTACAAATAGTGGATTACAAGGATGAGTTTTAGGTTCTAACGCTCTTTTTATGTATGATTCATTTTAAAGACGTTAGCTCATTTGGAAATAAAAGCAAAGTGAGCATTTTAATATAATTTTGGTCTTGCAGTTTTCCTTACATAGCAACATTGAAAGGTACATGTTTATCTTATTTGCTTATATAATTGTCACTGGATTTTCTTACAATCAATAAGGTCTATAAGGATTTGAAGTCTGTAACAATTTTAATTATAGTCGAACGAAAAGGCTATGGATGCTGATGTAAAATGGTAATTAAAAAATTTGTTCTGTTGAGCACGAATCGCCAATGTTGTCTTTGATTTATTAGCAAGTTATATATATTTTTGAGGAATTTATTAGCAAGACTTTTCTTTTATAAAGTAAGTGGAAAGCAACATGAGCTGGCATGCAATTACTAATTTATATTTGATCATTTATGCACGTACCATGAATGCATGCACCAAATTATACATTTAGGGGGCGTTTGGCTCGTTGGTTTAACTCCAACTAAATGTACTTTTTTATCTCAATTTTTATCTTTTTCTAAAAAGTCAACAAAATTTATAACTAATTTTTAAAAAGTCAACCAACTCAAATTTAAAAATTTCAACTCAAACCGTTTTACCAAACGCACCATTAGATTTATTCATGCATGAATCATGCTTCATCAGTGTGTGTGTGTGTGTGGCGGCTAATTAAACATCACTTCATTTAGCAGTAGAAATTTTGCTTTTTTTTCTGTCGCTTTTCAAACACATTTCGATATCATGACATACAAATGCGATATATAGATGGAGAGGAACTTTTGACTTAATTTCATATAAAAATGTAGAGAACTGTAAAATGTTAATAGCTTAGGAAACGTAAGACACTAAAAATGTTGAAAGTATTACTAATTTAATTAGTCTAACAAATAGGTTATTGTTTATTTATTATTTAGTACTCATTTTCTCAAGGTTATTAATTTGATTTTCTTATGGAAGGGCCTAAAATTTTGATAACGAATAATGTCACATTATGGTGACAAATATATAAACACATATTTTTTAACATGTTCAAAGAATTGTGACGAATGTTATAGGTAGGTTGCTTATTTTTATTCATTGTACAAGTTGTGTGCGTTCTTCCCCTAAAAAAATGGTACTTTTTCTCCTTTTTTTTTTTTTTTTTTTTTCATTTTTATGAGACTTAAAAACAGAACATTGTCAGTTTTCAAACTTGTAGTCGACTCCTCTTAATGCCATTCCCACCCGTCTAACTCAATGGGGCCAAAAAGTGGTCCTTTCTTATAGAGATACAACATATATATATATATATATATATATCAAGATGTTATATCTCTATATATATGCACAATTTTAGATGGGATTGAAACTTGAAAAAAAAATAAATAAATAAAGAACTTAATAAGGATTAATCATTGTAGTTATTTTGTACAAATGAAGAGAGGATAGGGTCATATATTGGTCATTGCTGAGCCATCGCGCCTGTTTATTTCATAGGTTCATTTCATTTCATCCATTCTCATACTAAAAAACGTGATTGGCTGCACAAGTTAGGTATACATTTTAATTTAATTTCAGTTTGGAACTAAAACATTTGGCCCCATTTTCAAAATGACATTCCCTTATTCCACATTTTTCTAGACCTTATTGTACAGTAACATTTTATATATTCAGTTATTATTATTGTTTGTTTCAAGGTATTTATTAGTTAATACAATTGATCACTACGGCGTTATTTTTGGTTTAGCCTCTCAAAGGAAATTGCTAAAAAAAAAAAAAAAAAAAAACTAAATTATCCACAACTTGAAAAACTAAATATTAGTAAAAAATTTAAGGTACGTACAATACAACAAAAGAATAGCTTATTAGTTATTAGATCTTGTTTTATTACCCTAATAATTGGAAGATACAAAGTCTGCATAATATACAACATTTGAATAAGGGACCTTTGTAGTAGTCATTCACAGGTACCGGTAGTACATGTTTTTAAATGTTAGCCGGCCCTGATAGAAGCGTTCAGATACACATATATTACCAATGCAATAAGGTAAATTTTTTTGTACCCCGCCACAAATTTCAAATTTAAACTTACTTAATTAGCTACAGATTCTTACAAATTTTTTGCGTGTGCTCGGCTTAGAGAAATGGGCAGCTTCTCTAGCTTCATTGCTTAAATATGTATGCATATTCTCTCTTCCATTACTTTGCCCTCTTCACTTACTCCCTAACATCTTGTGCACAAGTTCATGAAAAAAGAAAGAACCCCCAAACCTTTGTTCAATTCGACCATCGGAGCCACCTTATAAGAGCGATCCAATACCGAAAAATCTCCACTCAAACCCGAAGCTCGGCCGCTAATTGAGCACTGCCATTGCGGCCATGTTCTTCATCACTCCTTCCTTCAAACTTGGTGTACTTGTACCACTTGGCGCACACAAAGTACACCACGAGATCGACAGTCGTCAAAGCCGCCAAGAGAAAGTAAAACCTCTCCAAGTGGCCCATGTTGAGGTTTCCCGGGATCCAACCGGGCAAATCATCTCTAGTTGAGATTTTCATGACAATTGTCACCAACAAGCTACTCACATAATTCCCAAGCGATATAGAAGTCATGCAAAGTGCACTCCCAAAGCTCTTCAAGCCGTCCGGGGCTTGTCCGTTAAAGAACTCCAACTGCCCAACATACATGAAAACCTCAGAAGCTCCTATGAGAACATACTGAGGAATTTGCCAGAAAATGCTTAGAGAGCTAGGGCTGCCATGACCAGAACCACCACCCTCATGTTCAACTGCATACTTCAACCTGAAACACTCGACAACTCCGGCTGATACCATTGCCAATATGGCTATGACAAGGCCAATCCCCATGCGCTGCAGCTCGGTAAGCCCTCTGGGGTTTCTCGTGAGGCGGGCGACCAAAGGGTCAAGGACTCGGCGGAAGAGGAAGATGAAGGCGGCGACGCTGAGGATGTCAAAGCTCGACATGCTCGCGGGGGGGATGTGGAAGCCCGAGACCGTGGTCTTCATGGCGGCGCCTTGCTCCACGAAGAGGGAAGCCATTTGGGTGAACACCACGGAGTAGAGAATAGTGCAGAGCCAAATGGGGAGTAGTCTTAGGATGCATTTCACTTCTTCAACTTGTGTCACTGTGCATAGACGCCATGGATTCTTCTTCCCCGTTTGGTTGAGCTCTTTCTCTGTGAGGACTGCAGCCCTATCCAAAAATCTGAAGACAAAACACGACTAAATATTATTAAGTTAATTAAACTTAATTAGTGAACTATTGGTACGTTTAACCCCACTAACACATAATAAAAGAAAGAAGGAATCAAAATAATATTCTTTTTCCAATCCAACAACATTAGCACTACAAAAAGTTTGGCTTCCATCCACGTAAGGCAAACGTGTGACCGAAAAAGCAAAGGAACAATATTTTAAAGGGCTTTAATGTTTAGTGCTACTAAAAGTTGCGCCAGTGTTTGTCAAATGTCATTTTTATGTTGTTTTTATATTCTCTTGGCTAAAAAGCAATTATATATGTATATGTGTGTGTGTATGTGTTTTGTAGTGACTTTTTGTTAGTTGATGGAAATTGAAAAACAGATCTTAATGAGAAATTAATAAAAGTTCTTTTTATTTTTAATTTTTTTTTTGGTTGGCTGAAAATTAGGACACTTACTTGAATCCTTCAGTGTGGAGCATATTTCTAGCACCATTTTGAGAGGACTCTTTTTTATCATCATCCTCAAACAGATTCCCGCCACCTGGCGTCATCTCGACCTTCCATTTTCTCGCTGCAGCGACGACTACTTGACAAAACCTAGAAAGCGGGTTGCCCTTTGGGCTGAAGTGCCGGTATCTTGGGGTACCACAAAGGAACAAGATCAATGCCAAGGTAGCTGACCCGGCAGATGCCCAAAACCCTAGTGCCCACATCCCTTTGTCCTCATAATATCCCAAGATTGTGTTTGAAAAGAGAGAGCCAAGATTTAAGGCCAAGTAGAAGTAGCTGAAAAAAGCTATCTTTGAGAGCCCTTCTTTGGGGTCCTCCTCATCAAACTGGTCTGCCCCAAATGTGGCTATGTTTGGTTGATACCCTCCGTTTCCTAGGGCAATCAGATATATCGAGAAGTAGAACAATGCGGTCGCAATCGACGAATGATGTCCACAAGGAGACTCTCCATCACCACACCCTCTAGGCTTGAGTAAGAATATGTATGACGTTAGTGATAACGATGCCAAACCCTGCATATATGTGAAAAAAAAAAAAAAAATCCACCATTATGAAGTGTTTCTATCTACAATTAATTATTCGACACAACATATGATATGTCTAAAATTGTTATATCTCTTAAAAGAGCAGTTTTATCTGTCTAAGTAGAAACACTGTATAGATGTGTCAAGGCTTTATAAGTTCTAAAACACTTCTTTTTTGGCATCTTTTAACATAAAATTTAAGATCTATTTACAAATGTGAACTTAAAAAAGGTAGGTTTCTAAATAGAAATGGATTTACGTAGGATTCTTTATCGCAAAAAAAATAAAAATAAAAATGAGGGCACATTAAATGGGATTACATTAATCACGAAATTTATAGTAAATAGTATATATTGTTTTTAATAATTTAAGTTAATAGCAAGGTTTTAAAATATTTGAAGTAAATAGTCAATTTACTAGGCAAGTAGAAAATTTATTAGATACATTTGTTATGACGTAAATTAAATAATTTATCTGCTAAATTTGTTTTTTACTATTATTTATTTCAAATATTTTAAAAATCTGTTATTTACTTTAATTATTCTATAAAAACTCCTATTTACTCCGTACTCTATATCAATTATTGACCGATCTCATCATGGGACCTACGTATATACCTAATATTAATGTCATAACAAGAATAATATAAATATTAAATAAGTGGTAAGGACAATTAATAATTGATAATTGGTTTGGTCGTGGTGAGTAGTAGTAGTGGAGACTTACAAGGACAAAGATGGCTTGGAAGATAGCGCAAGTCTTGAACCTGCCCCAGTAGGAATCACTGAGGAAGGCGCCAACTAGTGAGAAAAGGTAAACCGTTCCTGTCCATTTGCTTACATTATTTGCAGCTTCTGCATTGTCCTGCCCCAGCACCTTTGTCAAGAACAACACCAAGTTCACTCCCACCCCAAAGAATGCCAACGTTGCCAACCCTTGATTCACTGCAAAATTAATATTAATTAATTCTGCATCTTTTTCAGTGATAAAGTCATGAATTTTTATTATTATTTTTTTTTTATAAATAATTTAAGAGCATGAATTGAATCACAATTTTCAACTAAAATAGTAGTGTAACTTTTTATTGTTTATTTATGGTTAATAAAACTGGGAGTTTTGTAATAGATCATCAATATGGTTGTTTTTTTGATTTGTTTTGTGTATTTTTCTGGTTTTAAATATAAGTATACTAATTATCAACTTTTACAGTATAACTGAAACTTTTCTAAAACTTCAAAACAAATATTGCAATTTGAAAATTTCAGGAAAATTAAGAAAATAATTGTAGAACTTTTTATTTTACAGTAATGGAGCTCCTTGGGTCAGAGGAATTGCTACTCTCCGACCAAGGTAGCTCCGCCACTACTTTTGCCTTGTCAATACGAAATGTAAAAGTACCAAAACTGGTCCAATAATATTGAAACATGTGTCATGATAAAGTGATAAATCAAAAGAAGAAAATATGATATAATAATTATAGTAAATTTCATTATCATGCATGGTGCAAGAATGACAGCTCTATGTCTTACCCCACAAAAAAAAAAAAAAAAAAGGAAAAGCGAAGCAGAAGAATGACAGCTCTATGATGCTTAACAAGTTAATATTACCGATGCAAGTGATTAGTGATTAATAGGGAGAAATATAAGTCATGCATTTGATTAGTTGGTGATCATTGTAGGGAGCAACATATGTATATATTATAAAAATATGTAGAGGCAACATAAGATCATGTTGCATGAACGGAGCTCATAATTATCTGGGATCCAGCTGCCCAAAAATGAATAAACAAACAAACAAATAAACAAACAGTCAAATAAATAAATAAATAAAACTACCTAATAAAGATTGTGTCTTTAGTACCCAAATATTCCAACTTTCAAATTTTAATTGCTTAGAAATACATGGTACTCTTGATATGCAATAATAATAAGGGAGAAAAAAGTATAAATAGCAATTTTTAATAAATAATTGAAAATAAATATCATATTTTAAAAATATGTAAAACAAATAACAAATTTACTTGGTAAATAATTTATTTAACTAGTACAAATAAATAGTTTAGTTGTTAGAAGTACTTATCATAAATATATGTTATATGTGCCATAAGTTTGCTATTTAATTACCTAGTAAATATGCTATCTAATTACTTCAAAATATTTCAAAATCTTGCTATTTACTTTAATTATTTTCGTAAAAACGAAAGAGCCCAACTTGAAATGATGTTTATGCCCATACTTGCATATGGTGCTCTTAATTAAGGGAAGGTAAGGATCCTAGCTAACGAAGTGAAAGTTCGAAACATACCAAGAATAAGAATCCCAGACACCCAAGATCCAGTCCTCCCTCGATCAGCCTGTTGGCCATGCCTATCAACGCTTCCATCCTTGGTGTACACTTCTAGTACTTCCTTCTTTTGCTTCTTGGTCGTTATCTCCTCTGCAATCTCATACTCCTGCTCAAACCATGCCATGCACATATTTTTATTTTATTATTAATTATCTCTGTAGATATATATATATATATATATATATAGTACTGGCTAATTTTTCAGAATGTTGAGTTTTTTTTTAAAAAAATATATATATGGAGAGGAGGAGCTAATTCCCCCACTCAATTTGATTTATTTATTTTTTAAATAAAAGGAAAAAAAATAGAAAGAAAAATAAAAGAAGTTCAGAAAAATAATATGTTGGGCTTTTACATTTTGTTTCCGAAACATGTATATTATCAAACAGACACTGACATGTACAGGCACAGAAAACACCTTTACTATTTCAACAGCACGTGAAAAGGGGTGCATCTATTAGTAATATCTAGGTCCATCGTCATGATCCTGAAATCACAAAGGTGTTTTTCCTTTTCTTTTTTATTTTTTTTTTGTCAATTGCTAATATCTATAGCTATATATATAATCTGACTCAACCATACTTATGCTCTTTTCTTTTTTTAAGAAAAATATGTTTGCATACACACACATACGTATATAGGTATCATACTTCAAAAACACACGATCTCTGCATTACATAATAGATACACGAGCCGATCTGCACTTCTTTTCGCAGTAACACTCTCCAACGTCTTTACCATATTTACATATGTATTAAAAATATATATATATATATATATACATATATAGACATGTGTTCACTCATGTTTACGTATATTTGTTAGGGAGATAAAAATAAATAAATAAATAACGCTTCCTCTTTTGTTCATTTCTTTCTAGATAGAAAAGTAGTAGAATTCCGAAATATACCTGTGCTTTGCAAACATTCAAGCAAGCCATTATGAGCCCTCTAGCTAGAACAGCTATGATATGAAGAACGAAAAAAATAAATTATGACAAGATAAGAGGATATTTGAGTTCAAGAGAGCTAGAAGCAAGGAAGGCACCTTGAGAAGAAGAAGAAATATTATTAGTGGAAATAATGAGAAAGAGAGGCCTAGAGCATGAGGTATATATAGAGGAATGGCAAGATTTATTGGACGGCTGAGATTGCGTGTGGGAGGTGAAGAGAAGGAGACCTCCCTAGCTAGAGCCAAAAGTCATATATAGTACAATAATTATTTTGATTTCACGAGAAGAATGAGGAATTAGAAGGAAACATAAACAACAACAATGTTTCGAATAAGAATATTAATAATTTTGGAGGATTAAAATAATGAAAATATTGGGAGACATCGGACAAGAGGAAAAAAAAAAAAAAGAGAGATTAAAACCGTGGTAATGTTGGATTACAGTCAGAGTTGTACTCGAGACTCCAATTTGGTCAAACTGCAGCTGTCTCTTAGTCTTTTCAGTCTATTGGGATCTATCCACTTATTTTGTGTGGGTTGTGCTTTGGTTGTCTTTGATTTTGACACATTTGACAGGTTCTCTCTCCCTCTCTCTCTCTCTCTCTCTCTCGAAAATAATATCATGGTACTACTATGTATTTTGTTGAATTTCTTAATTGATGTTTCTTTTATTTTTTCTTTTTTAATTTAATATATATTTTTTTAATGAAATCAGATATGTCCTCATGTTACATAAGTATTTTTTATTTTAAAAATAATCTTTCTCATTATTTTTTTTTCTTTTTTGTTTTTTGTACTTATTTATAAAGAAGTTGATTTGGAGTTTTTGTTTTAACGGACATAAAGATACTTTGTCTAAAAATTAATGCGAGATATTTTAGTTGTATAATTATTTTTTTTTCCAGGTACAAAGTACCAATTTTTTTTTTTTTTTTTAAATAGAACTAACGTACCAATCTACCACTAACAAGGTAGTGCAACAATTAACCAGCGAAAAAAGGAAAAAAAAAAAAAAGGATAGTGCAACAATTAAGATATATTGTCTATATTTAAATTCTTTTCTAAACAGAATAAGTTTAACGTTAGATATTTTAGAGCCTTACTTTAAGATCCTTACCCCAGTTAATAGACAGTGTGACACTAAACTTAAGATAACGATGAAACTGAACCAATTATATCATATCTTTTTTTTTTTAATGGAATTAGTGCATGCATCTTGGGATTTTTGTTATAAACGAAAGAAATAGAAATAAAAAGACACATCAATGGTTCTTGTTTTCAAGAAAAAAAAAAAAAAAAAACTCCCCACTAATTCAGATGTAACTATATATTTTTTTAATGTTTTTTTAAACAAATCAGATTGTCAACCTTTATTTTGATGTGATTATGATATACTAATAATTTTTATTGGGAGATTTAATAATAATCATATTTAAAAGCACACACTTGTATAAAAAAAAAAAATGCACACTGTCACTAAATTCACATTTTTATGTTGAGTTCCATTTTTATTTTCTTCTATTTTATTTAAGTGGGAGATATGTGAATCTCATATGGGGCCAATGAGAACAGACTAACCAGACATAAATATTCCTAGTCGTTTGTCCATATTTGTGGACGTATGGCTCCTTTTTTTGGTGGCTTATTTTGACCTCGTGGATCGCAAATAATGCTCCTCCACAGCAGCCGCTTTGGGCTTAATTACTGGCCGATTGAGTGGTAGCTAAGCTATTTATTATTAGTTAATTTACAATAAAAAGAGAAGTGCTTTCCAGTGTGATAAAAGAGTGCTTACCACTCTTATTGTAAAGTGCTTACCAGTGTGGTAAAAGAGTGCTTACCACTTTTATTTTTAATCTTTTTTTTTTTTTTTTGTTTCGTTTTTTAAATATTGGTCTCCCAATGTATTAGAGGATAAACCTAGTTATCATCATGTTAATTTTGTATGAAATGTTAAGAGCGATTATAGAAGGTTCGTTAGTAGCCATCAATGCAGTCATGTTGGAGGTCAATATAGCCATCCCATATTAATTATATATATATATATTGGAATGTGTTAAAAGTGTGCTTTTATGGATTAGATATATATAGAGAAAATTATGCTCAAGTTCCAAGCGAATATTTTTTTGATTGCCTTGCAGACCTTTGTGCTCGCTTGGATGCATGTTTAGAATGGTTTTGTTCTGGATATGAAAATAGAAAAGGAAAGTTTTTTAGAACTAGAACCGTTTTTAAAAATTATGTTTGATCACTTTTATAAGAAACTATATTTCCAAAAGCATGTATCGAGCATATAAAAAACTAAAAATAAAAGTGAGAAATGAAAAATGATTGCGTAGAGTACTTTCTCCTATTTTCTTAACAAAATATGTGTTGAGAAACACATAAGATTGAAAGATTTTCTCTATCTTAGAAGTATCTAATGTGTGCGAGAGAAAATGTTACGATGAAATTTGCGGCAATAAATTTGATAGTACTCTAAAATCATATCACAAGTTTTTATAATTTGTTAACGCTAAAGTAACTAATAGTTTATAATGATTCGTGAAGTTTTTTGTACTATACTGAAAGTAATCCTAAAAATTAATATGTATCCATATTTATAATGTTTCGTCACCAATCTATTCAGTTTTTGTTGAATTTGTGAGTAGTTTGGCAAGATATTGAATAACAAGATTCTTTGATAACTTTTGTTTGCTTTAGGCACTTGATTTTGATGTTGTCAAACTCAAATTAAAAATAGTCCAAAATTACAAAAAATTATCTGCCACGCTATATGATTATATTTTGTTGTATTACGTAGTTTGGCAAAGCATTAAACAATAAGATTCTTATTTGACAATTTTGATTGCTTTAGGTACTAGACGTTTGAAAAGTGAAAGTCCTGGCGTAAGCACATTTCCAAGTTCCAAATTCCAAATCAAACCATAAATTTCGCTCAAGTCTTTTGAACTAATTAGTTGTTTTTTTTTTTTGTGGCCTTTTTTTAAATCCTAATTAGTTGTTTCATTTGTTTAATACCTTTACTATATTAATTTATAGTGATGATGTGTTAAGATCTGAAAAATGTGGTACGCCTATTAAATCCCTAAAAAATGTTGCACTAAATGCATCCAAATTAGATTGCGACTAGTTGACTGTTTACACGGAATAATTAAAATAAACATACCAAATGATGCGTGTTTGCCACTTAATAATTAATTAAAAGAGACAATTTCGTCTGGGACTTCCTGAAGGTACATACATATATATAGTAATATATATATATATATTGATTAAATAGGATGGTTTAGACAATTACAACCATACGTACCCCAAAAGAATATCGTTTTTATTTTATCACATGTTACTTATTTTTCGGGTAAGTTAAACAACAGATCGAACTTAGGAGGGAAAAAGAATGACACATAAAATATGAATGATATTCACTAGACCTAAACCTTTGTTTTTTTTTTTTAAATAATAAATCTAGACCTAAACTTTTTATCTTTATGTACCCACTTCTTTTATATGTAACATCATCCCTACAGGGGATAGAATATTATTTGCAACAAGATCATCAAATTAAAACTATACAAAATGATACGACTCAACTCACCTAATGACCAACAAAAATCTTGAATATCTTATCAAAAAAGAACAAAATTCTTAAGTATATATACTAAAGACATGCTTTAATTTCGAAATAGCTGCATTTTACTTTTTTGCTAAGCAAAATAAATAAATAAATAAGAGGGAGGGGGCAATGGTAGAGACATAAATTTTTTTAGGGGGGTATGAATTACATTAAATTTTGAATCAAAAAAATTGTTCGATTTTATGTCCTTTTTTTTTCTTACACAAAAACTTTGTATTCTAATTTATTTAGGCTTTTTTAAAAAAAAAATCCAAACTTGTGAATTTGAATAGTAGTGTAGATGCCCAAAACACAAAGAAGAAAGAGCTCCAAAGGACAACAAAAATCAAACGGTTGTTTACAAACTTCACATAAAATGAAAAGAAAACTTGAACGGTAAAGGGGGTGCTGAATTTTGTATTACCAAAACAAAATGAAAGGAGAATGGAAAGCTAATTTGTGCAGCCAAACGTGTTTTTGAGTTTGAAAATGGATTGAATGAAATCAACCTACGCAACAAAATAAATAGGCACTTGAGATTCCAAGTAAGAAGATCTAGATAGTTCTGATTTATAATTACGCACAAACAATTTAAGAAACAAAAACATGAGAATTTTGAACCGACAAGATATTCAAATATAGATGCGAAACCTGTTGGATCTTATTCAGCTGGTGTAAGGACAATAATTTGGATAGGAGCTCTCAAATTCAAAATTTATCATCGTTTTTATTTTTATTTAATAAGTGAGATCTGTACATCAAACGTCTCATTTCGTATTGATATATAGAGATGACAAACTGAGGTTCATATGAAAAACTTTTCTTGAAATTTCTTTCCCAAAATGAATTTTCCTTAAAAAGTTTCTTCCAAAATAAAATCTACTCTCCCAAAATTGAGTTCTTTTCCAGCAAAAATTGAGGAATTAATAGTCGAATTTACCTCATCCCTTCTACGTGTGAAGGATAGTGACAATTTTCTGCATTCCAACAACCTAAAGTAATCTACTTTTAGCTGCCCAATTACCTTTAAAACAAGTGAACTTTTGTGACCGAAAAATGCTTTAATATTCAAACTTGTTATTTTGTTTTCTGTATACGACACTTTCTTATGTGCAAGTTGGGATTTTAATTTATCATACCAAAATGCCCTTCTAAGAGGAATTCATGTTTGTTGATGCAAATGACTTTGGTTCAACGTCAAGATGACAAATAAAAGCCAAGACAAATGCCATGCTTTGAAGAGAAAGATAGAAAGGTAAGAAAAGTTTGGGGAGGGTCTAAAGCAAACAAAGTTACTTTCTTCAGCAAAATGCCAACTAAGTAGGTTAGACTCCAAATCCAAATTCCCTTTCAAAACTTAAAAAGTAATAGGTGGCGGAAAAAGTGAAAAGCAATTGCTCTTATTTGAGTACAGCTTTTTTCTACCTAACTCTTTTGTATCGCTTATCACATTTTTAGGGGATGTATCATTCGTCAACCCCACACACGCACGCACACATATATACATATATGGTTAAGCAGACGTAACTATCTGTTTCTTGAAAAAATATTTTCTTTATATCATGATGATAATCCGTATCTGCTGTGTCACTATGAGCAAGTTGCACATTTTGGAGCTTGCTGGCCGGCTTTCATCAACTTCTTGGATAAGTATTATTTGACTTCTGACATATATAAAATTTTGATTATTAATCTTGGAGCTGAAGGAAGTTTAACTTGCTGTAATTTGAAAAAAACAAAAAACAAAAAACAAAAAACAAAAAACAAAAAACAAAAAACAAAAAAGCACAAGGATTATATACTATAGATCGTAGAAAATAATTTTTCTAAAAAAATAAAAAAGGTTTAGCGCAATATAGCTCCTTGAATTTAAATTTTGAAGTGAAAAAAAAAATGTTAAATAGAAAATAATAGAACGAAAATATACACAAGCTCGTTTTTGGCATTGAAATAGATGGAGTAAAATACAGAAGGAAAATTAGAGGAAACAGATAAATATATATATATATATATATATGTATGTATATAGATTTTTTTTTTTTTGGTGTCCGGAGAAGAATTCCAGACAACAACGTACTAGGGATACAATAATTTGCATATTTTACATTGGAATTTGTAAAATTAGAATATTAGAATTGTATAAATTGCGATAGGCTTTAAAACTTTTAAGAAGAAATATAACTTATACATTTTAACGGGAAAAGTGTGAGTTTTAAATACTAAAGTGGTAAAAGTTACAATGAATTTCTTTAATTAATTAACTAATTATTAATCTTACTTTTTCCTATTTTTTTGGTGTATTATAATTTAGGGAGATTTGCAAGAATATCCTAAATTTGACCCCTTTTTATAATTTTGTTATCTATAAGAGTAAAGATAATTTTATCATTTCATAACATTTAATTAAATAATTAACTGAAAAAAATAGTAAATAGAAAAAAATACCCATATCTTTTTATTTTTTATTTATTGGAATAATTTTTTATACATCTCCAACTCCGCTCATCGGCCAGTCGCCGGTCGCCGGTCGCCAGTTAGTCTCCAGTCATCGATCTGTCTCCGGTTGTCGGCCGGTCATCCGGAATTTTTTTTTCTTATTTCAACAAACATGACTAGATGTATCTTGCTTTGCTCGTTGGTCGCCGGAATGTTTTTTTTTTCATATTTCAACAAAAAATAACCGAATGTATTCGACTCCAGTAATTGGCGTCGATGTTGAACGCCAAAGAGATTCTATTAGAATCCAAAATAGATTCTGATAGAATAGATATTTTTTAGATTTCAACAAAGATGGTCGGACGTATCCGACTCCACTAGTCAGAGAGATTCTGTTAGAATCCAAAATAGATTCCACCAGGATCCGTGAAGGCAAAATAGATTCTGATAGAATGCAAAACAAGCAAAACGGATTACGATAGAATACAAAATGGCCAGATTCTAATAGAATGCAAAACAAATTCTAACATAATACAAAATGGATTCTATCAGAATCCGAGAAGGCAAAATGTATTCTGATAGAAAGCAAAACGCATTCTATCATAATGCAAAATGTATTATGATAGAATACAAAACAAATTCTGATAAAATGCAAAATGAATCATAATAGAATCCAAGAATGCAAAATGGATTTCAATAGAATGCAAAACAAGCAAAACGGATAATGATATAATGCAAAATGGATTATATCAGAATGTAAAATGGATTCTATCAGAATCCGAGAAAGCAAAATACATTCTGATAGAAAGCAAAACAATTCTGATAGAATCCAAAACGGATTCTGATAGAATTCGAGAAGGAAAAATGAATTCTAATAAAATGCAAAACATGCAAAACGGATTCTGATAGAATATAAAAAGGTCGGATTCTGATAAAATGCAAAACAAATTCTATCGGAATGCAAATTAAATGATTTTATAAGAATGTAAAACGCATTCACTAGTACAAAAAGATGATACCACGACCGTTTTTAACCGTCGTGGTATTTTTTTCATGACGGTTTTCTAACCGTCGTGGTATCCAGGGTCGTGGAATCTATTTGGATTTCATGACGGTTTTTTAACCATCGTGAAATAGATAAAACTGACGCCAAATGATGGGTAAATAGTAACTTTCCACGACGGTTTTTTCAAAAAAAGGGTCGTGGAAAGTTATCATACTACGACGGTTTTCTAAAAAAACCGTTGTGGAATGGTCACCTACCATGACTGTTGTCATTCCACGAAAAAAAAATTTTACCCAATTCATGCGATTTCCCATGGGCGGCAAATACCATGTGTTATCCATTGTACAGCTCAGATTAAAATAATAGCTAATTTTCAATTGATTTTGTGTCACAATGTACAATAATTATTACAAAAACATACACTACATTACAAAACCTAATCCTCACCCAAACAATTTAAATCAATCTAAAACTCAAAGCAAACCCAAACATATAAAAAATCACACAATCTAATCAAACGGGCATTTTATCGAACATGTAATATGCAAAAATATCACAAATACATTCAAAACTTTTTTCAAGAAAACAGTCACCTAAAATCATAAACATAGTCAACAATAACCCAAAATCACATTTACAATCAACTAAATGAAATTCCATAATATGTGTGGTGCAAGAGAGAGCAAGAGAGAGAGAGGCTTTCCAAGTACACGGTCGTGGGTGTGGACGGCTTCGTAGCGGGGTAGTCGGCAGAGGATGGGTTTCGAGGAAGAGATTGGAGGGAGGAGTTGCGGCAGCGAATAGAGGCGAGAGGGACAGGGAGAGGCGCGAGAGAGAATTAGTGGTGGAGTCGAGGCCGGTGGAGATGAGAGGTGACAGAGAAAGGGAGAGGCCCGAGAGAGAATGGAGGCGAGGTAGGAAAGAAAATGGAAGGAGGGGTCACGGCGGAGGAGATGGGTTTCGAAGGAGAGTTTGGAGAGACGAGAGTGAAAGAGGCGTGAGAGTGAAAATGTGGACGGAATAAGGGTTTTTTTTTTTTTTTTTTAAGTGGTGGATTCAAGCTACATTTAGAAGAAAAAAAATTTTAAAAATGCACCACATCGTGGTATATGTACCACGACGTTTTTTGTCAAAAACCGTCGTGGTATGTCGTAGTTTATTTTTTTATAATTATTTTTTTTAAAAAAGTGGCAAATTCATGTGAAATTTTGAAAAAACAATTTTTTTAAAAATGCAAGGTATACCACGACGGTTTTTCGGAAACGGTCGCGGAAAGCCTAAGCTTCCACGACGGTTTCCAAAAACCGTTATGGAAGCACTTGGCAACCACGACGGTTTTCGGAAACCTTATTCCGTGTCGTGTTTTTGACGTACTTTCCACGACCGTTTTTTAAAAATGGTCGTGAAAGCTCCGTCGTAGAATTTGCATTTTGTAGTAGTGATTCTATTAGAATCCGAGAAGGTAAAACGCACTCTGATAGAATCCGAGAATGAACTAGAAGCCGCCACGCAAAGGACACCAAGGCATAATAAACTATTGCCACGTAAGATCAGATATCACATGCGTCATCCCAAAGTAGCCTGCAGAAACTTCCCTCCAAAGTACTCTTTTTGTCCCCACACCAACTGTCCCTTTCATGCCTAAGATCAACCCCAAAAAACAAAAAATACCAAAAAAAAAAAAAAAACAAACAAACAAACACAAACTCATTAGTCAAGTTCGATATATCAGACAATGCAATATTATTCAAGATTAGGAATAGCGACAAAGTCAATCAGCTGGTTATTCTCCTCCTCTAAAGCTCTCCGGCGAGGCGTCGACACCTCCAAGCCGTACTGCACCGCCGACCCCCATCGGCCACGCCGAAGATTACCAAGCCCATCAGCTAGCCGTTCCCCATGGAATTCTGACGTAAACTTTCATCTCTTTCTTTATATAACGTATATTTTGAAACATAATAAAAACTACTTTTCTTATTACAATTATTTACTAATTGTTTACTAACAGGAATCACAAGAGCTTAGAGAGCCCGATTCAGCTAAGCCACAAAGAGAAGATCAAACAGATCAAGATCAGCAAATCCAGTACAAACCAAAGGGATCAACGTGTTGCGTGAAATCTCGCAAATGCACGAGGCCGTCAAGTTTTGATAGTATAGGGTGAGTGAGTGTCGTATCTACAAGGATTGTTCTTAGATTGATGCTAAGTGCTATGATTATCGCAATCCAACTTTCTCTAGACAAACCGTAGTAAAATAAAGCAAATACAAATAAGAAAATGGCAATGAACTTTACTATTTACAAAGATTCTGGGGTCTTGATATCACTAAACTATCTCTATGTTCATCCTATCAAGTAATTACCAGCCAAATTCATTCAATTCATTAATCAAGTGATCTAATCTAAACTTATTACCTCTCCCGAGTATCAAATAAGATAATATGCATAAATATTCAAGTTGATATCCCTATCTACCAAGATTGATTATCAAGGCGTCGATTGTCTCCCGGCCTCACAACTACTAAGATTCTCAAATAGATTATCTAAGTGTTGATCTCCTCCCGGTCTCACAATAACATAGACTATGATTCTCAATTCCGAAATATGAACTAATCTCTCCCGAGCATCAGTCCACAAATCCAAAATCAACTAATTCATTTCTCAAAAAATTAGAAGCATAAAGTATGAAGAAAGATAAATGAATAGAAAATGGATTTAAACTAATAATTAACAAAATAATAAAAACATAGTATAAATAAAGCTACATCAAGCCCTAGAATATGACATTTAACTCAATATAGAGAAATCCATAATCAAAAACATTAAAAGATTCGTAACTGTAAATATTGTTCAAAACAATTCTAACAAATATAAATCCAATAAAAATAAAAAGAACTAAAAAGTAAATAAAAGGAGAAGAAGAAACTAATTTTGGAAGGAGAAATCTTCAAGGACTTTAATTCTCTAAGAAATCTTCAAGATCTTCAAGAAATGCCCCGTGGAGTTTGAGCCTCCAAGCGCTCATTCTCTCTAGACATTTTGTGCATCTCTTCCTCTCCAATTTGGGAACTAGGGTTTGCTTCCCTTAAGAAGGCTTAAATCAGGTACAATTTGGACCGTTGGATCATCAAGAATGGGCTAATCTGGGCCATCAACAGAACAAGGCACAGCCGCGTGAGCTTGAGGCGTGGAGGCGCGGCCGCACAGGGCGTACACTTGGGAGGTGCGGCTGCACAGGGCCACAAGGCCTTGGAGGTGCGGCTGCGCAGGGCCAGAAGGCCTTGGGGGCGCGGCTGCGCATGCCTCTAGGCCTGGCTGAGGGCTGCAAGGCCTTAAGTGCTCGAATGCTCCAATTTTTGTTCCACAATTCCTCCAAGTCCCAAATTCTTAATTTCCTACAAAATATCACAAAGAAATATCAAAATAACACAAATGCTTGAGGTTTTCACAAATACCTAGGCTCAAAAATACTTGATGTATAGGTAAAATACACACTCATCAGAACGAAACTACTATCACCTCCCAAACCACCCCAACTTGGCTCCCCAAGGCTGGAGAGCACTGGAGTGAACCACCCGGTGGACTCCACCCTTCAGCAGAAGCGATATTATTCCAATCATCATGCGGTCAGTAGTGCCACAAAAAGAAAAACTTTTGCAAATAAATACCATAAGATGACATCATATTTATTTAGTTATTTATTTGTTTATTTTATTATACCATTAAGTTACCAAATAACATCAATTAGTATTCATGTTGACACCAACTAGTTATCGACCGGTAATGCCCTCGTTGGCTGGTTACTGATCAGTAACTGCTTAGTTACAGACTGGTAACCAGCGGACAATTGGTTACCAATCGGTAACCGCCTAGTTACCACCCAGTAACCCCTTAGTTGCCGACTAGCCAGATTTTTTGGATTTCGTCACTAGAATATTTAAAAAAAAAAAAGCCAAAATCTATAATTATAATCCACAAAAATTCAAACCAAATTCCACAAAAATCATAAAAAGCCAATCACCAAGCACATACACTAAAATAGTTTTAAAAAAAAAAACTAAGCAAAATCATATAATCATAATGAAGCACCTCAAATCATGGGTGGAGTAATAGATCTCCTCCTGCGGACTAGATCTGAGATCGGACGATGGATCTCCTCCTCTAGGTAGCCCCCATGCAAAGAACTAATGTCTAACATCGGTGATCACATGAGATAAGCCATGGCCAGCATTAGAGTAGAGACTAACAGCAACGACGATGTCTGGCGTTTGGCATCTAGCCCTAGTGTCTGCTCACGACGGGAGTTGGAGTGGGGATCGGTGAAGGGGGATGAGCCTATTCACCAACTACGAAGGGGGCATGAACTAGAATATTTATGATGACATGTCGTCGTAATAGATTAGAACATTGTTACTTACTATTTGAGACAATATTTCATTACAAATAAGAGAATTGAAGTCATAATTAATCTGGCACATAACAATTGGTGCCAATTATGGTTAATTGTGACGACATGTGTTGTCACAAATACTAATGTGTATATAGTTAGTTGGACGTGTCAGATATATTTTTGAGGAAGTTTTTTGTGCCGACAATTTGCAAAAATATTTCATTTAATTTGATTATGTTTATTACCATGATTAAGATTTGTTTAGGTTGGTGTTTGAATGATTATGGTGTTCTTTATTTTGTTTTTGTTTTTTTTTTTTGTAGGTTGATTTGGGGAATTCTATTATATTTGGTGTTATGATTATGATTTGTTTAGGTTGTCGTTTCGTGTTAAAAAATATATTAAATTAATAAAATAAGAAATTAATGTATTGATAAAATAATATTTTTATGAGAGAAAGACCAAAATAGTATATTGGATTACTATTCTTTAAAATAATAAAGAAAACAAAATATTGTAACTAAATAACATAATTAGGTCGAAACATTAAAGTGGAAATATGAAAATACCCTTCAATTAAATCCTCCCCCAAACAATCCTCACCTCAAATCAAAAAACCAAATTCTCACTCCTCTGAATCTGAAACTGCTCGATGTTTTGGGCGTCATATCTGTCACCGTCGAGAGCCTCTCCTCCGGCCACTGTCTTCACGACTTCTCCCTGCTCAACGTCGACTTCACCCAGAAATTCACCTAGCTCAGATCTTGTCGCAACAAATTCTTTTCTTCTCCAGTGACAGCATGACCTTTACTCTTGTTCAGATCTAGGCCCTGTCGCAGTTTCTCCGGTGACTGGGTTGCTGTTGGGGGTAGGTGTGGGTGTGGGTTTGGGCTGGTTCGAGCCCGGAGAGCGCTGGTGGTCATGGTTTCTTCAGTGAAAATTGCGAAAATCACGACTAAAATTAGTGAAAGTCACGGGGAAATTGCCGAAAAATTACGGTCCGTCCTCACCGCTAGCCGACATCTGATCCCTATCCTCATCGCGATGGTTCCTCCGACAGTAGGGACTCGCCGGAATGTTTGTCTTCTCCGGCAAAGACGAGTTTTTGGGTAATGGGTTTTTGTGTGGTTTTTGAATTTTCAATAAAATTAGGGTTATTTCCTCAAAAAAAGAGGGAGAGGGGGAGGGGGGGGGGGCGCCACGAGGGTTATTCTTAAGGGTTAATTTTAAAAGTAGCACATGTGGGAAATATATTATTAAAATTAACATCACTTTTGTTTCTTTTCGTTGCTAGCACTGTCACGTCATCAACATAAATTAAGGTGGTTGTAAAAAAGTCAAAAATGCCCTCAGCCAACTCTAAACCGAAGTTTTTCCCACTTTCCCGCCCCTCCTCCCCCACCCAGATTATATAAGTCCTAGTTCTAAATCTCATTTTTTGTTCCCTCGTTTTCCTCTCACCGTAGCCTCATGCACTTTCTTTTCACCATTGTTGAAGATCTCAGCTTAGCTATTTCACTCTAAGTCCAACAAATCTCTCCTCAACTTTGTTCACTCTATTTACCTTACCATCTCTATCCTCACCATAGTTGAACCGAAGCTGCCAGCTCAGCTTCTAATCCATTTGAAACTCTTCCCACTTCCCATCAGCCTCGTTCTAGCTTAGATCAAGTACAAATCTGAGGTAATGCTGCTTGTTATTTAGTTTTATTTTTTTAAATATGCTTTAAATGAGATTGCGTTTTGAATTATAATATAAAACATGACTATGTTGTTGTAGGTAGTAAGATAGATTTCCTGTGTTTTTTTGGTCTCTTACTGTAATATTTCTCATTCCGAAAAATTTTCAACAGTACTAATAGTAAATAACATAATGACCTTTTGGTCATCATTATGATGACTAAATCGGTCAATAATATTTTTACCAAATGGAAATTATGATTTTGACGATAATGAAAAAAAAAATATTTGCATATTATTTGATAGTTTAACCTAAATAGTCATTGGCATAATGACTAATAGGGGTAACAATAGGGGTTCTAAATGACAAATGAAAGTTGTCATAACATTTGAGAGTTGGACATAAATTGTCACTTTTATAATGACCAACATGTCAATTTTATTATGATCTTTTCAGTGCTAATGATGTGATACATTTATTTTGACATTGACGTAACATCAGGGGTTCTAAAACACAAATTGGAGTTGTCATACGTTGTGTATAGTGGGAAAAATAGGAAAAAAACATGGATTTGCCTAACTCTTGTTTCACCTAACATTTGAGAGTTGAACATAACTGGTCATTTTTATAATGACCACAAGGTCAATTTCATTGTGACCTCTGTGCCAATGGAAAATATATTGAAATTGATGAAACAACATGGTTCTAAAACAGAAATGGGAGTTGTCATACGTTGTGTATAATGGGAAAAATACATGGATTTGCCTAACTTTTATTTCGCATAATATTTGAGACTTGAACACAAATGGTCATTTTCATAATGATTAACAGGTCAATCTCATAATTATGACATTCTCAGTGCTAATAGTGTGATACATATATCTTGACATTGATGTAACAACATGGGTTCTAAAATACAAATGAGAGTTGTGATACGTTGTGTATAATATAAAAATATAATTAGATGTTATGCAAATGGGAGTTCCCACTTTCCTGCCCAGTCCCGCCCCTACCCACAATATATAAGTCATCTCTTTATATCTGTCATCATTTTCCCTTTCTCTATAATGTAATTATAATATTAACTAACTTCTTGTTGTTTCATTTAGAAATGGCTAGGTTTGTATTTTCATCAAGTATAAATGGTTTTCGAGCGGTTATGGAGCGGTTTCCAACGGTTTATGTGGGTGGTAGAAACTCTTTCTTCCTCTAAATGGGAGTTTCTCTCTCTAAAACACTGTAAATGGTTTGAAATCAGGTTAGGGCAGACGAGAGAGATTTGGGCGGGTGGGAAGTGGGGGTAAACCAGGAATTTGACATCCTTTAAATGCTTTTGGGACCCACTTATCAGAAGATAAAATGACGTGACAGTGCTAGTAATGAAAGGAAACAAAAATGGTGTTATTTTTAATAATATTTTTCCAATATGTGTTATTTTTGAAATTAAACCTTACTTTATTTATTAGATATCTAAAATAAATTAAAAAAAAACTTTAAGAACGACACCGTTCCATTAATGTTAGTTAGTGGAAGGAACGGTGCCGTTCCACTTTGACTCCTGGATACATTAGTCATTAGAGGTGGATTTGGGCTTAGAATTTGGACAAAATCTGACTGGGCTTGGGCTAGGGTTTCTTTTCCATCTCCAAACTTGAGTGCAGAACAGCCGAACGGAAGAGGAAGAGAGGGAGGAAAATTACGCCGGAGAACAGGAAGAAGACATTGAGAAGAAGCAGAGAGTTACCGGAGAGAAGACTCTCGATCAGATTCGGTTACCGACCGAACCCAAAATTGCAAAACCGCAAACCGCCCGCTCAGGTGTTGGTCGGTTCGGTTAACCGCCCGCACGTTGTCGGTGCTGACGTGTCACCGACTCTTCGGTCGGTGTCGGGCGGTTGCCTTCGGTCTTCTTCGGTGCTCGATTTTTATGTTCAGCCCTAGACACAACGCCAGTAATCGTGTAGTTTCCGATCGTCATCTCCTCCTCCAGCTGTCCTCATCGCCGCTATTGTCTTCTCCGGCGGTCGTCGTTGTCTCCTTCTCCGGTGATTCAAAACTCGTTTGATGAATAAACATATTAATTTGCAGAAGAAACTTTCAGATTCAGAATCCACTGATATAGGAATCAGATCGTTTCCAAAAGTGTAGGACAAATCCAGAATTCAAGTGGATATGGCGGGTAAGTTTTCCCTTTTCCTTTTTGGATTTTCCCGCATTATCGTCAAATTGGCAATCTGATCGGCATAATTGATGAATTTTATTTATTTTATTTTTATTTTTATGGTAGGAGAAAATAAGGAGGAGAAGAGAGGGAGGGCTTGCGTCGTCGTTTTGGGAGACATCGGTCGCAGTCCTCGTATGCAGTATCATGCCCTTTCCCTTGCTCGTCAGGTAAACATTTCCTTCTTCACATGTCAGGGTCTGTTTAGAACAATGGTCGGAATTCACATGTGTGTTTGGTTGAGGTGTGAATAGGAATTAAACCATGATATAGGGAATAATGTAAAAATTTGAAATTTGTTTGGAAAAAAAAAAAAAAAAGCAAGCATCATCTCATTTCGATTTGAAATAAGAAAGTTATGAACATGTAAATTTGAGTTTTTTGAAAGTTTAAGAGAGAGAGCAAGTGACATGTTGATTTAGGAGTTTTGTAATTGAATAGGCAAAATTTTGTCTCCAATGGTTGTTCAAAAGGGCCCCTCACTTTGTTATCAGATTTTTAAATGATATGAACGAACTATTATTGAAAGAAAACATTCAACTTTATTAAGATTCATTTATTAGTGTTCATTTTTTTTTTTTTTTTTTTTTTTGTATAGTTAATTGATGTATGATCTTTCAATGGTCTTCCAGGCATGCTTGGAGGTTGACATTGTTGCCTACGGAGGTATGCTTTTGTTGTGATGGATGTATTTGCTTTGTGGGAACTTTGACTTGATAACCAACTAGGGACTAGGAAGTCTGGAAAAACCCGCAATTTTTATGAAATTATCTTGTAGAATTAGTATTTGGTTCCATAATCCATGTTTTATCTTTGAAGCTTTTTGTTTTATCCTATCGGTTTTTTTGTTGCGGCTAGTGGTGCCGCCGTTGGTGATGTAGTCGTAGAAAACTGATGTCTCTTAGTCTCATTAGGAGCTTCTCAGTTCTTAGTTATTTTGTATACATGAGTATCAAATCATTTTCAAAAGAAGAATCTTATGTTGAAATGATTTGCTCTCCTAGGGATAGAGCATTCTGTAAGGTTGTCTAGTCCAATTTGCTATTTCTATTAGCTATAGTAGCTATGAGGGAATGTAGCCTAACTGCTAGTTGCTCTCCTCTTTTCCTATAGCTCGGTAGTTGTTCTGATGGATGGATTCGCTTTATAGGGATTTTAGTTGCTAACCGAACTAAGGAAGAAAACCAGAAAATATACAATCTTTATAAAATTACCCTTAGAGTGGATTATGCGATACCTTTAAGCATTGGTATTTGGTTTCCATAGTTGAAATCTAATTTTTAATGCTTGTTATTGCATCAATTTCTATAGCCTTTTCTTCTCGTCAAGTGTGAGAAATTGGTTAAGTTTCAGTGATTTTTTGGTGGAAATTTTTAATTGCTTAAAAATATGTGCTTGATGTGTTGGGATACTAGAAATTTAGAAGCCCTCCAAGTTGTTGGTGATTGGATGTTTGTGCAGAGATTTCAAAAGGCCTGGGATGGCCTAGCACGACATACAAACACCACACAACATAAACATACGTGCATCTGCCTATGGACCAGGCTGGGCCAAGGGTTTAGAGCTCTTAGGGTGCTGGGAACGACATGAAATGTTTGGAAAGTCTATGTTTATGTATGTATTTTACATGCACTTCTAAATGCATTTAGCTTTTCTTATTTTATATTCTCATGACCTAAATGTATGTTAATTCAGTTAATATGATACGTTTTTTTGTTATGGTTGGACAGTTATGAGATTTTTTATGTGCTTTTTTAATTTAGAAGATAGATTTTTAACCGCTATTGGTTTATTTGTGAATTTGAATGGCTGTATAGGTTCAGAACCCTATTCTGCTATATTGGAGCATAAATCGATTCATATACACAAAATGGTATCTGGTACTCACTTGTACACTCGGTAGACTAAAGCTATCTAAGTAGCTGAAATTTGAGTTTCTTTTGACTTTGATGTGCAGAAGCAGTGGCCTTATGTTCCACCTAGCCTGCCCAAGATCCTCAAACCTTTTATGCTTTTGCTTAAGCCACTGATTCAGTTCTTCATGCTTCTTTGGTTTCTTTGTTTTAAGATAGCTGCTCCTGATGTTTTTTTAGTACAGGTGAGTTTGCATTTTTCACTTGGGAGAAATTAATTTCAGTTCTCAAAGATTTTCTGTCCTTTGTGCTTGTTGTTGTCTGCAATAAAGTTTTCACACATGTAAATTAGGAACGCGATTTTCCCTTTGTTTCGTTTCTAAGATTTTCCTGAGATCCTTATACAGAATCATAGATCTCTCAACCTCTGCATGTGTATATAATACATTACTTCTGCATATGAGGTTCCGTTTGAATTGTTTGGTGGATTAAGGAACTGACAAGCAATTTCAGCTAATTAGAAGAAATATATCACACTGGATTGTTCCCGTGAAGACAACATTGATTCACCCTCAACAGATAGTGAAGACTACTATATATTTCCCTCTACATATTTCACCTGTTCTTTTTATCAGTTTCCTCAACAAATTTCTACTAGATATCTTTCTGTTAGGTGCCTTCAAACTCTAATTTTCACAAAAAATCCCATCTCGCAGATTAACTTGTTTAGTTGTTTCCTATGTAATCAGAAGTCAAATATTGATTTGGGTGCGTGTGTAATCCTTTTCTTTGATGACACATTAATATTGTCTTTCTAGGTTCACTAATTATTCATTCGGGGTGAGAAAATGTTGAATTGTTGTGTTTTTGGCTCTGCAGAATCCACCTTCTGTCCCGACCTTGGTGGCTGTAAAATGGGCAAGTTGGCTAAGGGGTTCTGCATTTATTATCGATTGGCATAACTTTGGATACACTTTGTTGGCTCTGTCACTTGGAAGAAGCAGTCAATTTGTGGCTTTGTACCGTTGGTATTTATCTACAGCCTTCTTGATGTTGTTGTGACTTATTTTTGATGTTGCATCAGATGTAATTTTATGTTACCTGCTAAGGTTTGAGAGGCATTTTGGGAAGATGGCAAATGGTTCTCTATGTGTGACGAGAGCAATGCAGCATGAATTAGCTCAAAATTGGTCTATTAAGTAAGGGGTTCAGCTCAACGTTCACAATTTCTGCTTTCAATTTATTAAAGTTTGTTTATTCAGAATTTCTGAGTGGCAATATATCTCTGAGTCATCAGTGCTGCAGTTCTCTATGATCAGCCTCCTGAGTTTTTCCATCCTGCAACTCTCGAGGAAAAACATAAGGTATAGTGATATTTCCATTGCTAAGTTTTGGAGTCCTTGACTCGTTGAGTGAAAGATAACATGTGGACCATCTATAGCTGTTTTGCAGATTGAATAAAGCTCTGAGTCAGCCTTACGGATTTCGAGATTGTGTCACCATTGGTAACTTTTAAAAGTTGTTTCTGTGCACCACTTTCCAAATCTCAAATGGGTTTATAAATTGTTGTTGAAGTGGGTTTATTTGAATCATGAAAATTTGTAGGAACCGAAGGACTCTCTCAAAAGGGTTTAGATGATACTCTATTTAGCACTCTGGTTGGGACCGACCTTGTTTTGAAACAAAACAGGCCAGCATTGATCGTGAGCAGTACTAGCTGGTAAGCTGTTAGTTTATGAATCACTGTTTTAAACTGCACAATCAAGCATCAAGAAGTTTCCTTTTGTGAGATGAGGCGCAAGCCTCAAGGTGTTTTGAGGCGTAAGCTGTTAGTTTTATGTTTTGATGTTTTTATGGGTCTTACAGTAATCTTTTCTGAACATGTAGATATCAAAACAGCACATTCTGCTCTTTATATGTTGCATTAAAATCTTTGAGGAAGGCATTTTAAAAATTGTATGCACTCTTCTCCTATTTACTGTTGTTAGTGTTGCATCTTTCATTCCTGATCTTTTTCCCATTTTTAATCTGTTGGTTGTATGCATGCAACCTTGTTATTATGTTCATCAGTAGTTACTTAGAACTTACATACATGAAATGTTGCCATTTGCCACTGATGTTTTACCTGCTTTGAGATATTGTTAAATCATTGAGTGCGAAGATATTGAGACTCTGGATAGGGGGAGGCAATAATATATATTCAAATAAAAAAATGGTTATTGCTTACATGGTAGTAGTTCACCAGGCAAATTGACAGCCATAAAGCAATTATATCAGAATCAATTACTACCTTACAGAACTAAAGATCCTTGGTCTCAAAAAAAAGGTGGATGTGCTGACTGTTTGATGAATTCCGTTCACTTTTAAGGAGAGTTTTTGGAGTTTGGGGATGGCATTGGGATATGGTCCTAGTCCTTATTTTAAACCTATCATTGGTGGTGTAATATCGAAATTGAAAGTTGAAACTAGATACTAATTTCAGGCCTTCATATTCAATAGGACTCCAGATGAAGATTTTGGAATTCTCTTGGAAGCAGCTGTGATGTATGACAGACGTGTTTCTGCAATCTTGGGTGAAGATAATTCAATTGAAGAAGATGTTGTTTGGAATGAGATGTGGGGTGGGAAGCAATATTTATATCCTAGGCTGTTATTTGTCATTACAGGTAAAAGTTCTGTTGAGTATTGACGTGTTAGATCCCTTTTAGCTTTTGCTTATGCATATTCGTATATTGAGGAGGGCGTTCACAAACTACATGAAGGTAAAGGACCAGAAAAACAAAAATATGAAGAAAAGATAAAGAGGTTACGCCTCAAACGTGTCGCGTTTCGTACGATGTGGCTATCCGCTGAGGACTACCCGCTGCTCCTTGGTATGTCCTTTATATTCAATTGCATATGCTCTATTTCCCTCAGCTCCTAGTTCTTTTGCTTCTTGGGGTTCTGTCATATATATTTATGTTTTTCGTATATCTGCAGGATCAGCAGATCTCGGTGTTTGCTTGCATACTTCTTCATCGGGGTTGGACCTTCCCATGAAGGTATAGACTAAAACTAAAAATTGCATAGAATTAAAAGGTTGATGCAGACTCAACTCAGTCCGTAAAAGTTTTTCTTTCTCAATCTCTGGTGTAAGGTTGTAGACATGTTTGGTTGTGGGCTGCCTGTTTGTGCTGTTTCTTACTCATGGTAACTTCCATTCTGAATCTTTCCATTATCTAAATGAACTTTGACGCTCTAGTTTTGGTTTGCTTTAAACTTTGACGCTATTGGTTTCGGTTGTCTTGTTTCCAAGCATCAAGGAGCTGGTGACAGTGGAGAAAAACGGACTTCTTTTCTCGTCATCTTCTGACCTAGCTGACGAACTTTTGGTAAGTTTGTCTACTTGATTGATATATTGGGCTTTCATTAATTACTATGAGATTTTTCTCAGTCTCATCTTCTATTTCTGCATACCGTGAAAGTTCGAGGGAGAAAAAAGGGATTGATCGGGCCGAAAGAGGATTTAATTTCTTTTTTCGTTTTTCAAGAAAAAGGAAAAAGAAAAGGAAGGATCTTGTCTGTCCCTTATATGATTTGGTATATTCGCCTGGTTTGGTATGAGATTAGAGGGAAGCTAAAATATTAACGTAATTCTTGCCAAATTACTAGTGGAATTCAATATGTTGTACAAGCTGTTTATAATAAACTAGGACACAAATGTAGTAATATACCAGCATAAAAAAATATTTTTTTTTTCAACTTGAACGAGAAATAATCCTGTAAAATAATGACCCATGTCAGAAAAATAAAGTTTAGAAATTGCGATAAAAATTATTTGTTACACTCTGATTCTTGTTCCTTTACATCTGGACGAGTTCTGAACTGAGTTTTTTCTTTCTTTGTACAATGTGGGATTCACTAAAAGTCTCCATTTTCGTCCAGTAAAATATGGCTTATATATGAATGTATATATATTCCGTTGGTAGATTTTGTAGTTTACATAAAACGTGCATTATGATACATATGTGTCTCCCGCAAGAATGTTCTTTATTTATTTATTTGCTGAATTCAGAATGTTCTTTGTTAGTGCTTGGTTGGATGAGGGGTTACAACGTTAATTCTCTGCTAGGAAAATTGTTTTCAATTTTTTTATCCTACAATTCTTGGAATACTGGAGAGTTTTTGGCAGGCCTGGATGGATTTCTTCTTCCCTACTTTTATGTTTGATCTGTCTTTACCGTCTGTATTTTCTACCAGACAAAAGGATAACGTCTCTTTCTCTCCATCTCTTTCTCCGTCTTTCCTACCAAATATTTACTTAGTCTGGACTCCTCTGATAATGCATCACCATCGGGGGTAACGGAAAATGAGTTAAAAACATATCTCTGTATCCTCAAAAGCACAGGTTAGAACGATGGCTTGGCCAATTTTCTGCAAATCCGCTGGTTGAAAAACTGTTTCATTTTGTTCCTGTCCATGATTCATGGCTTTCTTTTAGGAATATTTCATGCTAAAATGCGTTGAAAGGTTTGTACAAGTTTAGAATTCTTCGAATTAATCGAGGTTGGTGGCTAGGAGGGGTTGACACTAAATTAAACAGCAACCATTGGATAAACCAAGCGTGATTACTGAAAAAAGTTTTATTCAACTTGAAGAAATTCAGATTTGGCATGATGTGCAATTTTTAACCATGCCGTCTTCTGGTATGAATCTGCACAGCACCTATTTAAAGGTTTTCCAGACGCATGTGATGGGCTGAAGTTGCTGAGGAATGGTGCTCTAGAAATGGGTTCTTCCGCAAGGTGGGATGTTGAGTGGGAAGCAAATGCCAAGCCATTAATATCGGAGGTAATTTTACAGCGTGTTGAAACTCACTATTGGTAACCTTTTTACGTTATTGGTACTTGTTGAATCTCTCTTTAAATGTAGTTTTATGAACTTATGATCGAGTGATCTCTGACTTGCAGGTCATCTCCCGGAATGCCAGTTGAATTCTGGTTTCCTGTTGTTTATCCTCTTGGTTGATCGTTCCATAGCAGTCGAACAACAATCCTTTCGGGCACTGATTTTTCCCATGGCTGAGGGCTTCAGTTCTGACACACTGAATCAGACGGTTATACTCCTAATCTCCTATGATATGATGAGAACTGTACTTGTGTAACACTAAAGCATATGCAAAAGCAAGGGAAAAAACTCAATTGTAGGATTATAATACTTAATTCTAGTAAAACTGCAAATAAATAAATAAATAAATAAATAAATAAAGTGGCTAGCATCATTAACCATGTTTTCGAGTTTTGCCTAATGGTAATCATATTGAGAAAATTACCTAAACAATTACTTTTATTTCATTCATTGACCAATATAACACAAAATCCCCGCTTTATCAATATGACACAACCTTTATTTTTGTTTTGTTTTTCAGATTTTATGATTTTATTTTTTGTCGTGTTGTCTTCTTTACCCCTATGATCTTTTTTTTTTCCCCTTCTCTCTACAGATTCTCTCCCTCCTTTCTATCTCGCTCTCTCTCTCTCTAAATCTCCTCCCATAACTCTCTCTCTCCTTTGCTCCCTTTCCTTCTCTGTCGGCCTCCATCTCCGGGCGTTTGGAGTTTCGCAATCACCATGAGCAACCGTGTCTCTCTCAAATCCTCTCTCTTTCTTCGCTCTCTCTATCTGATATTTCTGTCATCGGGCTGTTGTCACCGTCTCAAGGTCAGCATCGTCGTCGTCACGCAGCCGGCACTAATCTCTTTCCTCTCCTCCTTTTCTCATAGTGTTCTTGCTCTATCTTGGCCTCCCGATCTTGGCCAGTCGTCGTGATATGTGATGATTCATTCTTGGTGAGTTTTGAATCGTGATCGGCCATCGCTATCTCTTTCATCTTCTTCCGATCTATATGTTGAGATCGAGATCTCTCTTTGCGTCCCTCTCTCTTTCTCGGCGCCGACGCTTAGGCAAACAGATTGGGCGCCGGGGCTTGCCACGGCTCCGGTCATAGATCTCGTCGGAGTTTGCGTAATGGAGAACTCGAGATTTGCCTGCTCAGCGCGATCTCGCCGTGGATTTCCTAACGATCTGATAGAGTTCAATCTGGCCGCCTAGATCTGGATCTATTCCGAGCTCTCTCTTTGAAATGCCGATGAGCTGCAGATCCACCCTTGCGATCGCTCGCGACTCCGGTGAGCTTCAAATCCGTCCTTGCGATCGCTCGTGATTCCGGGGCAGATCCATCGTCATGATTGCTTGCGACTCCAATGACCGTCGCACGACACTGTAAGTTAATATATCATGTTTATTATGAAGAAAGGACTTGCAGATTCACAGTACAATCTGGAATTTTTTTATTTTTTATTTTTATTTTTTGTTGTTCTTTCTTAGTGTTTGTTTACAGAATGTCTTGGTGAATTGATTTCTTTGTGAATGATTCTATTGCTGACCTTTAACACCAGGTTCTTGAATAAAAATTTTCTAGCAAATACTTATCCACAAGGTGCTATCAATGTTAATTTTGCAGCAATCCTAACCAATCAAAACATTTGGAAACAATGAGAATGTGCATGTATGGAGTAATTTTGTGAACTTACGGAGTGAAGAGTATAACGAGAATGACCGAATACCTATGTAGGTAGACATATTTTTGATCGTTTTTACGCGAGTTTGAAAAAAAAATAATAATAAAGAAAATGCCGGTTATCTGAATCTTGACAAAAAAAAAAAAGTACGATAGATTAGAGAGAGAATTGAAAAAGATACAGCAAATAGCACTCATTGATGGCATGTTTACTTATCTGTAATCAGAGTGATCATGAATCGGAGTGGGTAGGATTCGGAATTGATTGGATTCGTAGTCAGGATTCGGAATTGATTGGATTCGTAGTCAGGATTCGGAGTCAGAATATGCTGTTTATTTGGGTTTCAGGAATTGGAGTCGGAATCACTGTCAATCACATTCATGCGTTTACTTAGAACAGGAATCGGAGTCAATTACTGTAAATTTATTTGTATACCACTTTATTTATTGTGTTTTCAAAAATTAGAAATTGATTAGTTTTTTTTATTTATTATCATACTATTAATCAAAAGTAAAATAACCATTATGATATTAAGGTAATAAAATTAAATTGTGTAATTTTTTGTTTAAAAAAAATTTAAAAGAGTAAAAAAAATGAATTAAAATAAGTAAAGTATAAAAAATATAAAAATAGAAATATAATAATATATTGTGATAAAAAAAAGTTATTTATTTACTATAATAACTTTAATAGTAATTATGATAGTTATATAATATTAAGTTAATAAAAATATATTATATTTGGTTAATAAAAATAATTTTATTATTATTTTTTAATACACAGTAGAAGGAAAAGTAAATAGGCGTGAAAAAATTAAGATTATTTCAATATTTTACTTTTCTTTTTCAATCCTCAAATATGAAAGTAAAATTGGGGGTAAAATAGTATCTTAACTTTAATATCAGGAGTGGGAGTGCTAATCCGGTGGGGGGGTTTGGGATTGCCAATCCTCTTATTTAATCCCAAATTAGTGTGAGCCCCACACAATTTCACTCCCATTCCAAGATAAAAATAGGTAAGTAAACATGAGATTGATTCTCATTTCCTATTCCGATTCTCTATTCCTGGAAAGTAAACAAGCCATGAATATTTTTTTCCCCGTGGATTGTTGTGGTGATTTGGATTTATTTTTTGTAAATTCTTTATTTATTTATTTAAAGTTTGGTGGCTTTTTATTATTTTTTCTTTAATCGAGAGACATTATAGTAAAATATATACTCTACTCTAGTATAAACTATACTCTATTAGAGTATTCTGACGGTCAGAGTTAGAAACATCCGGTCATCTATGTTGAAAACTGAAAATATTCTAGTAGAGTATGCACTATATTCTACCAGAGTATGAACTATACGCTATAGAGTATTCTAGCGACCGACGGCTAGAATCGGAGATAACCGGTCATCTATGTTGAAAACTTAAAATATTCTAATAGAGTATGCACTATACTCTACTAGTATATGGATTCGGAGACATCCGGTCATCCATGTTGAAAACTTAAAATGTTTTAGTAGAGAATGCACTATACACTACTAGAGTATGGACTATACTCTACTAGAATATTCTGGCGATTGGTGCTGGTGGCCGGAGCAAGAGCTAAAGACATCAATCAGGCCATCCATGTTAAAAACTTAAAATGTTCTAGTAGAGTACGAGACTATACACTACTAGAGTATATACTATATTCTACTATAGTATTCCGGCGACGATGTCGGAGCCGGAGATATCCGGCCATCCATGTTGAAAATTCTAATAGAGTGTAGTCAGTATGGACTATACTCTACTAGAGTATGCCGGTGACTGGCGCTGGCAACCGGAGGTCTCTGACTATCAATGTTGAAAACTTAAAAATTCTAGTAGGGTATGCACTATACTCTACTAGAGTATTCCGGTGCCAGTGTCTGAAACCGGAGACATCCGGCTATACATGTTGAAAACTTAAAATATTCTAGTAGAGTATGCACTACACTCTGTTAGAGTATTCCGACAATCAGCGATCGACACCGGCAGCCGGAGCCGGAGACATCCGACCATTCTTATTGAAAACTTAAAATATTTTAGAAGAGTATGCACTATACTCTACTAGAGTATTCTGGCCACTGACACGGGTGGCTGGAGTTGGAGACCAATACAATGTATATGGTATTATAGTAGATTTTCTAAGTTCTACAGCAATTTGGATAAAACATGTTAGGTTAACATTTGAATTTGTAGGTTGACTTTTGACTAGAATTATTTTGTACCATATTGATGAAGTGACAAAATTTTATGTTATATTGGTAAAGTAATATTCAAGTTTGTGTTATTTTAGTACCTTCCCCAATCATATTTACTAATTTTTGGCCTTTTATCCATATCAGATGCACAAGAGTTTTACTGCAGATCAACTTTTGATCAAATGCCAAGAGTAGATAATAAACACAATTTTTCATCACGCTGATCTTAATATTTAATAGAAAATAAATCAAATTTATAATTACAGTTACAGAAATATTAAGCTTGTGAAATGCAAGGCTTTTAAAAATTTCCTTTATTTATTTTTGTCGCGAGCAGAAAGAGTTTCTTGAATGATAGAAGATGTATTCTTTTATTGTTGCCAAAAACAACTTTTGTACTTAGTTTAACCATCAACTTTTCTTCTTTTGTTACAAAAAATCAAAATTCTGTTGCTTTTGTAAAATCGATCAAAAAATAACTCCTAAAGCGATTTGTTCTTTTAAAGTACCAAGATAACCCTTTTCAATCAGTAGTATTAAACTACTTTTGAAACAATTGAAGACATATAAACCAAAATGATTCTTAAATAAACCTTATACGTTTCTTCTTTTTATTTTTCCGCAACAATGTGAGAATTTGGATCCTTTTAAAATTTTTTATTTATTTCTAGTAAATTCATATTTAATAAATTATGTAGGGGTGGGCATTGGATTGAAACCATTTTTTTTTAACCATCCATTATCCAATCCAATTATGGAAAAATCCTTTCAAATCCAACCAATCTAATCCAATTTATTTTTAGAAAAATGTTAAGGACACCAACTCTAATCCCAACTTTTAAGTATCAACCTATGTGGTAAATGAGTTGTCATTTTTTTAATTAGTAAGTAGTTAAAGTATTGACACATCAATTGATTGATTCTACTAATGAAAAGATGACAAGTGAGTTGGTACTCAAAATGTTGCGATTAGAATTCGTGTCCTTAGCATTACTTTTATTTTTATCATCCAATCCGATCCAATACAAAATCCGTTAGATTGGACTGGATTGGATGATTGGATTATGCCTATCTTTTCATAAACTTATTAAAGCTTACTAAAAAAGACTAATCACATTTTATAAACATGAATTTACTTTCCTATCCTCGATTCATCATAAAACAATATACAAAATTACCCAATATAGTAAATACTAAAAAAGTAAAAATTCTAAGTTAATAAAATGTGAGGTTTATTTTTATTTTTATTTTTTAGAAAATGGATATTGATCCTTCTGAGTTTTTGAGAGAGAATACAAGGTGATGGCTTTTTTTGAAGGCCCAAAAAAAAAAAAAAAGGGGTTAAGCAGAGAAAGACAAAAAAGAAAACGCCAGCCTATAAAAAAAATGAAAAGAAATAAATTGACTAATATATTATATAATGTATACTTTAAAATATTTTAATATAAAATATAAGTATGTAGATTGGATTGGATTTATTAGATTTTCAAAATTCATATCCATTATCCAATCCAATCTAATTGGATGAGTCAATTATCATCCAAGTTCAATTTAATAGTGTTTGGATATACAATTGTTTTTGGATGGATTGGATTGGTTTGCCTTCTATCAACATAATCAATTTACTATAATAATCATGCTAATTCATCTTAATCTAGATACGATTTCACTAGTAGAAATTGTAGATTCCATAATAGTTTTTAACCGTAGTCAAAAGCTACCACGATAGTTAAAAAACCGACATGAAAACCACAGTCGTGATATGTTAGGATATACCATGACTGTTTTTTAACCATCGTGAACGACGGTTTGTAACTGTCGTCATAAGTCATATGTGTCATGCTTTCTTCAAGTTGTGTGACACTTTCTACAATAGTTTTCTGGCTAACTATAGTGAAATATTGTACCTTCCATGAAGGTTTTTAAAGAAACAGTCGTGGAATGTGGTTTCAGATTTAAAAAAAAAATTTCTAAATTTTAGGACCTACTTTCTAAATTACTACTAATAACATGGACATTCTTTGAAGGGGAAAGTATTACAACTATTTTATTTAGTACCACAAAAAAGTAATTTTATAACAATCCAATAATAATAATTTGCCCAATCGAAACATAATACAAACTTGGACTAACTAAAACATATTACAAAACTTATTTAATTTCAAGTAACACAATGCCTAAATAGCACATTATTAAATTTACCTCTTTCAAATATGGGAAACATTGCCACAAGAAAGGAACAGTAAGAATCTGAGATAAGAAACTCCATTGTGAGACAATATTTGAGCAAATACAAGGTTTTTGACTAATGTGAAAATCATAAAGACATACACTCGTTCGAATGAAGACTCTTTCCAATGAGAGTATAAGAGTTCATATTTTCCTGCAACGAAATCTAAAGAAAATAAGTGAGGCCTACAATAGCACTGTAAATGGCAATTATTGCTCCTTTTTTACACCCTACAGTTTTTATTAGAGCTATATATTCTACAATTCATGTACTTTTATATAAAGTGTGGAAAGATCTCAAATTTACTTAGAAAGAAAGATTAAAAACCATAAAGGCAGAAGAAATGGGAAAAAATTGCAACGAACTTGAACAAAGCATAACTGATTAGAAGAAGAACATAAACTATGTAACAGAAAGTAAATTCCTTCATTTACAAAAGAAGAAAACAAAAGGTGCATTGCATATCTTTTCTTTTAGAATAATGTTTATATGTATTCAATCGAGTACAGAGTTTTAAAGTCATTTTAACACATTTGATAAATCATACTAATTACTGTTGTAATAAACTTTAAATACTGTCCCAGTACTAAATATTTTAAGTACCGGTACTATTATATTATCATATCATAACATAAACATATTTTACAAAATACATGGCGGTGTCCAACCCAAATTTCATAGTCTGCAATGTCATCTCTCCACAATCTTGCATCAAGCTTGTCCGGTAGGTAGCTTACCTACAGCATGAACGTAAGTTATGAGCTTATGCTTAGTAAGTATAACTTTTTATTCCACAAAATAATTTCAGTAAAAGAATGAATGAATTGATAATGTATGAAATAATTATCCTTTCTTATGTAAACTTGGTTTTGGGCCCCTTACGTATTATGAATATGAGTGTACATACCGTGACACGTAGCCATTGAGTGGTTAAGACGACCAGCCCTGTCCAACTCAAACCATGGACCAAACCAAAATCTACCCTCGTGATAGGTCAGTACGACATGAGAAACTTGCTTTATTACGTGAAGACTTGTTCTTGTTTCGATCATACTTGAAAACTTGAATCTTAACTGTTTCTTACTTGAAAACTTGATCTTGTTCTCATCGTGTAATTTATTATTAATGAGCATGCTTGCATGATATCACAATAATGAAACATATGCATATGTACATCATGTAAATCAATGCATTATTTTTGGAAAACATGTAATGCAATAAAAATATTTTGCCCATGCTGTAGGCGGAGTTGTACTTATAATTTATCCTATGCTCTTTATCTATCATTCCAGCTAGGCACGACAACATGTTATATTCCTGTTTTCAAACAGAGCGTAAGATAAGAATCGTTCTATCTTACTACAAACCATAACATACTAGATCGGTATCCAATCCGATTACCATTGGTAATCACAGATATAAATCCTGAAATAAATCGGTATCCAATCCGACTACCATTGGTAATCATGGAATTGTTACTATATTCTTAGTCTATTTTTCTTCTTTTTCTTAAAAATATCTTATTTACTTGAAAATATCTTAACTTTACAAATCAAGTATTTCTTAATATAAATACTTGAAATTTCATGAAATTACCTTTTGTAAGACAGAATATGAATTAAAATTCACTTGTAAAATTCAAATGGATTTAAACATTTTTTAAACTATTTTTATAAAATCATAGTATCTTTTTAAAGAGGTCATAAAACCTTAAAAATTGATTGCAAAATACCATTTTTATTTGCTTTAATGTATCTGTACTGTAGATCTCATCGAAACCTACAATTTTTGTTTCTTATCCGAAACTTAATTCTACCTTTAACGTATGTATTCTTCCTCTTGAAAGTTATTGGCCATGTACAATATCTGGACCAGCTAGTTTTGAAAACTGATAAAAACAGAGGCCTTTGAAACCCTTTTTTTTTCAAAATTTGTCCATATTTTCCTCTAGATTTTTCTGTGTTCTACAACTTTGCAGTTATAACTTTTTCCAAATTCGGTCTCTAAAGGGCTCAAAATTGGGTTTCTAGAAAACTGTCCCAATTATTTTTGAAAATCGGCAACTTATATTTTGTGGATTCTTAGCTTAAAAATCCGCACACACTACCTCAAACGGTCAAAGCCGTGAGCCTACGTCAACATGTAGTACGTTGATTTTGTTCTTAAATTTTAACCGTTCACTTATCTCATGTTCTTAAATAACACAATATTGATAACTTACTTGTTTACCAACTTGTATTTTTAGGTTAATTTCTTAACCAACATACCCATAATATTCACATCATCATCATCATCATTCATAAAATCTTCATAATTAAACATGTGAGAGAATAATCACAAACATATGGTGAGCATACATAACATGTGAGAGCATAATCACAAACACATGGTGAGCACACATAACCTTAACACTCATCTTAGAGCATAAAATCAAACCCATACTTAGAGCTAGCAACCAAGATAACCTAAGCATAGATCTAGCATAAACTAACCATAAATGACCATCATATAAGAAAATAAGAAACATGAGTTTATGCTCTTATATCCCATAACTTGAAATACATTTAAATCTCATAAACCAAAACTTAATGAAAATCTTAGTTAGAGGACCAAGAATAATACCTCTAAAGATTAGAAAGATTGCTCTAGACCTTGGGATGAGAGAAATCGTGTTCTACACCCTCCACTAGCAACCGGCCACTCTTGGCTCTCTCTATCTTTCTCTTTCTCTCTCTCTTTTTTTTTTTTTTTTTTTTCTAAGGCTAGAGAGGAATAGTTGAGAAAGAACTAGAAGTTTGAGAAGCCATCTAAAGAGTGCAAGTTTCTATCACCCACCCCTATTTATAGGTGAAAAATTATTCTTTTTTTCTTAAATTCTCCTTGAATTGCATATTGGTCCTTAAAGACAAAATTTTTGCCTTTCAAGTCCCTCAAAATGACCGGCCATGTGGAGGCTTAAACCATAAAAAATCTTTTCGTGCTTATCTACAATTACTTGGTCTCCAAGTAGGATCATGTTTGGCATTCCTCCTAATACGCAGTCTATTTTCTTAATAATCCAGATAATACCAATACTGTTTTAACTATCAATAGTATAGTATTGCTAGACTGCAGTCCATAATTTATTTGTACTTAACTGGACCGCGTATAGGTTTTTCTTAGGACTTGAAACTTCTTAGTCCTGCTTACTCCAAATATTATTCCTGATTACTCTAAAGCATTCTTAATCCTTATTCTCAATTCTGCATCCGTAATGACAGTTGGCTACAATATAATTTCAATACTGCTTAATATACGATAGTATCGTTTTAATCATGTCATAAATTATCCTGGTCATTCATTGGCCAGAACAAAATCATAAATCATGGTTTGCCTTTTTCATCATAAGGCCTTATCCTTGACTTAATAAACTATCTTTGAGTCTCATAATACTTATAAGAACTTAAAAGTACTCTGATAATCAAATCAGGTCATGAATTTCATATTGACATACATAGTATAGTCTTAGATTTCTAAGGAAATCATAAGTCCATCAAAAGTTGGGATGTTACACTCTCCCTCTTAATCTGATCTCTCTCGACTCTCTATCCTCTCTTTTCCACCGCCCCACTTTTTCTCCTCCCTCAGCCATCTGATCGTCTCTCTCTTTCTTCCTCTGCTTATCATCGTTTCGTTGATGGAAGCCTCGTAATCGCAATCTCATGATCTCAGCCTCTCGATCGCACTCGATAATGCTTGAGTTTTTCAATTTGAGGTGCGTAATCGTTCACATATACAGTGGCAGCCCTACTCTTTTTTTTTTTTTTTTCGTTTTTTCCTTCCCTTTTCCAGTTTCCCCTGTGTGGTTGATGAGAAAATGGAGGAAAAGGAAAATAAATCCTAAGGATCAATATTATTTTACGATGCAAATACGAATGCCCCTAGTAAAGTAGAAGCTACTCTGTCACTGCAAATATGAATGCAGTGATAGTAGTTTTTTTTTTCTCTCCCTGTTGCTGCTTGAAAATATTGTGAATACGGCTTCCAAATTTATGTGTTTGTAATAAAATAGTGAAAATATAGTCTGCATTCTAGGCAGACAAATCCTGAAAAAAAATTTTCCCTCTCAATATTTTGCAGATGGATGGTATAGGACATGAAGTGAATCTTGAGATTGTACTAGTGCTACTGCTCTTGCCGATACAGATGTGCCTATTGATGAAGATAAGGAAGAGGAGCTTGAAGCTATTTCTGAAGATGCAACCGGCAAAGCCAAATGGAAAAGAAGGACTACTTCTATTGTTTGGTCACATTTTGATAAGCTTCTGTTGAGTGAAGACAAGAAGTTAAGGGCAAAATGCAAGGAATGTGGTTTTGTTTATTTAGCTGATAGTAAGAATGGGATGGAAGCATGCGCCGTCATATGATATCTTCCCAATGTAAAGACACACGTGATATCGGTCAACTTTTGATATCACAAGAAAAAGGCTCTTTAGCAGTGAGTGCAAAGAGGTTTGATCCTGAACACTTTCGTGAATTGATAACAACAACCATCATTTTGCATGATCTTCCGTTTTCTTTTGTTGAATATGAAGCTGTTAGGGTTACTTATCAATATTTGTATCCCGACATTAATTTGGTTTCAAGAAACACTTTGAAGGCAGATGTATTTAAAATGTTTTCGAGGGAACGAATAAGAATTAGATTTATGTTGGATGTGACTCCTAGTAGAATTTGTTCGACATCTGATTTGTGGACTTCTATAGTCACAGATGGTTATTTGACATTGGCAGAAGAGGATTTTAAATTTTTGTTTCATGCCACCTCCACACATTGGTATTGTATTGTCTGAAATTTTTTTTGCATTACTATGTGATTAGAGAATTGAAAATAAGGTATTCTCTCTTACTTTGGATAATGCTTCTACTAATGATGTGTCTGTGGATTTGTTGAAAGATGAATTGAATAGAAAAAAAAAAAGCACTTATTTCTAATGGTGCTTTTTTCCATATTCGTTGTTGTGCCCATATTCTTAACCTAGTAGTGCACGATTGTCTGAAAGATATTGATGATGTGGTGAAAAAGGCCCGTGAAAGTGTGAAATATGTGAGAGGGTCACAAATTAGAAAGAAGAAGTTTCTAGAGTGTGTAAATCTTGTGGGTCCTGATACTAAGAGGGGTTTAAGGCAAGATGTGCCAACTAGATGGAACTCTACATTTCTCATGCTTGACAGTGTCTTGTATTATCGGCGTGCATTTTGTCATTTACAATTGAGTGACTCAAATTACAAGCATTGTCCTACTTCTGATGAGTGGAAAAGGGCAGAGAAGATTAAAGAGTTCTTGAAACCATTTTATAATATTACTTGCGTTTTTTCCAGAGTTCAATATCCCATAGCAAACTTGTACTTTCGTATTGTGTACACCTACTATTTGACACTAAAATCATCTATGGAAAGTGAGGATTCATATTTGTCCATTTTGGCAAAGGCAATGCTTAGCAAGTTTGAGAAGTATTGGAAGGAATTCTCTTTGATATTAGTAGTAGCATTAGCTCTTTGATCCACGTTACAAGTTAAACTTTGTGGATTATGTTTATGCCAATGTTTATGGAGAAAGAGGATCAAGCTAATTTTTGTTGGTTAAGGATGGTTTGGAAGCATTATTTACTGAATACGCTGAACATGCTTGCAACAACACTAAAACCACATCTGCCATGGTAGTTCCTACTCATGTTGCAAAGAACCCAACAAAGAAGTTCTTATTGAGGCAAAACAAAATAATGAAGGTAAAAAATATGTACAATTTTGTAATTTAGCATTTATTATAATTGTTGTTTTATATCTTCTTTTGTTAATCTTATTTTATATCTTTGTGCTTGTAGGAGTTCAATAGTTTTGAAAGTCAAGAGCAAGCTATTATGTAAAAGTCAAAGTTAGAGGTTTATTTTGATGAGCTAAGAATACAACCAACAGTGGAATTTGATGTTCTTGGCTTTTGGAAAGGAAACCAGTTTCACTCTCCGAAGCTTTCTAAGTTGGCTGGTGATATCTTGAGCATACCAATAACTATTGTTGCATCCGAATATGCTTTTAGTGTTGGGGGGACGAGTTTTAGATCAATACAGGAGCTCACTTAAACTTGACGTAGTTGAGGCATTGGTTTGCACTAGGGATTGGCTATTTGGAGATAAAGGTATATTCTACTTTTGAGTCTTTGATATGTAGTAATATCATTACACGTGATATAATTTGGTTTTCAATTTTTATATATATAGAAGTTATTACTTGGTTGTATTAAACTGTGAATTTTTCTTTTAAAGTCCTAGATGTTTTCAAGTTGAATGGAGAAATAGTGTATTCTTTCCTTATTGACTACATAAGATTACATTATGTTGTTGGTCACTTGTCAAATTTATGTGCAGACAACAACAAATCAATTCACATGGCTGTGGATGAAATCATTGAAGATATGCTCAGTTTGGAACTTAATGAGTCCAGCTCTATATCTGCTCAAAGTTCCCACAACCCCAGCTCCTCAAATGCAGAGGTCCCAATGGAAGGTAATTTAGACATAGTGATATTTTTTTTAATCTTTAGATAGTTTTTAAATATATTTTAATTTCATTCTCATAAATTTCTTGAATAGGTTGAAATATTTGGAAACTTTTGAAGATTTGTGGAGTTGGAACCTATGATGCTATCATTCTCAAGTAAGAAAGTATTTCCTTTTACTTTAATATTTTGTTGTCTTTTGATGTTTCTCTTAGTATTTTGGATCTTGATTATGTGATAATTTGAGACTTATTTGAATGGTGATTTGTATATGGACACCAACTACAACTTAGACTTATGTTTTATTCTAAGAAATGTTTGTCTTATTCATTATGTATATTTGATAATTCTAGTTGTTAGTTTTATATTTTATATGAATATGATGAGTTTCTTGTGTTAGTGAATTTAGAATTTTAAGTGATTTTTTATCCATAATTTTTGTGTTAAATGGGTTAGGAACCCATTTCATGTGAAATGGACCGTAAACGGATTTTTCATGTTAAATGGGTCATAAACGGGTTTGTTTTCATGTCAACCCGTCGTAACCCGTTTAATAATCGTGTTCACGTGTCGTGTCGTGTTACCCGTTTATTAAACAGTTCATGTTCGTGTTTAGGTTCCTGGTCCGTTTATTAATCGTGTTATGTTCGTATTCATGCTTATCGTGTCGTACTGTAATCGGCCTAGCCTGAACCCGACCCACGAACATGAATTGCCAGCCCTAATTTTAGGACCTGAGGAGCAGAGAAAGACCGGGTCGGGACTTACGAGAGTTTATTTATTTTTTTTCACAGATTACACAACGACAGTTTTCGAAAACTGTAGTCTAATATGTGTCGTGTAATCTACTTTTTCTAGTAGTGTTTTAGGTCTTTGTGTTTATGACTTGAATCATTTGATATACCATGCGTGAAGTAACAATAGCTGCAAGTTTGTATTCTTCTAGATTGGGGGGATGACTTGAAAATTATGATGCATGGTTCATAGATATGGAATACATACCTCTTATATGAAGAATTAATGTTATCTACTCAAAGGGATCGTTCAGGTGTTAGAAAGCATATGAGACACCAATCATTTGGTCACTTGTTAATTGAATGATTTATATATATATATATATATATATATATAAGGATTAATAATTTGCCTATTCTATTGGTACAAGGATTGAAGTTTAGGATAAAATGTATCGAAAAGTAAAACATAATATAGTTTTAAGTTTATTACAAATAACTTATGGAGATGTTATGAAGATGATGTATCGTTGACAAGATTACTTGGATAATTTGTAAACATGGGATATAATCGAGAGTGTCATTTCAAGTTTTAGTGAAGTAACACCGAAATTAAGAATTACATAGAAGTCGACTCAGGATTGAATTGGCTTTAAATTATTAAAACTATAATTATATATGTCCAGCAGGCTCCTTTGCTAACTCTCAAACTTCCTTGGAGATTGAGTTGTTTTTATATTAAATCGGATAAGTAGAACTATTGCACAAAAATGTGAGATCAAGCCTTGCCTGCTCGACCAATGGCAAATATCCAGTCAACTGGTCGTGTCTGTATAGTCGACTAGATGTACGTGTTTGATCAACCAGACATCCTATCGCATGCTCATGTAGAGATGAACTTTTCTGATATTTTTTACAGAATTAATTTAGCTAATTCTAGATATATATATATATATATATTTGTATATCAACTAAGCCTTTTAAATAGAAAATAACCCTAGCAATCTTATTTATTTTGAATGGGAAACTTAGTAATATATTATTCAAAATTGTGAACAAGAGATAAACTGCAGAGCTTCTAACCACAACTATAAATAGATCACTTATGGTTCTATTTTCTTTCTAGATCACAAAGAATAAAAAGCAAGATGTTATTAGAGACTTGAGAAAAATAATTGATAATTCATCTTTAGCAAAAAATTGTTCTTGGTGCCCTTGTAGTTGAAAATAGAAGGCCATTATCGGATTAATTGAAGACATATTAAGGTGTGCCCTTACGTACATTGATTTAGTGAGGGTAAAATTATAAAGAATGCTAATTGGTTAAGGATCTTCTTGGTGCCGCACTTGAGGAAAGCTCTAGCACAAATGTGGTTCCTATTTAAGGAAGTATAATAATAATATATTAATTCATTGATTGCAGCATGAATTTGATTTATTAACTTACTTAAAAAACAACTTACCTTCCGCTGCATGCTTTTCCAAACAATCAAATATATTGTGTAAAATGAACAAATGATATTTATATATTTGGTAAATAACAATACATTATCGAGAGTTCAGCTTCCCATTTTTAATGGGGTAATACCGAAGTTAGCAATTAAAAAGAAAATAAACTTAAAGTTGATTTGACTAAAAATTATTGGTTCTTATTTATGTCCAACATGTATTTTTATACACTTATAAACTCTTTATGTAATTGATCAAGTTATTTCTAAATGAAAACTTGTAAGTCGAACAACTGCACAGAATGATATAATCAGGACTTGTACAGTCCGCCGATGGTATACTGTAACACTCATTTAGAAGGATGTCACAGTTTACTATCTTTAACATAACATATACTATAGTATCTGTGGTAAATAATAATTGTAACCAATAAAATATCTATATCAAAATAATGCAAAAAATAGGAATATTATTTTTCTTTTAAATAATACATACTAAGATATTATATTTTATTCAAACTTACAAAAATTAAAAAGAACTAAACATTTTAAAATTAATCGTGATGATGAAAAATATAGTCTTAGAAAGAACTTAAAGCAACCCTAAAAAAAAAAAAAAACACTAAGAACACTTTGAAATAAATGAACTCATCAATCAAAGCTATAAACATAAAAACTCTTAATTAGAACAGGAAAGTTCTGATAACCTACTCCGCCATCACATACAGTTCCATGCAAAGCTTCTCCCAATCTGAAGCTTTTGCCTTACCCTTATATGCAACATCCAAAGAAACTATAATAAACGATTGCTTAGTAAGTACAACTATATCCTCACAAAATTTTTAGTTCATACATTGGTGTAAAAATAAATCATAACACTTAAAACGTGAAACACATAACATAACACCAATACTGTGATAACGTATCTATTTTAAAATATATAAGTAACTCCATTTAATTATCTTAATCATTTTCTACTTTGTTTGGGCCCTAGGCAATATACCAACACACACCACCATGATGAAAGTGAGTTAGTTAGACTCAATATCCATTGAGGCATCTATGAACTATGACTATGACGAGTATTAGCGGCTTGATGCTAAAAACTGTGATTTGGGACGAGTACCAGTACACGCCTATGAATTATCTTTTGTCTTTGATAGCTCATAATGTAATTATCCATAACCAATGTGATATATACTATAGCATAAATAATAACTTCATCTATAAAATCACAATGAAGCTTTCGAAAAATACATGACATATTCTATCAAAATATTACGCTAATTGTAAACCATATTAATTTTAAACAAACATATAGTAGGTGAGAGATATACTTACATTACTAGGTGATCTTACTAATATTGCTAGCTAGGTGACGTAGCGTCCCAGGCCCTCAATACACTCGCTTTTCGAAGAATTCAAGTTATAAAATCATATAATTAATATTCTCTAAATTAGAAAAATCATGAAATCCTAAAACCCTAATATCTAAGTTCATAAATCTAGCATCTCCAATTCAAAATTCTATTATCAAACTTTTCATTGCATTAATTGATATCATCAATTCATCACCTAGATCAATAACTTTCCTCAATCCATAAATTCCATCAAACACTAGATTTCAAAATTCCTAAGTCAAAAGCATTAAAGAAAAGTACTTTTAATCTCCAATGAAATCAATGTCAGAGACTCACAAAAAAGGAGGATTACAGAGGATTTTTGGGTGATAATTCACAAAATTCTCTCTTTCAAAGGAAATAAGGAATATGAGGGTTTGAGAGGGGAAAAAAAACAATGGTTTCTGAAATATATGTATTTTATGATTTAGAATTTTGGATTTTTGGCTGTTAAATAATTAATCCTAATAGTTCAATGGCTGAGATTATTCAAAATTGTGAACGAGAGATAAACTGCAGAGCTTCTAATCACAACTATAAAATGACTACTTAGGGTTCTATTTTCTTTCTAGATCACAAGGGATAAAAAGCAAGATGATGTTAGAGACTTGAGAAAAATAATTGATTATTCATCTTCAGCAAAAAATTGTTCTTGATGCCCTTGTGGTTGAGAAAATAAGGCCATTACCAGATTAATTGATGCGATATTTAAGGTGTGCCCATACGCACATTGATTTATTGAGAGTAAAATTACAAAAAAGGCTAGTTGGTTAAGCATCTTGTTGGTGCCGTACTTAAGGAAGCTCAGGCACAAATATATTTCCTATTTTAAGGAAGTATGATAATCATATATTAATTCAATGTTATCGACATAAATTTGATTTATTAATTTACTTAAAAGCCAAAGTCACCTTCCGCTGCATGCTTTTTCAAACAATCACATATATTGTGTAATATGAACAAAAGATACTTATATATTTGGTAAATAACAATATATTATCGAGAATTAAGCTTCATATTTTTGGGGTAAAAATTATTGAAGTTGATTTGACTAAAAATTATTGGTGTTTATATACGTCCAAGGGGTATCCTTACAAATGATAAAGTGATTTTATCAATTTTTATCCTTAGGTATTTTGTTGGTTTTTGAGCATTTTTATTAATTTTTTACTATGTTTATATTGTTTGTGTAGGTAAATTGCAAGAAGGAGTAAAAAGAGAATCCTAAAGACACCGAAAAGAGAAATTAAAGAAGCAAGAAGCGGACTATAACACGTGCCTCAATTCCAGCCAGAAGCATCATGGCTGCAGGCTGCAACGTGCCTGTAGGGACAAGAAGCAGCTTGACTGCAGGCTGTAGCGGGAAAAACATCCATTGTAGCCTGCTTCCAGTTTCACCTGCCAAAAAGATAGTGGCGTTGTAGCGCCCGAGCGAGGATTAGGGATTCATTTCAGCACTGCGATTTGGTGCTGCAGCGCCAAATACATCCGCTGCGACAACCGACCACGTGGAATGTATTTTTGTTAAGCTGAAATTTAGCTGATTTGGAAGGGGTATAAAAGGAAAACTTGATAAGTCTTGAAGGGAGTTTTGGGGACCCAAATTTCAGATAAACAAGAGAGAAAACTTCAAGGTTTTTGAGGGTTTTTCTTGGAGATTCAAGGAGATTGAAGATTTGTGAGCTTGTTCTTCAACTAGCCTCTCTCTTTTTAGATCTTGAACTTGTATTTACTTTTTGAATTTGTGCTTGAACATAAGTTTGATGTTTGTTTTGAATTTGGTAATGGATTTGAGAATTTTAATGTCTAGCTAAATTTTTATGTTAGGGGGTATGATGTAACTTGATTATGATTATGTTTTGATGATTTGAATGCTTGTTGATTGAATCTCATTTTGAGTCATTTGTATTTCTCTACGCTTTTTCCAAATTTAATTATTCATTAAATTAGTTTTTAAATGTGCGAAATTAGGTTTGAGAGAGTTAATTTCATATGTTGAGACTTGGGAGACACAACCCATAATAATATTAAGTTCGGGAGGTTAATATAACTTGGGTAATCGCTAAAGTGGGTTTTTCGTAATGAGTGCTTTATTGATAGAATTAATAAGTATATTAATTTGGCTAGTTTTGCATATTATTTTTACTCAGTACTTGGGAGAGGGAGTGAAATTAAAATTGGAACCAATAATTAATGATTTGAATGAGATTGGTTAACAAGCTTCGAGTTAGAGAAACATAGTCTAGTCTAGTGAAATCAAACCCCCCTAGCCTTACATATTGTTGAGCTTCCTTCAATCCATCTCTCCATTGGTATTTGTTTACGCTAACTCTAGTTGAGTTAGTTGCTCAGTTTAGTTCATTTTCGAATTTACGATTGTTTACGTAAAGTTGGAATTGCTATAATTGTGGTATTTGGCTTAATTTTGATAAGAAACAATCCTCGTAGGATGATACTTCACTCACACTTTATTACTTGTGCACGACTCGTACACTTACGAGATAACACGCAACAACTAACTTGTGAACTCTCTATGTAATTGATCAAGTTGTTTCTAAATGAAAATTGGTAAACGGAACAACTGTACATATTGATATAGTCAGCCAATGACACACTGTAACACCCTCTTAGAAAGATGTCACAGTTTACAATTTTTGAAATAACAAATAGTATCGTATATGCAGTAAAATAATAATTATGTAAGCAATAAAATATCCATATCAAAATAATGGAGAAAATAGGAATAAAATTTTTCTTTTAAATATATACATACCAAGATATTTGATTCAAACTTAGGAAAATTAATAATACTTGAACTTTTTAAAATAAATCATGATGGCGGAAAATATAGTCTTAGAAAGAACTTAAAGCAACCTTTAAAATAAAATAAAAAACCTAAACAAACTTTGAAATAAATAAACTCAATCATATAATAAAAAAGTTCAGTAGAGTTTAATGTGCAAAATCAAAAGTCCGACAATGATAGATAATATTTATAATTCGGAATTATTTGTAAAATTAATCTTTTTTTTCCTTTAAGTACATCTCTAATGTAATATTAAAAGGTTGTGCCAATGGTAAATTTTGACATTGAGACGAAAAAAGTACTCTCTAATAGAGTGTTATATTTGATGTCAAATGCTAAATTTTGTAAAAAATTTATTATAATGTATAGTCAATATCAAATTTAACATTTGATTCATATTGGATGTTGACTTGACTTTTATATGTAATTTTACAATAATTTTATTTTTAAATTATTTAAATACTAAAGATTCACTTTTACAAATTGTAAAACATAATATTGATAAAAAGTAAAAATAATATTAGAAATAATATTATGTATTAAAATATAAAGTAAGAGAATATTATTTTGTATATATATATTTTTATAATAAATATAATATTGATATAGAACAATGAACTAAAATTTGGAGAAGGTGTAAAGAATTCCATAATTGTCTTTTTGCACCTATTATTTTGTTAAAAAAAAATTGTGAAAATCGAGGTTTTTGGACAAAAAAAAAAAGGCAATCACAAAATTTGGACAAAAAATGCAGGCACGACTTATTTGTTCTCTCTTTTAAGAAACGTCAGCGGGTGGATTAAGGCAGGAATTCAAAGACTGACTGAAGATTGGGAAATTTTTTTCTTTTTTTCCCTCTCTGTTTTTGTCTTCCTTTCCTTCAATTAAATTTATTATAAAAAAAAAAACAATAAATAATACTATGCATCAAAGAAAAATAATATAAAAAAGGTCGTACAAGATATGCACAAAGGGATACGCAGAAAACCAAATTGCAGATCAGATTCCACATCGATAGCATACAACCAGTCCTGGTAAACGTTCCTCTCTCCCTATTTCGATTTTCTTCAATGATTTTTCAGATTTTATGTGCTTCAATAAATTTATGTTCTTGCAATCAGATTGATATCTTTGTTGTTCGCCAAAAAAAAAAAAAAAGAAAAATTTTTATCCATCGGTAGTCAGATAATTCTCACTTTTTTTGTTTTTGTTTTTGTTATGTATAAGTTTCTTTTTTTTTTTTTTTTTTTTGGTTCCTGTGTTCAAATTTCCAACATTTATGAAAGATATATTCAACCTTAAACTGTAGATAATGGTAAAACGGAAGAAAAATAATAATAAAGCCAATTTGATGTTAATCTGGTCATCTGATTCCAATTTCCAATTTACATAATAAAGCCAGGACGTTCTTCTTTTGACCTGGGTGGATGTTATTACTATTTGAATTCAGTGACCTTTTATTGGTTTTTTGTCCTGTTCATTATCTTTTGACCTGGGTGGGTGTTCTTACTATTTGAATTCAGTCACCTTTTATTGGTTTTTAGTCCTGTTCATTATCTGATGGTTTTGCTTTTCGATTTCTTAAACTCACTGGATTTCCTGTTTTGGGTTGCTCGGATTTCATGAATCTAATCTGGGTTTTCACTATAATTATGAAAGAGTAGGCCAAAGGTGTGAAACTTGGTTGTATATACATATATAAATATATATATGTGTGTATATATATAATCCAACAGAAAATGTGCGGAACTTTATTTGTAGGAATCAACTTGGCATTTCTTGTAACTGACCCATGCCTCCCTATGGTATGATATTGTCCGCTTGGGTCTTGTGTCCTCACGGTTTTGCTCTTAGGTTTACCCTAAAAGGCCTCATACCATTAGGAAGTGGTCTTTTTACTTATGAACCATCATATATATTCATCCCCAAGCGAGGGGGGAATGAAGCGAGGGGGGACTGCACAGCTTACCTTTTCCTTATAGGGACTGATGGCTATCACATTTCTATTCAGATATTTCCATTCAAATGTTTCTAACCCAAATGTTATGCTTCCCGTAAACAAATCTCACTTTCAAATTTTGTTAAAATGTTTCTCTTCATATATTTCCATCTAAATGTTCCCATACCAAATGTTACCATTTGAATGCTTCTCCCAAACGGACGCTTAAGCTTTTGGTTTGCTCGATCTTGAAGTAGAGTAGTCAAATCATTCGTCCATATTCAATGGTCATGCTATTTTTAGAGTTGTTCTTCCTTTGGCTTGAACTTTGCCTGCGCCTCTAGAAGTTGTTTTACCGTTCATTTCTTCCATACACTACTTCTCAAGGGTTAAAGAAAAGTGCCGATTGTTTGATTTTGAATATCTTTGAACAAATTTCAAAAAGGAATATATGTAAAATTTAGTTCCGTTGGATTCTCAAGTCAAGGTTTTTTTGTTCTTGTAGAATTGGTATTTTGAACTATAGTTTTGGAAGATGTTGTTGCGGTTCTGCACTTATTTATGCACACTATTGTCAAAAGTATGGCTTTGCCCTTCTTTTTTTTTTTTTGTGCAATTATTTGTTACTCTTTTCGGAAAGATGATATCACTGGACAGAAAACGATGAGTACTATGAAGATGCAGCTATTATAACTCATGAGCTTTTGAAAGGATGACCATGCCTTTCCTGTCCTGGGTTTGAGCCTTGTGAACTTGATGCCCCTAATTTTGGCAGTAGGCAAGCTTTAGGGTGTGTTTCTGATCCTTTGGAACAATTTCAAAGCTCGGAAATAATTCTTGTTTCATTACCTTTCTTGAATGCAATAGCTACAGATATACAAACGCAGAACAATACTGCCGTTGAAATTAGGCGTATAAATATCCTTGATATCCGCCTTTTTTTTTTTGTTATATGCTAAATATTTGTGACAAGATACCAATTTATGCATGCTTGCTAGTTAAAGACGACAGATTGGGTAAGGAACGAGGGAGTGATAGATCACGTAGGCGAGGGAAATGGGAAAGGTGGGAGACTTCCTTTTCCTTACGATGTTCGGTATGAAATCCCTCCAGTAATCTCTCCAATTTAGGAGAGATTAAAGTTGGGGTACTTTGAAGGATTTGGAGTTATTCCCTTAATTCCTTTCTTCCTATTTTCTCACCTACCAAACAATCATAAATGTCAAAATCTTGTCACTAACCGCCCCTCTCCTTCCTTCCCCTTTTCTCTCCTACTAAACAAACTATAAAGGACAAAAAAAAGAAGAAGAAGAAGAAGAAGAAGAAGAAGAAGAAGAAGAAGACGAGGAAGAAAAAGTTCTATCGCTATAACTATGAAGTTTAAAAAATCTTTGGAACCGTTATGCTTGTTGAATCTAAATTAATTTAGAACTTGTTATTGAATGAGTGGTTGTAGTTACTACTTTCTTCACATTATTTTGACTGTATTCCTGATTTGGCATATATTGTTTTGGTACTTTCAATCTTGCAGACGAAGAAGATCCCCATTTTATGGATAAGACAGCACCTGAAAAGGAGGTTCCAGAGGAAGTGGCTAGAGAGTCGCTTATTTCCATTTCTTACTCCCTACCGGAGAAGGTTCTTACTTCTAAAGCTTCTTCTGACAAGGCGAACGGGGAGAGTCTGGTCGGCGGAGTAGATCGCGATGGAGAAGATAAGTTTAGATCTGAACTGATTTCTATTTCTTATACCCAATCACCTGATCTGGGAGGCTTACCTGTTGACCTGAAGTAGGTTGTGTATGTTTTTATGGATTTCAATTGAATGCTTGTAGAACTGAAGTGAGTGTGAGTGCCTTGGAACTTTGCTCTATGATATTTGGCATTGTAAATTCACCTAGCATATACCTTTTCTGTTATGTGTGAGAAAGCTTTGTTGAGTTCATGAATGAAAATGTATTCCTATATTTTATACTACTATCTGGACATCGCGCGCAAAAAAAAAAAAAAAAAAAAAAAAAAAAAAAAAAAAAAAAAAAAAAAAAAAAAAAGAAAAGAAGAAGAAGAAGATAATAATAATAAAAAAAAGTTACGAAAAAATTATAAAAAAATATTTTCTTAAAAATAATAAAATTGGCACGTGATGGGTGTTCGACCCGTTACGTGGCGGCCTATGAGGGGGACGAAAGGCAGTAAAAAAATAGTTTTTATTTTATTTTTTTTTAGTAAGAGATTCTTTCATTCCCCTCTTATCAAATTTTCTTCTCAAAAGACTAAACAACAGGCGTTTCATATGGTGGATGGTGGATTGATTTGAATTCTCATTCTTGAAGCAAGGAGTTTTCCTCCGCAACAAAACCACGATGATCGGGTTTTTTCATTGATCTTTCACACATATTGCTTCTACTTCTACACTGAGGGTATTTAAAATAACATTTATTCTGTTGAATAATGTCTTTTTATGTAATATATATATATATATATATATATATTTATAGTAGATAGATATTTGTTGTTATACTTTTACGAAATTATTTTCCCATAAAATAAATATAAATGTTAGACATTCTATTTTCTCAAAATTATGTACTATCGATCTTTCATGAAGGATTTAAACCTATATTTGTTCTGTTATTTTGTTTTCTTCAATGCTCCAAAGACTCTTTTGTGTGTGTGTGTGTTTATGTTTGATTAATTCCATTTTGAAGGTGTAATGGTCAAATGAGATGAGTGAAAGTAGAGCAGCTTTTGTTTAGCCCATATGCTGCCACAGACCATCAGAATTCTAAATCACTTCTCAAGATATTCTTCTTAGGGGGGAAAAAAAAAAAAAAAAAAATGTTTTCCGTTGTGTGAACGTGGAATTAATTGAGAACCATCAGCCATCCCACAATTCAAGAGATTCACTGGTAGAACTCGGTAAGCACGTATCACTATCAATCATCAAACTTCAATAAATATAATTTAGTCTTTCTCTATGTTGTACGTGCTTCCAAATTACATCTATTGGATGAGGTTCATATTACCTAGAATGTCGAAAAAGACTTTTTTTTTTTTTTTTGTTGCAAAAATGTTGAACTATCCAAATTTATTAACTCGAAGACCATCTTCAACTCATAGACTCTATTTTAACGTAGTTTTTGTAGTAAAATAATTTAAGTTTAACTTCAAATCTAAAGTTCATCATTTCCAACCCATCTACATCAAATCTTATTCTTAAAAATAAAAAAAAAATAAAAAAAATCCCTTTATGTTCATTTTTATTCTATTTACAACAATTATTTTATTTCATCAATTATATACCTATATATTTATTAACATATTAGTGCTATCATATATTTAATTATTTATCCAACCTTTACAAAACTAAATTTTTGTTCTACGTTTTATTAATTGAAACATATTTTCTGCATGACATATAGCATATTAATTTTAATTCATTTTATGAAATTTAAAACAAATAATAATAAAATTAAAAAAATTAAATTAAACAAAACCTTTTATGCAATATTAAAGCATACAATAGGAAGTATTTTTGTTAGAAAATATAAATTAGGGTAAAATATGAGTTATTAAACTTTTTATTTATGTAACTTTTGTTATTAAAAAATAGGAGATAGCGCAACGCAATCTCCAATAGTATGATGTCCATAATGGCGCAAGATTGTTGAATTGCATCCATATAGCACTGTTTTTGGCGCTATTTGGGGAGCCAAACCAATGCCATCATGAAGTTTCACTTCATTTTTGGTACCCGGTTGGAGCTGTTCTCACAAATCGATCAAACGATTAATGGTTTGTTTGGATGTATTTGAGTTTTTAAGAATGTTGCCATTAAATTAAATGTATGAATCTAAGTATATAATTTGAAATATGTATTTAAATTAAATGTGTATTTGGATAGTTTTATTAAAAGAAAATTAGGATGTGTGGTCTTTTTTAATCATCTAATCTAATAACTGTAACGGTCTGTGAGAGATCTTTACACAAACTATTTACCTAATTTAAAGAATAAAAAAATATATTAAGATTACATTATTTGGATTTTGACTTGGGAGTAAATTACTTATGGTCTTTGGAGTATGGATGACATGTTTTTATTGTGCTTATTAGTATTTAAATTTTGACTCATATGTTTGAGAAATATGAAATATAAACAATACCAACATATATGTTTCATTTTTCAACTTTGAAAATTTAAATAACTTTAAAAAGACAAAAAAAAAAAAAAAAAAAAAAAGCCAGCCCCAAAAAAAAAATTTTACATTGGGCATCCTGGTCAGAAATGGTGCCTAGTTATAAGGCTCTACTCGGACTAGACTACTTTATAACGATCTAGTTGGATATGATTTCTTTTCATAAAATGATCTAGTTCAATCTATGTTTTTCCAAACTGCCTAAACATTCTAGTCTGGTCAAATTGGCTGTTGGGGATCGGAATCTGGACGTAGAGTTTTCGAAACCAATTTGAAATATATTAGCACTCTAATACTCACTATAGTATAACACCATTTATGAAATTTTTTAGGTTTAATAGGAGATCAAGTTAAGTTTAAGTTTAAGCATGTTAGAAATGGTCTAAAAAGTTGAGTAAGTTTACCAACAGTACTTCAAAACTTTCATTACCACGTTTAGTTTTGTTTATTTTTAAAAATTTTTGTTTAAACATTTTCAAATTAGAATCCATAAACAAAATAAAATAATTCATTTTGAGATCATAAATAACTTTATGAGAAGACTTGAAAATAATGAAACCAATTATAATATATAGTCCAGAGTCTAGTGTTTATAAAACTTAATTGATACGATTCTTTGAGAGGCTTTTATCAAAAGCCTCTTTGAGCGCGCCAAGTACTTGAATCAAGATCATGCAATGCTCTAACATACATACAAGGTAATAATTAAAGAAGAGGATATACATTCAAAATTATTCGGGGAGGGATTCGACTCTCCATAGGGTACTAAAATTTTGTATCAAATATTTTAGCTGCGGAATAAATACATATGCATTAAAGGATGCACGAATAATAATATATATTATACAAAATCAACTAATAAGGACGGTCTTGTCATTTTCAAGGGGTGGGGTGGGGTGGGGTGGGGGGTGCCGCGAAAGAAACGAAAAACTAATAAGGTCTTGTCTTTTCTTGACCAAATATATGCTTTATCTTTACAGAAATACATTTCATATGTGTGTTATCTCAAGTACATCTAATATTCGTTGACACATTAAGTGCACATTTAGAGATTGCTAAATCATTGAATCGTTCAAATCAGATGGTATTTCAAGGAAAAAAAAATTAAAAAACAAATTTGCTTTCTGAACTACAATTCTCATACAACGAATCCTATTTGAGGGATTTAAAACGTACTCTGACCATAATAAATACAATATTCCTACTATAGTTATCTATATTTTTGGAATTGATGTGAAAATATTTTACCAACCTTTTTTTTAGCATAATATGATCCAAGGTTTAACTGTGTTGTTTAATCACCATGATGCCAATTATAAAAAAAAAATAAAAATAAACAATAAAAATAAAAATGAAAAGATCACCATGATTCCATTTCTAATCTTGGCAAACGAAGTCTTATTATGTAAATAAAACTATTTAAGCAAAACTAATAATAATAATAATAATGGGTAGCTTGTGGATAAAATAATTAATGCATTCTGGTTATTATTGTAGTATTGATTTGAAATTGAAACCTTATTGAGAAGAAAAATAGCGTTGACATGTTATTTGTTCTCTTGTTGGCTTCAACTACTTACATAGATTTCTCCTGTTTGGACCTCTTTTTTATTTTTTATTTTTATTATTTTTATTTTTTTATTTTGGTTCAAAATAGGAATGATTGTGAGTTCATTGTAAAGCTAGGCTTATTGTTGCCTTTGTTATATAACTTATACCCTATGTATCTATATATTTAAATGACTGCGGTGGTGAATTTGCAGAAATGGCATTTCAATCAAAATCACCACTTTAAGGACAAAACATGATCAAGAGAGGATCTAAACGAGCATGAACTGAGTCTTGTGTTGTCACTTTAGGGAACATGTATAGAATGCGTGCCTCTTCCATGGATCCTTTGTCATCCATGAGTTTCGACCACTTGTTAGTTCCTACTTCTAGAACCAGAACAGATTGGCATTTACTTTACTATGATATCTTGTTGTGGATCCTCCATTCTCTCTACTTTCTCAAAAAGTGCTTTTTATTTATTTATCAATTTCTTGAAAAGTGCTTTGCATTTATTACCCTTTTCCTTCCTATGAGACCCAAATTAAGTCATAATTAAGAGAACCAAAAAAAAAAAAAAAAGTCATAATTAGCGAAGCAACACAAATAAAATATCTAGCATCCATGGAACTGTCGGATGCAGAATAGTCTTCATCATTTTTTTTTTTTTTTTTTTAAGCAATTGGCATTTGAAAAACTTACACATCCTAACTACATTGGCACAAAAAAAACTCTCTTATTCCATACTAAGCCCCTGACTCAATTTATTAAATAAAAGGAGAACTACAAATAGTTTGAAAAAGAAAACAGAAGTAAAATCTAAAAGAGATAGCCCACCCAAAAAAGATAACCTCAATACTAGCAGAAATTGACAAGAGAAGGTAGCTATATCTACGTAAATCAACTCATATGATGGTTTTTAAGACCCCTCATTGTAAGTGTATATTCCAACCTCAAAATTTCTCTTCCCTCTTCTGCCCTTGTCTCAATGTCATCGTCGCCACTCCACCACCGTCCCCACGTTGCCACACCCACCCCATTGGTACGCCCTCCCTCTCCTCCTCAGTTATTGGTTTGTGTCCTTTATTTTTTTTTTAATTTTTTTTTTTGTTTCCTCATTATTGTTGTTTTAAATATATTTTAAATATATGGTTTTTGTTTGTTTTTTAAATTTGATTTGGTTATTAGACTGTTATTAGTTGTGCAATTTATGGGATTTGGTTGTAAAATTAGTCCTAAAATTTATTGGGCATTTTGAGAAATTTATTCGGACTAAAGTTTGTTGATGAATTTGTTTGTGAAATTAAATAACATTGAAATTTGTATGGGTTTGATTGAATTTGATATTTGGATTTAAGACTAGCAAATGAATAGAAAATGAATGTGGGCTAACAGATTGTCTAAAGAATGTGTGGATGGTTTTTTTATTTGCCAACATTCATATGAAAGATAAGAAGATTTGGTGATCTTGTATTGATTGTGCGAATCATAAAACTTATTAAAATCATCTTGTTTGAGATCATTTATTTAGATATGAGATTATTTGTTCATATCATACTTAGCATTTGCATAGTGAAGATTATTTGAATCCAACATCAATAATTAAAGGAAAAGAATATTTAGTTGAGAAAGATGTCTATGATAATATGTTTGATATGATGAATGATTTGGAAGAAATTGTTCAAGAAAATGGGTGGAAAACTATTTCGGTACAAAGAAAAGGTTCGGGGCATAAGGAATTTACAGTCTTTAAGGTTTTTTTGCCCCCAACCACAAAGTTTGCTAATTGGTTTTCATGGAAAATTGCATTTACAATTTGACGAACACTCGAATTCAATAAGTAATGATTTTATTGAATTCCTGAACAAAAGTAAAATCTGATGTCAGTCTAGAGTTTTATTTGTAGCAAAAATAATGTTTGTTCATGAAATTATTCAGTTGTTATATTAGACGCAAGTGCTGGTCAACATATATATTTTCTTTGAAAAGTTGAAACGCTTATAATAGATATATCTATTTGTCAACAGATATAACTACTTGTTAACAATTAATTAATTCTAACTATTAGGTCGTAATTAATTGATCAACAATTAAGATTAAATATGAAAAATAATTTTTAATTATGACCATTAGATCAAACCGATCAAATCAACAGTCCATATTACAAATGAAAAAACACAAGCAAATAAAGGAAGAACTACACAAAGACCCCCCTGTATTTTAGCTAAATTACAGAGATACCCCATTAACCAAAACAAATTCATGTCAACTCCGCCTCACTTTTAACTTTATTAACCTTTTAGGGTATGTTTGGTTGGATGGAGAGATGGAAGGTGGGAGAAGGGTGGAGGAAGAGATATTCCCTTGTTTGGTTGGGAGGAGGAAGTCTCCCTCTAAACCCCCAAATTTGAATCCTTCCATTAGAGGAAGAATTCATCAAATCCACCATTTTTTCTATGAAAAGTCTATTTTACCTCAAAAAAATATTATTAAAAAACCATATCAATTGGTTATATATTAATTAAACAATTAACTATCATCCATCTTTTTAACTATCATTTTTACCAAATAATATAAAGAACTTTTATAATCCTCTCCATCTTTTATATTCTTCATGCTTCCTATCCTCTCCATCCTTCCACCTCTTTATCCTTCCAACAAAACATGGCCTTAGTGTGAAATGACTAAAACACCCAAAGTAATCTTAACCATCCAACATATATATATATATATATGTATATGCTTTTTAAGTGCAGTCATTGATTTATAAGTTTAAAGTTGTAACAATGACGGTAGGTAGCAGCCGAGCCTCTCAAAACTCCCAAAGATAACCTACCTCCCCATGGCAGCAGCGCCACCCTATGCCGCCGCCTGACATACCCGTCACCGTACCACCCACCTGCAACTACGTCACAGCGAATCCCCACCACCCCTTTTGCGAGTCATTCGCGATCGCCAGCCCCTTGGGCAACTCAACCTGCAGAAACCTCCCCCATGCCTTCGGAAACCTCGATCGTGCGCGGCGCCTCCCCTCCGCACCAGCCCACCATCGACCGGTCTCCCTGTGACCCCAAACCAAGAACCACCCCTCATCAGATTCCTTTCTGCAAATGCCCACCGAGTGACATCCCCCCTCCTCCGGCGAGCCATTTTAAGTTGACATTGATGTGTATGTAATACTTTTCAGTCTTGGGCTTGTAAACGCCACCGTTCACGATGCGGTGACAATATGTACGACAACGTACACTAGGCATGTCAGGGAAGCTTGAAAATTTTGCTGTGAAAATGACTAATGACTAATGACTAATGACTAATGACTGTGGGTCCCAGCGTCAGAAATTTTGTCTTTATATGGAAAAGTTGTCGGCTGGTTTAGAGAAAAATCATAAATGTGAAGGGTTTTCGCAAGTTATAAGGGGTAAAGTGGTAAATCATCTTATTAAAGTAATCTTCATAGGCCTATTTTATCCTTGACCAGACAACATGTAAAAGAAGTCAGGATTAAGGAAGTGAATTGTTCGGCCATTGTAAAAATCTCGTATGTACCTGTAAATTTGAAAAGTAGACTGATTGTATGGTTGTAATTTCATATGGGTTAATTCACTTAGCTAAGATGATGAACATGCTAATATCTGTTTAGTCGTTATAAATATTGATTGTCTGATTATTCTTATTGGTATTTTCTATTACCTAAAAAAGTTTTGCAAATTTCTTTTCTATTTTTAATTCTTTCATATACCGTAACGTAGCATGAAGAGTTTCATGACATATATTTTTATGGTTTCGTCCGCAAATAAATGAAGAAAGTAATAATAAACATTTCAAAATAAGAAGAAACAAATGGAGAATCAAGATCAGAGGGGGGAAAAAATGGAGAATCAAGAAGACTCAAATAAAAAAAAGTAAAAGAAATTATATATTTTCTGTAAGAAATGTATTAACATGATAATCTCTCTTTTTTTTTTTTTTTTGAGGCGGTAAAATGATAATGTTTTGAAATAGGGAACTTTGAGAAAAAAGTAATCTTAAATCACCTTGTTTTCTTAATCAGTAGTATATAAAACATAGTAATAAAAATGTAAGAATCACTTATAAATTGTAAGAATGATTTTAGTGCCCCCAAAAAAAAAAAAAAAAAAAACTTATAAGGACTTACAAGTTTTTCCTTTATTACCGAAAAGGCTTTTTTTTTTTTTTTTTTATAGAGTAAAAATAATGGTTGCAAGTGCATGAAAATCAATCAGTCTCTTTTTTAAGGTAAAATATGGGGAAAGTGCTATAATTCAACTCTAATCAACATAATTAGAATCTTTTTTTTTTTTTTTTTGATGTAAGAGGGGTATTCTCGGCATTTAAGATGTAATTTTTCAACGAGTGATTTTTTTGGTTTTTCACACTTCTAGTAACTAGTAAGTACTAGAATCTCTAAAACAGAAATTGTTACCCTATGTGCACGCAAGGAGTTAGTAGTAGCGCGGCTCATAAAAGTACTTGCAACATCTCCGGTCTTGGATGGATTGGTAATGTCCTATTTTCCTTGCCTTTTGATTCTAATGCTACTAAATATCCTCTTTCATTGTAGAATTGCCCATATTTTAATCAAGTTCAGCACGCATTTTTATAAAACTTTTAACAAAAAGTTCACCCACCAAGCATTCCCTTCCTAACAACTTTTTGAACAAAACTTCACCAACAATTCCAAATATCAACCCTACTCCAATAAATAAATAAATAAATAAATAATCTTCAAAAAATTCAACTCAAGTAGACCAATCAACTAGGTGCTTACTGGAAAATTTGATGGAGTAGTTAGTAGTTAGTGTATGCCACCTACAAGAATATTGATCATATGCATTTCATTTTTACAATATGAGTGACGTTCGTATTGAAGAAATATTTTAGAGATAATACTCTTTTTTTTTTTTTTACTTAAGGATACAAATAGAGATTAAATTTTTAATTTTTTCATTTGCTAATTAATTTAATTGAAAATAATAATGTTCAATTTTCTCAATTTTTTTTTCCATCATATCGAAACTCATGTTCATTCAAAAGAACTCAAACATCAATCGACAAAAATAGTTAATCAAGTTCAGCACACTTTTTCATAAAAACTTTTTACAAAAAGTTAATAATAGACAATAACATAAATAATAATAAAAAAAATCCTCAAATATCTATTGACAATAACATTTTAATCAAGTTTAGCATTTATTTTTATAAAAATTTTTGGATAAATTACTAGTATAGTGCTTGGACTTTTTAAAAGGATACTAATTGGTACTCAAACCTCTTTTTTTTTTTTTTTTTTTTTTTTGGTCCCTAAATTCCTAAAAGAGGTGCAAAATGAGGTAAGCCCTAACAGTCTGTCTATATTTAAACGGATTTGTACTACCTCCGTTGCACATGGGTATAATAACAGGGTTAATATAGTAAAATAATAATTAAAATTAAAATTAAAGCATAGCACAAAAACAAAAAACTGTCTTCACCCTCTCTCTCTCTCCGTCTCTCTCCTCCATCTCTTTTCTGGAGGTTCCAAACTCAAAAAACAAAATCAAAAAATATCCTGACTCTCTCTCTCTTCTGCAGGTTGTGCTCATTAAAGAGGCATGTGTTTCGCTGGGGATCGCGGTGGAAGAACCCAAAACCGTGGCGACTGTGTGAGGCAGAGCGACGTGTTCCGAATTCGCGGCTGGTGTGTATGAGGCGGTGCGGCGAGCTCCGAGTTCGAGGCGGCTGCGCAAGGGGGGCGGCGGGTTGAGGGAATTGTTGTTCTGTGAACCTAGATCCGTCGCCAACAGACTTCGAGAAGCCCAACCCCACAAACAGTTCATCGCGACAATGCATTGCTGCCATCCAAGATCGTAAGCCCACTCTGGCTGATTTGCTGAGTTGAGTGTAGAAGAGAAAAGATATTATCAAAGAGTGGAATTTTTTTTAGTTTGCAGCTCTTTGAAGGAGAGAGTGAGGACGAAGAATGAAGAATGAAAATAAGGGTTTTTTTTATTTATTATTATTCTTTTGAAAAATGGTTAATTTGATATGGCTTTTCTATAGCCCCACAGTTCAAATGTGTGAACCATTGATCAGCACATTAAAGTATATTTTATTACTTAAAAGCAAATTTAGACGGCCATACATTTGTCAGTGTTGTAAAAGGGTAACGGAGGGCATACACTTTATAATTTGATGGGCAACCGGCTGGAGATTAAAAATTAAGAATTATTTTAAAAATAAAGAATTATTAAATTATGTAACACATAGGTAGAGAGATCTGAATAGGGCAGTAAGGAGAAGATGAGAAAGGGACTAAGGGAGAGTGATAAGATAGAGAGATGAGCCGAAGAAGAAGAAGAAGAATAAAAAGAAAGAGGGAGATATATTGGAGCAAGAGTAAGAGAAAAACAAAAAAACAAAAAACAAAAACAAAAACCAGTAACAGAAAAGGAAAAAAAAAAAAAAAAAAACTTAAATTCGAGATTGTAGGTTTGTTAATTGGTTCTTTTATTTGTTGAACTCACCTTCTTCCTTTTATTATTTTTAGTGTTGAGTAGTGATGTTCAATTTAAATATTAGTTTTTAATATAAAGCAATTCGTGTCAAGGGATTTATCAGAAGAATTTGGGGAGATTTCTCTTGGCTAATTGGGTGTGATTTTTTTTTTTTTTTTTTTTTTCCAATTGCGATTAGAAAAAAGTATACCCATTTCAAAATCTTTAGCCAAAACAAACAAAAACAAAACAAAAAACAAAAAAACAACCCATTTTAAAAAAAGGGATTTAAAGGTAAATGATACGTTTGTTAGGTCCAATTTTAAGTAGATGACCTAAACTTATCATATTTTGTTAAAAAAACCTTTATCTCTTATTTATATAATTAAAATAACACAAATGCCCCTTTAACTTACTTAATCCTAACTCCTTCCATGACTTTCTTCTGCAAAAACATAATATCAGAGCCACCATCTTCATTTTCCTTACAACAACCACCACCACCATTCTTCCTCGCTACCGCACACAACCACTACCGTTCACCCACTACTACAAAATGTGGATTCCACGACGGAGCTTCCACGACCGTTTTTTAAAAAACCGTCGTGGAAAATGCAGCAAAAACACGGAGCAGAACAGAGTTTCCGAAAACCGTCGTGGAAGCTTCGGCTTCCACGACGGTTATAAAAAACCGTCGTGGAAGAGCATGCTTCCACGACGGTTTTTAAAAACCGTCGTGGAAGCTTGCAAAAAAAAAAAATTGCAAAAAAAAATAATAATAAATAAAATTTTAAGCTTCCACGACGGTTTTTTAACCGTCGTGGAAGCTAAAAAAAAATTAAATTTTTTTTTTGCAATTTTTTTTTTTTTGCAAGCTTCAACGACGGTTTTTGAAAACCGTCATGGAATCATGCTCTTCCACGACGGTTTTTTATAACCGTCGTGGAAGCCGAAGCTACCATGACGATTTTCGGAAACTCTGTTCCGCTCCGTGTTTTTACCGCATTTTCCACGACGGTTTTTAAAAAAACGGTTGTGGAAGGGTCTTTTTCAAAAATATTTTTTTATTTTGAAATCTACCACGACGGTTTTCCCAAATAACCGTCGTGGTAGGTATAAGGCGGGAATTTTGAAAATTTTTAAATTTAATTTAATTTTTTGGATTTTTTCACTCTCTAACTCCATACCCAAAGCCGCCCAATTTCCTCCCTCTATTTCTCTCTTGCCGCTCCCTCCCTACTTAAAATCACCAAAAACTCACTCTATCTCACCGCGCCTCCTCTCTCTATCTCACCTCTCAAATTTTTCTCTTGGATCCATTCTCCGATGGCCTCCTCCACCACTCACGCGGCCTCCTCCATTCTCCGACGGGTCCACCAAGGAACTCACGTGGCTTTCCCTCTCTCTCTCGCCGCACTCCGCCCATACTCAAGCCGGTAAGTTGTAATGTATATTGCTTGGGTAATGCACGGATTTGGGAATTTTTCATCCAAAATGTTGATTTTGTTGATTGTGGTTGTTGATAAAATGTTCCGTCCAAAATGTTGATTTTGTAGATTGTTGAGTTGGAAATATTACGTCCGAAATGGCCAAAATCCGTCCCCTACATTTTCGGTGATTGTTCATTGTGGTTGTGTTTTAGATTGAATTAAATTGGTTGGGTAAGGTACGGATTTGGGAAATTTCCGGAAAAAAGTGTTGATTTTGTGATTCAAATGTGTTCCGAAAAAAGTGTTGATTTAGTAGGAATTCGTAAAAATTTTTTTTTTCGTTGTTACCTACCACGACGGTCTTTTGGCCGTCGTGGTAGGCCAACTAACCACGACGGTTTTTTTCATAGAACCGTCATGGTATGTTCTTAAATGTCCATATTTAGACCTTATTTTTGCCCATTCAACGACGGTTAAAAAACCGTCGTGGAATCTAAAAAGATTCCACGACCCTGGATTCCACGACGGTTAGAAAAACCGTCGTGGAAATATTACCACGACGGTTAAAAACCGTCGTGGTATCCACATTTTGTAGGAGTGACCATCGCGCTGTCCACCATTTCCAGTTGTCGCACTCATGCTCATCATCTTCGTCTACCTCAACCTCTTTCTCTCATCGCCGTCAAAATGCCCCTTTCTCCTTCACCATCTCCGTCAATCTTAGTCTTTCTTCCTCTTCACTGACAAACCCATACTCTATCCCAAAATGCTTTGCCAACACCTTTTAAAGATGCTTCCATTGGAATAAAATCACCATTTGTTGCAGTTGAATTCTAGGTTTTTTACTTATGGATCCACTACATCTCCGATCATTGTAGGTTAATCAACATTTGTTGTTGTTTTTGTTGGAAATTGAGAAAATTAAATTGGGAGTCAATTAATGATTGACTACATGTTAATCATTGATTACAAGTTAATCAGTGATTAATTACTGTTTATTGTTATTTGGATGGAATTCGAAAAAATAAAGTTGAGAGTTAATCAGTGATTAACTAACGCTAATCATTGATTGACCACCAACATAACATAAGAACACAAAAAAAAAAAAAAACAAAACAAAACAAAAATTGACTACGAGTTAATAAGTGATTGACTATTGTTCAAACCAGAAACACGAAAACAACTAAAAAAATGTGAAAAAACAGATCAAATACATGTTTTGTTCAAAATTAAAGAACGAAAACCTAGAGAATCGCCAAAAACACCACAAAGAGACATTGAAATAACCAAAACACAATACATAATCAAATAATTCTTTATAAAACCTAATTAAAACTCAAAAGTAAACAAAAATAAACAAATCTTTTCAAATTTCACATGAGATAAAAATAATCAAATTTCATATAAAATTCGAACCTAATATAAAGACGAAAAGAAGAGCGTGAAGAAGAAATACTTGATGAGCATAAATAAGGAATGAATTAAAAGAGAGCAAAAATGGAAAATCAAATTGACTAATTAGTCCATTTAGCTAAATTAAATAGGTATAGATCATAAATTTAAGGTTGGGACCCACCTTAAATTTTCCTTAAAAAAGGGCGCTTTCTATAATGAGAACACTTTTTTTTACCCATCGATAGGGTAAAACATCCGATAATCATTATCTGACCTAAGAGGTGTATGGGGTGTATGTGTTGTCTAGCTTACCAAATTTTAATCCAAATAATTCGGAAATATTATTTTAATAAAATTAAAAAATATTACCAAAAAAAATTTTGAGAACCTATTGCTAAACCTAGATTGGTGACTGTCGCTGCCGAAACCCCCAATGACGGTGCTCGAACGTCGGTCATATCGGGATAAAAGATGACCAGTAACCAAAAAAAAGAATAAGAAAAAAAAAATTAAAAACCTCCCTGCTGAAACGACGGCCTCCATGGTTCCCGACAACCACGACCCACCGGTGCTGTCACGAGCCACCCACCCGAGTCACCCACGACCTGACCGGTGCAAACATCTTCGAGCTGCCTCCAGTCGGCGCAAGGGAGGAGGGTTCGCATCAGCCAACACACGAACCACCCACCGTGGGTCGCACAAATCGGACGAGCAGAGGGAGAACTCCGGCGATGCCGCCACAACCTCACTGCCCAAACCACGATTTCGTGAGTAGCGTCTTTGGTGACCGGTGGCGGCATTGGGAGAAGCCACAATTTCTTCATCAGATCTCGTTGTTGTCAGATCTGCACGCCGTCGTTGCACGCCATTGTTCGGTCAGCCCAGAAACCGACGACCACCTCTGCGATCTGGGCAACGGCAGGAGCTCTCTGTTTTTGGGGTTAGGGATTTCGCTGCCGTCGGGGGAGGTGGGTCAAGCAGAGAATATGACGAGGCGGCGGCGGCAGGGGTGACGGCAGTGCCGGGGGAAGAGAGGAGGGGGACGCGTCGGAGTTCGTGGAGGAAGGGAGGTTTTTTTTTTTTTTCTAATCACATGTGGGTGGACACATAATAGATATTGTGCATATATAAAATCTAGACCGACGAGATATATGGTTAAAAAAAATTTACTCCATCAATTGGGTAAAAAATTTTACCCCACTGTAGAATCCCTCTAAAAAAAAGTACTTGCAACTCCATAAAACACCAAACCTCCAAAAAATGACATTGTATAACCACTACTTGATAAACAACGCCTTTTTTACTTCTTCTCCTTTAATAAATTGTATTACCCATCACCCCAAATTCGTTACTTCACAAGGTTAAAGCGTTACTAGAAAAGGTTAAGGCATTACCACAAGTGCTTTCAATTATATATTCTTTTCTACCCAAATTTTACGTTACTGCCCCTGTAGAACATCTGGGTTCATGATGGAGTATGATGCACCTGTATCAAAGAAAGCTGCAACCCGAATTGGGTTTGCAAACTTAGAGGGGATAACCTTGATATATGTGTTAAATCAATTTTAACGAAATGCCTCTTTAGACACTCAGAAAACCTCATTTTCAGCAAATTTTTTTATTTGTATTATCACTTAGATAGAATAAAAAAAAATGCTACCATAAAGTTTTTTTTTTTGGTTGATAAGAGTAGCATTGCATCAAAAATCGCATTAAAAATTAAAATAATAAAACAGCGTAAAATTAATAATGGCTACCAAAAAAGTATTAAAAAGGAAATATCCATCCTTAATTTGTCAGAAATTTTTTTGTTTTTTGTTTTGTTTTTTGCTTTCCATAAAGCATGTTATCTGATTGATTACATTTCTGCCTACCACATTTTCCAAAGTTCTGTTACATGAACAAAACCCTTTTCTAGAGATTATATTTATGAGACTCATTTTAAAGAGCATGCCAACTCATGATGGCCAATTGCATTAGGTTTCATTTTTAAAACATATATTCTACGTATATTTATATTAAATTGCAATAGGTTTTAATAACACAATCCATCTTTTTCACTTTTGCTCTTTCTCCCACCTATTTTGGTCCTGCATCAAAACTATTTTGATTACATGTTTAAAGATATAGCCTAATGATAGGTTTTTATTTATAAAAATTAATTATATATGTGAATATATATATATATATATATATATATTAAATTGCAATAAGTTATAAGAAGTGTTATGTTCATTACATCAAAACTAATATGACGATGTGATTACCACATAGAATAGATAATTTTACAACTAATTTCATCATAAACTATAAAGTAAGAATCTTCTGTTCCAAAAAACACTAAAAAGGTTTTTCTCTCTCTTTCTCTCTCTAAACTTTTCTCTCTGCTCTAGGGTTTTGCAGTGGCCTTCCATCTCCTTTTTTGGGGCCAGAGTTCGGCAGTGACTTCGGTGATGAGGGCACGGCTGCTAAGAAGCTTGAAGTTGAAGAACCAATCAAAGTTCCCGTAGGTCCGGTAACAAGAGCTCTAGCTAAACGCTTCAAGGAAAAACTCAACAATTTAATCCGGAAGGTTCAGCAAGAGGATTTGGGCGTGCTCATCAATGAGGGACGACAAAGGTTGGTCCACCTCATCAAGGTGAATTCAGATTAAGAAGATCAGCCATGCAAATCCATGCAATAGGCGTGTGAATCAAGAAAGAGAAACTCAAAACTATTTAGTTTCTTTTTCTTTATTAGCTCATTAGTCCACTTCCCTTTTCTATATTTTTGGCGTGTACAATCATTTATTTTTGTTAGATTATTTTGTTTCCTTTTTCTATTTTAGGCAACTAAAAGTTATTATTACCATATTTTAATATTAGTTAAGAAGGCATGTAATTAAGCTATTTTAGGAACTTTCTTTGTAATATTTTAGCCTATTAATAGGCGTCTATGGAAAAGAAAGGAGGTAATTCATTTAGAAATTTGAGAGTTTTTCTCTTTGGTTCTTTGAAGAACTATTTGAACTTATCAAGAATTATTCTTGTGGCATTCAACAATGACTTTATCAAACGGATTTCCATCACCGTTTGTGGCGTCTTCAATATACCAAAGTTCTTGTTCCGTTATAAACAATAGGTCGAGGTTCCATTCAAATCTGATCGTAAAACGATCTTAGGTTCCTAATTATGTTCGGGTCTTATTATTCTTGATGAGGTTCGTATCATTTGGTATCAGAGCAACATTCTAGCCCCAGGTTTGCTTATCCATTTTGTTTTTCAGCCTAGTTTCCCAATCTCTTTTCAAACTTTAGTTGGCTGAGTTTCCCTTGCCTTTTTGGTCGAATTTTTTTTCTCTTTTACTTGCTATAGCTTTTATTTTAGTTCTTGATGTTGCAAAAAAAAATAATAATAATAATAATAAATAAATAATAAAAATGTCTAAAAAATGTCAAAAAAAAGAAGAAGAAGAAGAAGAAGAAGAAGAAGAATCATTGAATCTGATTGAGTTTCTTTTGAAAAAAAAGCCAAAAAGAAGAAGAAGAAGAAGAAGACGAATCATTGAATCTGATTGAGTTTCTTTTAAAAACAAAAATTAGTGTGACACATATTCTTATTGGAAATTCTTGTTGGAAATTTGTGTGACACATTCGGTATTCTTAAAATCAAAATCTCATTGGTAAGTTGTGAATGAATTGTTTGTTGGGAATTCTTGTTCTTGTTTGATTAGTTTGATAAGAGCCAAAAGAGAATCACCATGAGTGGAAAAAGGCAAGAATGTAAGATTATTTGAGGATAAAAGCTGAATATTTTGTGTGAAAAACACGAGTGTTGAGTGAAACATAATCTTTGAGTGATACACGAGAGGGAGAGAATTGTGAGGTCCTTTCTTTTCTTTTTTTTTTTTTTTTTTTATATAACTTATCTCTTCAGAAATCTTGTCTCAACATGACCATGAGGAAGCTCAAATAGGGGCATATACAAGGCTATACATGGAAGCTATGCTGGGAGAGATGAGGCGGATGATGAGGGTGGAATTAGAGCAAATCAATGAATGGTTGGATCGAGTGGAAAATGCCAATCAGGGGTAGCCACAAATGGCTCCCAATGTGCATAGGAGGGAAATAGTTCAACCGAGACATGTCGCGGAGGACTTTGAGGAGTTCAACGAGGGCGGTTTTGAGGAGGAGGACGATAGACACTTGGTGGCAGTGTTAGGTGGTTTGGATGGATTAGAAGAGATAGGAATCGGGTGGATAATAATTTGGGCAGCATTAAGATGAAGGTGCCTTCGTTTCAAGGCAAGAATGATCCTGAGGTATATCTAGAGTGGGAAAAGAAGATGGAGCTAGTTTTTGATTGCCACAACTACTCCGAGATGAAGAAGGTAAAACTTGCAGCCATTGAGTTTTCTGACTTTGCTATTGTTTGGTGGGATCAATTGGTGTTAAACAGGAGATGAAATAGAGAAAAACCGTTGGACACTTGGGAGGAGATAAAAACAGTGATGAGGAGGCGTTTTATGCCAAGTCACTGTTACCGAGATTTGTAAAAGAAGCTGCAAAGACTCACACAAGGTAATCGGAGTGTCGAAGATTACTACCAAGAGATGGAGGTAGCAATGATCCGAGCAAATATAGAGGAGGATCGAAAAGCCACTATGGCATGGTTTTTGGTAGGTTTGAATCAAGAAATCACCAATCAGGTGGAGTTGCAACATTACGTGGAGTTGGAGGATATGGTACACATGGCCATAAATTTTGAGAAGCAACTCAAGAGGAGGGGAACACGACCGAGCCGATATACGGAACAACCTCCTTGGAAGCCGACTTATCCAAAGAAGGAAGAGAAAGCCACGGCCAACCTTAAGGCTGAGACCAAGCCTTCTTCCTCGACTTCCAATTCACAAGGTAAAAATGACTCTACTCCTAATCGCAATCGTGACATTAAGTGTCTCAAATGTCAAGGCAGGAGTCACATATCGAGTCAATATCCGAATAAGAAAGTTAAAGTGATGCGGGACAATGACGAGATCGAAACCGAGGATGAAGAAGATGTTGACTCTATGCCATCATTGGTGGATGCTTCGGATGAGGAGTGTGTCACTCATGGCGAGTTAACATTAGTGGCAAGGAGAGCCTTAAGTGTGCAAGTTAAGGAAGACAACGAGGAGCAACGAGAAAATATTTTTCATACTAGGTGCCATGTTCAAGACAAGGTGTGGAGTATGATCATTGATGGAAGGAGTTGTACCAATGTCGCTAGCACTACCGTGGTGGAGAAATTGGGGCTATCAACAACAAAGCAACCACGGCCTTACAAGCTGCAATGGTTGCATGATTGTGGCGAGGTGAGAGTCAACAAGCAAGTTCTCGTTTCATTCCAAATTGGGAAGTATGTAGACGAGGTGTTGTGTGATGTGGTTCCCATGCATGCGGGACACATACTTCTTCAAAAGCCTTGGCAATTTGATCGGCATGTGAAGCATGATGGTTTCACCAACATGTACTCTTTGGTGCACAATCAACAAGCCATCATTCTTGTGCCATTAACTCCGAAATAGGTTTATGAAGATCAAGTGAAGTTACAAAAGGAGAGTGAGCAAAAGAAAGAAAGTGATCAAAAAAGAAAGAGTGCAAGAGAGAGAGAGGCCGAGAGTCAAGAAAGAGAGAGATTGGCCAAGAAAAAGGAGAGTGAAATGAGAGAAAAAAATAGAGAACACAAAAGAATTTTTCTGCAAGAGCAAGTGATGTAAAGAAAGCATTGATATTAAACCAACCAATGATTTTACTTGTATAAAAGGAGGCTGCATTTTTAACTAATCGAATTGACCCCACTCTTCCTAGTTCTATTGTGTCTCTTTCGCAGGATTATGCGGATGTTTTCCCTAAGGATATACCATACGGATTACCACCAATCCGAGGGATCGAGCATCAAATTGATTTCGTGCCCAGTGTAACCATTCCAAACCGGCCAGCCTATAGAAGTAACCAGGATGAGACAAAGGAGGTTCAAAGGCAAGTCGAGGAGTTGATGGAAAAAGGGTATGTGACAAAAAGCATGAGTCCATGCGCAGTTTTGGTATTGTTAGTACCTAAAAAGAATGGGACATAGAGAATCTGTATTGATTATCGAGCCATCAACAACATCAAGGTAAAGTATCGTTTTCCCATTCCTCATTTAGATGACATGTTAGATAAGATGCATGGTGCTTGTGTATTTTCTAAGATTGATCTGAAAAATGGTTATCATCAAATAAGAATGAAGGAAGGTGATGAATGAAAAACTGCATTCAAAACTAAATATGGATTGTATGAGTGGTTAGTTATGCCTTTTAGATTAACTAATGCACCTAGCACTTTCATGCATTTAATGAATCATGTTTTACATCCTTTCCTTGGGAAATTTGTTGTGGTTTATTTTAATGATATTCTCATTTACAGTAAAAACTTGGATGATCATTCGAAGCATTTACAATCGGTATTTGAAGTGCTTAGAAAAGAAAATTTGCTTGCAAACCTGAAAAAAGTGTACTTTTTGCACCAATAAGCTTATTTTCTTAGGTTATGTTGTTGGTGCCAAGGGAACTGAGGTTGATGAAGAAAAAGTCCGCGCAATACAAGAATGGCTGAGACCAACTTGTGTAGGGCAGGTTAGAAGATTTCATAGGCTTGCTAGTTTCTATAGGAGGTTCGTGAAAGATTTCAGTACCATCGCTACTCCCCTTACCGAGGTCATCAAAAAGAATGTTGGATTCAAATGGGGATAAGAGCAAGAGGTGGCATTCCAGTTGATCAAAGAAAAATTAACAAAACCACCTTTGCTAGCCTTACCTAATTTTTCTAAAGCATTTGAGATTAAATGTGATGCATCAGGTATAGATATTGGAGCTGTTCTTATGCAAGATGGAAGACCAATTGCTTACTTCAGTGACAAACTAAGCGGGACGGTCTTGAACTACCCTACTTATGACAAAGAGATGTATGCATTGGTACGAGCATTGGAAACATGGTAGCATTATCTATTGGCCAAGGAATTTGTGATCCACACAGATCATGAATCTTTAAAGCATTTGAAGGGGCAAAACAAGCTGAACAAGAGACATAGACAATGAATGGAGTTCATTGAGCCACTCCTATTTGTGATCAAGTACAAACAAGGTAAGGAGAATGTGGTGGCTGATGCACTTTCTCGTAGGTATGCATTGATTTCTACTCTTGATGCTAAATTACTTGGTCTTAAGCACATTAAGTAGTTGTATCCGATAGACCAAGATTTTAGTAAGTTGTATTTGTCCTGCGAGAAGGCTGCCTTTGGGGGACGTTAGTGAGAGAAGCCCAGTGTGGAGGGTTGATGGGGCATTTTGGTGTAGCTAAAACCCTAGGAGTGATATAAGAACATTTTTATTGGCCTCGCATGAAAAGAGATGTTGAGAGGATTTGTGAGAGATGTGTCACTTGTAGGCAAGCTAAGTCAAGAGTTCAACCCCACAGTTTGTACATCCCACTACCAATTCCTAGTATACCTTGGATTGACATTTCAATGGATTTTGTGTTAGGATTACCTAGGTCAAAAAAGGGTCGGGATTCTATTTTTGTGGTGGTGGATAGGTTTTCTAAGATGTCACATTTTAATACATGTCACAAAACTGATGATGCTTATAATGTTGCTAATTTGTTCTTTTACAAAATTGTTAAGTTACATAGTATGCCAATAACAATTGTTTCGAATAAAGATGCTGAGTTCTTGAGTTACTTTCGGAAGACTTTGTGGAGTAAGTTTGGAACCAAGTTATTGTTTTCTACAACTTGTCATCCATAAACTGATGGTCAAACTGAAGTAGTGAATAGGATTTTGTCTACTTTATTAAGTGCAATCATTAAAAAGAACATCAAAACATGGGAAGAGTGTTTGCCATATGTTGAGTTTGCTTATAACATATCTGTACATTCTACTTATAAATTTTCACCTTTTGAAATTGTGTATGGTTTTAATCCATTAACTCCTTTGGATTTAACTCTTTTACCTTTGTCTGAGTATGTGAATTTAGATGGTCAAAAGAAAGCTGAAATTGTTAAACAAATTCATGAGACGGCAAGACTAAACATTGAGAGAAAGATGGAGCAATATGCCAAACATGCCAACAAGGGATGAAACAAGATTATTTTTGAGCCGGGTGATTGGGTGTGGTTACACATGCGTAAGGAGAGGTTTCGAGCTCAAAGACGATCAAAGCTTCTTCCACGAGGGGATGGACCATTTCAAGTTCTTGAGTGCATTAATGACAATGCCTACAAATTGGATCTACCAGGTGAGTACAATATTAGTGCTACTTTCAATATTGCTGACTTATCTCCTTTTGATGTAGGTGATTATTTGAGGACAAATCATTTTCAAGAGGAAGAGAATGATGAGGGCACGGCTGCTAAGAAGCATAAGGTTGAAGAACCAATCAAAGTTCCCGTGGGTCCAGTAACAAGAGCTCGAGCTAAATGCTTCAAGGAAGAACTCAACAATTTAATCCGGAAGGTTCAGCATGAGGATTTGGGCGTGCTCACCAATGAGGGACAACAAAGGTTGGTCCACCTCATTAAGGTCAATTCGGATCAAGAAGATCAACCATACAAATCCATGCAATAGACGTGTGAATCAAGAAAGAGAAACTCAAAATTATTTAGTTTCTTTTTCTTTATTAGCTTATTAGTCCACTTCCATTTTCTATATTTTTGGCGTGTACAGCTATTTATTTTTGTTAGATTATTTTATTTCCTTTTTCTACTTTAGGCAAGTAAAAGCTATTATTATCATATTTTAACATTAGTTAAAAGGCATGTAATTAAGCTATTTTAGGAACTTTCTCTGTAATATTTCAACCTATTAATAGGCGCCTATGGAAAAGAAAGAAGGAGGTAATTCATTCAGAAATTTGAGAGTTTTTCTCTTTGGTCCTTTGAAGAACTATTCGAACTTATCAAGAATTATTTTTTGTGGTGTTCAACAATGACTTATCAAATGGATTCCATCACCGTTTGTGGCGTCTTCAATATACCAAGGTTCTTGTTTCATTATAAACAACGGGTCGAGGTTCCATTCAAATATGATCATAGAACGATCTTGGGTTCCTAATTGTGTTTGGGTCTTGTTATTCTTGATGAGGTTCGTATCATTCGGGCTGGCCTCCGAATCATCGATCTGTATGGAGTAGATCTCATCGCCATAAGAAAGATCTGGGTTACGGCGTGGCTATTCAAAATCGTTTTAAAATGGATATATGGCGTGTAGAAGACAAGGACTTGTTGGGTGCTTGGTCTTTCAACGGCAAGTTTCTTCTCAATGGATTTGTTTGGCTTGGTCTTGGCCGGGTACAGTGGCGTAGTTGTTGCTGATGATTGTATATGTGGTGGTGAGATTTTTCTAGTTTTTTGTAGGATTTTAATTTTAATAATGGCGTCTTTGTCTTCGCCTTTTAGGTTTAATACTTTGGTGTTTTCTTTTATGTTATGATTTGTAATAACGGTGATGGTTTCTCCACCTTCCGAATTGGTTTGTTATACGCCATATCTAAATTTGTGAGGTATTTTAGTTCCGTTAGATATGAATCTAGTCGGATTTAGTGGTGACTTCTGTGCTACAATTAGTAGCCTCTCAATCGATCCGGAGTTTCCATCGATTATAGAGGAATTGTCAAAAAAAATCTTATGCGTTGGTGGTATGTCGAGGTATTATCCCATTTTCGGGTCTCAGACATCCATTTTTCTCTTCGTGCGTCATCAGAATATACTGATGGTACTAGTTTTCGTTGAGGGATTTATTGTGATAAACTTGCCTTAGAAAGATGGAAAAAAAAAAAAAAAGGGCAAGAAAAAACCGAAAGTTTTGCTGCTCCTTACCATACAAGGCTAAAAATATGAGGGAAAGGGTTTAATTTGTTGCGATATGAGGACCAAATACAGGCCAAAACAATAGACAAACATATATATATATATATATATATATATTAAATACATGCATAGAAGGCAGGTGTTTTGCTGACGTTGCGCACGTTTATTAGGCTTTTTAAGCTTTATTAAGGGGGGAGAGAATAACGACATTCACGAAACGACAATAAATGAAAATAAAGATAAATAGGCCGGCTCTCACTCAACTTTTCTCATAACCCAAAATTTTCACCATTCTCTATTTCTCCTCTCACCCCCTACAAAAGTCCAAACCAATCCCCATTAAACTAAAGTACCACACAAATCTTCTCCTCTCTCTGCCTCTCTTTCTTTCCTCCTCCTTTTATTTATTTATTTATTTTTAATTTTTTGCATCAAAAATTGAAAAAAAAAATCGCACCCTCTTTTCTCTCTTCTCCTGTCAGTCCTCCATTCATTCTTCTCACTCCACTCTGGTCCGTGTCCTTTTGAGCATGGAAAAGTTACTTATATAAATATATATATATATATAAATATATCGGAATGTGTGTTTGTTGCGAGTGATCACTATATATAAAAATCAACACCAAAGAGAAGCACAGATAGAGAAAAGGGATTATTGAGTTTCGTTTTGGTAATGGAGTTGGAGATCATGGGTAGTTGGGGGGGGGTCGTGGTGATGGTGATGGTGAGCTGTTTGGGGATGGGAGTGGTCCTGAAATGGGTTCTGAAGAACGTGAATGGGTGGATGTATGAGACAAAGTTGGGTCATGAGAAGCAATTCTCTCTTCCACCAGGTGATTTGGGATGGCCTTTCATTGGCAACATGTGGTCCTTCCTCGGAGCCTTCAAGTCCTCTAATCCTGACTCTTTCATCTCTTCCTTTGTTTCCAGGTTCTACTCCAATTCTCTCTCTCTCTCTCTCTCTCTAGAAAAGAAAAGTTAGGAAAAAAAAACAAAAAAAAAAACAAAATAAAGACTGAAACTTAAGTTATGTTTGCCTCTTTTCTCTGTGTTTGTGCTTGTGCTTGTGTCTTTGTCTTCCATGTGTCTTAGTGGGTAGGGAATCAAAAGGGGGATCATTTTCTTCTCCAAAACTTGGGTCTCTCCTCCCTTTTTTTTTTTTTTTTTTTTTTTTTTTTTTGTCATTTTGGCTGTCACATAGTTTATGCTCTCCTTCTCTCTTTCACTTGCACACATAAAAATTCATATATATCATTTATTAATGTATGATCCGGTTCAAGGTTTTTGTATTTGTCACATGAAAGCAAATATTTATATATATATATATATATACAGTTTTATGGGGTATAATTTAAGATATTATGCTTACAGAAAATGACATTATGTAATCAGTGAAGGAAAGGAGTACTCCTGATTTTTCTTTTTTGTTTTTCACCTTTACTTTGAGGTATAATGTAATATTTTGTGCTTTTTATGTTGCAAAATAATAGTAATAATAACATTAGTGGACAAAGTTTGTTTGTTTTGGCCGTTCGTTCCAAACTCGTGTGATTCTACTGCTCTGGATGTCTCGTCAACATCTGGGTCCCACTTAATAGTGGGGTCCCACGTGGTTCGGAAGGTCTCATTCTCATGGTACAGTCTAGTGGACCCTATGCATAAATATATATTGTGTGTGTGTGTATGCATATGTATACATGTTCTGCACATAGATTGCAAGGGTGGGATACAGAAAAACAATTTCTAGTGGAACAACTGAGAGTTCCTAAGATCTACTTCAATTTGAAGCAAAGAATAAAAACAAAATTGATAGAATAAAGGGTTCTGTTTTTTTTTTAAGGGGTGAGATTATTTATATATTTTGAGAACATCGGATTTGACAATTTTTTATTTATATTTATTCCCACTTTTAAATTTCGCCTTTGAACTTGTGGCCTCAAGTTCTTGACATTTGTATTACTAGAAACAACTACGCCTATAATGCCACCAATTACTCTTGTTTTTATAATGTTAGAGTTGGTGTACTTTATGCATACTAGAAGTGGACTGATAGCATACAACTATAGATATATAATTGTACTTATATATATATATTTTAAACCCGTTGTGTGTGGTCCTTGACCTTACCGGTCAGAGTTTTTGTAGGAATCTGTGTGTCCTATGACAAAATCAACCAAAATTCTAACTGCTATGGCTCAAAGAAGTTCTGCTTTGACACAGTATAATTTAAATAAATAAATATCTATATATATGTATCAAACGTTCTTATGTCCGGCAGTTGAACAGGTCTGCACTAACCTTAGATATATATATATATATATATTTTTTTTTTGCTAGAACACTAATCTTATATCTTGCATTTTGTAACTACTTGTTGATTTACATATAGCTTTTCATTTATAATCTAGTAACATGAACTAATAGTATAAATGACAAGTATCATTCGAAAATGTCACATTAGAATCAGTTGCTTTGTTACAATTATGGACAAAAAAAATTATAAGTGCCGTTTGTTAAGGGTGCTTGATAAGAGAGCTCTCCTTTGTCTATGTGCGCGTGTGTGTATCATAGATATTCCTTTATGTAGCAGAGGCAGAAAAAACATGATTGGTTTAAGCCGTGTATTCACATTGTATACTTGGTGAGCTGTATAATGTATAGGATTTGGATGGCTACGAAAAATTATGAGAAAAGGAGGAGAAAATGAATGGTCGATATTAGAATACTGTATGAATTATTAGCTGATAACGTATCTAATGGATGTGATTGAGATGTTTTTTTTGTGTTCTGCTTTTGGAAAACATGAAAGTTGATAAAAGAATCTTGAAATCTAATCTCATCTGAACATGCTCAAACATGAGATAGACAAACCAGCAGGAAATAATTTAGATTCTTTTCATGAGCAGATGAACATAACTATTTCAACTATTAAAATTTTTTTATTTTATTTTAATTTTTTTTAATTTTTTTAATTTTTTTTTTAAGATACGGACGTACAGGAATGTACAAGGCCTTAATGTTCGGTAACCCGAGTATCATTGTCACGACGCCAGAAACCTGCAGGCGAGTGTTGACAGATGACGATTCGTTTAAGCCAGGTTGGCCTCGTTCCACTGTGGAACTCATAGGGAGGAAATCCTTCATTGGGATTTCTTTCGAAGAACACAAGCGTCTAAGGAAGTTAACGGCAGCTCCTGTGAATGGCCATGAAGCATTGTCCATGTACATTCAATACATTGAAGAGAATGTAGTCGCTTCCTTGGAAAAGTGGGCTACCATGGGAGAAATAGAGTTCTTGACTGAAGTCCGGAAACTCACTTTTAGGATCATCATGTACATTTTTCTAAGCTCAGAAAGTGAGCCAGTAATGGAGGCTTTGGAGAATGAATATACCGCACTTAATTATGGAGTCAGAGCCATGGCAATTAACATTCCGGGATTCGCTTACCATAGAGCATTCAAGGTGAGGCTTTTTACCCTTTTTATTTTTACAACAAGGTGCATTTCCAAGCAGTCCTTTTTTCGAAATGAATTTTTTCCTATGCAACATGTTCATTTGAGAATTTTCTATTTCAGGCTAGGAAAAATCTTGTATCCATGTTTCAATCTATTGTGGATGAGCGACGATCTCAGAGGAGGAAGAGCAACATAAGCTCGACAAAGAAGAAAGATATGATGGATGCTTTGCTCGATGTTGAAGATGAAAATGGCAGAAAATTGAGTGACGAGGAGATCATCGATGTTTTGTTAATGTACTTGAATGCCGGCCATGAGTCTTCTGGTCATATCATGATGTGGGCTGTCGTTTTCCTACAAAAACACCCGGAGATTTTCCAAATAGCCAAGGTACTTTATTAAACATAGTAGTTTACTTGAAACTGAAAGCAAACAAAGTTGCTTATCTTAGCTAATCATATTTTGTGATTTCTGTTCTTTATTGTGTTTCCAATAATCAAAATGTGCTTTTGAATCGTGCTTGCCTGCAGGCCGAGCAAGAAGAGATTCTGAAGAGGAGGCCACCTACACAGAAAAGCTTGAGCCTTAAAGAAATTCGAGAAATGGACTATCTTTCAAAGGTATTTCCTCCGTGATTATCAATTGTGTTTCAATTCAGCCTCTCCTAGCCATGGCTCTTATCATTTTTCTTCTGTGCTTCATTAATAGGTAGTTGACGAAACACTTCGTGTGGTAACTTTCTCGCTCACAGTGTTTCGAGAAGCGAAACGAGATGTACAAATAGCTGGTTAGTTAATAAATGGGTACACAATTTGTATTTGTAAAGAAGTTAAAATGTTTATGGGAAAATTTAGTGAATCAAAGTTGTTTAGTAATAAAATGGCTTGCTTTTCAGGTTACACCATCCCGAAGGGTTGGAAAGTTCTTGTCTGGTTTAGAAGTGTTCATTTGGATCCAGAAATCTATCCAAATCCACTTGAATTCGATCCTTCAAGATGGGATGTAAGTTAAAATATTTATTTATTTTTTTTTTTATTTTCATTGAAGATTATATGTTACATGTATAGCCTCATCACTGCCTCATAAATATTTTACCCTTGACCGGGATGGAATGTTCACATGCTTTATGATGGCACAGAACCACACACCGAAAGCAGGATCTTTCCTCCCCTTTGGAGCAGGAAGCAGGTTGTGCCCGGGAAACGATCTAGCTAAGATGGAAATCTCGATTTTCCTTCATCACTTTCTCCTCAATTATCGGTTAGTCTTCTTCGAACCTTTTGTTCTGCATTACATTTTCATAAGCTAACAAGGGACACTAAAATTAACTTTCTTTAGTACACAATCGAAGAAAATATTAACTATAATTAGTGTGTCGTCTGCATAATTAAGCATACAAACAACGTTTGCTCTTCTAACGTTTATATATCATCTCTTCTGATGCAATCATGTTGCAAACAGGCTGAAACGGACTAATCCTGATTGTCCATTGATGTACTTGCCACACTCGCGGCCTAAAGACAATTGCTTGGCAAAAGTTGAGAAATGCACATCTTCATGAACATGAGGGGAAAAAAGAGCGGAGCACACTGTCATGTCAACACGTTACTTTGAGCTGAGGAATTCAGAGAATATAAAGCTTTCTTTTATTTCTGGGCACAATGAAAACAAAATGCTAGAAAGCTTCCATGAGAAAAGTGTTAAAACTAAAGTTGGCCCAGTTTGGTATTGTTTTAGAAACTTTTTGATAAGGAATCCTACGGTTTTAAATAAAATGTTCTGAAATAGTGTTTGTTAGTACAAAGTCAGAAAACAAAAATCAAATCAAAAAATCGTGTTCACTTTTTTTTTTTTTTTCAAGTAATGAGAAAATTTAATAAAATTGTTTTTCCGTTTTTATTTTCATTGTACACAACAAAATTTTTTATTAACATATCCAAATACAATTTTGTTTTTTCTGATACTAAAACATTTTTCAAGAAACACAATGAAACATAATTTCAAATATATATATATATATATATCTCAAAACATTTACTATTTCTATTTTATATTCAAAAGAAAATCATTCAAAATACTCCTAAACGAGTTAGAAACTTGGTCTATCTTTCTCAAAAATGTGGACCCTTCGAATTTGTTTGAATGCAGGTTTTACATAGGACAAGACAAGCACATTCACCAATATTGTTTGTTTTTTTCCCAAAATCCATGCCAAGACAAGCCATGCAAGAAGATAGTGAAAACATAAACAAGAGTACTAATTTGAGTTTTGGCATTACACGTCTTTTAAAATGGAAACAAGAAAAGACCCAAACCCAAGGATGTGGAGGTGGGGGCAATGAAAACCAAATAGGGAATTTCAAACATTATTTCCCATACATACATGGTTTGTGGTCCCTACATGAAAGTAGACCATGGTGTTGTCCATCTTCCTTGCACCAAAATCCAAGACCCATTCCATTTTTCAGTCTTATCCGTTGTTCTGGATTCCATATACACATGACTGCAAAATTCCTTCAAAAAAAGGGCTTTTACTTTCTAGTAGTTTAATGCTACAATATTAAAGTACCATATCCATCAAATTTCAATATGTAAACATATGTGTATATATATTATACACACACATCTAAGAGCATCACCATCTCTCTTGTCTTCTATGTTTTTTTTGTTGAATGCCTTTGGTGTTTACATGCTCTTCGAAAACATTCTCGAACGATATTTGTTATTTTAGTAAGAAAAATTTTGTAGTAGAATACGAGAAAAATACCATGTTGATAAAATTAATTCTAATATTATGTATAGTGCAATCCTTCATGTGTCTAATTTGTCTGCAAATCTCCTGTCAATTAGTAAAATCATGAAGGGTTTGAACTATATATTAAATTTCTCTTCTTTTAAATAATTTCATCTATTTAACTGACAGAATTAACAAAGATATTAATATTCAATAATTCATGGAGCATTTCTTTTGGTTTTCAAATTTTAGTGAGTAAAGTTACAACACCAGCAAAGTTCGGGGGGAAAAAATGAAATTTGTCTTATTTTTATCATAAAAATTAACTTATTAAAAAGAAAAGGATGATATTGGTACCCTTTATTTTTGACAATTATTATAAAGGTAAAACGGTTTCGTAACGTTTAAAATAGCTTAACAAGAAAATGTGATATTAATTCAATAATATTTTCTTTCTTTTCTTTTTAATTTTCTGATGATGAATATGATAGAAATCCTTGACAAGGTACACTAACATTTATAATTCATTTTAAAACATTTATTTGTAACTAAATCATAAAAATTGTTTTATAAAGGTATTGAAAAAATTACTTTTCAAATAACTCAAAAGATATACAGTATTATCCAATTCTCTCATAAAATCTCTAAGTAATCAGAAGCGAGTGATTTCAACTACAACTAGTTTATATTTGAGAATGTCCTTGTCAATTCCAACTAAATCGGCAACCAATCAAAATGACTCCTAGTCCACTGTTTTTTCTCAAGAAGTATGAGAATTCTTAGGTAAAATATGGCAAAAAGATTGTTCCAATATGTATTATTTTGAATTGTCAGCTTTATCATTTTTACATACTATTTATTTTGACATGAATTTGATCGCATCTTGCATTTGGTAGGATGTCAAAAAATAGTCCATCTGTAGACAACTACTATTATGCATTTATTATTTGGATATGAATCTGATTTGGTTTATAGTCCAGAAACATGTTCCTAAAGAAGTAATTCTGGTAAAACGTGTTCACTAATACCACCAAGCTCGTAATTTTCGTTGTTCTCCTAATATATCTGGAATTCAAAGTAAACCCACCATTTGCTTTCACGAATGAATGTGGAAGAGACATTTTGCATAGGAAAAGTGTACTCTAAAAGTGTAATCACTAATACTATATATATTGAGGAATCTAATATACCACCCAAAAAAAAAAAAAAAGAAAAAGCAAAGAAAATATAGGAATCTAATATCAAAATGAGGAGGTTGAGTGTCTATTTCTGTCCTCTAACCAGCAGACCCAATTACATGAACCCAATTGAAAACTCAGGTTTAATGTTGGCCAAATTAAATATCATGGTACACACTCAAATCTCCTGGGCCATGGCTTGACTTTCAATTCCAAACAAGGACTTTCTCGGGAAAATTTTCAACATTTTTGTATAAAGTGGTCCGCTTTTGAGGTGATGTTAAGACAAACCATTAGTCAGTGAAAGCAGCGGAAGATGCGAAATGGAAAATTATTGACATTTTCACTCTTTGCTTGTCATTAGTATTGTTCAACTCACTGTTAATACAGTAATTTGGGCAATCAAACTGTTTTCCCATGAGCCCATCTCATCATTTGCTCTAAACTTCAAACTTTTTTTTTCAACAATTACATGTCATTCTGAGAAGAAAACATACCAAAAGAAATGGTAACATCTTTCTAGTGGCAGTCACTGCTGTATTTACGGGCATAGAAGTTCAAATAGATCCAAGCTAAAAGATAATGCACCTAGACCTTGAAAACTATCCAAGAAATGTGTAAGTTCCTTTTTCTTTTTGTTTTTTTTTACTTTTTTTTTTTCCCCTTCTGTTTGCAGTCATTGTTTGTTGAGAAGTAAACTCAGGTTATCTGACAATCGAACTTTGATTATACTTCGAGAAAGCTCTCATGCAAGGACCTGCATATGTGAACAATGATGGGTTCGTAAAGACCAAAACAATCAAAGAGGTTGATAACAATATGTTCTCATGACAACACAATTAAGTGCATTCATCACGACTTCAATAATGCGTTAAAAGCACTAAAAACACAAGTTTTGGGGCCCTAGGTCCTTACAGAGATGATAGCATCAACCACTAAAAAGAATAAATTGAGAAAAGGCGTATGCAAGCAACAGAGCCCCGACACTAGAAGAGTTGGATAACGTAGCTCTAACTATGAACATGAAAACACTGAACAAAGAAACAACAGCAATGATGGATCTTGATGAAAATAGGAAAGACCTAAACTTCAAAGATTGAGCACTACCTGTTGAAAGAACTTAATCCAAATCTAAGATCTCGCACCATATATATGGATTCTCTCATCAATCGGCACCTTGCAACATGGACACCTAGCTTCCAATTCGTTAGAGCAATTGTTATTGCATTTAGCACATAGAACTTGATGTGCACATGGCAGGAAAAGAACGGAAACTTCTTTCTCCATACAGATCATGCACACTCGATCATAGCTTACTTCATTTTCAGATATACCTGTTCGTTCACTTGAACCAGGAAGCTGATTTTGAAAGTTGTCTGCATTGGTTAGCGGGACTTCTGATTCCCATGAGAACAAGTAATCTGGAAGGTCAGTTTTATCATCACTAGCTTCCGAAGACATTTCAAGACCGGCAATTTCTTGCTCAAGTAGTTCTACTTCACCTTTATGTTTCCGACGATCTGCCTCCATCTCTTGGCGAAATGCCTGCTGTCTTCTTTTTATTCTGACCTCAGCTTCTTCCTTTAACCTACGTTCTTCTCGCAACTCCTTTACAGCCAGTTCTTTAGCCTTAACTTCTTGTCTCCACATCACCTGTAGTAGAAAAAGGAATCGAGTTAATCTACATTTTTTCTCCCTTATTGGTTTGACCACGTTTTGTTTCTACATGTAAATTCTAGTTAGCTCTGACGATCATCATCATCAAGAAAGGAAACAAGCGTCAACCGAAAAAGGAAATAGATTTGGTGCAGATTAGTTGGTTAACACTATGTATTATGAGTCAAAATCACGAATGCAAGCATCCCAAGTGAACATATATACAAACTGAAATGAACTAAGGGTAACACAAGATAAGTTTGAACCTAATAGAAGTTTCTAGATAAATGTACGTGATGCACTAAGCCCCTTTGGCACACAAACAAGGAAAGGAAATTAATCTTCCATCGCAATATCAAGGTTAGTTTGAAGAGGGGAAACAAGAAAGAAAGATAGAAAGAAAACATTCATCAAGTAGTTAGGAGGCTCTAATGAAAGCCCCTGGAGGTGGACCCATGGAGATTTTGCTCACTTTGTCTGCTGCAGGAGCCAATTCCCAGTGTTCACTTCAATAAACATAATGATGGCATTACATATAATTTATAGGTGCTCGAACACCAATAGTACAGTGGGTAAACTACTAAAATACACATGTATCTAAATTTTGGCACATTTGTCCATCTATTTCTTGAGAACGGAATTATGACCTTCTATTTGCAACAAAGTTCAAGTAATATTATATCACCACTGTTACTAATAGAAGGACATATGTATATGCCGAAAAAATGAAATATAGGTAATGTTTGGTTATTGACCTAATTAAAAGATCAAATTTTGAAAATTGCGAATCATGATGTGAAACCAAGACCAAAGGGAAACGGATAAAAACCCAAACTGTAGAGAATACATTGACATTTTTGAAAAAAAGTATAAACACGATATCCATACATAACAAAAATAGTATTGCTATGAACAAACTTTAATTTCAGGTTTTAAACAATATTTTTTTTGTACGATATCAAAACTCATTTAATTATGAAATTTTTACCAAGGAACTTTCAATGTTGACTAGTCTTACTATAAAGTTTAGAGGAATTTTTCAAGTGACGGAGGAAAGGATGATGCTGAGGCTCATGGTGCTGGAAACTGCCATACACTAGACTACTTGTCAAAATGACCATGCTAAATTTGAAAGAAACGAGAAGTCCATAAAAAATATGATGTCTCTTGAGAAACACAATAGAAGATTATTGAAAGAGATTGAGGAGGGAAAATGGCTGCTGCAGTTGCAATAGAAATTGGTTGACCTTGAATTATGCAGAGACAAGTTTCATCTGAAGTTTCGAATAAAAAGCTTTTGAGCATGCTACAGCGATTTTAGATGCAAAATGTAGTTTGTTTCAAAACTATATTTATGCTGAAAATAGCATGTTAAAGATGAAGAATGCTAAATAGTTTTTTTTTTTAGGCCAAAAAGAAAAATTAATAATAATAAAAATAATAAGGTGGATATTTGTTATATTTTTCAATGACTTTGCCCATTTAGGAGTAAAGTGATGCACCTCTTTATCCTCTTGCGCTACTTTGAGGTCGACTACTTGCTTTTGGAGCTCCAGACACTTATTTCTCTCCTGCTCAATCTCTTCCAATAATCTTCTGTTATGTTTCTCCAGAGACATCATTTTTTTTATGGATTTCTTTTCTTCAGTTGCAACCTTGGCAAGTTTTTCATCCGACTCTGAGGTTCTTAACTTGTATGCTTTGATTTCTGCCCTAATCTCCGAATTTCCATTCTCCATATCATTGGAAGCTTTCTTCAACATATAATATTGACCAATAGTCTGGTCTATCGCAGTTTCCAGCTCCAAGAGCCTCAGCATCATCCTTTCCTCTTGTTCTCTCATGCCACTTTCAGGCTTGTACTTCTGTTTTCTAGTCTCTATTCTCAAGGCTTTCAACTCTAAAAGGCACTGGCTTATCTTCTTAGCAGCTTCAACCACTTTCATTCCAGCCCATTCCTTCCGCTCCTTTGCTTGGACTTTGGCCTCTTTAATCTTCTGGACCAAAATTGATATCATTTCAGTTTTCTGCTCAACAGACTCACTTGTTGATTCCTTGTCAAAACTTGAGCTACCAATGCAGTCCAACATTAGGTTATCCAAACAAGAGTCCTCCCATTCACACTGCTCAGTTGACATAAATCCTGGAAATAAGTTGTTTTTGGCTTGTGTTTCATCAGAAGATACCTTCATGCTAGCTCGGTAAGCAACTCCAAAGTTTGCGATGCTCTTCCTCAACCTTGCTTGCTCAGATGGTGTTAGATTGAAATCCATCACACTGAAACGACTTTTACCTGAAAACTTTTCAAGTTCCTCTGCAGACATCGTGTTTCCAAAGGAAGAATTCTCACAATCCGCAGATTTCTGGTCTCCTTGTTCTGTAGCAGACTCAGAGGATGATGCCCCTGGGGTTATCTCTACCTGAATTGTACCATCTTTTTTCTTGCCTAGGACCTTCAGAATGCTCGCAAATCCTAAATCAAAATCAGTCATCAGGAGATGCCTCATGGCATCACGCTTTTTCATGTTTGGCCGAGCTTGGCAAAGCGTAAAAAGCAACATTGCTAGTGAGTTTTGTACTGTCGGCTTTAAACTTTCATCAACCTGTGGACAGCCCTTTCTGGTTCCTTTACGCCTACTTTTTTTAGTTCTGATATACTCAAGAGAACTCTGCACAATATTTGTCAGTATATCTTCATCACCGAACACACATCCACTTGTGTCAACGGCATTCCATGCAAGATCAGGAGAATAACCAAATGATATTAACTGGGCAATTGCTTGTTCATAAACACTTTCAAGTTTGTCCATAAGAATGTTTTTCAATTCCACTTCACTACAGTACATTGGATTGTTTATAAGAGGATTTGAACTTCTGGAAGGTTTCAAATTTGTATGCATACCAATAGTATCTTCCATGCCAGACAAATCAGGTCCAGTATCAGAATCACAGTGCTTCGGACCTAATTCAGGACAAGGCTCAACCCTTGGTTTGCCACTTTTGTTGCTGGGTTTGTTTGAGTACAGTTTTCGCTTCCCTTTCTTTTGTTTTCCCGAGCCACTCATTTTCACGCACTGAATAGTCTGAGAGAAAATGAATCAGCGGAAAACAAGAGTTTTTCTGATAGAACATGGAGAACTATATAAGAAATTAATTTTAGCATAATTATACTTCAGTTTACACAACAAGTCTCGATATTTCTTTTTAAACAAAATAGACAAATGTCACGCTGAAACAAGAATAGAGTCAAACATGTAAGCAAAGACATTAACCAATGATTCAGGCGCTTTTCAGGTTTTTTCCTTCTTTTAAATGATTTTATAACCATCCAAAAAAAAAAAACAAAAACAAAAACAAAAATACACGAAAGCGACAAAAAGAAGTATCTAAAGAAGAAACAGTACAAGCAATATTTGAGAAAACCACCCAAGTTCATAAAAAAATACTGGCTCAAAACACTTAGAACTGTTACAAAATAGAAATTTATTGTTCTTATAATCTACTTAGGACACAATTTCGAACGGATTTCCATTAAATTGCAACACTTATCCTACCCTAATATGAATGTGATATAATTCGAGGACTAAAACTGTATCTTATAAGTTATAGGTAGATTTTTTTTTATTTAAAATACATATACAAATATATATACACTGCCATAGAATTCTCCCAACTTTGAGTCCTTTCTTGGTATAACTTCACTTTTCATTTTGTTCTTCGAAGTGAAGAAAATTGTCTGGAATTATTAGATAGCATTTGGGAAAAAGACCTTCGCCAATCATTATATCACTTCGGATAAAAATAAAACTCTTACCAAACAAGCCTAAGAAAGCAACAACATAGATTCATAAGCAGAGAAACACATGTAACAAATGGTTTTTAGCTTCTTCTTAGTCACTGTTTCTTTCACGCATTTTCTCAGTAACCAAACAGAGTGACAAAAAAAATTCAAACGAACTGAAACAAAAATTACACAAGAAAAAACAGTTCGTGCATTTGACAAGGTGGGGGGGGGGGGGGGAAGAAAAAGAAAAAGAAAACCATTCCAAAGCTTCAAAGAAAATTTAATTGAAAAAAATTATTAAAAATAAAAATAAAAATAAAAAATAACGGACATAAAGGGAATTCTCGGGAACTCACTGATTGGTTTATGAAACTGTACGGTTCTCAAGTCACACGCTTCGAAAATACATGCAAGAAACGGCTTAGCCTCTTCTCATTCACTTTTTCTCTCCGTGCATTTTCTCAGCAACCAAACAGAAAAAAGAAAAAGCACAGGAAAAGTGAGGAAAATCCAGCTAAAAAAAGACAGTTTTTCCTAGCGCTCTGAAAGTTCGAAATTTCCGTGCTCAAGAAAGAAAATATTAAAGAGAAAAATTGGAGCGAAAGAGGGGGGTTAATGCTTTCCTACGGTCACGCCCATTTTATGACTCATTTGGCTTTTGAGTATGAATTTAAGATTTTCATCACAATTTTTATCTTTTTTTTAAATATCAATAAAAATTATAACTAACTTTTAAAAGTTAATAAATTTCAACTTATAAATTTCATTTCAAACTCTTATATCAAAAACAAGCTTAGGGTCTGTTTGGTGAAACGGTTTGAGTTGAAATTTTTAAGTTTGGGTTGGTTGACTTTTTAAAAACTAGTTATAATTTTTATTGATTTTTCAGAAAAAGACAAAAACTGAGATAAAAAAGTACAGTTTAGTTTGAGTTGAATCATTTCACCAAACAAGCCCTTAATTTCTTGTGTTTGCTTATTTGGCACTAAACTGTTGGATGAAGTGGTGCAATTTAGGCTTTCTTGTGGTGTTGGTCTGTAGCAGATGATATCTCGTGCGGACTAACCATATTAAGGCCAGTTTGGCATTGCTGTACTGTATAAGGGGGAGTTTGGTGTGTAAGTTTGAGTTGAAATTTTTAAGTTTCAATAGTAAATTTTTTTGAATTTTTAGAAAAGACAAAAAACTTTTTAGGAAAAAGACAAAAACTTTTTAGGAAAAAGACAAAAAAAAGTTTGAAAATCTTAGTTTGGACTTATGGGCCAAACACCCCCTAAAATTTTTGATGCAGTTATGTTGTGAGTCCAAAGTTACTGTGACTAGAAACAGGTAGACGTTTGGTAAATTTTTTTTCAAAGTTGCTGTGAATACCACAAGCAAAAACAGAGGTGTTTGGTAAATTATGAATAAAGTTGGTGTGTAGATTGACAACGACCAAAAAAGACATATCATATTTTTTTATTAAGTACTATAATATACATATTTATTGTCTAATATTTTAAAATTTTACACCAAAATTAGATTTTTATTTTATAGTTTAAATTAACTCTAAAAATAATTTATTTATTCAAGATGATAAATTATACATTAACGTAAAAATAAAATTATATAAATACTGAAAGTGAAAATTTTAATATCATGCCTCTGTCAAACATGTAAAAATTAAATCTTCAAATTATCCATTTCTTGCACTCATCAAATTCGCATCAATACTATCCCTTAAACGGACCATTTCTTGTGACCTTCGACTGCTAGAAGTAGGATATTTCTCTCCAGTGTCCAATGAAAATATGTTTTTTTAATTAAAACAAAATTAATAAAATAAATATATTAATTATAATTTACAATTTGAAATTATTTTATTTTTAAAAAAGTCAAAATTATTTTTAAGAGGAAAATATTTATAAATATTAAGCAAATAGTTTTATTGTTTGTTATGGAGATAAATAAAGTGGGTAGATTGGAATTATTATTTTTTATTGAGGATATTTTAGTAAATATGTAATACGGCAGCAGAAACAACTGTATAGAAGTAACTCAAGACCTGCTTCTCAAATTCTGTTGTACTGCAGCAGTTTTTAGTAGGGTTGTGCATGGATGGATTCAGCGGGTGGGTTGAAAGATAACGATTTTTTCAAAATTTCAAACTAGCCCCGCCCACCATGAAGGCGGGTTGGGCGAGTTGGTGGTGGTTGAGGACGGGTGGGGGCATGCAGTGTGGCGGGTGAGTAGAGAATTTTGAAAACAATTTTGTAATTTTTTTATTCTCCTTTTATTTTTATTTTTTCGATTGTTTTTTTTTTTAAACCGAAACAAGTTTGGAATTTCACTTCAATTGTCGAATCTGCTATACTGTTAAGCTTAGAGAGATAGGAAAAAAATATTAAGATTGATTCTAATTACAAACACAATATCTAAATATCAACAACAACAACAATAATAATAATAATAATAAAATCCAAAAAACAATTAAACTACTAATAAATTCGTCAAAGAGTCTAATACTCTTATTAAAGAAAAATATATTTATTATTAATTAAAAAAATGATGGGTGGGTGGGCAGGTTTAATCCGCAAGCCAAAAAGTAAAACCCACACACACCCATAAATGATGTCGGGTGGGTGGAACCGCCCAAAATAAATGAATGATGACATGGATTCCGTTCAAACGAGTGGGGCAGGGAGGGACTGGGTGGGTTCATAGGTTTCGTGCACAGCCCTAGTTTTTAGAATCTACAGAGTAAAAGCAGTATTTACCAAACAATTAGAACCTGTTGTAGATTTTTTAATAATCTAAAAGCAATGCCAAACGGGCCTAAGCAATCATACATGGGGATTACATTGGGATTGTTATCGAGTTTTTGGAGATGACCAGTCAGGTTACACCATGTAAGCATTAAGGTGTTTGGAAATTGTCCATCAAGGGCACAAAAGGAAAAGAATAATTCGACACGTTTCGCTTCACAATTGGCTTGTCTTAAAATAATAAGCATTAATGTAGTTACATTTTTTTTAAAAGAATTATAGACACGTGTTTCCTTTTATTTTTAATTTGGAGTAGGGGATTGAAAATGTACAATTTGTGTTGGAATTACGTGCGAAATTATCGTTAAGTGTTACAAAAAGTTACATTTTTATTGCAAAAAGTTTTATCAAATTCTCAACGGATATTAAAGTATAATTTTTTACACGAAATTTCTATAATAGGCAAATTGTAAGCTTTGAGTATTAAATTTTATATCATTTCAACATCGAACTGTGATTCCTAGACAACAAGTTTAGTATTGACTGCCCATCGAATAGTAAGGAAGCCGTCAACTCAAGAGCAAACAACAATTTCACAATTTTAGAGCCGTTGAATAAAATTAACATTTTTAATACGGAAAATATACGTGACCTAGGATTAAATGCAACTCCAATCTTTCCAAGAGCTCAAGTAGAATTTGGGAAACTTGTTGGACGTTAGAAATTATATTAATGGGCTTATTTGGCCTTAATGAAAAGAGAAAAATAACAATGATTTGAACACTACCTTATAATTTTACCAGTCTTAATATTAAAATTAATAATTTTATTCTTTTATATATTTTTAATTTATTTTTTCCTAGAAATTTCCGATTTTACCCTGAGCTTAGATTTGTGTTTCATTTTTTCTTCCCTCTCTTCGCTTCTTGCAAATCACCCTAATGAAAATTTAAAGGGAACTAATAAGTCCTTGTGAAAAGGCCCTGATGTGGGAACTGGGACCCTACAAAACAAGGCCGAAATGATTTTTTTATTTTTTATTTTTTTGGAAAGCACACAACAAGGCCAAAATGTTTTCAGTAGGCATGTAATCCGTAGAGTGCTTAATTTAACACCATAGTCTAGTATTGACATGATCAATCATAAGGCCATAACTTATGATTAATTTGGAGAAAATTAATTGATAAGCAAGAATGATGACAATAAATTAATTCATAAAGATTAATTAATTTTCAAATTTGATATCAGAGCCAAAGAGGGATAAAGATGTTGGTACTAATGGTGTACATAATACATACACTTATTGAGCTTAGCGTATACAATGGAAGATAAATAAACATGCATATTTATGGAAGAAAAAAAAAAAAAAGAAAAAAAAAAAGATGCCCTTCTGTAAAACAACAATTACATGACATAATCAACTAAAAAAGAAGTGAAAAACAGAAGCTGTAAATAACTTATCCGAAAAAATAAGAATGATATCTTTAATCCGCCTCAGTAAATTACTAAATAACCATAACATATGAAAACAGGAGAAACCACAAAATAATATGAAAAAAAGGATCAAGACACGCTTTTTTTTCCCCCAAAATAAATGATTAAAAATGCAGAAAATATCCGAAACAACCATGAAGAGAAAAAATACAACAAAAAAAATACAAAAATATAGTCAAAGAATCTTGCATGAAACCTAATTTAAAAAAAAATTGAAATTAACAAAAGAAAAAATGCAAACCGCAAACAAACATAGACAAAGTAATTTCAGATTTCAAATACAATTGAAGGAATAAACAAATATCGAACAAACACAAAGGAAAACAAGAAAAATTAAAAAAACAAAAAAATGAAAAAAAATCAAAGTAATGCAAAGGAGAAATTAGATATCACGAAAACTATAACCAAAGCCAAACAACAAAGAATAATCACTGTCAAACAACAGAGCAGAAAATCAAAAAACCAAAATGATAAACGTAAATTCGAATGTGAAATTGAATGATTAATTGGAACCTGAAATTGATCAAACAAGAGAGCTCAGGATATGAAATTCGAAAGTGAAAAGTGAACCATGGAAATAGCAGAGCTCTCTGTAATGTAGACGAGAAGAGAGTTACTAAGAAGGAAGCAATGTGTTTCAACCAAAAAGGGCGGGCGTTAGACAAAAAAGTAATTTAAATACATTACACATTTAAATAATCAGCTATATTCCTAAATAAAAAAATAAAAAAATAAAAAATAAAAGAAATGACATCTATTTAAGGCTCAATGGGAAAACACTACACAACCTAATTTTTTAAAGGAGAGGTCCATTAACATCCATTCTTTTGCTTTTCTTATCCCTATTTTTAACAAATTATATTATTACTGAATTACCCTTATATAAAATTTCCTTTTTAAGGATAAAAGTGTTTCAAAATATACTATTTACACACCTCATCTTGAATTTTAAAAATAATACTATATCCTTTTAAATATAATGCATATAAAATAATAATAGTAATTTCACACATAACTTCACTTAAAGATATATAATTCAAATCCCCCCACCCAAGTTCAAAATAATAATAATAATAAAATAATCAACCCTAATCAAAATTATAAAAAAAAGATTATTCACATAGATGTCCAAATTAGAGGTATTGATTTGAAATATGCCCATTTTTCTTTTTATTTACATAAACGCCTAAAAGAATAATTACAAAGAATAATAATAGTAATAAAATAATCAACCCTAATCAAAATTATAAAAACAGAGTTATTCACATAGATATCCAAATTGGAGGTATTGATTTGAAATATGCCTATTTTTCTTTTTATTTACATAAACGTCTAAAAGAATAATTACAAAGACAATTTTATCCTTCATAAAGAATGGAGAATTAACAAATAAAGAAATTACAAAAAAGAAAATAAAAAAAAAAGGAATCTAAGATGTTTACCAAATAAGGCTAAAGTTGATTTAATGAAATTGCAAAAAGAATTGATAGAAAAGAAAACTTTGAATTTTTTTTTTTGATTTATTGTAAAGAATGTGTAAATATTCATAACGAACTAAAAATGAGAATATTTTCTCAAAATTAGATTTCACATTAACGGGAAAAAACTAAATAAAGAAAAAGAAAAATCTAAAAAAAAAATTTCATATAATGAATATGTCTTTATCAAAAAAGATATGTTCGATTTCATTTCTACTAATTTATATAAATAATAGTATTTTTTTTTCATAAAGAATTTGATTTCATTTGTTGTGTTATTCTTCAATTTGTTTGGTTAAGACATAAATGACAACCCTTTGATTTATAGTGGATTACATGAACAAATAGGTTTTTTCATAAATAATTCATTGATTTTTTATATGAAAAGTAAGAATATTCATCAATATTTATCGTTAATATTTTGTGTTGTGTTTATTATTTAGTATGAACCATCATCTTTATAGTAAATATTTTATATTTATTATAATTACTTTGATGTTTATAACTAATTTTGGTTTATTAAAAGAAATTTATATTTATTAACAAAAAATACTCATCATTAAAATCTAAAAACAGAAAAAGGAAAATAAAAAAATATGTATAAAAATAAAATAACGTCAATTATAATAAAAGGATAAAATAAGTATCACATATATTTATTTCTTAAAAAATAGATATATACATAATATTGTTGAAAAATAGACATATTTTAAAATGAGACTCTACAAATGGACCTTTTTGTGTAATTATTTTTTTTAAAAAAATCGCTCCCATCTGAAAAGAGCAATGAATGATGATATATATATATATATATATATATATATATATTTCAACTTGAAATAAAAGCTCCAAGTTTTGGATTAGTGAATAATGATTGGATGGTTCTGTTTACACAGCCACTTGATCTTTTACACAACTTTATTAATCAAAATTTTTAATTATAAAAAAATCCTCAAACAAAATGACATAAAAGGACAATTATAATAAATTGAATTAGGTAATTGATAATTTATCATAAAAAAAGAAACTCAATAATTCTTTTTTCTTTCCACACACCTATATATCAAATCTGAAAAATAATAATAGCGTATAAACCTTATAATTTAGAAACTTACTACAAAATCCTAATTATGTGTATTCCAAAAAATTACGTTGAGATATGTTTATATTCTTTATAATAGTTTTACCGTTATGTTCCTCCCTCCCCCACCCCAACCCCCCCCCCCCCCCCCCCCCCCCCTTCCCCTTTATGCCTTATTGCTCTTTTTTTCTTTTTTTCACATTTGAATGTTGCCTTTGTACGTTTATTATTGGTTGGTTGCTAGACATCAAATTATATATGTATGTATGTGTGTATATATATTTATTGATTGCTGAACCCGTTACACATCGACTAAATTTCTGCAACTTTGGTTGCTGAATACATTGGCATTTTTGCTTGGCGAGCATGTTCGCTTTATAATTTGATTCTTATAAGGGTATTGTTGCGCAAAAATACAAAACAAAACAAAACAAAAAAAAAAACAAACAAACAAACTAAACTTCATATTTTTAAGGGGAACACTGTAATAGAGACCTCTACCGATACTTCTGGTAAAGTCCTTTTTTAAGCCATACATTTATGAAAATTGTTAGTGGTAATTATGGAATTTAAAGGGGAGTGTAGTAAGTAAATTATTTTAAATTTAAGAGGGGTGTGTGTTTAGAATGGGGTATAAAGAGTTAAAAAGGCTTGTGCATCCATAATGATTTTGTTAATTATTCTTATAATATATAAAAAAATTGATTTTTGTCTCTGGTTGATAGATTAGTGAAAGCAAATTTTTTGTTGCCATCATTCATGTGATCGTTGGAAAGTGGGGGCTTTGATATTGCAATCTTCACCAGAAGGAGGAAAAGTAGGGGCTTTGATATTGCAGTCGTTCACAAGAAGAAGAAGATTTATTGGTGAAAGAGAAATTGTAAGGGGATTGCAAATATAACCTAATGGTAAATACGTCATTTGATTCTATCTAAAGATACAAAGTTTGAATATTTTTATCCCAAGTTAAAAATAAAAAATAAAAAAAAGGGATAAAATGTAATTTGATTATAGTATTTTTTTTTTTTGGGAATTAAAGAGGGGTTTAACAAGTGACAATTAAAATTTAAAATTTATATAATAGGTGGATTAAGTAGAAGTTTGAGGAGAGCAAATAGAGGGGGGCCAATAGATCAACTCTTTTTCAAAAATAAAATCCTCCTAATTATGATTAAAATTTATTTCTCATATTTGTTTTTAAAGTAAAACAATATAAATGAATGACTAATAGAGCAATTATAACAATTCATTATTGTCTTTTTTATTCCTATTTTCTTCTATTCATACAAAAGGTGTCAAAAGGACCTTAGTTGACATTACATTAGGGATTTAAATGCCACAAAGAAAAGGGGTGGGGATTCATCAGCTACACTCCGAGAACTTTTAGGGTCCATAAACTGTAATTATACCACAAGCTTTATCCAATTGAAATATTATTTATTGGGTTAATTTTATTAATAGCACCGGTGGGATAAATTTTATTAAAACAACACTATTTTTTTTCCCTTCATTTCTAGCTAAATTTTATTAAAAACAGCACCATTTTTTTTTCCCTTCAATTCTAACTCTGTCACGTCATCAAAGCCTCTGATATGTGGGACCCAGCCGCATTTAATGTATGCCAAATTCCTGATTTACCCTCATCTCCCACCCGTCCAAAAGTCACTCTCCCTCGCATGCCCTAAAAATAATTTCAAACCAGCAGCTACAGTGTTTTAGAGAGAGAAACTGAAATCTAGAGAGAGAAAAAGTTACAACCGGCCGGAACCGCTCCATAACCGCACGGAAACCGTCCGAAACCACCACGAAAGCCCTCTTTAAACTGCTTGGAAGTCTGTGAACGTCGGAGAATCTTCAAAAACTACCCATGTCGAAACCCACGAAAATGTCTGCGAAAAACATAACTTCCAAAAAGAGGTCTCTCCGAGTAACGGCTTCGGCATATAAAAGGCCATCGGCTGAGAAAAGTTCTAAAAAACCGGCACCAGAGATCAAGAAAATGGTATCCGATTAAGGATTGAAGAGAAAGAAGGGGGAAATCGAAGTAAAGGAATCAAAGAAGGTGAAACGTGCCGTAGAAGAGAAGATATCAGAAGCTGAAGAGGTAAAAAAGTTTATTTCCATTTTTATGTTTAAAAAGTTTACGTTTTTAATATTTTTCAGTAAGAATGTGCATTGTACTTGAGAACGTTTGTAATTTTTATTGGTTATGTAAAAAAAAAAATTTGCATTTTTATATGTATTTTTGATGATATTCCACCTTTCTAATTGATTTGTTGAAAAAATTTTGCTTAAAGTACATAAAGTTTGTATTTTTATTTGATTTTGTAACATAAACTATCCGTTTGTAAAATTTAGTGTTTTGGTTTATATAAATATTTGGGTTCTTGTTGATGTTTGTTTAATTGTAGGAGATATCAGTGGCTGGTTATTTATTTTGTGATCATCCTGTAATTTTTATAATTGTCATTTTTATAATGACTCTCTGGTCATAATAATAATTACTTAGTTTTATGTTATTTCTAGATAGTCATTTTCATGATGATTTGTTGGTCACAATAATAATTACTCAGTTTTATATTATTTCCGGATTGTCATTTTCATGATGACTTGTTGGTCATTTTTATGTTGACTTGGTGGTCATTAATTAATTAATTTTCATATTTCTGTGATTTTATGCCAGGTAATTTGTATGATTACTTCACGGTCATAAATATAATTACTCTTTTATATTACCATTAACATTACCACAGGTTCAATATATTCGATACGTACCGGATAGTGAAATTACCGGGGCAAAAATAAATACTTTCATTAACAGTACGGAGACATGTAATAAATTGAGAGAGTGGTTGTCTCCCCGACAGTACGAGGCCGTCATCCATCAGCCATGCATTCAACAGTTTCTGAATTTAAATACTCTTGGTTGGGTTGGGCAGGTCCTCCACAATATTATAATGCGACTGACCGATCACTCAGGAATGGGTGATAATTACCCGGGCGAAAATAAATACTTTCATTAACATTATGGAGACATGTAGTAAATTGAGAGAGTGGTTGTCTCCCCGACAGTACGAGGTCGTCATCCATCAGCCATGTATTCAACAGTTTCTGAATTTAAATACTCTTGGTTGGGCTGGGCAGGTCTTCCACAACATTATAATGCGACTGATCGATAACTCAGGAATGGGTGATGCTCTATGGTTTAAGGTTGGTAAAGACCTGGGCAGATTTTCCATCAACGAGTTCTGCCTAATAACCGGCATGAAATGTGTAGGGTATATTCATCTCCCACCGGTGGTCGATAACCGATTAATTACAAGATATTTTTCGACGTTGAGAGGTTTGTCGAGAGAACATTTGGAGCTGCAGCTGTCGAATGCAAACTTTGACAATGACGACGACGCTGTCAAGCTTAGCCTACTATACATGGTATTTTGCATTCCTTTATCAAATGCAAACTCCGTTAAGATAAACCCGAAGTTTTTTTCCCTGGCCGATAACTTGGATGATTTTAATGATTTTCCTTGGGGCGTGCTCTCATGGGAGGTAACCCGAGCTGCAATCTGTAATACAGTTGAAAACATGCTGTCTTCAAAGAGAAGGCCGTTAAAAAAATCTGACAAAGTTCATTATAGTATTGTGAGCTTTCCGCATGCCTTACTCGTTTGGGCATATGAGACCCTCCCATCGATAACAACCAAATTCACCACCAAGTACGATGAGGCCATTCCACGTATGCTATCGTGGACCACCGCGGATAATGTAAAGTTTGATGATGTTATGTCTGCTTTTATCGCGGTTGGCGAAAAACAGGTAATTTATATACTTTCTAAATATTTATATAAGTAGTGTCAATTACAGTTGTTAGTCATCAACATAATGATCGGATGGTAAATTTTACATTGATCATGTCGTTGTTAGTGTACCCTATTGACCATACCTTTGTTTGCGTAAAATACCAGTGTCGGTCATCTATATAATGACCAGGTGGTCATTCCTGTAATAACCATACCCATGCTACAGTGACTACGGGTGTTGGTCATCTACATAATGACCCGGTGGTCATTCATGTAATGACCATACCCATACTAGCCTTACTACGCGTGTCGATCATCTACATATTGACCGGGTGGTCATTCCTGTATTGACCAGTGACTACGCATGTTGGTCATCTACATAATGACCGGATGATCATTCATGTATTGACCGTACATTTGCAAGCCTGAATACCATTGTTGGTCATAATAATAGTGCGCGGATGGTCATTTTTATATTTACCATACCTTCTTAATATTCAATACCAGTGTCGGTCATTAACATATTGACCATATCCCATACTCATTGTTATTAATATCAAATGTGTGTAGCCTAAGTGTTTTGTGATCATGCCAATCGAAGAAAAGTTGAAGGACCCATGTGTTACGCAGTTATATTTGAAGAACCCAAAGGTTGTGCCTCAAGTACCTCTCAAGACTTTTGTCCCTCGGTCGAGCACCGATACAAACTCCGAGTGGCGGGAGTTTCAAAAAGAGATCCAATGACAGGTGGACTCAATGAACAAAAAGTTAGAGGATCTTAAAAAGGGACAGAAGAAGTCCACCAAACTCTTGCAAAGGGTTCTCAAATTGTTGTCCAACAACATGAATGAGAAGGGACAGGGAAAGGCACCCACGGCGTACCATGTCAGCAGCATGCAGAAGATGAATGTTCAAACGGATGAGTCGGATGCCTTGAAAACTACTTCGAATGACCTCGGCTCTGGCTCGCAAGATAATGTGTTCATCAACTCTGACATCAGTGCCATTGCGGATATGGGTGTGCAAGTAACCATGGAGTTCCTTACTGCCGATAAGGTGATTGTTTGTAGCAACCACGGTTGATGACAACAAGCTAATTTTTTGTTAGATTGAAGGGTTACTATATGTAATGAATATTTGGTCCTTTCTTCAATTATCCATGTTAATTCCAGTTGTTGTATTCCCCTTTCCCATGAAGATGTAGATAAGGAGAAAGAAAGACCATCAGTTGAGTGTTACAAGAGAGAGAATAAGAAGGTAATCCTGAAAATGTGTGTTGAGTATACCATATATGTAGATGATCATTTGGGTCTTCCACATATACAAAGTTCTATTTATTATGACCTGTTATGAAACTACACATGAAAAATTTAAAGAACATTTAGAAGGAAAGGAGGGAGAAGCGAAGGTAAAATCTGATTCCATTTTGGAAATAAAGGAGGAGAGCATGCCTGACCCGTAGAAGGAAAAAGATGATAAAGAAGACATGAGAGAACAGGAGCAAATAAAGCTTGAAGAGGCAGCCAACGAGAAGAGCATCGGTGACGTGGTTGTTACGAACATCTGTAACTGACAAACATATTCATATTGATTATTTCGTAAGAGTCATACTTCATTTTAACCCGTTTCACATATGTCATTTATAGATCTGTAAGCAGAAGAGGTCCAGACTATCAAGGCTTGGCCAACGGTGGTCTGGACCTATGACTGAGGTTGGCTCACCATCGCATGCTCCGAGTAAGCTTATTTATGCCTTCCCACTGGGTCTCGTAGATGAACCTCCAAAAGAGAAGCTAGAGGAGTTCAGGGAGTGGATCCATAAAGGATTATTGAAGATGACTCCTCCAGGGTAATTTGTTTATAATGAATAATTATCCTTTCAATTTGAAAATTTTATTTATTAATAATGTCATCACCAATTTATTTTTATGCTTAGTAAATGGCCTCCCCGATACAATGCCAAGTATGAGACATTGGACAAATCCCATGACCTCGGATTCATGACGATAGAAAAAAAAAGTTGGTTTTATGAATTAGCAACCTCTCCTGTTTGGCTATGAGATGAAGTAAGTATTGTACTTGATTTTTTAATAATCCATATTCTAAATTTTTGTTAATCTTAACGTGAAGAAGGTACTTTGTTTGCTGACCTGTAATTTTTACAATACATTTGCTTTTGTTTTATTTATGCAGCACATTGACATTGCTTTTTACTACTTGAGGAAAAAGATCATGCAGTTCCTCGAATTGGTACAACGAAAGGTGACAACGGTAGACACGTTTTTTAGTGTAAAGGTTGGTGCATTGTGGCGTGTCTACCAGAAATCACCAGATACGTTTGATTGGGGATCGTGTGATTCTTTACTCAAGATCATACTTGGCATGTGCGTCCGATATGGGTCGTCATGGTTTGAATTGAACACTTTGCTAATACCAATACACTTGGCTGATCTGAAATATTGGACATTAGTAAAGCTCGATCTGACGAACTGAACCATTGAGGTATATGACTCTCTTCAGTATGAAGGCCCTCACAATTTTAAGGTCCGAGAAGGAGTGGAATGTATGTCAAAGTTCATTCCATTGCTGGGTGATAGAAAAAGTTAGTTCGAATTCAAATCAAGAGAACCTCCAGGAATTTACCCAATACCGATCACCATCATGAAAGATATCCCTCAACAAGCCAATGAGTTAGTTAAAGTATTGAAAATGTTTTCATACGACAATTTTAACTGTGATGCTTATGTGAATTTTTTTTTTCATTCTCATTCGTGCAACAAGGGTGATTGTGGAATGTTTACAATTAAATATGCTGAATGCTTGATAGAAGGGATGGATGTCCGTTATTGGGTAATTCAGGGATGCATGCAAATCTTTCGGGAATGGCTAACATGTTACTTGTCATGCCATGCCGAGCGCAAAATTGAACAAACTTACAAAAGTGATGATGATGAGGATATGGATTTTTAACATTTTAACTAATATTAAATTTTTTTTTTGGCTTTACCAGATTATAAATAGCCTCATTGTTTTATTTATAGTATACCATATTTTTTAATGTATATGATATATTATTGTAAACTGTAAAAGTTAACATAACAAATTAACCGTAGGCAAAGCGGTAACAAATGAAATGACCAGGTGGTCATAACAGGAATGACCTTTACTCTAAAATACCCAAAAATGTTATCTTGTGTGTCAATTTCTTTATTTTTTTAAAACTCCAAAAAATGACGTGTTATATCATCCGTGTGTATTTTAAAATACAGGTTGATCCAGAAAGTAATCCTAAATTCTTTTTGTTTGACCATACGGACACCTGGTCATAACTGTTATGACCAGGTGGTCATAACAGGAATGACCTTTACTCTAAAATGCCCAAAAATATTAGATTATATGGTTGTTAATTTTTTTTTTGTTAACTCCAATTTTTAATGACGTGTTATATCATCCGTGTGTATTTTACAATACAGGTTGATCCAGAAAGCAATCCTAAATTCTTTTTGTTTCACCATACGGACACCTGGTCATAACTGTTATGACCAGGTGGTCATAATAAGAATGACCTTTACTCTAAAATGCCCACAAAATCAGGAAAGTCCATGTTTCTGGAGCATTAACATTACGTCTGACACCTAATTCCATAAACGCACATGATATGTATTTAGAATAAAGGACAAATTTTTATGTCAATTGTGCGTAAAATGTTCTACAATATAAAAGTAAAATGACTGATAAAATCATCACATAACTGAACTGGGAGTTGTTAACGATGTCTGAGACCTTGTTGTTAGACGTATACGTAACGGTACTGAGTTAGTACAGGTTTGCCGGTTGTGTCCATAACCATTACATCTACCACACCGAATAGTCTCATGTTCTTCACCTTAGGACAAAATCCTACGAACCCGTGGCCTTCCGGGACGACGCTTTGTATTGGGAGGATTTACAATTTGTGATTTGACTTCTTCAGTAACATCCCAGCCCTCTACGCTACCAATCGGATGGACTACAGATGCATAGCACGCATAGAGATAATCTTTCGTGTAGTAATTAGAGCAATAATTGTATGGATCAATTCGTCGGTGGTTACAGACGGCCATTGCATGGGGGCAAGGAATTTGATTTATCTGAAATCGTCTGTAGGTACAGGTCATTTCGCTCATATCAACAATCCAGGTTTATGCAGCATTGTTGGTGACGGCGTACTCAAACTGGTCAGCTGGCCGGGACTGTAACAAAGGGAAGTTTAAGACATTAGTTTATTGGAAGTCATTTTCAACATTAGGGCAATGTCGGTTATAAAATTACCGATCATAACAAAAATTTACGCATACCGTACGTCATGATGTGGTCATTATCACATACCGTTACTGTTAGTCCCAATGAAAAGTTTGTGCGAATCAGTTTCTCTGCCTTAGAGACCAGTTTCGATGTTATTTTCAGGGTCTCTTTACGTCTCTCGACAAACCATCTTTGTATTAGTTCCCTCAACCATTCCACCAAGAATCCAACTGGTATTAACCTGGCTTTCCGATTCACATTGTTTAATGACTCTACAATATTGGTTGTCATGATTGCATACCTCCTTCCGTTGAAGTATGCTCGCGATCACTTTGTAGGATCTACCTGTACAAGGTATCGTGCATGTCAAGGCTACGACTACGGATGGATTCCATATGATGCTGGTGCTCACTTACAAGATACGACCTCGATACACCATCAAAATAGGTCTTCAAAGGGCCTTTGAAATCTTTGTACCTAGTCTTCAAGTTTGCAGCCAAGTGTTGGACGTAGATTCCGATGGTAGCATCTGGATACACAATGTTAGCTGCATATTCGATACCCTTATGCCTATCAACCACAATAGTAAGAGACTCTCGCGTGCCGATTGAATCCCTTAGCTTCTCGAAGGACCATTTCCATAATTCATTACTTTCCAATAGAACGATACCAAATGCAAGTAGAAATATGGAGCCATTTGCGTCGTGATCGCATGCTGCAAGCAGCATTCCTCCAAACCTGGCCTTTAGTGCTGATCCATCAACCACAATTACTGGATGACAATAAGACCAACCATGCTTCGAAGCAACTAAGCACATATAGAAGTATTTTAAACAATTTTCTGACTCTGTCTCAATGTGAATGTCAAATGCAGGATTTTTTCTTTTAACCATTTCAGCCCAGGTGGGCAAAACTGTAATTATTAAAACATAATTACCATGTTGTAAATATATAAGTTATTATGCCAGTCATTAACATATAACCGGATAAGGAAAATTACCTTTGTATGACTCTGCATCATCGCCCCTCAGGCTGGTTAGTGCAGCTTCCTTCCCTCGCCATACACTAAGATAATTGAAAGACACTCCAAATTCGTCCTGCATGTCTCGCATTATTTCTCGAGGTCTATATGAGGTACTAGTCGGATCCAAGTATTTTGTCTTAACATACTCCCCAATCATCCAACTCTTGGCTTGACGATGATGCCCTTGAACGATTTCAATTAAACAAGTATGGACGTCGTCGTACCTCTTCACAACAAACAATTCACTATCTCTCATCCTAGTCGCACGCAATTGCCATGGACATCCCTCATTATCTATACATATCACGTGTAATAGAGTAGAGTTCGACTTCTTCACCTTGAATTAGTAGTGTTTATTCATGGCATCGTGATAAAGATGGTATTGCAGTAACTTTTTATTCGCAAAAATATAATTTTTGCTCATTGTGACAAGTGTAAAATCAGCAACAACTACTGAGCCAGATAAATTGTCACTACTAGGTACATTAACAGATTGAGTTTTAGTAGTATTGATAATAGAATGGGCTCCAATGCTTGCTGCGATACTCTTCTCGTTTGAATGATGAGCAGCATCCGCAACATTCAATTCTCCGACATTACAATCATCATGGTCCATGCATAAGCCATATGTTCAATAATTGATGTTGCTTTTCAATTCCATCTTCAGTGTGCAAATCCAAACCTAATGTGGGGAAGGGATATGAGGAGGACGACGAGGAAGGATGATCAGATTACTGTCATTTACAGGTTGCATGGCTTCATCACTCCGTCCACCCTCCCTAGAAAGTTGAACGTCTATGTGATTGCTTTCCCCTACCTCCGGTGGCATCGCTTCGGCCGCAGACTCATCCAATACATCGATGCTAATTGGAAATTTGCTAAGCACATGAACATCCTTCTTCTTCAATTGTATGTAGAATTTAACGTTAGCATCACACTGTATCCTCACAGGAGGCATTCCAGGTTCAACAGCGTATCTCATGACTATAGTCTTGTCTAGGCCCCTAATTCTAATAACACTTCTGACCAACTCAATAAGACCAACATATGTTGCGGTAACGGGTACCAATATTCCCTTCATTTCGCCACCAACATATCTCAATGTGTCTCCCATTGACCATTATACTTGACGAAAACACAAACCTCATCCATTCCTAAATGAAACAGCAATAAGTTAGTCAATATTATATTTACGTTATAAAGGAAGGGAAAATGATGATATATATAGAGAGGTGACTTATATTTCAAAACTGGTCACAATGAGAATGACCGGATGGTCATTGTGAAAATGACCAGTTTTGTTCAAATCTCAAATGGTAGGTGAAGTTAAAGTTAGGCAAATCCATGTAATTTCTCAATTATACACAACGTATGATAACTCAAATTTCTATTTTAAAACCCCTGTTGTTTCACAATTTCTATAGATTTTCCATTCGCATATAGGTCATAATAAAATTGACCTTTTGGTCATTATGGAAATGACCATTTTTATTCAACTCTCAAATGTGATCAAAACTTCAATTTGTCGTTTAGAACCCCAGTTGTTACTCCTGTTAGTGATTATGACAATGACCATTTGGGTTAGACTATCAAATGAAATGCAAATAACTTTTTTTTTCGTTATGGTCAAAATCATGACTTCCATTTGGAAAAATATTATTGACCGACTTGGTCATCAGTATGATGATCAAACGGTCATTATGTTGTTTACCATTATTAGTTCATGAATTTTTTGGTAACGAGAAATATTACAATAAAAGACTACAAAACACAGGAAATCTATCTTACTATCCATAGGTGCTACAGGAGACCGATAACTTACCCTCAAAAATTTAACAGAGAATCATTTTTTAGAATATAATTCAAAACGCACACCCATTTAAAGCATATAGTAACAAATAAAACCAAATAACAAGCAGCAACACCTCAGATTTGCTGATTGGAAGTGGGAAGAGCTCTACTCAAATGGACTAGGAGCAGATCTGGCAGCTTCGGCTCAACTGTGACGAGGATAGAAAGGGTGAGTTTAATAGAGTGAACAAAGATGGGGAGAGATTTGTTGGACTTAGAGTGAGCTTAGATCTGTAGGTAATGGTGCAGAGATAGTTCGTGAGACTTCAGTGAGAGAAAAATGAGGAAAGAAAAAATCAAAATTTAGAACTACTATGACTTATATATTGTGGGGGGGGGGGGGGGGGGGGAATGAGACACACATCAGTTTAGGGTTGGCTGAGGGCATATATGTCTTTATACATCCACTTAAAAAGGAATTGATGACGTGACAGTGTTATTTATGAAGGGAAAAAAAATCAGTGCTAATTTTAATAATAAAAAGTATACAGGTGCTAATTTTGAAATTAACCCTTTTATTTATTTTGAGGAATGAAATATTGAATTTATATTTCAGTAAAGCCAAAAAATGAACAATAAAGAATAAAAAAATAAAAAATAAAAAGATTTCAGAAGCTCTTACCTTATCAGCCATGGCTGCAGGATGTCGTGCATGGGCGTGCTCTGTTGGGACACGTTTCCTGTGCCCACGGCGCACGTTAGCAGCGACGGGGTCTCAGTTCATACGACCAACCTTCTCATTCTCTCATCTGGGTTTCGATTCTCCGCGGCCGTGGAGCTCTGCACCCGCACGTACAAAGCTTGTGGTTCGAGCTGCTAGAACCGAGTCCAAAGGGCTCTCCTTGGGCTTCAGAGCTCCAGATTTTGAGGTTCTTTTCAATTTTCATTTCTGGGTTACTCTAGTTTTCTCAATATTGACTTGAAAAAAATAATAATAATAATCCTAAAATAATCTTGTTAAAACTATTGATTTTTTTTTTTTTAATTGTTTTGATTTAGCTTCCAGAGCCTCTTACTGGGAAAGTTTGGAGATTGTCGGATTTTGATTCTTATCCTGCTTTACTGGTACGCACCATTCTAGTTGACAAAACATTTAAGCTCTGATACCGTCTGGAAAATATGTCAAAGTAACAACCTTAAAGGTGAAATTAGCAAAATGATAATTCTTTTTAGAGTCCGTTTGGAACAATTGTTGGAGTTGGAGTTTTGCGGGTGGAATTGAAATGTGGATTAGATTAAAGTGTGAATTGGAAATGAAGTGTGGTATTGAAAATAATGTAAAATTTGAAATGCGTTTAAAAATATAAATGCAATTTGAATCTTGTTTCGTTTAACTCATCTTTCTGTGCTATTTAAAAAGAAAAATCATCTCATCTCAGAGGTCAAATAAGAAAGTTATGGACTTTTGAAATTTGAGTTTTTTGAAAATAGAAGAGAGAGAAAGTGATACGTAGATTTGGGAGTTATGCACTTTGAGTTGCAAAATTCCATCTCAAAACATCGTTCCAATCCGATCCTTATTTTAACATTGAACGACCAAGTTAGTTGTTCAATGTAAAAAATAGGCCGTCTTGGATCATTTCGAAGTCATTTAGTAAATGAAAATTTTTAAAAGTTCATTATATAAATAAAAGAAAGTGTTTAAGTCATTTTGGTAATGCAGGTTATGTTCATTTGCAATCACTGCCCGTTTGTTATACACCTGAAGAAAGATATTGTTAAGCTCACAAATTTCTATATGAAGGTAGCATAATCCTCTGCTTCTTAGAAGCCATCATTTTTTTTTCCTTTTTATTTTTTATATATGGAAAAATGAATGAAAAATATCAATGAATGAAATGTGATCGTCTTTGTTTCAGAAAGGACTCGCGGTCGTCACAATTTCTTCAAATTCGGTATCCACACACCCACAGGTTCTAGTAACTCCATAGTTTGGGATTACAGCTGTGTTGAATGTATTGTTTGATTCTCCAACACGAGATTGTTCCCGACAGGACGGACCACAATTCATGGCAGAAGAAGCTCAACTTTTTAAGTATCCGTTCCCATATCTGTATGACGAGGTATGCTGCTGCCAATCTCTCGCTTTTTAGAAATGTTCACGTGTTCACATTGTGGATGGTTTTGCATTTTGTTTTCAAAATACTCAGATTTATTTCTGGTTCAGAAAGGTTTCCAGCTTCCCTACGTTAATTTTGGACAGTATACATTCACACATTGCGTTGTAAGTTATTTAGATATCATAAAAGGACGTCAACCAAGTGTTGATCCAAAGCTGATTCGTTGTTTCCATGTTAGAGTATAGTTCGCTAGGATGTGCGATTATCTTGCTGCAGGCTGAGGCAGGCATTGTTGCTTGAAGCAAATGTCATTTCAATTGTGTGAATGCTGTGTTATTTGGTTATTGTTCACAGGAAAAGAGGAAATACTAAATTTGTATGTCAAATTGAGATCGAAATTGATCTTTATTCTGCTGTTATCGGCCAACCAATTTCTATGAATCTTGTGTTTATGACTTTATTTGTCCATTAGATTCTGGGGTATATGATCTTTCTTTTACTCAAATCGCAGTACAGCTTTTAATTACATCTTGCAGTTGCATAATCATGAAGTGATTTTCTTGAAATTTGTATTTCGTTTCTTTTCTCCGTCAAGTCAATATTCCTGATCGATAGTTGTGTGTTTCTATCATCAGACACAAGATGCTGCAAGAGATTTTGGAGCAGTTTGCACACCTGAGTTTTTCCTTTTTAAAAAGGTGAAGGTGACAACATCTTAAGGAATTGATTTTGCATTAATTGATCAAGCATGAAGCAGAATTTTGTTTCGTTGTATCGGGGGTATGTCTTTGATGATCGGCAATGTTAACTTCTGTCTCTATCTCTGTCTTCATGCGCGCGTGCACACACACATTGAGCTTCTGTTCTCATCTATTTATTTATTCGACGTTCGTAACATTTATCAGCTACTAACAGGATGGTCGGAGACCATTTGAACTGGTATACCATGGACAATTTGATGATTCAAGGCCAAGTAATAATGTTCCCATAACCGGGAGGTTTGGTACTGTTGTCTTCAGCTTAATTTGGGAACATTTAATTTCCTTTCTCATAGTAATTAGCTTAACATGACTTTGTATAGGGACTTGAGCCTTGCAATAGATTGTGTTCTAAGTGGTCAACCAGTATCATCTGCACAGAAACCAAGGTAGCTTCTTCACTTCTTATGTTTCTTGTTTCTCCATTAGATATGAAATGGTTCTTCCATGAATGGTTGTAATGGCTTGACTAAAGTTTCCCCGTTTTTGTTAATAGTGTTGGATGCAGCATAAAGTGGCACCCAGAGACAAACATATAGTTGAGTCTTTAAACCTTGGTTTGGCTCCCCACTGACACAATGTGTGAGTAGAAACGTGTCCCATATTTTTTCTACGGAATGGTAACCATATTGATATCATGAACTAACTTCTTTTTTTCGTCACTTCTCTTTTCTTCTCATGATATGTTGTTTGTCTTGATCCCTCCAGTTGAGCATTCACTGCTTTTGGATTCTAGAACCAGACGACGAGCAATGATGTAATATGCGATTCTTTGTGTAGAGTATGTGATCTAAGGTCCATATCTGTTATACATCGACATACAAAACATTACACAATTTGAGTACGCAAAAATTTTACGCCTTTGTTTCTTCTCTCATTGAACTTTTTTTCTTTTTTTGCTTTCTTCACGATGTTCTTATGTTGCAAAGAGTCAATAACACGATTCTGCTATAAGAGTGCTTCGTATACTCCACTCGCTCTTGTTGACAGTTCAAGATCGTCCCCAATGTTGCTGCAGTGTCTTCATGATCATAGCCTGGTTCATTCTTTTTTTATGATTGTCTTATTAGTTTGTACTAGCCGGTCCAGTGAATAACATCTGTAGATTCAAGTTTGAACAGCTCTCATGAGGATTAACTTAGACAATGAACCAAAACAAAAGTTGCCTTTTAGACATGCAGAACAGAACTCTAATGTAGGGAAAACAAAGTGTTTCTTTCTCTTCCCTTTTGTTTTATTTTTTCATATTCCCATCTCAGCAATGACCTAATCCAATAATTTCATTTCATTTTACACCATGAAAGTATAAAACTATTTGTTAGCCAGAAAATTCAATCACATAGAAATTGCCGTTGATGTCTTATTTATGTTGTTGAAATATAAAACTATTGTTGGCCCACCTCCTAACAGCTTAAGCTTTTGGGAGAATTGGTAAACTAACATGGTATCAGAGCAGGAGGTCCTGAGTTCGAACCCCTGTAATTGCACTATTTAACCCCCTTTATTATCATTGCGTGTTGGGCCTTTAATATGTTTCGGGCTTCTTATAATTTGTGTTGGACTTTCAAATTAATATATGTCCGCACGTTTGCCCATTGTCTGGCCTGCACGTGAGCTTTTGGGAGAATTGGTAAACTAACATGGTATCAGAGCAGGAGGTCCTGAGTTCGAACCCCTGTAATTGCACTATTTAACCCCCTTTATTATCATTGCGTGTTGGGCCTTTAATATGTTTCGGGCTTCTTATAATTTGTGTTGGACTTTCAAATTAATATATGTCCGCACGTCTGCCCATTGTCTGGCCTGCACGTGAGGGGGAGTGTTGAAATATAAAACTATTGTTGGCCCACCTCCTAACAGCTTAAGCTTTTGGGAGAATTGGTAAACTAACATGGTATCAGAGCAGGAGGTCCTGAGTTCGAACCCCTGTAATTGCACTATTTAACCCCCTTTATTATCATTGCGTGTTGGGCCTTTAATATGTTTCGGGCTTCTTATAATTTGTGTTGGACTTTCAAATTAATATATGTCCGCACGTCTGCCCATTGTCTGGCCTGCACGTGAGGGGGAGTGTTGAAATATAAAACTATTGTTGGCCCACCTCCTAACAGCTTAAGCTTTTGGGAGAATTGGTAAACTAACATATGTATTTACTGGTAGGAATTGCTTTTAACTCTCTGATTAATTTGTTAACGGTCTGATCTATGAGTATTCATATTAAAAAATTTTACAACGCACGACACAAAAAACCGTTGCAAACATAGATCAGGCAGTTGAAACTTAATTCAATGACTAAAATAACAGTTATATTAGTAATAAAGGTGAATTTGATAATTCATTTGTTGAAACAATTTGTTGCTTATATGAGAAGATAAATGTGATCGGTGGAAACACGTTTATTGGAAGGTTGCTTGAAATCTTAGCCAGTGGGAGTGTTGATAAGGTACAACATGTGTGTCAGTGGGCTGTGACTCAGTGTGACTTAAGACCACTGTATCCCTCCAAGAACATGGAACATGAGATCTCCTTATCTCCGCCTAAAAAAATTTGTTGGTTAATGATAGTGGTCCTGTTTTTTCATTTTTTATATTATTTTCATGTCGTTTTCATTAGTCATGCCAAACAATACAATGGGGTTTTTTTTTTGTTGTTGGTGTTATTCTCATACTAGTCCTTTTAACTTTATTGATTGTTCCTACTTTATCTCGTGAATTTTAAAAACTCACATTTCGCTTGAACATGTCTCACTTAATCCATTTTACTAGAATTTTGGTTTAAAACAGTCAGAAAAATAGGAGTAGTCTTACTAAACTAATTTTGTTAAGATTTCAATTAAAAACAAACGGAAAAAGACCAATGATTACACTTAACTAGCTGTTTTTCCGTCTTTTTGGAAGCAGTTAATTGGGGTCAATTTAAAGTTAAGAGGAGGGTAAAGTGAAAGTTATTAAAATGTAGGTAACAAGATGAGAATGACCTTCAATTTAGGAGCATAGATGATAATATATATATATATATATATATATTTTAAGTTTTGGTTTGGCTTTTAAAAGCCAATGTGATGGGACTTGAGAGCAATGTCTGTTTCTGTTGGTCCCCCAACTTGATGAGGTGCAATCATAAAGGACTCTACTTTTTTATAGTTGATGGTATTTGTAATGTGGCCCTATAAAAACACTATTCAATGCATTTTTCTGGTGTCATATGCTGTTGATGGGAAACTAGTACTTGCATTTTTGTGAGGAAAAAGTGTGAAGCTAAGCTATGGTTTTTTTATGGTATTCATGGATGTCGGATTTTTTATGGCTTCAAAACCTCACTTTGGGGTTGGTTTTTTGTGGTTTTTGTTAAAGCTTTGGTATATATAATGCCCACAAAGACTTCATAGTATGCTTTCTTATTGGAGGAAAGCTGTGATATGGATATGAAATATCTCAATACTACTATTGGTGATTGTAACTTACTAACTCCTATATTTTAAGAAATCAAAAACTACTATCTAATACTATACAAGTCCATATTTCAAACAAAGAGTGCGTAATTGCTAGCAAAATAATAACAATAATAATAATAATAAAATTAGGACCTGTTTGGTATGATTTGTCAGGAGTTAGAAGAGTTTCTTGACAAAGTCAAAAAATATGACTTTGATAAAAGCTCTTTTGGATGGACTTTAAAACTTATAATAAAGTTTAGTTAGAATTTATAAATTTAATTTTAATATTTTATTACTTGTTAGAAAATTTTAAAATAATTTTAATCTCATAAGTTATTTGGTTCCAAACATCTACAAAAAAAAAAACTAAAACTTTTGCTTTTCTTATTCAACTGACTAAAAACAAAAGTAAAAACTCTATCAAATGGGTCCTAAATGATTGAAAGTCATTATGATCTGTTTAACCAACCAGTTGATTTATTTAGTTATCAATAGAGTGGATGTGTAGGGGTTTTGAACCTTGGATTTTTATGTTCATTTTTTCCTTTAGAAATCATAAACTTGGGGTATTTTAGCCCTTTGATGGAAGAGGATGGTAATGGCTCTCTGGATTGACCCCCCCCCCCCCCCCCCCCCCCCCCCCCCCCCCCCAAGGACAGGAAAAAAAAAATTAAAAAAATAAAAAACCGAAAATGGAGGAAGAAATAGATTAATGATGGTGAGACAGAGAAGATAAATGCAATATGGCTGTTACAGGGTGCAATCTATAGAAATTATATATATATATATATATATATATTAAACAAGAAAAATAATGAACTGAAAACATGATTCCTAGAAGATTAATGGAGGACAGGTGGGTTGGAGAAAGTAGAGCAATGATGTTCGGCTCTTGAACTCGTCACAATTCCATTGCCGAGTGGGAGAATGTTTGGCTTTTGGCAATCGTCGGTTACGTGCCTGATTTCCTTGAGCAATAGTGTAACATCTTTCATGGCAGGTCTTTCCGCCGGGGAAGGATTAACACAGAGGAGGGCCACTCCAAGCACTTGAAGCATCTCTTGTATTTGCGTCCCACATCGGAATATCAGTGGCTGATCGAGGACTGTTGTGGTGAATTCTCTTTTCCTTTCTCGAAATTCCTTGTTAACCCAACTCACAATGTGTGCACCATCCGGGATTCGATCATCTGTCGGTTGCTTTCCCGTTAAGACCTCCAAGAGCACCACTCCGTAGCTATACACGTCGCTTTTCTCTGTGATCTTCAAGCTGTATCCATATTCTGCAAAATCATCACAAAGACATGTTAAAAAAAGTTTTTTTTTTTTTTTTTTTTTTTTTAAATTAACAACACAACGTTAGCCATTAGTTTAATGACTGTTTCGGGCTGAGAAATGGCTCACCCGGAGCAATGTAGCCATAAGAACCTGCAACTGTTCTTGAAGATTTCCAACACTCGGATGAATTAACAACCTTTGCAAGGCCAAAATCTGCTAGAACAGCTTCAAACTGCGGTCCTACCAAGATGTTGTTCGCCTTAATGTCACGGTGAACGATTGGAGGAATACAATCATGGTGAAGATAAGCTAGGCCATGAGCAGCTCCAAGTACTATCTTGTATCTCGTATCCCAGTCCAAGAACATCCTCTTTTCGTGGAGCAAACTAGCCAAACTCCCGTTACTGATGTAATCAAACAATAGCAGTCTAGTTCTCCCGTTGTTACAATATCCCAGTAGCCGCACTATGTTCTTATGCCTAATCGATCCCAGAATCCGAACTTCAGCAGAAAACAAGTCTCTTTCTGGAAGCTCGCCATGATTTACCGGCCAGAGCTTCTTCACTGCAACAACCTGGTTCGTCGGGGTCTCGACGCGGTAAACCATGCCTGAACAGCCCTTTCCAACAACATTAGAATCCGAGAGCTTCGTGAGGACATCGTTAACTGAGAAGTTCACTTTTTGAAATGGGGTGAAATCCCAATCCAGATCATGTTCATTTCTTCTTCCTCCGCATACTCTGAGATAAGAAGTTATCCCGACAAGCACAAGCAATATACTGGCGGTTAAACTCAGAATAATGGAGACGACGAGAGTTCTAGTCGATCTCCTATGCAAATTGTCAGTACCATGACACTCGTTTCTTTCGACGCAGAGCTTTTCATTGCCAGCAAATGCACTTATAGGAAGATCTTTGAAGAACTTAGTGTTGGGAAGGGGACCCGAAAGATCATTATACGAGACATCAAGAAAGACGAGATTGTCCAAACTACTCAGTGATTTAAGGCTTCCACTCAGCAGATTGTGAGAGAGATCCAAGTTGGCAAGCTTTGAAAGATTTGAGAAGTTTTCGGGGATAGGACCTGTGAGAGAATTCCAGCTTAAGTTTAGGAGAATATCTAGGCTTTGCAGGAGACCGATCTCATCTGGGATTGAACCCGAGAGTTTGTTGTTGCTCATATCCAACAACTGCAAATCCTTGCAGAGTCCTAATGAATTGGGAATATTGCCCGTGATCAAGTTTCCGCTGACGATCAATTTGTTTAGAGATGCAAGCTTGCCTAGATTTTCCGGAACATTGCCAGCTATTTTGTTCATTGAAAGATCTAACACATTAAGACTTGAAAGAAATTGGAAAGATAATGGAATCTTTCCTTGAAGCTGATTTCCATGCAAGTCAACCATTTCTAGCATACTGCAGTTGCCAATTTCTGCAGGAATCTCTCCCGTGAACCGGTTTTCAGATAGTTCGAGAAAGCTCAAACTATGCAAGTGACCGATTTCTGGTGGAATTTTGCCACTGAAGTTGTTTGATCCGAGCCTCAAACGTGTAAGCCTTGCACAATTTCCTATATTTGATGGCAGTTCACCTGAAATCATGTTCGATATTAACAACAACTGAGTTAAGTTCTTGAGGTTGAATAATGAGTTTGGAACTGGGCCAGTGAGGAGATTTCGTGAAAGATCAAGCGCTTGAAGCTTCTTGCAGTTGGCTAGCTCGGTCGGTATGCTTCCATGGAGCTGGTTCTGCCAAGCAAAGAACAAAGAAAGTTCCTTTAGTTCTCCAATTGTGGGTGGAATCTCACCAGAAAGTTTGTTGTTGTCCAACTCAAGTTGCTTCAAATTGGTAAAATTGCCGACAAATGGCGGTATCTCTCCTGAAATCTGGTTCCCGGACAACAGAAGCTCTTCAAGTGCCACTAAGCGTACAAGAGAAACAGGAATCTCTCCACTCAGAAGATTCAATGAGATGTCAATAACCAGGAGAGATGAACAGTTACCAAGTACTTCCGGTATGAACCCCGTCAGGTTGTTCTGCCATATCAACACTCTTTTAAGGTTTTTCATCAGACCAAACTCACCAGGAATCTCACCAGAAAGTTGATTTTCATACAGAAACAAGTTTTCCAAGGCTGAGCAATTAGTAATCTCTGGTGGGAGATTACCTGTGAGTTTTGCAGTATAAACCGAAAGAGTCTTGAGATTCGTTAGCTCTCCTAAACTAGTCGGAATGTGCCCTGAAACCCCGGTAGCTGCAAGCCCCAAAACAAGTAGCATTTTGCAGTTTGATATCTGCACTGGAATTTCTCCGCTGATCCCCGGATTGCCTCCGGCACGAAAGATTTCCAAAGCTTGCAACTGGCCAATCTCTGCAGGAATCTTGCCGGAAAACTGGTTGTCAAAAAGCTCAAGGTTCTGAATCTTTGTGCAGTTGCCGATGCTCGGTGGGATTTCTCCATTTAGAGAGTTTGAATTCAGTGACAAGGACTCCAAATTCGATAGCTTGCCTATGGTTTCCGGGATGTTTCCTGTTAGAGCATTGAAACTGAAGTCTAAAGTTACAAGCGACGACAGATTGCCGATCGAGATAGGAATCTCTCCGGTGAGGTTCGCATTCGAGAGCACGAGAGTGGTGAGATGGCTCAAGGAGATGAGTTGTGTTGGGAAGATTATGGGAAGGTTGATTGAGGAGATTGTGATTTCAGAGACAAAACCAGTAGTGGAACATTTGATGTAATCCCAGGTACATGGATTTTTGTGAGTCGGATTCCATGAAGAGAAAAGGGTGGCAGAGGGAGAGGAATTGAAGGTTGACAGCCATGAAAGTAGGGAGAGACCTTCTTGGTTGAGACAGGATGTGTTTGGGAGCTGAGAAAAGGTGAGAAACAAGAGAAGGAAAGTGAGTGCATTGCCTATCATGGTTAAGGTTGGTAAATGACAGACAACATTTTGGCTAGTACTGTTCTATCTCATCTTGTTTTGAGCATTAAAAGTCTCCCAAGTTTCTCTCTTTGTGGCATATTGGGAAGTTGGAATTCCCTTGGTTTCCTTCAAAATTGGTGAGCAACAAGAATAATCTGTACTCTTGAAATTGTACACAAAAGCTTTTTCTCTTTACCCAAAAAAAAAAATAAAAATAAAATAAAATAAATCCAAATATATGAAAAGTGTTTTTGGGGTGTCAGAGAGTCATGTCTTGTTGTGAATAATTGGATAAGTAAGAGTGTGTTTGTTTCAACATTTCAAATTAAAATATTTCAACTCAATTTTTGTCTTTTTCCCAAAAAGTTTTTGTCTTTTTCTAAAAAGTTTTTTGTCTTTTCTGAAAATTCAAAAAAATTTACTATTACAACTTAAAAATTTCAACTCCAACTGACGAACCAAACGGACCCTAAGTTTACCACAATTCACTTTCCTTTCTATTTGCCTACATCTACATCTACATGGGGGAATTCTCTATTCCTAGTTTTTCTAAAAATCTTTCTATAATAGGAAATAAAAGTAAAACTTTAACTAAAGAGTCATATTTTTTTCTTTTCCAATTTTGACGGGAAACCATGTTATCAAAAGAATCAATTCAGCTTTACTTGAACGGGGAATGTTAAAATAATATAAAGGACAGAACATTTTCGATTTCCACTTTAAATATTCGAACATGCTAATGGGAGATCAACATTTTCATAGGACAATCCTTTTTTTTTTTTTATTACTAAATTCCTTTTGACACTTGATTTGTATATTAAACAAATGGGGGCATTCGTTTAGAATGTTTGGACCCTTTTTTTTTTTTTTTTTTTTTTAAATTTCTGAATGAAAATGACGTTTGACCATCACATTCCAAGCTTAATTACATTTTCATTTTAGATTCAAAATGAAAATTAGGCTCATTTTTTATATTATCCTCCCCTCTCATTTTAATAGAACTCTATTTCTATTTTCATTTCAAATCTATTTTGTTTAGTAGCATTTTCACATTCAAAATTTCTCTCAATTCTACTCAAGTTTTAAAATATCATAACATTTTTTTTTTCATCTTTGATTAAGAAGAATTTTTTTTTTTTTCAATGCGTTAATAATGAACAGGGAAACAAATTAACATATATACACTATTAAAATATGCTTAGATTTTATTAGATTTATTAGAAAACCATTTTTTCAAATGATTGTTTTCAACAACTATTCGAACACTATTTTAAAAATTATTTATTTCAAAATGACTATTTAATCGCATATCCAAGCTTCATTTCAAAACAAAATTAAACTGACTTCTAATTTTAGAACAAGAATGACTTTTATCACAAAACGAAACCTACAAAACAAAAGAACCAAGTGTTTTGCCAACTATATCTTTAGTTCGTTGAGGCTTTCATATACTGATTGATCATCTTTTTAATTAATTGTATAACAATCCATCCACATGGTGAAAAGGACAGACTTGACTCAAAACCCAAAAAAAAAAAAAACACACACACACACAAATATGAATAAAATAAATAAATAAAAAAGGTGGACGTTATAGTTTTTTTTTTAGTTGTGTCACAAGTATGGTGAGGACTCGTAATCATCTCATATTTTGATAAAGTTGTTCATGTCATGTGAGTTAGAAGTGATTTTCGGAAGCGACAATGCCGTAGGTCCATGCCTAATTTAGAGAAGACCCTTTTCCTTCCCAATGCATGAACCTCTTTCCACACACACACAATAATTATATATATATATATATATATAATTTAGATATATAGATATATCTAAATAGATATATATATATATATAAATACAAAATTGCTAATCACAAAATTCGTGTCAATGAAGATGAGCTGTTGTACAAGAAGTGCTAGACATTAAGCTTCTATTTGGTTCAAACATGAAGTTTTCATTTTAATTTTTTTTTTTTTTTGAAAAATCAACAAAAATTATAATTAGTTTTTGAAAAGCCAACTAATTTTAACTTTAAAATTCCATTCAAAACTCATACACAAACAGAAACTAAGCTTATGTTTGGTTCGCCCGTTGGAAATGAAATTTTTAAGTTGGAATTGGTTGATTTTTAAAAAACTAGTTATAATTTTTTATGATTTTTTAAAAAAAGACAAAAACTAAAACGAAAAAGTACAGTTTAGTTGGAATTAAGTTGAAATGACACACAAAGCCTAAGGGTTTGTTCGGTGGAGTAGTTTGAGTTGGGATTTTTAAGTTTCAATAGTAAATTTTTTTGAATTTTCAGAAAAGACAAAAAACTTTTTGGAAAAAAGACAAAAACTTTTTGGGAAAAAGACAAAAAAAGGTTTGAGTTGAATGGTTTGAGTTGGTGAACCAAACTCACCATAAGTATATCCAAGCATTTAGTATAGTGTCATACATTAATAGGAGGTTATAAAATAAACAATAGGGACAAGTATGTTAACCTTTTATGTGATGGTCGAGATGACACATTTTTTTCTGTATTTTTAGGAGTGTCATCCCCTGAATTTTATGCTAAATGCCTCATTTTCTATCAAGCATAAGATATTTAAAAATCTTTGTTTTTCACTAAAAAGTTTGGCCAAATATTGTCAAAATGAAAGTTTTGAACGTGAAACTAAACATAAGATGATTGTGACATTCCTGGAAACACATGATAAAACATTGCATGTCAATAACACATAATGAAGATTTAGGTACTTGTTAATGGTGTGATCGGCCACTGCTTTGTTCAACACGAGATCATGGTGTGTGCGAGAACCTCCGGATGACTTCAGACATATTCGGGGGGAAGGCCTGACCAGGCCGATAAGGTCCGACCACCCTGCCCGTCTTCGCCCCAACCTATCCACCTAAGCGACCTGAACCTAATCAGCCCATAAAGCTCTACCTACCAAAAACAGACTTTGGATGCGCAACCTAGAAGGCTTACCCTGACTAGGCTTCATCGCATTGCCAAGGGGGTCCGACCACAGGGTCACCGACCAGGTGCTACCGCCTGAGATATCGTCCCCGATTACTACCGAGCCCCCTTGCGCACTAACCGGTCCATGTGGCACCTGCTCCGCCATCCTGGACTTACTAACAGTTGTACCATGGCAGGGTATACACACCCTCCACTACGTGACACCTAACACTGGACACTGGTGCCTGTCCCTGCTCCTGTGCCGGTGCCATCCCCCTCCACTACCTGACCCACACTGATGACAGTACCAGTGGTCAGTACCTTTGTTCCTTCCTCACCCGAACAAGAGGACACGTGACACCGATTTAGTAGACGTTGGCGTGCACCTAGAATGAGTCAACCTATTGGGATCACTCGGAACACAACCCGTAAAGGCCGTTCGGGGCACCTGAACCCATAAAAACATCTATAAATAGAGGAAAGCCTCACTCCCAAAGGTATGGTCATTTTCCTTGCCAAAGCTCTGCTCCTCCGCTTGGTCTTCAGTTCCTTTCACTAACTTAAGCATCATAATACCTTTAGTAGGCACCCCACTGGTATCCCCTTTACTCCGAGGTGCTTCTTTTTTTGCTGGCGACCAGGCGGATCACCACGGCATAAGATCAACCTAACCAACTGTCAAGGAATTTTGGCATCAACAGTACTTAACCCAAATAAATATTAGGGATATGTAGATAAATGACTTTTAAAATAAATAAAAAAAAAGAAATGTTTTCATAAATGGTCGAAACTTTGTAAAATTAGTAAAATGATTGTTTTTAAAAAATATCGATATGTCTTTCTAACTTATTGACTGCGATCAATCACTGATTAAATATGGTTAATCGATAATCAATCATTATTCAACAATCATTTTTTTAAATAAAAAAATTCTATCATTTATTTTAAAGTTTTTTCTTCTTTTGGTTTTGCTGAGAAAAAGGGATATCAATGGTATCATCACCCCTCTCCCCCCGCCCCCCGCGCACCTTGTCAAGGAATTTCGAGCACCACAGGTGAAACAGCCTAGCTGCCTGGCCCAAGCTTTCGCAACCAATATCTAGGGAGAACTAGCTCCACCTAGGCCCAGTCCACATTGGGAGGCCACTAAGAAAGGATGTCAACCTTACAGTGGGAACTAGGATTCGATTACTGGATGTTGGGAATGAGAGCCTTGATAGACTACCACGAATCACTATACTACCACTACCGATGTTTATTCTAAAGTGTTTAAAACCTGCCTATTTATCTTATTTTTCAATGTGTAGCATCCAAAAATCATTAAGTGGTTGAAACCTCAACTTTTAACAAGATTATTAGCTGGGGAGAGATTTTTTACAAACAATTATATAGCATTTAACTGTGTTAAGAGAGAGAGAGAGGTTTTGTGTTTTGTGAGTGTGTGTGTGTATGTTTTTCCTTTTCTTTTCTTTTTAAGAAGTTTAAAACGAAGGAGATAATTTTCTAATTAACTGATCTTACCCTTCCTAATTGGAAGTTAGATTCTTAACCAATTAAGTATTTTAGGATCATACAATTTTCAGGTTAGATATATTCAAGAAATTAGACATGTTTTTTGGTGATGAATATCCAGCTATGCTCCTATATATAAATATATATATATATATGTGTATCTGTGAATGTGAAGAAGAAAGTGAAGGAAGGAGGAATTTTAGAAAATGGAAAAACATACAAAGAGAGAGAGAGAGAGAGAGAGAGAGAGAGAATGAAATTCCAATAATTGGGGTCTCTAGCTCTCTAATAGTCGATGTAATACTGATGGGAAAGGAAAACAAATAGTAGCATATCTTGTAGGAGATTGTATTGGCCCCACTTAAAGCTGTGTTTGGGAAGGTGGGGGCAACTGATTCCCCAACCACAATTAACGGCCAGCCGACAAAATTTTCCATGCAAAATTACACTTTGTTTTTCTTTGATCACCTATTTATTCTTTCATGCCTATACTTTAATTTCTTTCTTTCATGCCAAACAGTACTGCGTTAAAGAAAAAAAAAGGTGAAATTGGGTTAGCTACTACTCCGTGATTGGCAAAAAGTTTCTCATGACGAGTAACGCAGCTAACATTCTACTAAAAATCAAGTAGATGGGTTGTTTTTTGTACGCTTATTTAAAAACAAAATGATCCATTTTTTTTTTTTAAATGACCAAAGATTATTAAAAGTTGATTAGAGCATCCAATCAGTCAGTGATTGACTGATTGCAGAATCACTGATTACGGTCAATACTAATTGACCATTTAGAAAATAAAAATGTTTAAAAAAGATCATGTACTTACATTTCACAACCTTCTATCTTAATAGGAATATAAACCTTCTATCTTAATAGGGGTGTATACTAATTCTTCGATCATATTGAAAATGAAGTTATTATATACAGATTGTTCAAGGCATTAAAATTTAGGGTCAGTAATATGTTTTGTGATTATATATATACGGTGTGTGTGTGTTTGATAGTAATTCAAAAATACTGTGATAAATATATTTTTTACATTCTCATGTTTTTCATTTTAAAAAATAAAATAAAATAAACACCAAAAGTTTAGACAATTAGGTGATGGTTGAAGGGAATTAGGTGATACTTAGGCTTGATTAGATGTTTGGATTATTTGTCTAAAAAGAAAAATCAACGTCAACATTTTGACGGCAAAACCTACATGGTTACCATGTAGGCATTAGCGACCAAAATAATTGAAGGTTAAAGACTAAAAAAAAAAAAACAAAAAACAAAAAACCAAAATTTTCAGTTAGGGAAATAAACAGCTTTTTGATCAAGTTTAGGGGCAAAAAAAAAGGTGCCAAACAAGGTAATTTTTAGGAGTCCTTGCTAATTACCCTACAAAATGCTTGGTAGTTTGTAACTTTTTTTTTAGAGATATTCACGCAAAGCGATACACACATATGTCTACGGGACATATCAATCATAAGGGTCTTCAATAGAACAAAACACAATAGACACATAAATAGACCCACTTATTATAATTTTCAGGTAATTACTGACTGAAAACAAGAACTAGAGTCACCCATAATTGAATAGGGATTTCCCCAATAAGTTTTTTTTTTTTTTTCAATTTTACTTGAAATATCTTTTTATTTTTCTCATTTTTACCTCCAACAAAAATTCAATTATCTTATATAAATTCTATTATAAAAACTTTATTATTTAGTGTAAGTTTTTACTGAAATAATAGACTGTGACAGCCGCTAAATGAAAATAACTGGTGACACTCTTGATAGTTGCCACTTGATATATGTCGAAAAACTACAGGATCCAGCTGTTCATCACATATGAGTTCCTTTAGCATTCTCAACTTTTAGAATGAAGACAAACGACAGTTGTTCTGAATGTTACAATAGCATTTCCTATAAAATCTAGTGCAAGGGATTGGTATGGACCACTGCTACCGTGCTAGAGATGAATTCTTCTTGACAAGGGTAAATAAAGCACATAATAAAGGTATTACTCTTCTTATTTTATTTTTAAGTAAGTTGTTTTTAAGTTTTTCATTTTGATGTTCCGTTCATTTAATAAAGTATTGTAAAATATTTCAAGTCGATAATGACGATTAAAATTTAAATGAATACATTCTTGTGTAACTCACAGAAACTCATTTAAAAAAAAAACACTAAGGTTGTTCATTTAATAAAGTATTGTAAAATATTTCAAGTCGATAATGACGATTAAAATTTAAATGAATACATTCTTGTGTAACTCACAGAAACTCATTTAAAAAAAAAAACACTAAGGTTTTAAATGAATAGATCATGTCATATCACGTGCACTAACATAGTTGAATTGAGACACTTTACAATACTTTATTAAAAGTAAAAGTTATATATATATTGGTGGCGATTTTCCGTTAACAAGGGTGAAAATGATGTAGGATAAATAACATTAGGATGGAGTAGGAAGAGAGAGAGAGAGAGAGAGAGAGTTTAACCAACTTTAGTAATTAAACTCATGTTGTTATATAAAAGAAAAAAAAAACACACACACACACGCACATATATATATATATATATATATATATATATGAGATCATACCCCTTGATGAATGAAGCCGCATTTTCGTCATAGTTTTTCTTAAGAATTGCATTAAGAAGATTCTCAACTAGTTGGCCTTATTTGTTATTCTCCTCTCACTGAATCGATGTGTGTGTGGACATCACACTGAATCGAAGTGTGTAGACATACCTTCAATGTTACTTCAATTAAATTTATAGTCTCCTCTTTCCAACCACGAAAGCACCAAGAGCAATTAATTATTATCTCAAGTCTCCAAAAGTCTTCAGCTTTAGCTCTTGTGATCTAAGTTCAAATAACACCCCAACGGGTCTATTTATAGCAGTGATTGGAAGCCATCAGAGATAATGAGTTATGTTTGCCTCGACATTGTATCTCTGAACGAGGTAACGAGGTTTATATGTAGAAAGATACAATGTTTAGGTGAAATTCTACCTTTATAGTCCGTATTCAATGAAATTATGGCCTCGAATTTAATCTACCTTAGGTCTGGGCTTGGGACACGGTGTCAGCCTGGTCCTAGGGTTGGGGCGAGGTCAGCCCGTTCCCAAAGTCGGGATCGGGATCAGAATCGAGGTCTGGTTCGAACTAGTGACGAAAGACCACTACATCCAACTATCTTTAGAAAAGGATTCGTTCATGTACCAAATGTCCAGTGTCAAACTACATGTTATTTCACAGATCATCCCCACCATGCAAAGCTTTTCTCGAGTCATTTAACTAGTTTGGAAATTATTAAGAATATATAGGAAGCCTAGGTGGTACCCGAATTGAGGAAAGCTGTTGTAGAAGAAATGAGAGCTCTTAAATAAATAAATAAAGAGCCAATGGGCTGTAAATGGGTGTTGACAGATAAATAGTCATGAATTATCGTATCACAAAGTTAATGAGACCATACAATATTCTTGAAGCACTCAGTTACTGGCAAAGTTACCATATTCATGGTATATGTTTGATGAATGACCTTGAAGAAGCCAATAAGCTAAAAGGTGTGCCGGCCAAGGAATTCGAGATTAAAGGACAGAACTGAGATATTTCCTAGGTATCCAACAGAGGTATATTTGTGTCTCAAAGTATACCTCAAAATATACCTTGGACTTACTAAAGGAGACGGGGCTACTAGGATGTAAACATATCGAGACTCCTATAGATCCGCGTCAAAAATTGGGAGAAACTTCAAAGAATGCAGCTGCCGCAGTGGATAGAGGGAGATATCAATGACTTGTTTGAAAATTTAATCTACTTATCACACATCCGGGCTGATATAGCCTTTGTAGTTACTAGTTAGTGTCCTAAATCAGTTTATGCACTCACCCAATGAAGAGAAAATGGAAGCTGTCTATTGGATACTAAGGTACCTAAAAGGGTCTCCAGGGAACGGATTGTTATCCAAGAAAGAAGAGAAAACGCAAGTTGATGCATATTCCAATGCAGACTGGGCATAACAGGCTTTTTCACCTTTATCGGGGGTAATATAATTTAGTAACTTGGAGAAGTAAAAAACAAGCAGTGGTGGCAAGAAGCAATGCTGAAGACAAGTTTAGAGGAGCGGCTCAAGGCATTTGTGAGCTACTTAGGCTTAAAAAGTTGTATTCTGACAATAAAGCTGCCATCGGTATCTCTCACAATTCAATGCCGCACGAGTCCACGACAGAACTAAACACAGAATTTGATAGGCACTTCATCAAAGAGAAACTAGATAATGGTTTAATTTGTGTGTCATCTGTTCTACATGAAAACAACTAGTTGATGTCCTAACTAAAGGCCTAAAAAGACGCCAATTCGAAGAACTAATAAGCAAGCCAGAAATGCAAGATATCTTCAAACCAGCTTGAGGGGGTTCGGAGAATTTCAGTGAGTTAATGAAGATTTGAGGAATCAGAATGCTAATACTAGAGATTTCCTGAGATTCCCTAGGATCAAATGAGTTGCAATACTTATTACCTATACTGATTTTATTGTTGTACTTAGCTGTAGACCTGATTTTGCTGTACATCTAGAATTAAATTAGCCCCTATAGAATAGAAATGTATCTAGACATATTTCTTTAGCAGCTATAGGAGGTTAGACTTGCTGTAAAAATAGCCTTTGTATTCTGTGAACATTTTGATTACAAGAAATACATTCATTCTCTCAAGAAAAGCTTTTAAACAGAGACCACTCAGAGCAGGAACAAGTAAAGAATCAAGGGAAACCGTAAAACTTTCTAACTTGTAAAAATGCAAAAAAAAATCAAGAGTTCTTTAGAACAACTATCCAGCTCTCCGTTTCCAATTCTGATAAATTCACAACCAATCAAAATAACTCCCAACTCCCTATTAGTTATTATTGTTAAAACTTCAAATATTCTCATAACTATAACATGTACTTCTTAGCAGAAAACATACCTGATATTAGACTGGGTAGAAAATAGAATCGAGAGAGAAATTGAACTGCTAGAGATAGAAGAGAATATTAAGAGAAGAAGAACACAAGAGGGAACTAGAAATCCCAATATTCATTAGTCATCATACTCTTATATTAACTTAACATAAATGTACTATAAATAGGAGGCAAATCCTAAAGCAATTATAGTTCAAAATTATAAAACAAACCTATCTCCTAACATTTAAAATAGTCCTAAAAGATAAACATAATCTTGTATAAATTCTGAAGATAAATATAATTTTATAATTAATTCCATACCGCATCAATACCAACAGAAATGGTAAGATCTTTCTACTTGCAGTCACTTATAGAAGTTGGAATATCCAAGCTAGAAGAGAATGCACCTAAACCTAGGAAACTATCCAACTGTGATTTTTTTTTTTTTTTTTTTCCGTTTGCTATCTTTAGTTTTTCTGGTTCTGGCATATGATGAGATGAGACATAAACTGAATGGTTATTTAACGACAATGAACTTTGATTATTCTTCCAGAAACCTCTTGTTCATGAGACCTGCATATATGAACAATGGTGAGTTAGTAAAGACCATAAAAATCAAAGAGATTGAACCAAATATCTTCTCATGACACAACACTTTCTAGTTCGTTCATCAGGACTTCAACAACGTGTAAAAAGCACCAACACAAGTTTTGTGGTAAAAATAAGATTAAGATAACGGTGTCAACCACTTTATGAAGACGACTAAAGTGAGAAAAGGGGTATGCAAGCAACAGAGCCTCTACACTACAAGAGTTGGATAGCATAGCTCTAACAATGAGCATGAAAATAGTAAACGAAGTAACAACAGCAATGATGATCTTGATGAAAATAAGAAAGATCTAAACTGCTAAGATTGTCTATTACCTGTTGAAGATCTTAATCCAAATCTAAGATCTCGACCATATATATGGATTCTCTCATCAATCCACCCCTCGCAATATGGACACCAAGCTTCCATTTTGTCACAGCAATCATTAATGCATTTAGCACATAGAACTTGATGCGCGCATGGCAGGAAAAGAACAGAAACTTCTTTCTCCATACAGATCATACACACTCAATCATAAGTTACTTCCTTTTCAGATAAACCGGTCCATTCACTTGAGCCAGGACCAGGAAGCTGATTTTGAAAGGTGTCTGCATTGGTTTGCAGGACTTCTGATTCCCACGAGAACAAGTACTCTGGTAGGTGGTAAGTATCACCACTAGCTTCCGAAGACATCTCAAGATGGGCAATTTCTTGCTCGAGTCGTTGTCTGTCACCTTTATGTTTCAGATGATCTGTCTCCATTTTTTGGCGAAATGCCTGCTGCCTTCTTTTTATTTTGACCTCAGCTTCTTCCTTCAATCTAAGTTCTTCTTGCAACTCGTTTAAAGCTAGTTCTTTAGCCTTAACTTCTTGTCTCCAAACCACCTGTAATAGAAAAAGTAATTTGAGTTAATCTACATTTTTCTCCAATTTGGTTAACCATGCTTTGTTTCTAAACGTACATACTAGTTAGCTCAGGAAACGAAACAAGTATTAACTCCAAAAAAAAAAAAAAAAGAGATTAATAGACCAAAGTAGGCTGTCCAAAATCAGTCCTATTCGTCAGAAAATTAATTTGAGTAAATTACTTGGTTAAAGCAACAGATTATGTGTCAAAATCACATATGCAAGGATCGGAAGGGATGCACACATATACCAAGTAACACAAGATCTGTCTGAAGCTAATAAAAGTTTCTAGATGAAAATGCCTAATGCACTAAATCCCTCAGCACGCAATCAAGGAAAGGTGATAACTGCCCAATGAGCATTACGATTCCAGAAAAAAGTGAACCATCAACAGATTTTTTATTCTGAGAAGAAAATTCAAACAGAGTAAGATAAAACCACAACATGAGCTTGCAGAGTTGCTACAGGATAACTGCCTACAAAGTAAGTTTTGCACAAAGTCAGACAGAAAATAGACTGGTTCAGAAATTAACCCCCAAAAATTAAAGCAAAAAATAAGAATTATTGTATCATGACTAATCAAGTTTTGGATGAAAAGCATTCAAGCTTGCTCTAGCAATTTAAGATACAAAATGCAGTTTGTTGCAAAACAATGTTCAGGCGGAAAATAATACGTGAGAAGATAAAGAATGATAAATAATAAAAAAGGGCATTGAATAATGACCAAAAAAATTAGCCAAGCAAATAAATACTTTACTTTCCAATGACTTTGTCCTTTTAGGGGTAAAGAAACACACCTCTAAATGCTCTTGTGCTGCTTTGAGGTCGAGCATTTGTTGTTGTAGCTGCAGAGACTTTTTTCTCTCCTGCTCAATCTCTTCCAATAACCTTCTATTGTGTTTTTCCAGAGACATAATCATTTTTACAGACTTCTTTTCTTTAGTCACAACTTTAGCAAGCTTTTCGTCCGACTCGGATGTTCTTAACTTGTGTGCTTTGATTTCCACCCTAATCTCTGCATTTCCATTCTCTATATCATTGGAAGCTTTATTCGACCTGTCGTATTGATACGTAGTCCTGTCCATTGTCTTCTCCAGCTCCATGAACCTCATCATCATCCTTTGCTCTTTTTCTCTCAAACCACTCTCAGACTCATTCTTCTGTTTTCTCCTTTCCATTCTCAAGGCTTTCAGCTCTAACAGGTTGTGGCAGAGCTTTTTAGCAGCTTCCACCACTTTCATTTTAGCCCATTCCTTCCGCTCCTTTGCTTGGTCTTTCATCTCTTTTATATCGTGGACCAAAAGCAATATCATTTTAGTTTTTTTATCAACAGACTCACTTGTTGACTCCTTGTTGGAGATTAACGTACCAATGCCATCCAGCATCAGGTTATCCACACAAGAGTCCTCCCATTCAAACTGTTCAGCTGACGGTTTTCCTGGCAACAAGTTCTTTTCGGCTTGTATTTCTTCAAAAGATGCCTTCATGTCAGTTTGGAAAGCAACTGAAAATTTTGCAATGTCCTTCTTCAACCTCTCTTGCTCCGATGGTGTTAGATTGAAGCCCGTCACACTGATACGGCTTTTACCCAAATGCTTTTCAAACTCCTCTGCAGGTGTCTTGTTTCCAAAAGAAATATTCTCACAATCAGCAAATTCCTGATCTCCTTGTACACCATCCTCAGAAGACGATGCCCCTTTGGATATGGCTACCTGACACGGGCCATCACTTCCCTTGCCCAGAACCATCAGAGTGCTCACAAAGCCTAAATCAAAATTGGTCATCAGGAGCCTGCTCATGGCCTCACTTTTTTTCAAGTTTGGCTGAGCTTGGCAGAGCGTAAAAACCATTACCGCTAGTGAGCTTTTCACCGCCGGCTTCAGACTTTCAGCAACTCGCGGAGGGTCCTTGTCGGTTCCATTACGCCTACTTTCATTAGTTTTGATATAATCAATCGAATGCTGCACAATATTTGTCAGTATATCCTCATCACCAAACACATATCCAATTGTCAAGACGGCATTCCATACAACGTCACAAGGATAACCAAGGGACATCAACTTGTCAATTGCTTGACTGTAAATACTATCAAGTTTGTTTAGAAGCATGTTTTCCAATTCCTCGTCACTACAATACATTGGATTGGTTGGAAAAGGAGTTGAACCTAGGAACAGTCTCATATTCCCATACATACTGATAGTTTCTTGTGTGCCGCCGAACTCAGGACCTGTATCAGAATCACATTGCTTTGGACCTAATTCAGGCTCAACCCTTGGAAAGCCACTTTTGTTGCCGGGTTTGTTTGAGTGCAGTTTTTGCTTACCTTTCTTTTGTCTTCCCGAGCCGCTCATTTTCAGGCACTGAACTTGTCTGAGAACAAATGCATCGACTTAAAGCAACAGCTTTAACAAGAAAACACAAAGAACTATATACAATTCTTATAATCCCTTTTTACACTAGTCTTGATGATTTCTGATGTACATACATACATACATATATATATATATATATATATATATATATTTTAATATGTCAACTTGAAACAAGAATAGGGTCAAAACATGTAAGAAATGAAAAGGACAAATAACAAATGGTTTAGCCGCTTTTCAGTTATTTTTCTTTTGGTGAATGAATTTTATCATCATCCAAACAGAGCAAAAATACAGGAAAACCAAGAGAAACAACAGTATACGCATTTGAGAAAACCATCCATATTGGAATCTACTCTTCTCTGAAACATGCCTCTTTGAATTTTTTTTTTTTTTTCATTTTTTTAAAAAAGAAAATCCCAGCTTTAAGACCTTTTGACAAAAAAAGTACTTTTCACATTTTGTTTTTAAAAGTGAAGAAAATTCTCCCATCATAATCTTCACTTTTACTGATAAAAATAAGAAGTCTAAACAAACAAGCCAAAAAAAGCGACAACATAGATTCACAAGCATAGAAACAAATGTAACAAATGCGTTATAGCGTCTTGTCGGTTACTGTTCTTTTCAAGCATTTTCTCGGCAACCAAACGGAGTTCAAAAAATTACAAAGGAACTGAAACAAAACCCAATACCAAAAAAAAAAAAAAAAAGTTTATTCCACAAAAAACTGAACGAAAAGAGATTAATATTATCGGGAACTCACCGATTGATTGAATGAAACCGCACGGTCACACTTCGAAATGCATGCAACAGATGGTTCTTTAGCCTCTTTTCATTTACTTATTTTCTTCGGAAGGAATTTTCTCACCAACCAAACAGACTAAGAAGAAAATCAAATACAGGAAAACTGAGCAAAACGCAGCTAGAGAGAGAGGGAGAGAGAGAGAGTTTCTCGTAAAGGCTCTGAAAGTTTTAAAATTTTGGGATGGGTTCAAGAAAGAGCCACAAAAGGAGAGAAATGGGTTTGTGTTTCTCTCCAGTCATGCTCATTTTAATTCTATGTACTTGCTTACGTGGCATGAAACTATTCAATGAAATAGCATAATTTGGGCCTTCTACCTCGTTCCGACTAACCATATCAGGCTTTGTCTCATGGACTTGCATCCCTGTCCACAAAACCAAGTCCTGATTCCTATCCACCCATGTCATTTTAATAACTTTAAATGGTTTAACGGAGAAATGAAAAACAAACAACGTCTTCTTTTTTCTGTTTTTTACGTAAAAAGGCAAATGAATTCAGACTCTCTCTGTCTTTATTGTTCATAAAGGTAAAGTTATAAACACTTTCAAGAATCCTTCCGAAATGGAGAATCCCAATTATAGTCAAAACACAAATAGAAAAACCTAGATATAATTCATTCCAGATTGCTAATTAGAGCTTCAAAATGCGTCTAATTTATTTTCATTCTATGAGTGGTTTGGAAAGGAAAAAAAAAAAAAAATTGCAAAAAGGCAAAGAATTGCTGCACTTTTGTCTTCGAAATAAACCGTTCAAAAATCATCCTAAATAAAAGCATTTATAAATTTTTTTTTTTTTAACATAAAAAAATCCTCTTTTCTTCTCCCAATCTAACGCCTCCCACGGCTCATCTCCGTCGTCTTTGCCCGTCTATCTTGGCGACACAATATCTTCTCCGTCATTCTTGGGAAAATCACTATCGGACTCTAGATCTGTCATTGCCGCTGAATCAATAGCCACAACCATCTTCGAATCGAACTTTGCTTACAGCCACTCCGAGAGACCGACGCCAATCCGATGAAGTCTTATTCGGCTCCTCCTCCTCCTGTTATTGACGAGCAAACCAAAAAGAAAAAGGGCACAGAGACGGAGTTAAAATCCAGTAACATTGTTGGGTGATTGATGACATGGCTTTTTCTTATTGGGTGGACAGGAATCGGGACGGGGTTTTTTGGACAGAGAATGCAAGTCCGTATCTCATGTGTGTGTGTTTGATTTTAACTTTGTAAATTACCAATCAGGTCCTCAGTAAAATAACAATAATAATAATAATAATAATATCAATCAGGTTCGCCAAGTAAGCATTAAGGAGTTTGAAAATCGTGCGTTGAAGGGCAAAATGGGAATTGTAAGAGACGTTTCGCTTTTCTATTGGTTTGTCATTTGTTGACTTTTTTTTTTTTTTTTTAAATTCATGCATGGTGAACACGTTGCACATTCCGTTTAAGAAGAAACGTTAGGAGTATAATTTAAGCACACTTTCACCTTTTTCTTTGGCTCAATTTTCCTTTTTTTTTTAAATTTCTCTCTTTTCCTTTTTTTTTTTTTTTGTTTTGAAAATTTACTTGGATTGCCCTTTAAAAAAAACATAAATAATAGTTATTATTGTACTTTATAGTAGCAATTTAGTTGTATCACTTTAATTATTTTAATATTTCACTACAACGAGTTAAACTCAAATAAAATTCAATCTTTTCTCCTATCACATTTATTTTTCTACCTTTATACTATTTAAATATTAGGTTTTAAAAAAAAACATCGATATTCATATTTCATTTGAATACATAATTCAAATTTAACATCTGAATATAAATATTCAGTATAAATGAACATTTAAATACAATCTATAATTCAAAAGGGTCAAAAAAAATTTTCAGTTTTTACCAAGTTAAATCTAACCTGATGTTTTTATAACATAAATCTCTTAATTTTTCAAATTACTTTTTATTTCCCTTCTTAGATTTTGTATTTGGATTTTCTTTTTATTGCCTTGACTTGATCTTATTAATTTTCTCGATCTGTTTCTTGTTAGGGGATGTACATGCCTCTATCTATTTTCCACACACCCTTTTTAATAATTTTTTTTATCACTAAATTGCACTAAATCAAATTAGATTTACGTACAAAAGTAATTTAAATAATACTTTTCACACATACCTCACTCTGATAATTAAGACCAATACACCCTTTTAGACATAATACATTTTATAAACAAAAACTAAGAAAATTTTAATTATAAAAAGCATGATTATGGAAAAATAATTAATATATATATATATATGTATTTGTTGCTTAACATATAAAAACACATATGATGTGCTTCAATTAGTCCAACAAATGAAGGAAACCTTTGTATTAACCAATATATATATATATATATATATATATATATATACACATATGTATATTTAAGTTTTTCAGTGCCAGAGAAACAACATTTGCAAAAGGAAAAAAAATCCACCTCCCTGGTTATCTGAAGTTCGAAACCCATATATGAGAGAGAAGGAGGAAAATAGGTCAAAAATCAACTTAGAGTGAATATAAATAGCATAAAAGTTTTGGATTTTTGATAAATAACATATATATAGTAAATCAAGATCTACACACATCTAAAATTCCAAAAATACCCCTTATGTACATAAATCTTTGATTTGCTTGTAAACACTTTGTTTAAGTGTATGTAAATCTTTAATTTACATGTAAATCCTTTATTAACGTAATATACTGATATGTGTAAATTCTTGATTTTTATTTTTGGTAAATTTTTTATTTACCCTCAAATGTTTGATTTACCATGTAATCCTCTATTTTCGTGAATCCTTTTATTTATGTAAATTCTTAATTTACTCTTGTAAATCCTTGATTTACAAATAAGAATTACCAATTCGATTTTTCCTCCAACGGCCATTTTGAGAATGGAATCCCAATTTCTAGCCTCGCGATCTCCAGACGAATGACAGCCGCAGGCCGACAGCCCAGATCGGAGCACGCACCTATTGAGATTGGGATCGCGAAAGTAGGGAAATACCATCACGAAACTCGTGAGAGATCATAAGCTCATGGTCTGGAAAAATGGCAACGGCGTGAACCACAAACTACTACGCCGATGTGAGAGAGAGGAGAGGAGGAGAGAGAAGGGGGGGGGGGGTGGGGTGGGTTGGTGAGAACATAAAAGACAACTAACACAAAATAGGAAAAATAAATAAATAAAAACCCAGTGAAAGGTAAAACGGGAATATTACATGTACCTAAATTTAATAATGCTATTAATTTTTAATTAGGTGGTTCTATTAACGCATCGCTCCTCATTCTTCACACTCCCTTCCAAGCACACCCCTCTCTTAAATTCAAAATGATTTAAGTTTTACTTAATGTGCACCCCTTTTATTTCCAAAATTACCTTAGTTACTATAAATAGAAAATGCTCTGCCACTTCAAATTTCTTTTCATACACACTTTTTTTTTATTATTATTATTTTGATCTATTGTAGGTTAAATTAAAAATTTTAAAAAAAAAAAGGATAAACAACATCACATATTCATATATAAATTAATTAATTAAAGATTAAAATAACAATTTTGCAATTCATATGTATATATATAGATACTTAATGAAATAACAATTACATATAACACTGGAAAAATTAAAGAAAGATATAGAACTACAAAAGAAAAAAAAAACAATAAAAATTACACAAAAAGAAATACATATACAAAGTTTTTTTTTTTTTTTAACTTAAGGTGCGGGAATTCAAACTCTATATCTTGAGGTGGAGTCAAGTATGAAATTACCGCTAGGTTATGTCTGCAACTACTTAGAATTGCTATGGTTCTTAAATATGATTTTTTAATTTATTCAGAAGTAATTCGCAGAATTGTGCACCTTTTTTCCTAGTTATACCAAATAAATAAAGTACAGTTGATTGGATCCAACTTATTCTTGAAATAAACAACTCGTACACACTCCCTTTCCAAAAATAATAATAATAATAATACACTAAGTACTTTACTTAGAATTATTAGATTTGTTGCTAAAATATCAGTATTAAACCTGAAACTTCCCATAGATGGCCAATAACCCAAGGAAAGGAAAGGAAAGGATCGGTTACATTTTTCATATGATTTCCTCTTTTTGATTCTTATAGATAGACTAATTATATATATATATATATATTCTTTATACTTATTCTAGAATTTTTCTTAGTATTTTTCGAAATACTACTAATACTAAATAGAATAAAAAGTAATATCGATTATTAAATGTAAATTTGTTTATTTATTGTTTTCAATTGTAAATTTCAAATAAGAATGATATTTATTAGAATTAGGTATCAGATCTTATATAATATATAAGTATCAAAACATTTCCTTTGTTGCGATACTTAAAAAAAAAATTAAGTTTTATGTATGTAATTAAGTGTATAATTATTGTTCTTTTTATGCCATTTTGTTTGACTATTTTTAATAATTAAAGAATTTAATTAATAAGATGTGTGCAGAGTAAAGAGAGGTATGCCATTATAACCACTTTTTTTTAATACTAGTTGAACACGTGCTTTGCTCTTATAAATTTAAAGAGAAAATTTTAAAAAAAGTACAAAACCAAAAAAAAAATAAGAAAAAGAAACAAAAAATAGAAACTCCATAAGAAACTTAAACAACAAAAACTAAAACTTCTAACAAAATTTCAAAAAAATTTAGACAAAAACCATTTTCAACTATATTAATAAAAAAATATAAGTTATTGAATAGATATATAGATGATTATATATATGTGTATATACATATATATGTAATGAGAAACGAAAAAGGTAACATAAATTTTTTTTAAAAAAAAGATAAAAACATAAAAGAAAATAAATAATAGAAGAAAAAGAAAAGGATAAGAGAAAGAAAAATGATGAAAGCAAAAAAGAAAAATAAAAAAAAAAAGCAAAAAGTTGACACATGGCAGAAGGGGAGAGAGCATTATTAGCTCTTTTATATATGTTATATTATATTATATATGTTAAGATTAAGATTTACAAATTATGTTGTTTGCCTTTAATTGACCAATTAATTGATCTATAATGTGTAATTTCCCTATTTAATAGAAATATTCCTAGTTTTTTAATCGTTTGAATCCCATGCTGTAAGGAAATGTTCGATTTCTCGCCAAAAGAAAAGAAGAAGAAGAAGAAGAAGGAGAAGAAGGTGGAGGTGGATGAATCGTGAGATTTCTGACAAACAAGAAAGATGAAGAGAAGGGATCATGATCTCACAAAACAACAACAACAACAACATGATGATGATGATGAGGAGGAGGAGGAGGAATGGTGATCATCTAAAAAACAAAAAGCTGACAAAAATATTCAAAATTTAATTCGTGGGTCTAGCGATAATTTCACAATTGCTTCGTGAGAAAATGTAGAGTTTGAATATGTTAATCCCCAATTTCAGGAAAAAAAAAAAAAAGAAAGTAATATGAAAAAGGAAAACTAAGCCTATGTTTGATAAAAAGGAAAGAAAACAAGAGGGAAAGGAAAAATATAAGTGAAAGAAAATAAGAGGGTGAGAAAATATTTTTACTTTTCATTTATATTGTTTGGTATCATAAAATGAGAGACAAGAAAAAAAAATTTTATATAAATACTATTTTATTTATATAAACATATTCTTTTACTTTAAAAGTAAGGATAAAAAAATAATTTTAATAATTATATGGTGGATTTTTGTTCTCCTTTCACTTTTAAAGGAATTAAATTTGTGAATCCCACTAAACTTTTTTTTCCACTCATTTTTCCTTTCCTTTCTCCTCTTCTTTCCCACCAAACAAGTCAATTTAATACTTTCCATCCAATAATCCATCCACTCACTTCCTTCCTTCCATTTTCCACCATTCTTGTTATTGCTTATAATGCTTACCAGTTTGACTCCATCTTTCTTTTGTTTTTTTTTTTTTAAACAATTTGAGCCTATCAATTTCTCAAATTGTTTATTTTCTATTTCACTTTTTACTCTTTTTTTTTTTTTGCGCTAAATTATTATAATTTTTACTTGGATTTTCTTCTTATTGCCTTGACTTTATCCAATTATTTTATTCCATTTGTTTCTCTTACTGCTTAGAGTGCTTATCAATTTAAGTTTGCCTTATCTTTTTATGACTTGAACTTATTAATTTCCAACTTTTTTCCTCTTTTTCAATTTTCTTATTAAAAACTTTTATTTAGATGTTCTTTTTATGGCTCGCTCCTGACTTTTGTGGGTTGTTCATTCGTGAGTTTTCTATGCTCTTTGATGACATGTATGACGACACATATATGGCGAGAGATCATATACAAAATTTAACATTAATAATTCTTAAGATCATATCTGACCAAATATGATATTCAATATATACACAATCAAGGACACTACAACAAAAAATATATATACAAATCTTAAGATCATATCTAACCATATATGATACTCAATATATACACAATCAAGGATACACTACAATAATATATATATATATATATATATATATATAAACGACGGATATTGCATTATGGTTTTAAAAATACCATAGTGGGATGTTGTAAAAAAACACGACACAGATTTTTTTTCGAAAACTGTGATGGAAAGTCGACTTTCCACTATGGTTTTTCAAAAACCAACAGTCCATTTTTCATGACACTGGCTACAACGTTATTTAAAAAATAAAAAATAAAATAAAAAATAAAAAATAAAAAACTGTTGTTGAAAGTTAAAAAAACGAAAAAAAAAAACGAAAAAAAAGACATAATTTTTCCTGCTCAAAATATTGAAATTTTCAAACACCATCTATAATTTTGAAAACTCTCTCTAATTTCGAACACTTTTTTATTCATCTAAAACACTTTTTCTTCTATATTCTCTCTCTTTTCCATCTTAAAATGCTTTCTTTCTTTAAATTTCCACTCTTTCTTCCTCATGTAAGTTGTTACTCAACAGTTGCTATCAGAATTGGTGTCTCTTAGTATTATACCTAAATGAAAATATCACAAACTAATTTAATTACATAATATTTAAATAACTTAATTAAAAGGAGAAATTTTCTAAAGGATTTATTCAATATGGGTGTGTTTCATATGATTTGGAACCCTGTGATTGGCGTGTTCCACAACCATTGCAAGTCCTGTGGAGGGTGAATTTGAGGAGGAGAGAGCAAAATCTCCAAATGTCCACATCCAATTTGATGAGGACATGGCTAACATAAGAGCATGGAGTGCGGATTCTATTCAAGTTCTAGAAGAATGCAGTCAATGCTAAGTTTAATTTTAACAAGTTAAATTGGGTTGTAAGGCTTGCATACCAAGATATTTGCTTTCCTTTATTTGTTTAGGCCTTTTTGACTTTTCATGGTCGTCTTAAAAACTTCCAACTTTCCTTTTCTAGTGAAGGTGTGAGATAAGCCAATTAAAGGACATATTGTTTCCTTTTTCTCTTTTAGGCAAGTAAGAACTTTTAATTACAAGAATTTAGCCTCAATTAGGATAGCTATTTTAGGAACTTTTTTTTGTAACATTCATACTATTAATAGGCGTCTTTGTAACAGTGAAAGGGAAAAATAATTATTCAGAAATATGAAAGTATTTTCTCTTTGGTTCTTTGATGAACTATTCGAACTTATCGGAATTTTCCATGACGTTCACTATCGATTTATTAAACGGATTTCCACCACCGTTTGTGGTGTCTTCCTTATACCGAGGTTCTTGTTTCGTATTAAACAACGGATTGAGGTCAAATATACCAAGTTTCTTATTTTTGTTGAAGCAACGGGTCGAGATCTCCCATTCAAACCAGATCGTAGAACGTTCTTGGGTTCTTTTTCGTTGTCGGGTTTCGTTATTCTTGGTGGAATTCGCATCATTTGGTATCAGAGCCTAGGTTCTATGTCAAGTTGATCTATCCTTTAAATTTTTTTTTCTTTTTTGAATCCTAGTTTATCTCAATTTTTAATTAAAAAAAAACATTCGAATTAAAAAAATTTTCGAATAAAAAAAAGTCAAAAAAAAGAAAAGAAAAGAAAAGAAAAGAAAACAGAAAGGAGTCCGTAAAAAAAACAAAAACAAAAAAAAACAAAACGTGTTTCCGAATTTATTTGTAATTTATAATTTCTGGTTATGGTTGTAATTCCTGTTCGTGACATATTAAAAAAAAAAGTAGAAGAAGAAAACATCATCGCAGATGTGCTTTCTCGCAGTTGATGAACTTGATTTGAGGACAAATCCTTTTCAAGAGGAGGGGAATGATGAGGACATGGCTAACACAAGAGCATAGAGTGCGGATTCAATTTAAGTTCTAGAAGAATGCAGCCAAGGTTAAGTTTAATTTTAGCAAGTTAAATTGGATTGTAAGGTTTCTATGCTAAGATATTTACTTTCCTTTATTTGTTTAGGCCTTTTTGACTTTTCATGGGTGTTTTAAAAACTTCCAACTTTCCTTTTCTAATGAAGGTATGAGATCGGCCAATTAAAAGACATATTGTTTCCTTTTTCTCTTTTAGGCAAGTAAGAACTTTTAATTACCAGATTTTAGCCTCAATTAGTATAGCTAATTTAGGAACCTTTTTGTAACATTCAACCTATTAATAGGCGTCTTTATAATAGTGAAAGGGAGAAGTAATTATTCAGAAATGTGAGAGTGTTTTCTCTTTGGTTCTTTGACGAACTATTCGAACTTATTGGAATTTTCAGTGGCGTTCACTATCGACTTATAAAACGGATTTCCACCACCGTTTGTGGCGTCTTCCTTATACCGAGGTTCTTGTTTCGCATTAAACAACTGGTTGAGGTCAAATATACTAAAGTTCTTGTTTTTGTTGAAACAACGGGTCGAGGTCTCCCATCCAAACCTGATCGTAAAACGTTCTTGGATTCCTTTTCGTTGTCGGGTTTCGTTATTCTTGGCGGCATTCACATCACAATTGAAAATATCTCCAACCACTAATATAAAGGATTATATATAAGAATACCATAATTTTGACACCTCCTTATATTTGTGTCTATCATAATATTAAAGTTGATAATTTAATAATTTCATAAGTATATTAAAATTATCAATTTTAATATTAGAATGAGTAAAATTATAATAAAGTACTTAAAACATGGCTCTCCACCTAATTTATCTAATATATAAATAAGGACTTTGGGTTTTAACACGAATGCTACAACCATAATTCTTATATTGATTTTTTGTCTTGAAAAAAGAAATCAACCAAGACTAGACAATATCATACTAGGATACCGGCAGTAGCCCAACAGTAATAATAGTCTAACAGAAGCTAAGGTAGTTTGTTGTGTTACTTCTAGTAATAAAATCTCCTCAAATATAGGTCCCTTGTCAATGGAAGCTTAGTTAAGTTATCCATTTTTAGCTTTTGTGCTGACACCTTATTCCCACTGCCCAATCTCTTATTCCATTTTTAGATTTTGGGGACTTTTACCATGGAGTACACCTACTTTACCCCAATTGAAGGGGTAAAATATTATGGACCGGTTGATTAAAATCCAAAGGCCTGCAAATATGAGGCTCACGATTGGCATGGCGTGTCTTCGTCTAGTGAAATAAACAGGAGTTATATCAGTAATGAAATCCTGCAAACGACAAGGCGTTTAACTAAGAGGGAGAGTTGGGTGAAAATTGGGATTGTAAGGAGAAATGCCAGAAAGAATCCATTGGTTTTTTCGGGTTGGACTCCGGTTGATATGGTTTGGGAAGATATAGCCAAGTCGGGTTGGTTTAAAATCTTTTTTCAATTTGGATTAGGTTGGTGATTTGATATATTTTTACGTCTAGTTTTAGAGAAAATTTTTATGTCATCAATTAAATTAGTTTGGTTGTGTTTGTTTGTTAGAAATTCTTGTTGTTGTTTGATCATGAAGATCTGATATTGGGATCTCACTCCGGCTCTTGCCACCGCCGCCTGCCAATGCGGCGTAGTTCCGATCGTCGTTGGATGGAGTCCGATCTGGTTTGCCCTCTTTCAATTCTTCCTTGGATTTGGGGTTGAATCGAATGGACTTTGTAGGAAACCCAAGCGACGACGTAGAAATGGTCGCCGTGCTTTTGGGAGTTCGAAGGCTCGGGATCACTGGTCCTCGCCATTGTCGCTCGGATCTTTCTCTCTCTGAATTCGAGCTCAACAAAAGCTTCTGCACCTCACCCAACATGTTGTGAACGAAAACTCCGCCACAGATAGACCTAAATTTGCAGCCAATACGCTGCCTTTTTTTTTTTTTTTTTTTTTTACCAATAAATCGTTATGTGAACATACAAGTTAAATAATAATAATAATTATTATTATTAAAAAGACATTGGCTACATATCACACAATTCATTTACAGAGTTTATCAAATTGCTTATTTGCTTTCAAAGGACAACAATCCACTACTTCACATCCTAATTTTCTGTTCCCATTTGATGGGCCCCATATGTAATCTATCTGCCAAAAAAGTCATTGGATCTTACCCCATAATTGGGCTAAATTAATTGTTCCCCACTGTACAATCCTATTTTTTTTTTTTTTTCTCTCTCGTAGAAATTGTAATTACAAATATAACCTAACAAGAATAATATGCTTGACTTTATTATAACACGAAGAATTTAAATATCCTACCTTTTAAGATTAAAGAAAAAAATTGGGTATGGATCGATCATCGTAAAATTATTAAGAAATAATTGGAAATAAGAAATGAAAGAAAAAAGGGATGTCTAGACCGTTTATCTATTATACTGATCTGTAATCACTTGAAATACTAATTTGATCAAGATTTAAGTAGGAATATATTAGACTTGCAATTTAGCTTTGGTGGTGTTTTTGGTAACCAATATTTTCAGCCACAACTTAAAACAATCCATATGAATGGCCACCCACCTCTTTCAAATTCAACTCACTCTAACCTATAATTTGGACCACCTGAAAATATCTGTTTCGAAATAAAAGGTTTTTTTTTTGGCCAAGTCAAATCTTTATATGCACTGCATGGTGGTAATTATGTAAAAAGTTAACAAACGGTAGCTTTACATCACCTATGAGATGGTTCCGTGAAGCATATTGGAAGACATTAGGTGGTGGTTAACATTTTTCTAAGAGGTAAACATACCAATCTAATTGTAACGAAAATTGTTAAACATCTTGATTCTGACATGACGTAGGAGAAGCGTTAAAAATTGACAAAAATAAATAAATTAGACTACATAGATAATCTTTACAATATTATAAAAAAAGAGAATAACTTATATTGTTCACTCATCTCTAGTTTAAAACAGTTCGTTTTGGACGAAAAACTTTTTGTATTTTCTTTTTAGTCCTCCGGTTTCTTTTTTTCTTTTTTTTTTATCAATTTTATTATTTTTTCATTTTAGTCCTTTTTTTGTTTTCATAATTTTTTTTCATTTTTGTCCTTTAATATTTTGGTCTTTTTTCATGACTCCTTTTTTTTTTTTTTCTTTTTCAGATCTTTTGTTGATTCTTTTTTTGTTTTTTGGTCTGTTTCTTTTACTTACTCTTTTAATTTTTTCGTATTTAGATAAATTTTCTTAAATATATCTAACTTATACATAACACATGATTTAGACTAGTAAAAGTCAAAGGATAGGAAATAAATGATATATACATATATATATATATATAAAGATAAAAATGATGATTTATTATGATAAACATTTCCATCCAGCGTGCTAGGAAAATAGGCACCAATGAACCGATAAAATAAGAAGAAAGTAAACATTCTAACATCACTCGGAAAAATTCTACCCCTCACATATGATTGACTAATTTTTTTATAAGCGGGAAAGTACAAATAATATTGATAAACAAAAAAAAAATCCAAATATTAAGAAACAAATAAAAAAGCAACCTATATTTGACCCAAAAATTAAGCCAAAATTATGTTTGACTTTCCTAAATCAAATAACTGCAAAAGAAATTTCTGTAATTGTAATTTGCTGAATTAGTTATTTTGAAGGCTCTAAGAATGTAATTTCCTTATACAAAAACGGTTTTTAATTTAAAAAAATACGAGATTTCTGTTCAATATGAGCACCAGCAAGACAAATTGTGAAATGTGATTGCGCGTCCCACCATCTATCTAATTTCTACTGCTTCGCATTAAGATTGCAATATATAAAGAAATTAAGAATACGACCTCAAAACAACGAGGTTATACTTAGAAAAACTACAAGAAAAGTTCCAAAAAATATCGGAAAAGAGAAAATTTCAATGTAGATTTCTTTGTTTTGTTTTTGTTTTTTGTTTTTTTTTTTTTGGGCTTAGATGATCCAATAAAATTAGTTCCTTCTTTTCTTGACCTTGTTTTTATCTCTCCACATGGATGACGTACTCCTCTAATAAAATACATAATCTAGTTCGAGCATACCCAAATTAAATAGACAAACTATAAATATATAATTTCGAGCATACCCAAATTAAATAGACAAACTATAAATGTATAATATATGGTTTGACATTGACCAGCCACTAGATGGTGGATAGAGACCAATTTTAACCATTATTAATTAAGTTTTACTAACCCGGGGGGGGGGGGGGGGGTGTGGGTGGGGTCCATTTTCTTTGTGATTAAGACACATTACAAACAACCAAATTTTCTTCTAATTGTCGTAACTGCTACATGATCTCTCACACACACACATTATCATTTCTTGGCTTAATTAATGAATTAATTCGTTCATCTCTCATAACTAATATTCTTCATTCTTAACACCACATGTCGTAATCACACCTCAGTTAAAAGAGTTGTTAATTACTGCTTCATAACTAATTCCAGGTATCCTTATCTAAAACCATCCATATATTATATAATCAATTGACATGATATAAACTAATTAAATCTTATCAAATTATCCATTCATTTGCTTCAACCATTTCCCAGCATCTCAGATGTTGTCATTTATAACTTTTCGACAAAATTATAAATGTTAGGGGGTAATAATTTAGCCCTTTTGATATTTTTTTCTACCGTGCTAAATATTTTCATTCAAATGTTTTTATTTTAAATATTTACATCCAAATATTCATTACAAACAGAGTCTATGTAATTGTAATTATAATTATTTTGAATATGAATCCCGTCAAATTATGGTTAACCAATATAAGTTAATTTGTTAATTATGACCAAGTCGGAAGAATACAAAATCATACCGCACACATATACCGATAGATGCACACGTATTCATATATCCATAATCCATGCATATATGTATATGTGTATGTATGTATTGTGCATATCATACGTACCCAACTAATTATCATTGAGCCACAATTATTATCCCCAGTGAGAAAAAGAAAGAAAGGGATCAGTCAACTTTTGCAACTACATGTTGCTTAAATTGGTTTATACTTACAATTAGATATGGGAATATGTATATACATATATTATATATATGTGTATTTATATATGTGTATGTATGTATGTATGAAAAGGCGGCTTGTCAACTCTTTTAATGTCACCTTTATTTATTAAAAAAAAAAAAAAAAACTCTTTTAATGTCACTTTCCTCCATCTGGTAAGGTCAACGTTAAATTTTGTTTGACCAAGGAGGATTAGTTTATTTAGAATAAAAATAATACTTAGTGAACATATCATGGATCAAATTAAACCTGATCTGGTTTCATATTCAAAAAAGAAAAAAAGAAAATACTAATTCACCTGAGAGAGAGAGAGAGAGAGAGAGTCAGAAAGGCAGCTCAACAGCTCACAGAAGTTAGTGAATAAATATTTAAAATAACTAAAATGAGTAAGATGATATTTCTAGCATAAATAAATAAATAAAAGAAAATGGAGAACATGTAAAGCTCTAGCATTAAGGGATCGAAGTCGTCGCCGTGTGTTTTGTGTACTGAATGGATTGAATAGTTCTAAAGTTATTTTTTTAAAATTAGTTCTAAAATAATATATACTTTTTAGGAAATCTAAAATAATATTTTTGAATAATAATAAGTTGCAATTTACAGAAACTAAAAGCAAATTAATTTAAAAATGTATACAATTGGCGCAACTTGAGATCTCATCTATCTAATGTCAACAGTGCTATCGATCTGTCTAAAGTCAAACTCCCAAAACGGTCCGCAACATTTTTTCACAGTTGAAAATTTCCCCCCATGGTCTATGGATATATTCACACTGCCCCTCTAATCGACAATTGATTGTCCCCCAACCCATGTTATAGCTTACTAGACAAATTTTAAAAGGCATGAGCCATTAGAAAAGTGTATATACATATATATAACACCTACAGGGTGGATGAGATGGCGAAGGAGGGTAGTACATTCTTTTGCTTCTTCCTTCGTCCACTCAGGTTCGAATCATATAGAACTCCTGTAAGGTCCATGCTCCAGATTTGACTGTGGATGCATTGGGTTGGTGATTTTTTAGTAGGATCTGGGTTGACGATTGTAAGAGGCTGGGTTAGAGACTCATCTCTTCCTTACCATTCTCAGAGAAGTAGATATCCTACCTTGAGGCTGAAAATGGGGCGATGAAGGGGCCATCACCAGAATATTTTTTTATTCATAAAAAAAAGTAAATATACATACATACATATATATATATATATATATTAAAAGCAATGAGCTTTTACATTAATTTTGTAGATGTCTTCTAAAATTTAAGGTCATTTTCACTTTGTCTTTTAAATTTTTAAAACTCACACTTCACTTCTTAAATTTTGAATTTGTTTCACTTAATCAAATTTTTATCACAATTTCTATGAAAAACCAAATAAACTAAAAAAAGATTAAATAACTGCACTTAATCCCTTATTATTCAATCTGTTTTTAATAGAAATTGTAACATGAAAAGTTAAGTGAAACTAATTTAAAATTCATGAGATAAAATGAAAGTTTTTAAAATTCAAGAAATAAAATAAGAATGACCATAAAGTTGAGTGGCCAAAAGTGAGAATAGTCTTCTTAATTGTGATTATAGGGAGAGAAAACTTTATATACATCATGAGCTACTCGATTATTATTATTTTTCTTTGTTTTACATGTAAATGCTGCTTGACTATCAGATACCTAATTAATTATTAATGAATCACTTTAAACATGTTTCTTATTTATTTATTAGTGATAGTATGTACATGGTTTCTTTCTCTCTCTCTCTTTTTTTTTTTTTTTTTGTCTTTTGTTTTTTGTTTTGTGTGAAGGGTTGAGGAATTTTTTCTAGTCTTTCATTTAATAAAATAATAATTCTCTGCAATTTTGTTTTAAATTTATTTTTGTTAATTCCGTGTACACAGTGAATCATACGAATTATATAGAGAAAAGGTTTTAGAATATTAAATGTGAATTGGTTGTCAATGAATTGGCTCTTACGCATATTTATAAGCAGAATATTTATTATTGTGGAAAGTGCAAAGAACCAATCAAAATATGTCAATGCCACAATTTTTGAAGACTCATTCATTATAATTGGCTGAATATTACTCTTAATTACAGGACTAAGAGAGTAAGTCAATCTTTAGATTTTGGTTATAAATGCAGAATTAATCTTGCAATAGCACTTATTACCTTACAGTTTATTATTGTTATCACTTATCGTGGTCATCAAAATGACCCCCATGATTATACACACTATCTCTTATTAGTCAGAGACTTTTGGTTCTACACATCACACTCTGATTTACTTTTCTACTATTGGGTTGATGGCTCTTCTGTCTATATTCTGTAATTAAAAAATTTAAAAAAAAAAAAAAAAGAAATTGAACAAGCTCTAATTACTTGGCCTTTATTTATAAGTAAAGTTTGTAATTAATTATTTTTTAGAAGGAAATTGTACCTTAACATAGATACTTTGAAAGAAAAAAAAAAGTACTTTAATCAAAGATATATATAACACAAAAATATATAGCGTTATACAAATTATTTTAGAGGTACAGTTTTGCTTTAAAAAAAATATTTAATTATGTTTTGAGCCTTACTTAAACCTCATGTAAACATATTTAATTTATGTTCAGGTTTTTACAGAATACCGATATAGCTAGAGGCTGTTTTCGTAACAATATAAAAAATTTAAAGTGATATGATGTGTAAAATTAAAGGTCAGGGATCAATTTGAGACTAGAAGTATAATTCATAGGTCATTTATATAAATATATATATTTTTTAGGGAATGAAACTAACCTTTATGATTATTAAAAAGGGGGCCTTACTGTTTTATAGGTACACTTAGATATTCAAATTTGATACTTAACCAAAATTTTACTCTTTCTAGATTTCAAAAATCATATATGTCGAGAATGGTAATTGCTTCATATATAGAATCACTACAGAGAAAGAAAAGTTTGGTAGGTTGTCAAAGAAAATTTTCTTTTAATATCATATATATCGCTTAACATCTATCTTAAGCCTGACTGACATAAAGGGGTAAATAAAAATCCTGTTACATAAACATTCACCAACCAAATCAAAATTTGTGAATTTCACAATAAAAAACACAAATCATGCCACCAATGAATGTTTATGAATTTTTTGCTCATTCTAATTTATTGATACAAATGTTCAAAAACACATGTTCCTCCTATTAATCTGAATATGAATACTCCACCAATTGATAAGATTATGAGGCTACTTAGTCTTCTCGGAAACACGTTCAATTTGAATAATTCTCACTGCAATAACCATGTATATAAATATATATACAGATAGATAGATATCGGGCAATGTCTATTAATAATATTCAAATATATCCAAAACTATAATGTCAAAAAAAAAAAAAAAAATAATAAAACAAACTTAATTCAAAAAATAAATAAAAATAGAACTAATAAGAAATAAAAATTTTAAAAAAAAAAAGCTAAGAAACTTTCCATGAGCTTTCATGTGGATTCCATGTTTAACACTTCAAACAGGTAGCATTAGCAAGCCCATCCAATTTATTTGACTTTAAATTTTCCAATCCTTAAAAAAAAAAAAAAAAAAAAAAAAAATCTAAATTTATTATTTAACAAAACTTTTCCCTCTTATAGACTTTCCTCACGTCTTCTTCTTACTTTGTATAAAATCCCCCTTGATGTGTTCACCTCAACTTCCCTCTCTCTCTCTCTGCAAATCAACCAAACAAGCAGAATCTAGAGAAACCGGCGCATATGGATTTTCCTCCGGACCATTTTCTCTGCCCGATTTCCCGCGAGCTCATGAAGGAGCCCGTCACCATCCTCACCGGCGTCACCTACGACCGCCACAACATCGAGAAATGGTTCTTCTCCTACAACAAGAAAACCTGCCCCGCCACCATGCAGCAGCTCTCCGATTTCCACATCACCCCCAACCACACCCTCAAACGCCTCATCCTGTCTTGGCAGAAATCAAAATCCTCCTCCTCCGATTCTCTTCCCTCTTCGGCTACCTCCTCTTCTCCGATGCGCGCCGAGATTCTCCACCTTCTGGCCACGATCGACTCCTCGCCGTTCAAGGTGAGTTCTCTGAAGAAACTGCGGTCGATGATCGCCACCGGCGACGACAGCTTGAAGACCGATCTGATTCAGTCCGACGGAGTCGAGGTTCTGATTCGGATTCTGGCTCAGATCCTGGTGTCGGACATTTCAGATTTCGCAGCGTTTCGGGCTTGCGAAGAGTCTCTGGCTGTTCTTCATCAGCTTCCTTTGTTTGATGAAGGCAAAATGTTTGATCTATTGTCCAAACCAGAATCGATCAAATCAATGGCGATCATGCTCCAGAGAGCGAGCGCCGAGACGCGGCTTCACACTCTCTCGATCCTCCGAAACATGGCAAAAACCAAGTCCGACTGGAGTATTGTGATTCAAGATCAAGGAGTGGATTTCTTCAAATCTTTGCTAGAGGTCGTTTCGGATGAGGTTTGTGCCAAGGCCAGCTCGTGTGCGCTGGAGGTTTTGATTGAGATCCTAAGCCGTTCGAAGAAAAGCCGACTACGAGCTATCGAGGCCGGCGCGGTGTGTGTCCTTGTCGAGCTACTCCCGGACTCGAACCGGTCAAAATGCGAGAAGATCTTGCACTTGATTAAGCTGCTATGCGAGTGCGCGGAGGGGAGGATGGCATTGGTCGAGCACGGGATCGGTATCGCGGCGGTTTCGAAGAAAATGCTGCACGTCTCCGGGGCGGCGACGAAGATGGCAGTGAAGGTGGTGTGGTTGGTTTGCAATTTCCATCCGACGGAGAGGGTTTTGGAGGAGATGTTGGTTTGTGGGACGGTGAAGAAGCTCTTGGCTTTGTTGCATATGGATGGAAGGTCTTCTACTAAGGACAAGGTCGTTAAGATCTTCAAGTTGCATGGGAATTCATGGAAAAAATACCCTTGTTTCCCTGTTGATTATAGGAATTATCTTGGTTTTGTCAATGTTCAATGTTTATGATTATTCTAATTTCTATGAGTGAGTTTGTTCATGTAATTTTTGTTTGTTTTTTCTCAATTGGAATTCATATTATAAGGTCCAATATTTGACAAAAAGATACTGGCTTCTTTAATTAAGAACACACACACACAGAGAGAGAGAGAGAGATGTTTACTTGTGTATTTTAAATTCCTTTTCTCCGGAGTTTATTTCCTATTTGTTCAATTCCTGATTAGTAAATGTGAAAAATGAAAAAAATAAAAAATAAAAAAAAATCTGTTGCTTTTTAATTTTAGCACCCAAATAATCATGTATGGAAAAATTACTCCGCCAGATGAAATGTTTATAATTTGTGCAAATTTGTCGATGCAAATGCTTCTTTGTTTCTTTGTTTTTTTGTTTTTTGTTTTGTTTTGTTTTGTTTTGTTTTTTTTTTTTTAAATTATAATGTAATCTATTATTTAGAAATTTGTCATGTAGAGTATAACTATAACCTACTGTTTAAGATCAAACATCAAAAAAGTTTGTCGTACGACCTCTCTTTATTAGTAGATATTATTAATTTAATTGTTGGATTAATTTTAAATGTGTAATGCTCTATCGATGAAATAGAAGAATAGTTGCTAATGTCAAGTGTTTTTATTTATATGTTTACTGTTGTAATTAGAAAAGAGGAAGGAGGAAGTATATTCAGAATTAAGAAGCCGATAGTGTATTGCACTTTCTATTGACTATTATTTGAGCTAGATTTGAATTTTGGCAATCGTCACGCTCGTAAAGTTATAAAAAGATTTTTATTTTGTCTTTAATAGGATTTATTAATGTGTGTTTTTGTTTTGCTACTACTACTATTATTATTATTATTTATCAGGGGACTTCTAGAATGAATCCCTTAATACTTTTATTATTATTACTTCAAAGTTTGCTTCTTTGATTTATTTAGAGTTCATTATTTTGACTTGATTGTTTCAGTTCTTCGGATATTCTTAATTTATTGCAATGAAATTGAATCTACATAAATATAAAAAGGTAAAGTTGCGGTAAAACCTTTTTTATATATTCTATCAATATAGTTTATTTTTAATCGTTCAGATGAAATTAAATGATTGAGATATTATTTATATATTATAATTATCATATACTTTACTTTATAGTAGTATTTGACTAATAAATTAAAAAAATAATAAATAAAGAATTTTAAAAAAATCTACCTTCACCAGTAGAAAGTTGGGGAGAGGGGAGGTTTCCGTCACTGAGGTCGAGAAGGAGGGAGGGACTGGGCTGGTCGGCATTGGAGGGGGGGGGGGGGGGGGAACGGGGGTAGGTCCGTTGCCGGCATCAGGGGGGGAAGGGGAGGCGGGACAGATCTGGCTCCGGGGGAAGGGGATCTATCGTCGACGTTGGCGGGGAAGTTACCGACATCCGAGAAAGGGGTTGGTCTTTTTAAAATTTTTTAAAAAATATATATTTTAATTTATAAATCTCTACTAATATGAGATAATATATATTATAATTATTATATACAAATAACATTTCAGCAGTTCAATTACATATTAACGATTTAAAAATGAACTATATTGATATGATATATAAAAAGGGTTCTACGTAATCATTTTCAAATATAAAAAGTACAATATATTCAACAAAAGAAGTAGGGGACCCCATTAATGTGGTAAAAATTTTTGACCATAGACTAATTTTTGATGGTTGAGATTAAAAAGATACACAAAAAATTCATTTGATCAACCACACTAGATTTCATTTTAAAAAACATTTCCAAAAAAATAAAAAATAAAAAAATGGAAAGCCCCTCCCCACCGGCAGCCACCCACCTCCACCGAGCCACCGGACCGGGAATCGCGTCAGAGGCCAGGATGGAGGCTCTCGGACTGAGACGACGGCGTAGGGAGGCCATGGGCGATCGATCTGCGCAGAGCTGGAAAAAATCCCTCCGTTGGATCTGCGCTACCATGGCGGTGCCGCTCGCGAAGTGGTCGACACCGGAAAGCTTGCGTCGTTGGCGAGGAGATCGGAGGTTGCGATGCGAGCTCGTCGCCGTTCAAGGTCGCGTTTTTGGCGGTGGTGGGTTGGATTCTTGTTTCGCAGTTGGCTTTGACGACACTGTCGCGACCATCGCCGGAAACCGGATTTCCTCTTTCTTCGCCGATGGTGGGGTTGTCGGGAGAGGGTCGCCGGATTTCCTCTTTCTTCGCCGATGGCCGGTGATCGGGAGGGGTGGTGGTCAGCTGGAGTTCTACTTTTTCTTTTTTATTTGAAATTTTTTTGTGATAATCAAGCGTGATATTTTTTTGAAAAGATTGGTACGTCGTTTTGATCTCAACCATTTAAATAATATCGTATGGTCAATAATTTTGCCCTCATCCATGAGATTAAAAAGCTTACCTATGGTAGAATTGCCCAAAGAAGTAAGTAGGGTAGAATTACCAATAAAACTGAGTCACACTTAGTGCTGAGAATTCGGGCCGTCCGGCCCGGCCCGAGCCCGATGGGCTTTTAAGAAAATCGGGTCGGGCCGGGCCGGGTCGGCCCGAATTTTTGAAATACAAGCCCGGCCCGGCCCGCGGGCTTAGAGGGGGTCGGGAGCGGGCCGGCCCGGCCCGAGCCTAATTTTTTAAATTTTTATTTAATTTAATTTTTTTTTGTTTTTTCTTTTCTTTATATATATATAATATATATAATATAAAATTATAATATATATAATTTTTTAATAAAAATTTTAAAAATAATTAAAATTTTAATAAAAATAATATATATATAAAATTTTAATTTTTAAATAACGGGTTTAAATTTTCGGGCCGGCCCTAAAAAGAGAGCCCGGCCCGCCTCTTACTGGCGGGCCGGGCTTTTACCGGGCCTAGAGAATTCGGGCCGGGCCGGGCCAACGATCGGGCCAAAATTACGGGCCGCGGGCCGGCCCGTTTGGCCCGGCCCAAATTCCCACCTCTAGTCACACTCAATGCATGTACTTATCCACAGCATACAAGCAGTTCGATAACTCATGTACAACCGAAGTCAATTTGTCTTTAAAAATCTACTAGTCAAAAATTATATATAACCCTAAATATATATATATATATATATTTTTAACTCGTCTTTTTGTCTTCTTCTCTCATCTTCATTCCAAACTCCCGAAATCTTTCCCATCAAAAGAGAGCTTGGAGATTTCTGTATCCTGTAAACTCTCTCTCTCTCTCTCTCTTATGTAATTTTAATATTTTTTGTAAGGTTAAATTGTATCGTATAATTATAATTACATTCTGAATTTTTAATTTTGACATTCACATTTTAAATTTATAAATACATAACAATCTACACCTTATTGATAATAATATTGATTTTTTTTTCTTTATGATAATTTAGGCTTGAATTGCACATTAGTTACTTAAGAGCATTAAATGTTTTTTTAATGTAACCGAAATTTATTTCTGAAACAAAGTTAATTCAAAATTATGTATTTTGATAAAACTTAATTGTTAAATATCTTAGCCTTAACATATTTAAGTTTATATATATATATATATATATATATAAAGGATCATTCATGCTATTATTTAACGACTTGAAATCACATTTCAATTTTCTTTAAAAGATTAACATTGTTATCAATGAGATTTTGTAAATTCATGCGGCAAAATACAAAATTAGAAGTTTAGGTTGCAAATTATAACTGGAGTGATAAGTTTGGAGGCACAGGTGAAAAGAGTCATTTTATAATATATAATGATATATGTGCACTAAGACTTTGTTGATACTAACTCAGTAGCTTCAGTGGGTGGGAGGAGAGAAATTTAAATAGAAGTTCACAAATTCAAACTTAAAATTGTTTTCGTTCATTTTTAATAACTGAGAGTCATAAAAAATATATATGCACATACTAATTAACGTCTCTATCTGATTGTGATCTATAATTTAGGTTTTATTGTTTTTGTCTATTTACATAGTTTTTATATCTAATTTCTGAAAGTCAGATTCGAAAAATTTTCGGTGGACAGAGATGGATATCAAAAATAGGATTATCATTATATCAATTAGAAAAACCTACACCATACGTTATAGGTATTTTAAAAGTGCTGTAGATTTATTTCTTGTGGAGTTTATTATCTATTATGCGAAATGACCTGCAAATAGTATGCACAATAAATCCTTCATTTTTCTAATGGAATCAATGATTTGATTTTTTTATTTATTATGGTGAATTGAGTGTCATATACATCTTGATATGTGTTTCAAAATCCATAATTTTAATTTTTATGTTAATGCAAAATTGCTGCTTTTGTGAAAAATAAAAAAAAAAGAAAGAAAAAAAGAGGAGGAAAATAAAAGAAGATAGAAGAAAACTAGGTTATTTATTTATTTATTTTCAAATATAAGAAAAAGAGGGTTATAAGAATAAATGATGACGTATTCAGATAATCTTAGAGGGAAGAAAGCTTTCATCGTAATATATAGATCCCTAATTGAGAGATCAAGTGCCTTACAACTCCGTATGGTTACTCGATGGTAAGAAAACCTAGGTTTTGTCTTTATATTTTGGCTTGTTTTATATTGATCATTGCATGTAAGGATGTTCAAGGAGTAAACAAATTATGTAGTTTTATGGTTGATGGGAACAGAAAAAGAGTTGTGGTTGGGTAAATCAGCTATTTCAATTTGCTTTCAAGTATTTAGCCTAATATCAACGACCAATTATTTTGAATAAAGGTTTTCAAAAATGGACATTTTAAAAATTTAACGAAAGCAAGAGACCGTGAACAATAAAAATTTCTCAAATTTTCGTTATTGTTCTATAGCTATATTAATTTAATAAACAAAAAGACAGAGAATGAAAATTTTACCATCGTCCGACATAACGTTTTAATTTGGTACTCCCTGATAACCTATCGCTAGGCCACAATTTATTCAATGTGGAGCTCTCTCTCATATAAGTAAGAGATGGGGTTGAATAGTCATTGTGTGTGACCCCATTTGCTAGCATAGATAAAATTACAGACATCTGAAACTTCTTTGCCCAAACTAGATCACTTGGTTCATCCCCGAGGTCCCTAAAGCTTGGAAATGGCATAAACAGGCAAGTTGGATCTTGCAGGGAGCTTTAATTCTTCCCATTCTTTGTCGTCCACCTTTGAGAAATATCGATCAACCATAACCTCACTGATGAGCTCAAGTTTAGAAGGCTCCCACTGAATAAAAATGAAATAGAAGAGGACAAGGCATTAGATATAAGGCAACTAGAAGAAGAATTTATAGATTGACAACAGAAAAGAAATGGGTATGCGCCTAAATTGCCAAAATTTTGGACCCCGGTTCAAAGAACATCTTTTTTTTTTTTTTTGTCCCCTTTCTTTCTTTCCTTTCTTTTGATTTACATCTCATTTCTAATTAATTGTTGATTTGCTAAAGGTAAATCATTTATTTACAAAAGTAAATCACTAATTTACTATTAAAATATCACATAACACGTTTGTTTGTTTGTTTGTTTGTTTTCTTTTTGTTTTAGGAGTACCAAGAGGGATATTTATTGCGATGTCAAGACAAAAGGAAAAAATAAAAAATAAGATAAAGGTTAAAGGTTTGTTCTACCTTGGGGTTCTTATCCTTGTCCACCAATATAGCTCTACAACCCTGCAGTAAAAAAGATTGGATTGATATCATCTTCAAGGAAGATGAAAAGGAAAGTAAAACAACGAAAGACGGTGCACGACCTCAACAAAATCCTTGCTGACTTGTCCTCGCAGCACATGACAGACCATTCTGTACTCACGAATAAGACATTGACCAACCCCCTGGAGCCTTCCTTCTCTAATCTGGAATAGCGACAACCAATTTAAAACCAAATCATATTAAGTAAATCAGTCAAATAAGCTTAACAACAGACAATTTCCATATTTCATCCTTTTTATAATGAATTTCTATTTTGTTTCATCCAAAAGAAATATTCTGCAACTGAGAATCCTTCGTTGCGGTGAGATATGCCATCGGATACCTCCTTTTGACACAAATAAGTATAGACGACATATTATATTTGATATTCCATTTTGTCAATCTTATAAAATTCAACCCCAATTACAAGTAGATGTATGTGTATCACATGGTATTTTAAACAACTCAACAGACATACCGATCTCAGAGAAATTTTTAAACTCATCGGGGATGCCTTTTTCAGTGTTTGAATTGTTGCAGAGATCCAATCATCCGGTCTATTCGCTGCCTCCCTTTCCTTTGGTTGCAAGCACATTATCATTGTCACGTAAACTTAAAATGTTCAGTATGTTCTATCCATTAACCACGTAAAATACATTACAAATTATAACAAGTATTGTCAAAGCCGCAAACACTTTCAGAGACAAACTAACTCTGATTATGGAACATCAATATAAACTTACAAGGGCAGATATTATGTCTTCCACTGTTCTTCGGGAGAAGCACTTATCAATAACATCAAGCCTGTATCAAAACACCAAAAATGAAGATTTAAAAGATATCAATAGAACATTCAAAGATCCAACATGCAAAATTCTCTCAGATGGATGATAGCTGGTAAGACATCAAGCAAACAAAGTTATAATTATCCTAAATGACTAAGCTGACAATTAATAATTAACAGCGGGCAATGCAGAGTGTGAGTGTGTGTGTGTGTTTGTGTGTGTAATTTAGCTCTTCAATGATGACTATATTGCCCATACGAATATCTCTACCTAACATAACAGAGTATATTTTACAGGTGGAGATATAAATTTTCCGATAATTAAGATATTATAATGCAAACACTATACCGGAGATAAGCACTTTTAGGTTTCAAATGTGGCTTCTGGGAATAGCTATCAATGATTTTAGAAATCACGGTTGGATCACTTGAATCCACCTTGCACAGCGCTTCTTCAAGCAAGGATAACCTCTGTTCATCAACGAAAGACACATAAAAGGCATTAAACAACAAATTTTCTGCCCAATAATTGACAGAGGGGCTTTTACCCACAAACATAGCAAGACACCATCTGCAAACAACTAAAAGCTCTATTTATTATATATACATTTTTTTTTTTCAAAAGAACTGCTAGCTCTTAGCTTCTTAATTTAAACTCAAGGCCGCAAATCCTGGTTAATTAAAACTATAAATATATATACATGTGCTAATCTAACGTATAACTTCTGGAGGTCAGCATGCTGACGCTCTTGAAAAAAAAATGCCTTTCTACGAATGCAGTTATCTTATTTTCTAAGAGAAAATCTTAATCACTCAAATCTTCTACTCCTTTTTTTTTTAGGCATCAACTCCCACCAATTTTATTTTTCTTTGCCATGTTGCTAAAGAAGGTTCAAGAAAAAGCTAGAGACGAATAATATACACACAAGTCGTTAACATTAACACAATCACGATATTACAGTATAACTTGCTTTAGGAAGAATAATTTGTAGCCGGGCAAGGTGAGAGTTTCATTGCAAGGATTAGCATATATACTGGAAGTAAACAGTAATAGAAGGTAGCATACCTTTGAAGGGACAAAGTGAGTTGCAAGATTACAAGCAAGCATTTCAGCACCATCCAATCTAGAACCAGTTAGACCGACATATTCTCCTGCCCAATATTTGAAGAAACAGTGAATGACAAAGCACAAAAAAAACTTTCACGTTTTCTTTTGTTTATTCTGCTAAAAATATGAAATATGAAATTATTCGAACCAGCAATATTAGTAGTCAAAGGAATCAACACCAAAGAAATGTGAATAAAGACAGCAAACATGAATTTCACAAAGGAAAACAATTACTCGCCACTGGGCATCGTCCGCACATTTTAATAATTCAAAGAAATCTGATAGGGAGGAACTACCACTAGCGCAATCCAAAACTCTTCATAGTTCCCCATGGTTTGCTTGCAGTGATTAGGTTTGAAAGTTAATTTTACCACATAAAACAAAATAGAACAAGCAATACAAGAAAAAGGAATCACTGAAGATACTTATATGTAAATCAAGGATATTACTAGCATTACCAAAGAAACTAGGAAGTCTTGACAAGAAATAAGAGGCTCCCACATCTGGGAAGAGTCCCAAAGCTGTTTCTGGCATTGCGAAGACCTACAAAGGGTACACTTTTTAGTGTGTGACCTACAAATTATCACTGTTAGATTTTAAAGATTACCCTCAAAACCCTTGAATTATAATACTCAAGTTAAATTGAATCTACACTGTACTCTGAACACAAAATATTAGTGTGTGACAAGTTCCTCTTCTTCTGCTTTTGCTTATTGCATATGTAGAAAAATAGAAAAAGGAAACCCAAAAGCAAAGTTGATACTTTCAATTGACGAAAAAATATACCGAATTCTCTGTTGCAACTCGGAATCTACCATGTATTGAAGTACCAGCTCCACCTCCCATGACAATTCCATTGAGAATTGAAACCTTGAATAATATTTGCATGCTAAGAGTAAGAAAATACTAAGAGATTCTAAATAAATAGTACGGATTAACGAAGACCAATACATCCAATACGACAATGGCTATAAGACTTGTAAAAATGTGTCCTTAAATTTACAACTGCCTTACCTGGGGTTTACCGTATGTTGCTATCAAGTAATTTAAGGTAAACTCCTTCCGAAAAAACTCCGCCCCTAATTTCCAATTACCTAGATTATGCCATTGGGAACAAGATAATATCAGTTTAGCACTATTAACCTTGATTGCATCTTATAAATGAATTTCTTCCAAGTTTCAAACATTCAGCATTTTATAATTGAACTTATCAGTTCAAAATACTTCCTCTTGATGCGGGGCTGTGGGTTAGCTATAGACGTTAACAAATCAGCAAAACAAAGTTTAGAACAGATATCTATACCTCCATTAATATCACGAACCACAGCAGCAACATCACCACCCGCGCAAAATGCTCTTCCTTTCCCCTAAAACCATGACAAAAGATTAAAAAAAAAAAAAAAAAAAGTCATCAGAAATATTAAAGATAACAAATACATGTAAAACAGATGATGATCATGAGAAAAGTAAGGGCAGTTTGGATCATAAGTTCAAACTCACAATTCAAACAGTAAATTACAGTAAATCCAAATTTTCGTAAGAGAAAATACCGTAGAAAATAGATTGAAAAGCGGGTTTAAAATAGGACATCAAATGGGAGGTAAGTACCTTGATTATCACCAACTTGACGTTAGAATCGTTCTCATAGGCGTAGAAAAGTTCCAACATCCGAGTGATCTAGGCAAAACCCAAATGAAAGAAATTACCATGGTTGGTCAAATTCTTGTTCCATAGATTTCAACTAAAGAAAATACCAACCAAATTATGGCGCTACCATTTCATAGGACAAAGCATTCAATTGTCTAGGCCTGTTGAATATCAAAGTCCTCGCAAACAGCTTCTCTTCCACCAAAACCTATCACACCAATCACCATATCAAATATATACATAAACAATTATTCTTCCGAAGAAATTCAATTTAACGCCCACTATTATTTCGTTTTTCTTTTCCTAAAGTTTTGATGGAAGCCAAACAAACCATGGGATGAACTGAGTAAAATATAGGAAAGCAAAAAACAATAAATAAATAAGAAGAGAAGTAAAATATGAAGTACAACCTGATCTTCTTTTGGGGGAGAAGAGTTGGAGGAAGCCATTTTCAGTTTCTACTGTAACAGATACTCGTCAGAGTAAGAGCAATCGGAATTCTCGCCGGAATGGAAATCCCTCTTTTTTTTTTTTTTTTTTTTTTTTTTTTTGGCTTGAATGAAAATCCCGCTGATAGTCACCTGCAGCTACAGCCGCAGCCCAACTGCCCCTCCCGAGAGCCTCTGACACGCCTCTCCCCCCCGCGAGATTTTATTTATTTTTTATCTTATACAAAACTCTTCAGGTGTGTTTGGGACTTTCACTCAAACTAAAATATTTCAACTCAGTTTTTATCTTTTCTCAAAAATTTTTTATCTTTTCCTAAAAATTTTTTTGTCTTCTCTGAAAATTCAAAAAAATTTACTATTAAAACTTAAAAATTTCAACTCAAACTAATTCACTAAAGACACCCTTCAAATTACCCCTACCCATCTAATTCCGTTTATAAACTAACCGAATTGCTCAATTAAAGATTAAACAACAAATTTATTTCAAGATATAAATCTCAATTAAATAAATAACAAAAATGACCTCCATAAAAATGTTAGATTTTCTCTCTCACCCCTCTTCTCTTTCGTTCTCTCTCTCCATAATGCTATGTTTGGTATGAGGGAAAAGTGAAAGGAAAAAAAAACATGGATGAGATTTTAGGATGGAAAATGATAATTAAGAGTGTTTGATAGGAGATAAATTTTGATGGAATGGAAAAGTGAAAAGAATAATTTGAAGGTGGGTACCTCAAAAATATGTCTTCTCAAATGTCGAAGAACTTTGTAAGGGAAAACTTTGAAAACAATATAGAGAACTGAAATTACACAATTACCCTTGTTATCCATCAAAATTCTAGCAAAAAAAATTAAGCTAAATGATCTTTCCATCAAAATGAGGGTATAATAGTAATTGTTGTAATTGTAATTTTTCCATCCATTTGGTTTTACTTATAATACCAAACAAGATAAAGTAAAATGATTTTTTTTTCCAACTTCTTATACCAAATAGCTAAAGGGAAAATCAAAATCATATATGTTTTCTTACAATTTTCTTTCTATCGTAATTTTCTTTCCTTCCTATCAAACGGAGGCTAAATGTTCCCTCCTTATAAATGAAAATGAAGTCTTAGGAGAACAAAAACCTAAAAAAGGGTAAAAAAAAACAAAAAACAAAAAAAAACAAAAACTCAAAACAATACATATACAAACATCTATTACATAATGGATATTTAAAAAGGACAAAAAAAAAAAAAAAAGAGAACTAAGAAAACCCATGGTGTCGTGTTGTTGAGGTTTAACTTCGCAGTCAGGGAGTGCCACCGTTAGGGTGAGGTCGTCGAGGAAGGAGAGTCGGCAGGAGGTACGATTGATTGGGGTGGCATGGTGGAGCTACCGACCGGGGGGGGGGGGGGGGGGGGGACGGTAGTGTGATATTTGAATTTATGAGATTAGGCATTTGTTTGGTGTTCCAATTAGAATTCAAAAATTTCATCTCAATTTTTGACTTTTTCTGAAAAGTCAACAAAAATTATAACTAGTTTTTAAAAAGTTAACCAACTTTAACTTAAAAATTTCATCTCCAACTGACGAATCAAACGGAGGCTAGATACTTTTTATTAACATTTTTTAATTAACAAGGTTCATGTTTTAAAATACATTTAATTAACTCTTTATGTATGACATATAAGAATTCTGTTAAGTATAAACGGAATTGGATGGAGAGGGTAATTTGAATGATTTTGTGTAATTCAAGGGTAAGATGAACAGTTTTGATGATTCAGGAAGCAAAATGAAATAGGGTACTAGTACAGGGGTATTTAAAAAAATAATCCTTTTTTTTAAGAAGTTCTTAAACAAATATCCCAAGTTTTTAAAAATTAGTTAAAAGATAATTTTTTTTCTAAAATGATCAATTAATTTTTTTAAAATTGTCAATCATTAATTGACCATATAATATGATCAATTAGTGATTGATCAAATAAAAAAAATGACAAACTGTCATTTTACTAAAAAAATAAAATAAATTTCAGCCATCTATTAGATTAGATGACTAAAATTAGATTGGGTGACTAAAAAAGATCATCCAGCCTAATTTTCCTCTCTCGTATTTTAAAAAAAAAGTAGATATCAGTTTGCATAAAATAATTAAAGTAAATAGCAAAATTTTAAAATATTTGAAATAAATAGCTTATTTTTTTTATATATTGTTTACTTAGTAAAATTTTTATTTACGTGATAAATTTGTTATTTACTTGAAATATTTTTAAAAACATGACTGATTATGCCTAAATTATGTATCGATAAAACGATCAATAGCAGCACAATTAGGGCGATTGATATCACAAGAAGGTGACAAAAATAATAAAATAAAAATTAGAGAGGTAAGCAAAAAGAGAAAATAAGAAGACAGACATTGTTGGGATTATTATAATAAAATAAATGATAGGTGAGAATCTTGAATGCTTTTGTTCAAATTTAATATTTCAATTTTATACTCAACTACAAGTTTCACATCTCAAAAATGCAGTTGGAAAATATAAATTTGAAAATGCAAATAATCAAAAAAATATTTGACTAAAATAACCTCTTCTCGTTGATACAAGCACAACAATGCTTATGCGTTATCCGAAAGTGATAAAATATACTTTGGCAGAATATAAGGATAGTCATATAAACATAATTAAAAGAAAACCACATGCCACTAGTGATTTAATACACCGAATAAAATAACTAGAATTGTTGTCACTATAAAAATAATTATTATAAACACTAAATAGAATAGATGAAATTAATCAAAATAATAATTTATACAAGACTTAGCCTTTTATCAATGGTGTCTCACTCATGAAAAGATGTTACTCATCTCTAGGGGTGGCAATACGGGTCGCGACACGACGACACGACTCGAAAACGACACGAATTTAGCGGGTTCGGGTTGGGAAAAATAGGGGGCGGGTCAAATTCGGATCACCTGAAATTGACATGGGAAAAAACGGGTCGTGTTCGGGTTGGACCCGTAGAACCCGAACATGACACGTTTTTTTTTTTTCCCGTGTCAATTTTGGGTGAAATGTCGTGTCAGTTTCGGGTCAATTTCGTGTCAAATTTGGGTCAATTTCGGGTCCAACCCGATTATGACCCTATTCCAACCCGAATTTCGTATCAAATTCGTATCAATTTCATGTTGCGGGTCAATTTTGTGTCGCGGGTCAACTTCGGTTCGTGTCGTGTCAACCCGTTACGGGTTCGTGTCGTGTTCGTGTCACGGTTTCGAATCGTTTTCGTGTCACGGGCCGTGTTCGGGCTGGAGAAGAAAAAATTTGATACGGCTCTAACACGATACAAATCCGACACGTGACACGAATTGTCACCCCTACTCATCTCACACATCTAGAAAAATTTAGGACACAAGAACTAAAAAAAATAAAATTGAATTTCTTTCACAATTCTTGAATCAAGATTATAGACAAAGCCCTCTATTTATAGTATTTTATAGGCTAAACTAATAAGAGAAACAAACTAATAAAAATGAAAAACTAAAATAAGAAAATAAAAATAAGTAAACAAAATAAAAGTACAATTAAATACAAAGATATCAAATATTTGATTTAAGGAAATTGGGCTAATTTAATTTTCATGGGAGACTTTCTTCTGAAGTGGAAATCCGGAAAAAGAGGGATTATTGCACACATCCACCACATAGTACGAATGAATGGTTGTTGCAGATAGTGAACAATGTGGCCTTCTTCAATTTAGTGCTTGGCTAGTTTGGGAGCAGATATGACTTAAAGTAATAAATTCTATGGCTCAATTACATAGTTTTTTGTTCTTGATTTTTGCACTTTTTCTAAATCTGTAAATACATATTTTAACACTAGACATTTTCTAACCAAATCATTTTGAATGAAAATAATGAAAATGAATAATTATAACTCAAACATTATATAGCAATTATTCAATAATAAATATCAAAGAAAGTACATTTTTATGTACTAATCAATGTTATTTATTTCAATTATTTTACTATAATTTCTTAAACAAAAATTTATTTGATAAATTGCCGTTTCCTCCTTAATCTTTTCATGAAATTGTTGTTTGATATATATATATATATATTTTGTAGTTGAAAGGTCTAAACTCTTTTAATATCTTTTATTCTACTTTCATTACTTTTATTTAAAATCTTGCATTTTAAATTTTGTAACTTTTTATATCAATTTAATATAAAAACTTATACATTTTTGTTCAACCCTTAATTTTTATCCAAAAATATCCTTAAAAGGAAAAAAAAAAATTAAGTTTCTTTTTTTTAAAAAAAACCTTTTTAGACTCAATATTTTATTTTTATTCAAAATATATATATGCATTTTGAATTTTTTTGCATGTTTACACCATTAGATCATATTTAACACATAATATATATATATATATATATATTTTTTCTCAATCAACACTTAGTTTCGATTTCAAAAATACCCTTAAAATTAAAATAAATGAAAGAAATTTGAAGAAATTCTAGTTAAAAAAATATAAAGAAAATCCTAATCAAAATTTCTTTTATGGAAAATCCTAGTCACTTATCTCACATTATTCTTCAAATGGCCTTATATTAACTAGCAATCGGCATCGATACTGTCTTATCCCACCTTTGATCCTACAAGTAAGAATGTTTCACATACCAAATCAAGCAAATCAATTACACAAAAACAAATATAGGATTCATAAATTATACTACTTAATAACAAATTCAAAATTTTAGTTGTATTATCCTAATGCCTAAAAAACCTAGAGTGACCCAAACACCATCCCTAGGAGCTAGTTCCTTGTCATCCCAACTACGTTGCCCTCACATGTGTGTCGACATATATGCAAATCTAGCATCGTCCCCACCTTGTCCCTGCTCCTTTCCACTCTGTTGTTGCCGAGCTTTAATACAGCTCCCGCTAGGTGAACAAAAAGATAGATGCTCAACGGTAGAGGTAAGCTGAGATGTTGTAGGAAGGGGTTGGGTCGTGACATGGGTGGGCATGGCCTGGGTTGTAATTGGGGTGCAGGTGAGACATCTCAATCTTTATAAGTTGATTAAATTAGAGGTTTTATCAATTTCTTTTTCACTTTTATAAGGGTTTTCTATTGCTCATCCTTTATATTGAACACGAATCTTTTAAGTTTGTCAACTCATAGGCGAAGAAGTTTACATGGTACCTTCTTATGGTGTCTCTCATCAACCTGGTGAAGTCTGCCGGCTTAGAAAAGCTTTTTATGGTCTCAAACAAGCACCCTGAGCCTGGTTTGAGAAGTTTTCTACGGTGATTACTTTGCTTGGCTTTCGCTCTAGTCATCATGATTCAGCTTTGTTTGTCAGATGTATTGGTACGAGTCGTATTCTACTATCTTTACATGTTGATGATACGATTATTACTAGTGATGATGTTGACGGCATTAAAGCACTGAAGATTGAGTTAGCTCGTTGTTTTGCCATGAAAGATCTGGGCTCACTACGTTATTTTTTGGACATTGAGGTCGCCTCTTCTTCGAAAGGTTATCTTCTCTCCCAATCAAAGTATATAACTAATATATTTGAGCGTGCACGTCTTACTGATAATAAGATTATTGATACACCTTTTGAGACTAATGCTCGTTATACTCCTTCTGATGGTCCTTCTTTGTCGGATCCTAGTTTATACCGCACTATTATCGGCAGCTTGGTTTATCTCACTATCACTCGGCCAGATATTGCACAGGCGGTTCATATAGTTAGTCAGTTTGTCACTGCACCTATTACAGTTCATTGGACTGTTGTTTTACGTATTTTGAGGTATTTTCGGGACACTCAGTTTCAGAGTTTCTTACTTCCATCTACTTCGTCCTTAGAGCTACGTGCTTACTCTGATGCTGATTGGGCTAGTAATCCGACGGATCGCAAGTCCACCACTGGCTTCTATATCTTTCTAGGTGACTCTCTTATTTCTTGGAAGAGTAAAAAACAAGATGTTATTTCCCGATCCTCCACTAAAGCAGAATATTGTGCTATTACTTCTACTACTTATGAGATAGTCTGGTTAAGTTGGTTGCTTGTAGATATGGGTATTTTTCTTCATCGACTTACTCCCTTATATTGTGATAGTAAAAGTGCTATTCAGATTGCCCACAATTCAGTGTTTCATGAGCGGACCAAACATATTGAGATTGATTGTCATGTCATTCAACATCACTATAAACTTGGTACTATCACATTGCCTTTCGTTTCTTCTTCCATACAGATTGCTGACATGTTTACCAAGGCGCTTTCTGCTTCGCATTTTCGTTTCTTATTTGGCAGACTCTCAATGCTACTTGTAGTAGCATCGTGAGTTTGAGGGAGGGATGTTAGATAATATAGTTTTATATTTATTTTATTACTTGTTTTCTGTTATTATTATGTTTCATTCTTTTGAACAGTAAATGGTAGATTAGTCTTTTATATATTTTCTATTTAGCCTATATAAATCTCTTTTGATGCTTTATTTTGACTCATTGATTGAAATAAGAAACCCTAACTTTCTCTTACTCCCAAATTGGTTTTTTGGTTTTCTATAGAACCAAAACTCGTATGGGGGATTCATTTGCTGTGGAGATTCGACGTAAGAGATTATATGTATGCTGGACTCGAGGTAGCAGTTCTATTACGTATTTTTCGTGGAATTTTTAATTTAACTTTAATTGAATTAACTTGGTATGGAAAGATAAATGGCATTGAAGCATGGTTGTGATCAAGGTAAGATTGATTATTATCATGTACATGCGTTACAGTCATTGGCGGATTATTATTTATTTCCTTGACTGGGTTCTCGCTGATGAGTGGGGTTCTACTGGGCAGTAGGTATTGGGTTTCTCGCTGATGAGTGGGGTTCTACTGGGCAGTAGGTATTGGGTTATGATAGTAAGGATCGGATCTTGAATTCCTTGCACTGCATTGTCATAGGATGGATAATCTACTGTATTTGGGAATCGGAACATAGATAGGATTTAGATTTACCCTTGTCCGGTTACCCTTATAGGTCTAGACAGTGGCCCTTGGGAGTGGGAACGACAATCGGTCTACAAGGTTTCATGTTTTCTGTCTCCTCTGGTTTTGGCCAGGTTTCCGGCGAGTGGTCCTCCGTACATTTTATTTGTGACACATAAAATGAAGACAATAACCGGTTTAATTATAAAGACGGTAACTAAAACGAAAAGTTCGTAATGGTATCCCTATTGAGCATTATTTGACCACTACCCCTTCTTTATTCTCTGTTCAAGTTGATTGGCTCAGTCTTGTGGTTCGTTGTTATTTTTGTCAAGTCTTCTAGTTATCATTTCTGGAGTTAGACGTCAATGGTCTGTTTTATTATGCTATTTGTTTCCCGTTGTATATATATATATATATATATATACATATATTTACTTTTAGCGCATGATGGCAATGGGCGTCCCCCACCTCCATACCCGCAACCTTTTTTACCCTTCATACCCGCCCCTATAACCGCCTAATTTAATGTAGGTGCGGGAGTGTGTAATCCTGGGAGTGTTATATTCATATCCTATTCATTTATCCATTAAGAAATAAAAATAAAATACTCAAAATAAATTTCATTAAAAATTTTCATAAAATTTTGCAACACAATCACAAATGTAACTGAAATCTTAAAAACAAATCCAAACTTTAGGAATTTATAAACTAAATTCATAAAGAAAACTAAAACATGAAAACACTAAAAATTTAAATATATATATATAAACATATAAATATATATTTTTATTAGAGTGAATATAAGTGGGGACGGATGCGGGTATGTGAGAGCTTCCTCCACCCCGTCTCGCACTCACGTGGGGGGTTAAGATTAACCTGCATACTCGTCCCCAAACTCATATACTATCCCCCCATACTGGCCCCTGATATGAGTCATGGGCCATTTGACAAAAAAAAAAATATTCAATTATATTTAAAAGGTTACCAGGTTGTTTAATCTGCAATAACAAGTTACATAAAAATGTCATACGATCAAATGTAATTAAAGTATCACATGATTTTATAATTTTGTCTGTTACTATTTATTGTTATAAAAAAAGAGTAAACATTAAAATCACAACAAATATATGAGAGATTCTATAATGATGTAAAGAATTTTACCTTATAAATGGGGTAAGATGTAACGGATAGAAATAAGTGGATTAAAAAGGAGTGGATTGACGGCGCTAAGACGGGTTTGTCACTGAATGTTTCGGAAAATTGAAAGAAAAAGTGAAGTTAAATTCGTCAAACCCAGTGGTGGGTGCTGAATATTGGACGTAGGAAGGGTGAAAGCAATGAAGAACGGAAGGAAGCAAGAAGCCACGGTGAGTTGAAATCTTGCGAAAATTTTGAAGAAAAGTGAAGGCATATTGAGACTATAACTTGAAATCTTGCGAAAATTTTAATTCAAACCCAAGAGAAATTGGATTGAACCCAGAAAAGTCATTTAATCTCTTTTTTTTTTTTTTTTTTTTTCGTTTTTGTGGAAAATGAATTAGTTTTGGTAAAATTTTAAATCAAATCCATCCGAAATTGGAATGAACCCAGCAAGGAAGAACATTAGAAGAAATTTAAATTAAAATTTGATAAATTTTAGGCTATAGTAACGTAGAGGAAAATGGTTTGCAGTGTCGAGAAAGTTTAGAGGAAGTCAGTAGGTAACTAAAAAAGCAATTTAAGTAAGGAGTTAAAGTGATATTAAAGGATTTTCGCAACTGGGTGTGTGGTTGAGGTTGGCAGATGAAAAAATTTATCGAAAGAAAAGGGGGAAGTTAAAAGAATATGGAGAAATTGATGATGAATCGATAGATGAATTAGCGTACTGAAGCTTTAGGGCTGTGTCGGTCCTTTTTTTTTTTCCTTCTCTTTTGTCAACGTTGGGGTTTGTTAGATTAGAAGGGGAGTTAATTTTTCTGATACAGGAAGTGTACTCTACAATTTTATCACCATATGCACCCCAGGCCACCAGATTGTGATCCAACGGTCCAAATTTTTTTCCTCTATTGATAAAGTAAAAGAGGTTTCATTGTAGAAGTGCCCTAAATATGTGTGTGTGTGTATTTCCTTCTTGCTTTATGATGTGTTTCGCGACCTTAATCACTCACCACAATAATGTTAAGGTTGCACTCTTAGAACCACCGAGTGGAATAACCAAACGGATAGACTATCATTAGTAGGTTTGTAATTAAAGATTTGAACGTACATTTGATAAGGTTGAGATGACGCGTTTCTCATCAAAAATAAGACTTTCAATGACCATTTTTGTCAACGTCTACATATCCTCTTAGTCCGTCTGGGGATATTAAACTTAGTTGACCCATTTAGAGACTTCATACAATGAAAAAAAAAAGCTAATAACCACCAAAAAAATAAAAAAAAGGAGAAAAAAGATCATATCTAAATGGTCAAAATGGATCTATGTACACCATAAACAAATGAATCTTCATTTCATAGTGACCAATTTTTCATCATCATCACCTATCATGAGGCATCAAACTAGTTTCACTCATTTTATTCAATGTGTTGAGTAGATGGGCTACCTTGAACATGGCTTAACTTACATGTCGCCACTATCTTACACAACATACAAAACTAAATTTGGTTGGACAAGGTTATCAACGTCCATTCAACATAGTCTTTTATGCTTAAATCTTTGAAATGGCATATGCAGGCAAGTTGGATCTTGCAGGGAGCTTTAATTCTCCCCATTCTTCATCGTTCGCCTTAGAGAAGTATTGATCAAACATACTCTCACTGATGAGCTCCAGTTTAGAAGGCTGCCACTGAAAATAAACAAAGCACCACAGATGACACCAAAGACGGAATAAGATAACTAAAAGAAGAATTTACACCGTGAAAAATACAAAAAATCACAATGCCCGTCTACCTTGGGGTTCTTGTCCTTGTCCAGTATCAGAGTTCTGCAGCCCTGCAATAAAAAGAATGGTTTATGTTGTAAATCTACAAGAAGATGAGTAAGAAAAGTGAAACAATGAAAAGAGAGCGGAAAAACCTCCACGAAATCCTTGCTGAGTTGTCCTTGCATGACGTGAAAGGCCATTCTATACTCGCGAACAAGACATCGACCAACACCCTCGAGCCTTCTTTCTCTAATCTGCAATAGCGGCGTCGAAATATAAATTAATTAATTAATTAAAAAAAAAAAAACCTAAGCTTTCGAACAGAAAATTTCCCTACAGCTCCTTTTAAATTAAAGGATTTCTTTTGACATTAAAACAAGACGGAAAAATAATCTGGAACAACTTAGCTTAGGTGAAATTGTCAGGCTAATAAAATAGTTCTTTACGCTATTCTGCCAATCACAAATCACAAGAATTTCAAACACAATTTAAAGCAGCTATGTAATAAAGTTGGGCCTTTTTGAAGTGGCAATAAGAAGGCATTCAGCAGTCAACGAAATTTTTAAACTCATTGGAGTCGCCTTTTTCAGTGTTTGAATTGTAGCAGGAATCCAATCATCTGCTTTGTTCATTGCCTCCTCCTGCAGTAGCAAGCTAAGAACATTGTCATGTAAATTGCTAACGTTCTAACTAATATTGCCACATAGATTATACTCAAAAAGTAAAAATGAATCTGTGATGCCAAAGCAATAAAAGCTTTCAAAGTCATTCGCAATCAGAAACACCTACATTAACTTACAAGGGCAGCTATTATTTGTTCAACTGTTCTTCAGGAGAAGCACTTGTCAATAACATCTAGCCTACATAACCAAGCAACCATAAAAATTGAGGATCGGAAAGATATTAACAGAGATCTCAAAAGTAAGCACATAAATTCTCGCAGAAAAGTGTGTCGTCTGGTTGAACTTTGAGCAATACAATCTACTGTTCTAAAAGATTAAGCTGTCAGTTAATTGGTAAAAATATGTAGCACTATTCTTTAACAAACACCAAAAAAAAGAAAAAAAAAAGGAACAGGCAACATTAAATTGATTGTGGTGAGTGATGTTTGAAAAGACAAGCGGAATAAGCATTGGAATAGGTAATTTTATTTTTGCTTATAATGTGAGTAAAGATACAAGATCATAAGTATTGTACTACACTAAAAACTGACATACAATACAATTAAAATACTGTAATGGAAATTCTAACCGGTGGTAAGCACTTTTATCTTTTATTTTAGGCTGCTGCGAATATTTATCGATAATTTCAGAAATGACGCTGGATCGCTTGAATTCATCTTGCATAGAGCTTTTTCTAACAAGAGTAACCTCAGTAAATTAATCAAAGTCCGAAAAAAGAGAGTTTTATACCCATTTTCATTGTAATCATTGGTCCATATTGAAGTCAAAGAATAATAGGAAGTAGCATACTGTTGAGTGAACAAAGTGAGTTGCCAGACCACAAGCAATCATTTCCGCACCATCCAATCTTGAACCAGTTAGGCCGAGATATTCTCCTCCCAAGTATGCAGATAAATAATGAATGCAAGTTTACAAAAGATATTCTTTTCCTACTAGCTCATCAAAAACCGTTTAAATCATAACTAGTTGCTTTTACCTACGATGTTTCGACAATCAAACAAAACCGAAAAAAAAAAAGCAAAAAAAAAAAAAACAAAAAAACAAAACAAAAGTAGTAATACTAATAATAGAGGAACTACTAATAGCTACAGCTCTTCATGACGTCCTCTTATACACTCTGTACTTGAGTTTTTCAAATAATATTTACCTCACCACAAAATAAAATGAAATAGGTAAATAGAAGGTATAGAAATCTAAGACATTAACAACGGGAATTTGTAGTCATGGAACCCCTTAATGTACTAGCAAAACCTTGCATTTTTTCAAATTAAGATTTCATCACCACAATAAATAAAATCAAATAAAACAAACAAATAGAAGGAAATTGTAAATTAAGACATTTAACAACGGGAACTCATAAATCAAGGATATCACTATCATTACCAAAGAATCTGGGAAGTCTAGACAAGAAATAAGAGGCACCCACATCTGGAAAGTGCCCCAAAGCTGTTTCTGGCATAGCAAAGACCTACAAGGGTAAACTTTGAAAGTGTGAGATCAAGACTCGAAAGAAAGTACTTATATTTTGAAGAGAGTATTCATAAAACTATTAGTTGAACTACTTCAAAATGAAATCTACAATTGAACTCCTTTTCTGTTTATTTATCAACTCTGCAGAAAAAACGGAGAAGGAAACTGGAAAAAACAAAAAAAAGTTGAGAAGGTGTCAACTGAAAACCCAACTAGCTTAATGTCTTCGAAAACTACCCAAAGGATGAAGATGAACGGATGATATTAATATTGGAGTTAAGTTCCAATAATAATTGAAATTTTCAGTCATTCAGATATTTCTTTCCCTGATTTTGACACTGCTCATAAGTCCACATCAATTACATTGGATCTGAATGAAATTTCTAGCCCGGTGTCTAATAGCAAAATACCGAATTTTCCGTTGCACTCGGAATCTACCATGTATTGAAGCACCAGCTCCGCCTCCCATGACAATGCCATAGAGGATTGAAACCTTAAATGATGTTTCCGTGCTAAGAGTAAGAGAACATTGTTAACAGCTATACCAATACACACACATATATATATGATTTAATAATTCAACTAAGGATACTTCCAATGCAATTAGTGGTTATAGAAATTAAATTTTCCTGAGATGAAAACCGCCTCACCTGAGTAATTTAAAGTAAGCTCTTTCTGAAAAAGTTGCGCAGTTGATCTCCAATTACCTATATTATAAGAGAAGAAAGTATTTGCCAGTTATGAATTAGCAATATATTGCATGTTGTATATGAATTTCTTTCACTTATCTGCCAATGGGGAGATAGCTGAAAAATTATAGAGAACTAAAGAAAAAAAAAATGTAATGAACATTATTAGTTAAAAAAATTGAAGGCATGAAAGTAGAGGATACCTTTACATGACTACACCCGAGGTGGTGGGTAAGTTACAGATGCTAACAACAGGCGTAACATAAGGGAAAGAAGAATACATACCTTCAGTAACATCACGAACCAAAGCAGCAACATCAGCACCAGCACAAAATGCCCTTCCTTTCCTCAAATGTAAGAAAAAAATTAAAACCAGCTCAATAATTAATACATGAGAAGCATTGCTAACTTTATGATGACTTGATTACTTTTTCATCCCTTGTCAATGAAATTTGAAGCGAAGATATAAATGGTCATATGAGAAGGAAAGTACCTTGACAATAAACGATTTGATGTTGGAATCTTCCTCATAAGCATGGAAAAGTTCAAATAGGCGAGAAATCTAGGAACAAATTAAATAAATAAGTTAAAATGAGAGAGAGAGAGAGAGAGTATAGAGGAGGGGGGGGGGGGGGGGGAGAGAGAATGTACCACATTGATTAAGTTTTGTTCCATAGATATCAAATATAGCACATTTGGTGATTCAATTAGACTCATCCACATCATCATGTACACAGAATTGAAAAACCAAATACCTTTTGGAATTCACAACCTCATCGTTAATATTAAAAGATTGCATCTACCTATGAACAAATGACAAGTCAGTAGGTTGGTATTCAAATGTTGGGATTAGAGTTGGTATCCCCAGAATTATCCAAACAAGAACCTTCCTTATGTTGCGCTTCAGCTTACGCTTTCAAGAATGCTACAACCATCCCACGACCTTTTAAAATCGAGAGAGTCTAGGGGAGGTTTTATCGCGATTTGACAAGACAATTAAGAATTGTTTTTACACGATTTGTAAATTTAGGGAATTGGTGCCTTGTTCCCCAAAAATTAGCATTCTGTTACTAAAAAAAAATTAAAAAAAAAATAAAACCAGAAAAACAAAAACAATAATAGTTTAGAAGGCATACATACCATTTGATATGTAAGAGCATTAGGTTGTCTAGACCTGTTCAATGTCAAAATCCTCGCAAACAGCTTATCTTCCACCAAAACCTGTTAACACCAACAACAAAACATAAATGAATCGAAATGCTATTACTTCAACTAAGAAAACCCAATTCATGACCTAATTTCCTAATATTTACTTTGTATATAACCTCAGAAGCAAAAAAATTTCCTAAAATCCACTAGTATGTCTACCAAAACAACTAAATTTTTACAGGCGTAGCCTAACAGTATTACCACACCTAACTCCACTTAAATATGTGGAGTTCGAATCCCTTACCAGTTTTTTTTTTTTTTAATTTAAAAAAAGTGTTAAATTTTCACGCAATCAGAAGAATGCCGTTCTTCTTTTCCAAGTCAATGAAAAAGAGAAAGCGAACCTAGTTCAGAAAGAGCAAAAAATAACCCAAAATAATATATATATATATATATATATATATATATAAAACAAACAAACCAGCTGTTCGTTGGGGCGGATAGAATTGGAAGAAGCCATCATCTATGGAGTCTGGAGAACTGAGAGAAGGAAATGCGATGGGAAATGAGGGAGAATAAAAAAAAGGAGAGTTAAGGGTTTTGGGGAGATTTTAAAAGCAAGTGTTTTGAGCTTATTTCGTTACCAATGCTCTGTCACTGGTGTCAACCGTTAACCGTTAACCGTTAGCCGTTATCAGGCCGACGACGATCACTTTTCGTTTTGTTTTTTGTTTTTCGTTTTGGGTAAATTACTATCTTAATTCTTGAATTTTTTTATGAAAGTACCGTTTGATCTCTAAATTATTATTATTTTTGATTAGTTGATCCCCAAACTTAAAAAAAAAAAATGGTGCATAACGATCCTTTTTTCAAACTTCCGTCTAATTTTGGAAGGAGCAAATGAAGAGTGCATCCATATCACATGAGTGAGTTTGAAGGTATTTTTGTAAATTACTAGTAATTCACATTGAAATTAAAAAAAATAAAATAAAAATAAAGACATAAATAAAAAAACATATTAATCCACAACCTTCTGCAATTGGAGGCTTTCTGCAAGTATGCCCAGAGAAGAAAAGGCTCAAGGGAGGGGAGGCTCACAGAGTCACGGTAGTGGAGTGACGGGTGGAGGTCGCGGTGGCTTGTGAAGAGCATAGTGAAGTGAGCTCACGAGCTGACCCGATTTATTGTGAGCTCGTGATGGTGGGGAGGTTTTGCCGTCACCTGGTCTTCACGACGACGGTAAAAAAAAAAAAAAAAAAAAAAAAAAGAAAGTAAAATTTCACAAGATCCAGGTACTCTCTCCACCCATCCCCTTTCCCCAGCCCTCGAAACCTACTCTAACAAGCCCACCCGCTCAAGTCCACCCTGTACCGTGGCAAACCCTTCCCAGTCACAACTTTGGGCTGCCGTGAGATCGAGCTTATTGTCGTGAGTCTCTTTGTTTTGTCGCCAACATCCCCGTCGCGAGCCCAGGCTGTCACGAGCCTCTTCCCCTCCATGCCTTCGCAAGCCACCATGTCCAGCCCTCGTTGATGTTTCGGTTGGAGAGGAAAAGATGAGGAGGATGGGTTTATGTGTAAATTTCAATTTTAATTAACATTGTAAGGTTAGTTTTGTAAATTCATTCATATTTGGTGACTTACAGTCAATTGCCGTCTGATTTTTAACTACGATTAAGAAGAAGGATTGTTTTGCACTAATTTTTAAAGTTCAGGGACCTTCCAATCAAAAAAAAAAAAGTTTAGGACCAACCAATACCATCATAAAAAGTTCATGGACTACAGGAGCAATTTACTCTTTTGTTTTTTTGTTTTTTATTTTTTTGCATAACTTCTTAAATCTCCTCTATGCTTGCATTAAATGTAGATGCCGAAAAGGAAAATTTAAGTAAATAAATAACTTTTAAGGTATTTCCAGTAAAAAAAAAAAAAAAAAAAACTTTTAGGGTAAATTATTAAGATGATCTCTAAATTTTTAAGTTTGTGAAACTTTGAGCCATGCTCTTTTCTTTTTTAGTTATAATGATCTTAAACTATTAAAACTATTACGACATTTGTCCTTTATTTTAATATTTAGACGGAATTCGTTAGTTAATATTATTTTTTTTGACCAGATTACTAAATAATTATATCCAAAAATTAACGTAAATAACTATTATAATAATATTTTAGTAGTTTAGGGGGCATTTTTATGTTGAGATTTTGTGGAATAGATTAATTGATTGATTTATTCTTCTAGTTACCATTTTGTGATTATTTCCTAATTTAGATGTGAATAGAATAATTATATTTATTATAGGGTTGTCTATTAGGTGTCTTTTTTATTTTTTCCGAAGAAAAAATAGGATCAGTGGTGTCATCACGCCCTCTTACGCTACTTTAGTAATCTACAGGGACCACAGGTGGAACGACCCTCCTATGCTACTTTAGGAATTTACAGAGACCACAGGTGTAACGATCTAGCGCCTGGCATATGCTTTCGTAACCAACATCCAGGGATAACTAGATCTACCTGAGCCTTAGTCCACATTGGGAGGCTCTAGGAGAGGGTGTCAACCTCACAGTGGGATCTAGAATTTGATCCCTGGATGCTGGGAACAAGAGCCTTGGTAGTTAACCCCGAACCGCTATATCATTACCATCGGTGATTGTCTATTAGGTGTCAATTAAGTGTAATTGGTTTCCTTTTATTTAATGTCCTTTTATCGTTTTTCTCTAAGTGTATTTATAAGTATAGTCTTGTATCATTTCAGTTTGTGAATGAAAATTATTTGAATTCCAAATTTCAAGTTAACAGAAATGACTACTTATAATCCCAAATTATTTGAATAACAAATTAACAGAAATGACTATTATAATAATATTTTAATAGTTTAAAGGTATTTTAGCTTAAAAAAAAAAAGATCAGAGATCTAAAATTATACAAACTTAAAAATTTATGAACTAAATGAACAATTTATCCGTTCTTGATATATTTCATCTCGGGTTTCTTTTCAAAGCTGGGATTCTTGTAAAACCGCTACAATTTCGAATAAATTGATCTTATTATTATTATTATTTTTTCCATCTTTTCATAGTTTATGGATTTTTGTTATGCTTAACTATAGATTTTTATACTATTCCCAAAAAATTCTCTCTCTCTCTCTCTCTCTCTCTCTCTCTCTCCCTTTTTCTCTTTATTTTTAGGGTTTGCACTGTTCATATTTCTCTTTTAGGCTGGAGTTCGGAGCCTTTTGGTTGGTCACCAGACTCCCGGCCCTAAAGAAAATGCTTTTGAACTCCACGGTGATGATTTTGATGGTGAGATGGCTTCGTGGACTGAGGGGACATGTTTTGATCCCTTTGGTCATGTAGTTTGGCTTGTCACTGGAGGTATTATCCATGGAGTTAGGGGTTTTTTTTTTCTCCTATTTGTGATAGTTGTTTATTTGAAACAAAGGCAATGTTGTTTCCGCTATGTAGATATTGCATTTTTTTGTTATATTTTTGTTTCTATTTTGTAATAACGGAGGTCTCCTCACGTTCTCGTATTGGATGTATGTCTAATCCGTTAGAGTTATTTCTACGCAGTGTTGGTGGTAACCTTTTTATTATAGATCTCTTGGTCTCAATTGATTGGAGTTTTCCGTCGATTGTAGGGTGTTGTTGAAAGAGCCATATGTATGCTCGATAATTTGTGTGGCTTTTTGATTTCCCATCGTTGGAATCCGGTGCATGTTTCACCCCCTTGTGCTTCATTAGAACTTATTAGTAGAACCGATTTGTAATTGGAGTTAAGTTTTCTTGTATTATGAAGTCATTGTAATCATTGATATTTGTATTTTCTTGATTTGTAATACAATTATCATTAAAAAGAACTATAGATTTTTGCTTTATGTAAATAGTTGAATATCTCTTTATTGTCTAAGTTCATCAGGAAAAAAAAAAAATAGAGATAATTAAAAACAAACACGTGCCCATCTCTACTGGTAGTGAATAAAGTTCATACGGCTCTCCCAAAAACGTGCATCTGCAATAAACAGTCGGATTAAAATAGGTAGAGAAATAAGGAGAAAGATATAATTTTAAGATTTCTCAGAGAAAAATGGAAACGAAGAACATGATGGAGTTTAAGGAAGAGGAATTCATGGCATGCTGCGGAAGCAGGAGATTCGCTGAAGAAATGGAAAAGGCGTGCCCTTTCCCTTCCCTCGAGGAAGCCATCGTTGCCGCTCGAGATATCTGGTTCAACAAGGTCAACGTCAATGGTTGGCTCCAAGCTTTCTCTGTTCATCCTCAGATCGGACACTCTCCTCCCTCTTCTTCTCTCTCCACTTTTGCCCAGTTGAGTTTTCCCCTTTCTTTTCTTTTCTTTTTCCCTCTTCATTGTTACTGAGAAAGTGTTTTCATTTTTCTTTAATAACCGGAGTCATATGCGTGTATCGAAATAATTATAATAATAATAATGATGATGATATTTCAGAAAACTTGGGTTTTTCCCAATTACCCATTACTCAAATCCGAAACATGCGGTTCTTGCTGATTGGAAATGATGGTTTTTGTAGGTGGAGTAAGGGAGAGCAATCCACTGCTTTATCAACCGCTACTAGTTCTAGCTTACAGGTTAGTCTGCTTGAATCAGAGACGGACACAGTTTTGAACTGTCATATTTTTATTGAGTTCCGTTCAATTTTTTTATTTTAATGTGATCTGACCATTTAAAATTGCGTTATCAATTAAAAGGATATTTATGATCTGCATTTGATAAATGGGTACTTTGAAAAGTGTGTTAAAATCCCTTTTATTTCTAACTCTTGACTTGTATTTTTCAGGAGCTTTCTGAATGGAATGCTCGCTACAAGGAGAAGTTTGGATTCGTATTTCTTATATGTGCATCTGGGAGGAGCACTGATGAAATCCTTGCTGAATTGAAGGTGCGAGCTCTAAACTGATAAGATTTATTTTAATTACGTTGAAGTTTAATTAGCGGAATTTGATTAGCATGACAGAGTTGTTCTCAGTAGGATAATGCTTATTAAGCGAGTGGTTATGTACCAACAACTATTTTTATGTACTTGATAACTGTTATGTTCATGTTGGGTTTTTAAGATTGTGCAGTTCGTTGTGATAGAAAGGGTAATGTACTATTGTTTTATTTGCAAATAAGAGGTCTACAAAGATGTTTCTGTCAAGCAAACAATATACACCCAAAAACCGATGGCCTGTTTGTTCTCTACAAAGTTCAGACTTGGGTTCTCAAATTGGTGAGTTTGCTTTTCCCTTTGCAGATACGATACCCGAACAGGCCTATAGTTGAGTTTGAGATTGCAGCTGGGGAGCAAATGAAGATAACAGAGTTGCGTCTTGCAAAGCTCTTTTCGACTAAAACAAAAGCTTCTTCAACAGGCGACCAGTATTCTGAAGCTATCTCGAAGAAAGCTGAAGGTAAATTAAGTTCTTTCTCAAACAGTGATTTTTTGCTTCTAATCTGAAAAAGTTGTTTGTAAGTTTAATTGCTAGTGTGGCTTTAGTCTTGCTATGGCCCATTGTAATATCTTGTTTGTCCATTAATCTTTATTCCGATTTAGATCTTGTTTCATCTCTTTAAGTCCTATCTTTTCAGCGATGGATTTAAGCTACCCCTGAATGAGTAATGTGTTATATACGTCACATCATTATGAAGTTAATTTGAAAGTTTTGTGTCAATGGGTTAAAACCTTGACCATTCAACGGAGTTCCATGCTGTTAGACATATAATGACAATTTTGTGTGACTGTTAACAGTGGAGAACTGATTGCGGCTTGAGAGAGAGAGAGAGAGGGACCTTGTTAGTTTCTTGATATTTTTTCGAAGCTATTTTTTATTTTTTTTACTTAAAATTGTCTTGAAGATCTTATCAAACTACTTTTACGATCCTTGCTAGTCACCGGCATTTTAAAACTTTTGTACTACGCTAGTATGCTTCTTTAGCTCCTACCCAACTCTAATCTTTGTGAGAGTTCCTAACTCATGTATCAATACCTCCTATATAACTGTTTCTTTATTACATGAACTCTAGAAGATCGTATGAGCATTATTGGAGGGCATCTAGCTGCTGCTTTAGAATCTTCAGTTGGGAAAACATACCAACGTCCAACCCGAACCCGTCCACCCATTACAACCCACGTATTGGATGTTTCTCGAGGATCTCCGGGTGCGGGAATTGAGGTATGGTTAGAAGCTTGGAAAGGCCCTCAGCCTCGTCCCATTTTTGGCGATCCAGATATGAATGGTTGGGTAATTCAGGGGTCTTCATTTACGGACAATGATGGACGAAGTGGTCAGCTGATGAGCATAGTTGATGCTGTGAATCCAGGAATATACAGGATAAGCTTCAACACGGGTAAGTACTGTCCCGCAGGGTTCTTTCCATATGTTTCTATTGTGTTTGAAATCAGAGAGTCGCAGAAGTTGGAGCACTTCCATGTTCCACTGCTGCTGTCTCCATTCTCTTTCACCACCTATCGTGGAAGTTAGAACATTGTGTTGTTTCAGTTGATAAGTAATCATCTGCTGTAAATTTTTCTTGTGTCCCTAAAATTTTTCTTGATGTTCAGAGAACTACTTTGTCAATGTGAGACAAATGTCATAAAGGGGACGATAGTTCCTTTTGCAATAAATATGTTTCGCTTGTTATTTTTTGTCTCTGGATTTGCTACCTTCAATTAATTGAGAGAATTGGTAAGATATGGATTAATTAATGGAAAATATTGCATGTCACACAATGTACCTTCATTTAGGCCATATTTTGCTTTTGTTGTTCACTAGATCTGTATTATTTTACAGTGTTAAAGTTAGAATTCTATGGTTGGGTATGAAAAACATACCTTATCGGTAGAGCTCTGTTATAAACAGTCATATTCTTTATCAGGTTTGTCAGTTTCACACCCCCCCCTCCCCCGGTGCAGTCCCCTTTTTTTTTTTTGTCATTTTGATTTGATTTTGACAATCAAATGCTCAAAAACTTGCACCAACAGTAACAATATCCTATTGGTAGAAAGTTCCGTGTCAAAAAGTGGAATTTCAGTTCATTCAAACTCAATTTGCTGGTAAATCTTTGGAGAGCAGAACTATTTGTGAGCTATAAATAGACGACTTTAATGTGGTATCCTGTAATATAAATCTTTGACGAATGTAAAGACTTGAATCCAAAATCACCCATTTGAGAGATATCAATTGTTGCAGGAATCTGCTTTAAAAAAAAAAAAAAAATGCAGGAATCTATTGACTGAATGTAGAAAATCCAACTTCCAATCACTTGAACAGCTAGTCTCTGCTTCAGTTGTAGACCTAAAACCAGGAAAAGTTAGTATCAAGCAAACAACATTTACTAGCAAAAATCGTTTGGCAACTTTCGAGATTCTTGTCAATGGCGGTCGTTGTGGAAACTGATCAAGAAGATTTCTTCTCTCTCTCTCTCTCTCTCTCTCTCTCTATTAATGAAATGGGAACGGCGCACCATTTCGCCCGCATTTGGTAAACCATTTCAAACTAAAATATTTCAACTCATTTTAATCTTTTTCTAAAAACTCAACAAGTTTTTTCAACTAGTTTTTGAAAAGTTAAATAACTCAAACCTAAATATTTCAAGTCAAACCTACCAACCAAACGCTGGAAGAGACAGCTTCACTTCAGAATCGGAATTGACAAATAGCCACTGTTTTTGTTTCCATATTTTCCAAATCACTTGGAAGCCTATCACTACAACATCACATGGTCCTTATCGAATTCGAGCATTCAAGCTTGTATTAGCTGAATCTTTATGAAAATTAGGTTTACTACAATTGAGAGTAAGAATCAAACAAAGATGTTTTCTTATGTTAAATTACTTAAACTATGTACTTAGTTTCATGTCTCACATTTCCTGGGATATCGTAATGTAGTTGCAACTAATCAATCTTGGGTGAATTAGAGCAAGCCACTTTTAGGGTGTGTTTGGTAGGAAGAGGAAGAAGAGAACATAAGGAGTGGTAGAGTTAGCCTTGAGGAATAAGGAAGATCAAAATATTATTTTTCTCATGATTTTTGGTATGAAAGGAATGAAAGAAAACATATTATATCTCTTGCTGGTGTAGAAATGCAGGGAACTTCCATGAGGGAAGAAAATAAAAGATTTTGTTTGTAAAATTATTATTTAATTTAGAAGATCAAATCTCTCCAACGGAAGAGAAATTAAAATTGAGGTGTTTCGAAATATTTGAAATATCTTTTTCTATTCTCTTCTACTAAACAATCATGAAAATCAAAATCCTTCTATAAATCTCTTCACCCCTCTCCTTCCTTCCATTCTTTCCTACCAAACACACTCTTGTGTGGTTGTTTGCTTGGAGGAAGATGGAAGAAGGGAGAGAGTTAATCTCTTATTTGATTGGAGGGAAGAGACTAGGAAAATGAAAGATGGAGGGATGAGCACTCTATTTAGACCCATGGGAACTTTAGAAAAATATCACAAAATCATACCTTTGATTTATTTTTGCCACAAAAAAAAAAAAAAAAAAAAAAAAAAAAAAATCACAACCACAAAATTCAACTAAAAACAAATATTGAGAAGGCGGTGGCAAGGAAACGGATGGCAGAGTTGGGGGGAGAGAGCGTCCGAGCTGTGGGGCGAGAGAGAGGGAGGTGTTGGGATATTTTAGTATATTTTTTTTATTTAAGTTTTCATATAGATGATATCATATCTTTGGGGCATATCTTGCAAGAGTTTTTTTGGTTGTGCCAAAAATCAATCCGCATCCAATGTGGGGTGGTGGGTTTGGGATGCTTTAGTATTTTTTTATTTAAATTTTCATATAGGTGATGTCATCACTATGACATAATTTCCATGAGATTTTTAGATGTGTCAAAAATCAATCCGTCTTCAATTTATGTGGCATCTACCCTATTGTCCCCAAAAAATTAGGTTCATACACTAATGGAAGGATCCATGAAATCTCTTAATTTAAACTTGCAAACCATTATTTTGCTCTTAAAAAAAATTATTAATGCATAATATATAAATAGCAATATAGTATTTGATGAATAATTATGTGTCCACATTTTTAACTCTTTCTCCTCCATACTAAACAATATAACTGATTATATAATTCTTTCCATAGTTCATGTCCTTCATCTCTCAAACTCTTTCTATCTTTTCAATTTGGGGTTTTTGGGAATTAGGTCCCCCCCCCCCCCCCCCACCAAAACAATTTGGGGATTTTGGTGAATTAAAAATTATTATTTTTAATAAGAATTTTACATAATTTTTGATAATCAATATGATTAAATAACGAATTAATATGAAAAATTACAATATCAATTTGCTATAATGATATGAACAATCTGTTAAAAGATAATAAATAATCCGGTGGAATGTAAAAAATATTATGATAGAATACCAAAAACTATGCTTGTAGACTTCCAAAAAACATTATGTCAGAATACTCTTCTTCAATGGGAGACCAACATTAATGATCGAAGATCATGTTGAGTATTAAATATATTTCAGTAGACAATCAAAACATATTATGATAAATTATCAAAAAATATTATACCAGAATATTCTCTGACTATCGAAGACTAGCAATGGCAATCAAAGACAATTTTGAATATCAAAAATATTATGGTAGACTATCAAAATGTATTTTACGAGAATATTAGAGTTTTCTGGTAAATTACCATGTGGTATTTTATCAAAATACCTTTTTGATTGGTCAGGGATATTTTTAAAAAGATACTTAGATTAACTTTTGACTTATCTTATAGAAAAACAAAAAACTTAAAACCATTATAAAGAGGACGATATTCCTAAATGTGTACTCTTTATGTGGCATTCCTCAAAATCACCCGTCACAAAACCCATGTTACTATCCTTTTTGCAAGCTCAAGTTCTCATGCTCTGAGGCCCAAATTTATTCATCTGATCCGTTTTAAGAAAGGAGAAGCTAGTTTCTAATTTTTGTTAGTACAAACGTTACTTTCGGGTATGACTACAAATAGCATATGATCATGAGGGGATATTGATCCCGGTTTTCATGAGCATAATTCTATCATTACCCACAAATTTATTATTTACCAAACGTGTGCATGCTTGACGCGAGTTTTACAACCAAAAAAAAAAAAAGGTGGCGGAATTGGGCTTTGTGTTTTTATCCACGAGTTTTGTTAAAGAGATTGTAATATCTCTTCTATTATCATTAGATAGTGGAAACAATAAAGTCCCACACTAGAAAAGTACAAACAAGTATAGTGGTATAAATTGAAACAAGTGAAGTATAAGGATTACTAGTGTATAGTAGGGACTATGCTACTACTATGCACCACCACACGCGCGTTCGAGGGCGGGCGATTAGGGCCCTTTTGAGCACCTATTTGGATGCACTTCGCACGTACATATCGTCACAAGGAGTCAAGGAGTACTCTTTTTTTCAATGCAGTGCTTTTCCAGATTAAATTTGGACTATTGATTTGATCGGGTACGATCTAACGGTCGGATTTAAATGATTTCAGATTTAATTTAAACAGTTAATTGAATTATTACAATCTAATGGTCATAATTAATTTTGATGACCAACAGGTACATCTGTTGAAACATATACTTATTTTGACTGAAAAGACACATTTTATCAAAAAGACATGACTGTTGTATCTGTTACAACTGTTCATTAATAGACATATCAAAGGCTATAAAACTCCAGTTTCTGATGTCAGTTTCATATCTTGTTCTGAAATTTAATAAGATTGCTACTTATTAAATTCATGGGTTTGTTGTATCTTGGAGGTAATTTAACAAAACACCCGATAGCAAACTGTTCATAGTGGGGGCAAATAAAACCTTAAGAAAAGTAATTCATACACCTCAAACCTTTTGATTTTCTATCTTTCTGTTTCGTTTCTTTACACCTAAACAGTTTTCCACAACCCACTATTTTCAACAATCTTAAGGTTTTGTTTCATGGAGGCTGGAAATATGACTTCGTTTCTGACTCCTGATGTCAAACTTGATCGCTTTGATTCGACGAATTTTACTCGTTGGAAGGGAAAATTGTTTTTCCTTCTCACTATTCTAAAAATTGCATATGTCCTGGATCCGAATCTTCCTCCAATTTTTGAATCGAAAGATGATGATTCTGAAGCACTTAAGGCCGAAAGGAAGAAGGGGCAAGAAGACGAAGTGATGTGTCGAGGACATATTCTGAACACTCTGTCAGACAGACTGTATGATCTCTACAATTCAATGGAGACTTCGAAGGAAATTTGGGATGCACTCGAATACAAGTATAAAACAGAGAAAATTCCTCAGATTAAAGTATCTTGAATTTACTATGGTTGATAGCAAGTCTGTATTGGATCAAATCCATGAGTTGCAAGTTCTGGTCACAAAACTTAATGAATTGAAAGTTGATATTTCTGAATCATTCCTAGTGGGGGCTTTTATTGCTAAATTACCCTAAAGTTGGAATAGTTACAGAAAGAAACTCCTCCATAGAATGGATGACATAACTTTGGAAAAATTGCAAAAACATTGGAGAATTAAAGAAGAGACTAGATCTCGTGATCTAAAGAATAATTCTCATGATTCTTCCAAAGTTAATGTCACTAAAGCAAGTAAATTCCAAAAGAACATCAAAGTCAATAATGATTTGAAGTTCAAAAAGAAGTCGAAAGATGGCTCGACGAAGTTTTCTAGAAAATGTTTTTTCTGTTCCACAGAAAGGCCATTGCCAAAGTGACTACAAATTCAAGAAGAAATTCCAACAAAGCCAATGTGATCAAGAATCAGTATGAAGAAATCTGTGCTACGGTTTCTGAAAAGCAAATAGGCATGATCACTGAATTGAACATGGTGGCTACGACTAAATTCTCTGATTGGTGGCTAGACTCCGGTGCTATCATACATGTCTTCAATGATAAGGCATTGTTCTCTTCATATGTAGAAGTTAATGATGGTCAATCGGTTCTCATAGGAAATCACAATGCTGCCAAAGTTGTTGGAAAAGGAAGCATTGAACTTCAATTTACTTCTCGAAAGAAACTGATTTTAAACAATGCATTTCATGTTCCAAAAATTAGAAAGAATCTTGTATCTACGAGTCTATTATGTAAGAATGGTCTGAAAGTTTTATTTGAGTCTGAAAATTGTTTGCTTACCAAAAGCGGGGCTTTTGTTGGGAAAAGGGTACTCATGTGATGGAATGTTTAAACTCAGTTTTAATACTAATAAAATATGAATTCTGCTTATATTGTTGACTCTTTTGATAATTGGCATGCTCGTTTAGCACATTAGAATTTTAGATCTTTAACATATATGTCCAAGAATGGTTTAATTTCTTGTAGTAATGTTAGTCATGAAAAATACAAAATCTGTATTCAAGCAAAAATGACTAAGAAACCTTTTCCTAAGGCAGGAAAAAATACACAAATATTAGATTTGATACATTCTAATATTTGTGAATACAATGGTATTTTAACTTGAGGAGGGAAAATGTATTTTATCACTTTTATAGATGATTGTTCTAGATTTACATATGTATATCTATTAACCACTAAAGATGAAGCATTTGATAAGTTTAAAATTTTCAAGGCTGAAGTTGAGAACCAAAAGGAAAAGAAAATTAAAATGGTTCGAAGTGATAGAGGTGGTGAATATTTTTCAAATGATTTTGATGCCTTTTATGAAGAGCATGGGATTATTCACCAAAGATCCGCTCCTTTTACTCCTCAGCAAAATGGTTTGGCCGAAAGGAAAAACAGGACATTTACAGGCATGATTAATTCTATGTTTCTAAGTGCTAGATTGCCAAACAATCTGTGGGGAGGAAGCCTTACTTACTGTATGTCATGTTCATAATAGAATTCCTTCTATGAAAACACATGAATCACCATATGAAGTGTGAAAAGGTAGAAAGCCTAATTTGATGTATTTAAGGGTCTGGGACTATTTGGCCTTCTATAGAGTGCAAGACCCTAAATCTTCAAAATTAGGACCGAGAGGGATTAAAAGTGTTTTCATAGGATACGCAGAAAATTCCAAGGCATACAGGTTGTTAAATTTAGAATCTAATGTAATGGTAGAATCACGAGATGTTGAGTTTATTGAAAATAAATTTAGTAATGATTCTACATGTGAATTAAAGTCTATTTCTGATTCGTCATGTGGCTTAATTCCTGGTTCCTCCATTAACAACAAAAGAAAAGAACCCGCAATACAATTTGAACCAAAGGAGAAGTCAACGAGAAAGAAAGGAAAAGTTATTAGCCCCTGGTTTTATTTCATCTCAAGCTTTAGCCTTTTTGGTTGAAGGAAATAGAAATAATGTACTTAATAAAATACCCTTGTTACTTAATATAGAAGAAGATCCAAAAACATTTGGTGAGGCTATGTCATCTAGAGATGTTTCTTTTTGGAGAAAGGCTATAAATAATGAAATGGACTCAATTATGTCAAATAATACATGGATCTTGGTTAATCTGCCTGCAGGATCAAAACTGATAAGTAACAAGTGAGTATTTAGAAGAAAGTACATTACGGATGGGTCTGTACAAACTTTTAGATGTTTTTGGTATGATCATTTGTTATATATTGATGACTTGCTTATCTTTGGAACAAACATACATGGAGTTAATGATACTAAGAAGTATTTAACTTCACAATTTAAGATGAATGTGAGATAGATACTATCTTGGGTATCAAAGTTAAGAAACATAATGGGGATTACTTGTTATGTCAATCTCATCACATTGAAAAAGTGCTTCTTAAAATCAAACATTTGAAATTTAAAGAGGTGAATACTCTATTTGGTTCTAGTATTAAGTTACTAGAAAATTCTAGTAGAGCAGTTGCTCAACTTGAATATGCAAGTGTAATTGGAAGTTTGATGTATGCAATGTATTGCACAAGATCAGATATAGTATTTGCTGCGTACAAAATATCTAGATACACGAGTAACCCTAGCATTGAGCATTGGAAAGCAATTTGGAGGATACTTGGTTACCTCAAAAGAACCGTTAATTTGGGTTCGTTTTACAAACTATCCAGTAGTACTTGAAGGGTACTTTGATGCAAGTTGGATAACTAGTGCAAGTGATTATAAATTCACTTCGGGATGGATATTCACTATTAGTAGAGGGGCTGTATCTTGGGCATCCAAGAAACAGACTTGCATAACTCATTCAACAATGGAGTCTGAGTTTATAGCACTAGCAGCGGCAGGCAAGGAAGCATAATGGCTGAGAAACTTATTGTTTGATATACATTTGTGGCCACAACCGATGCCATCAATTTCTTTGTACTATGATAGTGAAGCAACTTTGTCTAGAGCTTACAATAAGGTGTATAATGGAAAGTCTAGACATATTAGCTTGAGACATGAATATTTCAAGCAATTAATAACGGATGGTGTTATTAATGTTATATATGTTAGGACAAACAAGAACATAACAGTTCCTTTGACAAAAGGCCTAGCGAGGGACCTAGTCAAGGATTCTAGTGGAATGTGACTAAAACCTTTCTTTAAAAGAATCGCCGGTGATGGTAACCCAACTTTGTAGTAGTATTACCACTACTCAAAAGTTTAATGGGTAAAAACAAGTTACTATTAAGTGATTGGTCAAGCACTGAAATTTAACTTTATGTCAATTCCAGGATGTTCAGTGCAAATAACTGCGTGTGGAGGATGAGTATTAATATGAACCACGCCAACTATGTGACGAAACCCTTATTCGAAGAGGTCTCCAAGATCGTTTCTACGAATAGGTTCGAATGGAAGGAACCGCGGCCCGTTACCGATAAGAGGTAAGAACCTTGGTATGGTGATGACGCCATAATCAACTATGGAAGGGTTGATTGATAAGTCGTTGGTGAACGACATGGAAAATCCTGATAAGATTGAATAGTTATTCAAAGAACCAAAGAGAAAGAATTCTCACAATTTTCTGATTAATGATATGCTTTTTTAACATTCCCTAGACGTCCTTTTAATGGCTGCACATTACAAAGAAAAGTTCCTAAAATAGCTATAGAAGGCTAAAAATCAGGATTAAAAATAAAGGAAACAATCAGCCCCCTAAGTTGGCTGATTACAAAGAAAAGGAAAGTCAAAGTCAAAGGCCTAAATAAAATAAAGGAAACAATCAGCCCCCTTATTTGACTGATTACACACACCTAAGAAAATGAAAGTAAAAGTCAAAGGACTAAACTAATAAAAGGAAAGTAAATATACAGTCAGGCTATAGAATATTCCTAAATATCCCAATTTAACTTGCTAAAATTAAGCTTAGTCTTGGCCGGATTCTTCTAGAACTTGAATCACGTATTTTTTGGTATGATTGTCACATCCAATTCCCTCAATGGGCCTCCATGCAATAGCTTGAGACCAAGTTGCCTGAATCAGCCCAATAAGTGCATCTTTGAATTTCTTCGCGCGAGCTCTCGTAACCGGACCAATGGGAACTTGAATTGGATTTGAATATGTCTCATCCCACGTGCTCTTGCTTGTGCTACCGAAGTCCTCATCATTCCACTCCTCTTGAGAAAGATTTGTCCTCAAATTGTCGCCTGCATCAAAAGAACAAAGATCAGAAACATTAAAGGTGGCACTTACACCATACTCACCTGGCAAGTCTAACTTGTACGCATTATCATTTGATCCTTTCAAGAATTTGAAAAGGACCATCCCCTCTAGGCAACAGCTTGGATTTCCTTTATTCCGGAAACCGTTTCTTGCGTAAGTGCAACCAGACCCAATCGTCGGGCTCGAAGACGAGCTTGTGATGCCTTTTGTTGGCTTGTTTAGTATATTGCTTGGTCCTTCACTCGATGTTGAGTCTTGCCTTCTCGTGTATCTGCTTAACAAGTTCAGTTTTTCTTTCACACGCGCAGACAAATGTAATGATATCAAATCCAAAGGAGTTAAAGGATTAAAACCATAAACAATTTCAAACGGTGAAAATTGAGTAGTAGAATGCACAGATCGATTATAAGCAAACTCAACATGTGGTAAAATTCCTCCCAAGTTTTGATATTCTTTTTAATGATAGCCCGCAACAAGGTAGACAAGGTCTTATTCACAACTTCTGTTTGACCATCGGTTTGAGGGTGACCTAACTTAGCCCACAAAGTCTTCCAAAAGTAGCTTAAGAATTTGGCGTCCCTATTAGAAACAATTGTCCTAGGCATACCATGAAGTCTCACAATTTCCCTAAAGAACAAATCAGCAACATTGGAAGCATCATCTATCTTGTGGCATGGAATAAAATGTACCATCTTGGAAAACCTATCCACGACCACAAATACTGAATCCCTTCCCCGTTTACACCTAGGCAAACCTAACACAAAATCCATTGAGATATCAGTCCAAGGTTCACTAGGTATTGGTAAAGGAGTATATAAACCGTGAGGCTGCACTCTTGATTTAGCCTGCTACAAGTTACACATCTACCCCAAAGCCTCTCAACATCTCGTTTCATATGTGGCCAATATAAATGTTCCTGCAGTACCGTTAAAGTCTTCACCACTCCAAAATGTCCCATCATTCCTCCCCCATGGGATTCTCTCACTAGCAAATCTCTTAATGAACAATTAGGCACACACAATCTATTCTCCCGAATCAAGTATCCCTCATGCCTAAAGGACTTACACTAGCAAATCTCTCACAAGGTTGATACTCAGCACTAAAGTAACGGCCATCAGCATATAACTCCTTAATATGTTCAAAACCTAGCAGTTTAGCATCAAGAGTTGAGATTAAGGCATACTTGTAAGAAAGCGCATCTGTAACGATGTTTTCCTTACCTTGCTTGTAGCAAATGACATACGGAAACGTCTCTATGAATTCCACCCAACTGATACCAACTAATATGAACCTCGCCGATGAAACGACGAAACCCAACACTAAACGTGGATTCAAACCCCAAGACCTTTAAGACGCAAGCTTGTTTGAGCCCTGACCAGTTACCTAACAAGATAAGAACCAAGACTTCGGATATTAACAAACGCCACACCAAGACTCTCAAGAACGTCTGAAGAACCTAGATGATAAGTCTGGCTGTTGAACGCCATAAGAATAACTTGATAGGTTCAAAAGTCTTTTCAAGAATGCAAGAAAACACACTCTCACTTTTTTTTTTTTTTTTTTTTTTTTTTTTTTTCTGAATTCCCCCAACGAGCATGCCTCTTGTTCAGATTGTGTTGGCCTTTGAAGTGTTTTAGGGAGTCATGATCTGTGTGAATCACGAACTCCTTAGGCCATAGGTAGTGCTACCACGTCTTTAACGCCCGAACCAACGCATATAACTCTTTATCATAAGTTGGGTAATTAAGAGTTGCCCCATTCAGCTTCTCACTGAAATATGCTATTGGTCGCCCTTCCTGTAATTGATAAGGTAATTTTAATTTGCTATATTATATTTTTATTTTTTGGTTTTTTTTTTATAGCTTGATCTTTTACCTGTAATTTTTTTTTATTTTCTCTTCAATAAAAACTCAATATTTTGAAATTTCTATTTTAACTTTTGACCAAAAACTCTAATCTCCTTAATCGTGATCATGTCTAATTGTGGTTAAGGTTTTTTTCCTTCTTTTCATGATTAAAATTTTGTATCTGTGTTGGATTTTCCTAGTAGCTTAAAAAGGATTGTAAGGGTTCTCCCCAAATTCTTTTTGAGGTTTTATTTTATTTATTTATTTATTTATTTTTACTTTCAATAAAGAAGACTATTATGCTTATTGTTATTAATTTGAATGATTTATGTGTAATTATTTTAGTTCTTTTGCAATGAAAGTTGTTGGATCATTTTCTTATAATACATTTCTTTCTTTGTATTTGACATAAGTGGATATTTAAATTCAAAAAGTTCTACTTAAGCAATCTAATTACCAAATGATGCAACTCGTGCTATTGTTTTACTCATTTTTTCCACATAGTTGCAATAAAACTTTAGAATATTTTATAAATTAGATAAAATATCAACATGATTCTATGATAAAATATAACTTCTCAACTTGGATTACTATTTTTAAGAAAATTTTTCTTTTACTAACTTATATTGGTAAAATGTTTTTCAAACTTCACGTTTTAAAAAAATTATTGTTTATTCAATACGTGCAACGCACCTATTTTAACTAGTGTCTTAAAAAGTAGCATTATATAGAATTCGGAGTGTTGCAAATTTATCGACCCTTTTTTATTTTTTATTTAATTATTTGTTAAATGTTAGTGTATAGTAGTGTGAGAGTCATGCGTGGCCCATTATATAAAGTATCCCAAATATATTATTATTTTTATTGAATCCCAAATATATTATATATTATTGAAAATCTGCAGTAAAATGGGTGGTCCAAACTCAAATGTAACATTGTCAAAGAGTAATAATTAAGTCTACTTTGTGCTTCGATTAACTGAAATCGTACAGAATTGGATGTTTGTTAATTAGAACTATTTGATTGTTTACAGTTTTTTTTTTTTTTTTTTTTTTTTTTTTTTTGCCATTGATATTTGCCTCCCTTTTTTCCACTACATTTTTAGCGGCATTTTTATATATTCAGATAGAGAACCTAAGAGATTAAAATCTAGATAGACAGTTATGGTTGTATTATGTCTATCAAGCCAACAATAAAATGAGACAAATTATGACTTAAATGTTTGGTTTCGAAAACCACAAAAGCAAAAATAAACGAAAAGATCGTAGACAATCGGATCGTGTACAAATAAAAATTTCACTAAATTTTACCAATACTCTTAGATATATTAATTTGATATGTAAATTAACTATAAAAGTAAGAATATTATTGTCATCCGATTAGGTCGATAACTTGATTTAACAATCCAAATTCCAAGATACCTTAGGTCTTTCATAGATAAGCTAGGTATTATTCAAAAGGACGTGTGGATGTCTCTTTTAATTAGATATGATCACACACTCATCTTTTGTGTTTCTTACATTTGATTCTCAATCCATGAGAGAAGCAAAAAGAGCAAATAGAGGAATTTTTCTCTCTAGGGTTTCTGTTTTCAAAATGAGGCAAAGTTTATGATCTTTTGGCATAAATCATCAATTTATAGTGCCATGAGAAATAACTAATTTGATAATCTTTTGATTTAATTAAAATCAATTAAATACAAAGATATTGGCCACATGGGAGGTGACGTGCGCCACCTGCCATCCAGGCACTATCTGGATGATGCAGATCTCCTCCATTTTAACTTTTAAAATTGTTTCTTGTCTGAATTCAAATATCTAGATAAAAATATGATTTTTAATTAAAGATATTTTATTTTATTTTTGAAAGGGAGATATTTTATTTTTAGAATAGCAAACATATCAGATAAAAATCTGCACAAAACAAGGAGTGTCCCTGTGGTGTAGGCGCCACTTACAGTGCGGTCCACCACATTGGATTATCCAATTTTAATTTATTCAACAATCTCATTATTTAAATTGTTCAATCAATTCGAAATTAATTGATCATCTATTATACGACTATGTATTAATGTGGAACTCATCAACTCTAAATTAATAATCCAATTAAACTTATAGGTACAAATAATATTTGTGGATACGGCATTTGTAACTATGGAATTATAATTTTAAACTCTAATAAATTTGATAATTATTTAAAATCTTTAATTAATATATCAATTTTATTAATTCTAAAGTTATTCCACTAAAAACTTGGAATAACACTCTTGAAATTCTACCCTTTTAAAAGGAACATCAGCTCTAATAATTCAGTCTTCTTCTACCAAAACAACCAGAAATGTTTGAAAAAAAAGTAGGCATCCAACGTACATAAATTTGACGCCCTTCTTCTAAAGATTAAGTATCCTAACCAACCAATAGCTATTCTATCTCCATTGTCCATTTATACATACAATTTATTTAAAGACTTGAATTATTCATTGATGTAATCACTACAGGTAGGTCAATCCTCCGTAAACATTTCAAATTAAAGGCAGGTTCCATTAATGTATTAACATCCCTATTTGTATTTTTTTTTCTTGAAATACCATTGATTTTTCAGTCAACAATAAATTCATGATCTAATCATAAATTGAGCTTTCTTACTGTACAAGTTCTAAACCAACACTTAAGGGAACTGTTTATCTACTTTATAATGAAGGAACAAACTTCATCTCGTTAAATTAATATTTTCAGTTATTTACTTTGTTATATCTCTTGGATACAAGAAATGAGACCTGGCATCTTGTTAATCTATACCAGGTAAGTCAAAAGTCATAATGCTATTAATAGAAGTCTACCAACAAAGTAGAATTAAGACCATGGTTGAGTAAATTTGAATACTCTACATGCTAAAGAAATTACTAGAGATTCAAATTTATTGTGTTCCCGTCTTGTATAATCACATCATATAAAGCACATTCATCTCGATGACACCTAAACAACAATCCTGATAAGACTGTCCCATTCAAAATAGAGATTAATCATGCTAGTAGTTATAAATTAAAGATGCAAATTTTAATTATTTATAACAGACAATTTTTAGTATATTATCCTTAAATATTATTCTCTAACTAATGTACTTACTTTAAAATGTGTTTTATAATTTTCTAAACCATTTTTCTATAAATTATTACTATTATATATCCCCTGTTTTCAATTTAAGCCAAGTCAATTAAGGAAAAATAAAACCCTTTTTTTAAGTGATTATACTGAAAATACACCAATTTATTCCCTATGTTTCCATTGGAAGATCAATTAATAAATATATATTTCAATATTAAATAGAAATATATACTAGGCAATATACATAAATTAATTTATAAACAAAAAAAATGATTCTTTTTTTACAGTACTCAATTATGATATAAAATACAGTATACTTATAATTTTATATAATACTTATAGTATACAATATTAAAAGTCACATAAATAATCATGAAATTATATAATATACACTAAATATCACTCTTACATACACATAAAAGTACAATGAAACAAAATTTATTTGTTTAGATTGCAATAAATTAAATCTTTAACATCATATGTTTTCTTGGGCATCAACTCCATCGTTAATTCTAAAATATTAATATATCAAAAGTGTCATAAAAAATATATGTGTATATATATATATTTCAGTTATGCCACTAAAATAACTTTTTAAAAACGTGTCCCCACCTAAATATTTTCAATGGTATAGTCCTCAACCAAATTATTATATCAAAAGTGTTCCTCACAAAACCATTTTTCCCTAATTTTCATTGAATTTTTTTTTCCCCTCAAATATGTCCATAGTTGCACGTTTTCTTTTTGTTCCTCGGTCCTCTCAATTATCATTTTCTCATATATACCTTCTAATTAAATTTACATTGGGTTAGCTCAGTAAAATCTTTTTTTGTCAAAAATATTCTTAAATTTTAAAATTTTCCTCGTCAATATTTCTCTCGCGCTCCTTAAAAATAATTTTCTGAAGATGTTGGGGAACAAAAGAGTATGGATGAGAGGGGGCAGAAAACATGTTTTGGCTATTACGACTCTTATCAGGTGAATACTAATTTTTTCTGAACAAATTTTATGTGCTTTTAACTTGTTTTAATGAACAACTTGCTTAAATCCTTTTGAATAAGAATCTAGGATCTTTATAGAATCGTAGGTTCACGTTTTTGGTTATTGGCTTGGAGTTTATTTTCCAAAATTTTATTCCAACTAATTGAACAAAATCGATTTCATTGCGATGAGCAACAGGTTGTTGAGATTAGTTCTGCGAGCAAGATATCCGCAATGACAATGAGGATGGATGTTGTTCAGTATGCCAATGGTAATTCTTATGCCTGCAGGTTTAGTTTTATGGGGCAATGCATGAAAACTTTGTTTTGATTAGTTTATAGATACGACTATTTCGTTACATAATCAAGTCATCGGAAAGATATAACGCATGGTTTTGAAACATGTTACAGGTGTGCCTAACAGGGTTTTGAAACATGTTACAGGTATGCCTAACAGGTGAAAGATATAACGCATGGTTTTTTTCCTCAAATATGTCCATACTTGCACGTTTTCTTTTTTTTCCTCACAAAACCATTTTTTTTTTCTTTTTCCTGGTTTTTTTTTTTTTTTTTTTTTTGAAGGGTAAGATTAGTCTAGTTTTAGTTCAATTGGTTGTTATTTTGTTGTTAGAGCTCAATCAAGTGTCATTGAGACTCTTTGGGGAAGTCAACCACCCTAACACTAGGTGATTAGTTCTCTTATATTATTCAGTTCTCCGTGTAGGAAGTATTACATCATTAAAATTCGGAATATAAAAGAAGAATTCCCAGTTTAATGATTTGAAATCTTGATATGAATTTTAGTGTTGCAAATTAATCAATTTATTGTGCTTGTCACTTTTAGTCACAACTCAATTTTAGCCACGGACATTTAAATGACAGATATAATCACAGTATTTTATTGAGATTATTAAAAGTTTTAGTCCCAACAAAATGTACTTTTAGTCACAATTTTTGTTGTGACTAAGAATTTTATTTTTTGTAGTGTTTGAAGAAAAAGACAAAAATAAATATTTGAAAAACTCCAATGTGCACGCTCCAAACATCCGCTTATAAATATTTCAAAAAAAACAAATCCACTTATAATCCTATTAATTTTTAAAGACAGAAGCTACTAATGTCCAAGACAGGACTGAAAGTTTGGATGCACTACTAGAAGGGGAAAAAATTAAATGAAATAAAAAGCAAGAGAAATTTTAGATATGCATTGAAAGAATGAGTATCATGGAGGGCACCAAACCCATGCCTTCACTCATCATGCACCCGGACAATAAGAAAACGATTGACGTTAACTTGATCTTATATATAATGTGTCTCAACTCGACCGGTAAGCTCCATAAAATGTCAATCTCAATAACCTAAATCACGCTTATTAAGTTCATCCCAAAGCTTTTTTTGAAAAAAAAAAAAAGAAAAGAAAAAAAAAGAATTTGTCTATTTGCCAAAAAAAAAAAAAAAAAGGGAAACTTGTCATATTAATTTACAATGTTCAATAGATGAATGACCAAACGGGCATCCTTCATAGTCTTGGTTACTTATATTAAGGGCATGTTTCAAACACCAATTGGAGTTGGAGTTGGAGTTTCAGAATTTTTTTTTTCCTTAAACATGAGTGAATGTTTAGAAATGTGTTTGATAAAGATGTAAATTGAAAAAGAACTATGATATCTAAATACTATAAAAACTGAAAATATCTTTAAAAAAAAGTATTAATATGGATTTTTTTTAATTTCTTTAATTTCGTCATTATGAATATTTAGATACAAGATTCATATTACTTGATTTAAAATAAGAAAGTTATTAAAACTACTTGATGGGGATGCCTGATAAAGAAAAAGATCTTTAAAATTGAACACATTTGAGAAGAATTATTTTTGTAGACAAATTGAGGAAATATGTTTATTTTTAAATATAATTCATTTACATTCGATAAAAATAATACATATATTTTAACTTATGGGTCAAGGGATTCGAACTCTATAGCTTATGATAGAGTTAGGTATGAAATTACTATTAGACTATACTTGCAATCACTAATAAAATAACATTTCAGGGTGACACACCCCGACCTACGCAGGGTCGTGACTTCGTACTTACTTAACTTAATTCTTAATTCAAATACTTTAAACTTACTGAAAATTTCAGAGTAAATTTTTTCTTTTTAAACTTTATTTTAAACTTGACTTATCCTCATACATATTTATATGTACTCGCTCGAGTACCGAGCTTTCACACCTCATTTGAAAGCTATCATATTCAAACTGTGGACCAAACTCGGCCTAGTGCGGGTCGGTACGACACGAGGCAACTTGTTGCCATCATACTTGAAAACTTTTCCTTACCCATACCATCACTTTATTATAACATAACATAACATAAACACATTTTACAAACATAATTTAGAAAACATATTTTCCAAAACCTGTGGTGGTGTCCATCCCACATTTCACAGTTGCAGTGCCAGCCCTCCACAGTCTTGCATCAGGTATTGCCGGTAGGTTGCTTATCTACAGCATGAACGTAAGAAATGATCTTATGCTCAGTAAGTACAACATTCAATCCGCAAAACATTTTAATAAAAGAATGCATGAACCGATTATGTTTTCTTATGAATCAATTATACTTTCTTATGTTGATTTGGTTTCTGGGCCCTTTACATAACATGAGTGCACGTACCGTGGCATGTAACCATGGAATGATTGGGGCGGCCAGTCCAATTCCAACTCAAACCATGAACCATACTGTTTAACATGGAGTGATTGGGGCAGCCAATCCAATCCAACTCAAATCATGGACCATGCCGTTTAAACCCGCCCTCGTGGCAAGTCGGTACGACACAATAACATTAGCTTGTTTTATCTTATGACTTAAAAATATGTTCTTACCATGTAGTTTAATATTAGTGAACATGCCTCGTGATGTCATTATATCAAAACATATAACATAACATAATAACAAACCATAACATAAAACATCATAACATAAACATCATAACATAAAACATCATAACATAAACCATCATAAGCACCATAACATATAACATATTTTATATAAATCATGTAAATCAATATATGATTTCTTGAAAAACATACCATGTAACAAAAACGTTTTGTTCATGCTGTAGGCGGAGTTGTACTTACCTGTTACGTTACATCCTGAGTTTGTTGCTCCTATCAATTGCAACAACAGGTTAACTTCCTGTTTTCAAAAAGGATGTAAGGTAAGGATCGTCCTATCTTATTATAAATCATAATCATTAAATGTTGGTATCCTAACCAACATCCATGAGTAACCCTAGTTATATGTCCCCTACATCTTCTTATGATAACCCGTTCGGTTAGTTGCCGTAACCCTAGGGCTCATGACCTAACCAGACTTAAACAATATCTTGTTAGGTTACTACAGGTAACCCTGGGTACCAGGCCCAGTCATACTTGAATAGTATCTTATTAGATTACTACCCGTAACCTTGGGCCCAACTAATTTTGAATGATACCCTATTGGGTTACTAGGGCCTAATTACTTTCAAAGTACTACCCCATTCGGTTACTATCGGTAACCATAGGGTAAGGCCCAACTCAATAACTTGGGTATCCTAACCGGTTACTATCGGTTATCTTTTTGTTATTATGCCTTCGAAATACTTTTTGACCCAAGTATTTAATTTTCTCTTTTCTTGACAAAACTTTGTCAAGTTTTCTTTAAAAATCATTTGTAAAACTTTATATTCCTTATAAAAATCGTATTTTTATAAAATCGTAACTTTTAAGCAGAAACAGTTAAAAACTATCAAGCTCTGAAAACAATCTTTGAAAACAGTTTCTTAATTTCAGTTATCAGTGCATGTGCAGGAATTTCCTGCTTTTACACTGTTTTCTGAAAATCATGTGCAGGAATTTCCTGTTTCCTACATAGTTTTTAAGATATAATTTTATCTTAATAATCTGCTTAGAATTTGAAAAAGATTTCTTCATGAAAGTTGTAGACATCAAATAATACTACAACTTTTGTGTTTTACTCAAAACCTAATTCTACCTTTAACTTGTTCATATCCCTGGTTGAATTCGACTGGCCCTGCACAGCGTCTGGGCAGACCAGGGCTCGGGTTTTCACAAAAACGGAAGCCTTTGGAGCTTAGTTTTCAAAATCTGTCCATGTCGTCCCCTAGGATTTTCTATTTTTTTACATCTTTGTAGTTTTGAGTTTTCTCAAATTCGGCCTCTAAGGGCCTCAAAATTCTATTTCCAGATTCCTGCCTAGTTTTAAATCCGAAAATGGCAGTTTTCATTTCGGTGAGTTCTTTCGTAAAATTACGCGCACACTACCTCGAATGGTTAAAACCGTGAGCCTATGATAAGTATGCAGAGCGTTACATAACATTTTCATTACCATATACTTATTTCATATTCATACAACTTTCTTACAAACCCAAATGGTAATCTATACCAATTTAGGGTTTTTTTTAGGGTTTTTCTTGAACCCTAATTGGAACATACATCACCCTTTGCATACTTAACTATAAAACATCATCTTGAGCATGTGCAAGACATATAGCAAACATATAGTAGACATTTGTGCAGCCAACTAACCACTAACTTAACTTATCAAAAACATACACTAAATTACCATTAGGGACCACCAAACTCTAATCAAGCATAATCAAGCACTTACCATAAACCCTAGTGCATAAAACTAAAAAGTGAGTTTGTGCTCTTACATTTCCAACATAGAAATATACTTAAATCTTAAACCAAAACTTAGTTGAAGAACTAGAGAGTAAGAGGTTTACCTCAAGATCCAAGAGAGTGGATCTAGACTATGGTTGAGAATTTCCTTCACACTCCCTCACACAAAATCCAACCTCTCTCTTTTTCTTTCTTTCTCTCACTTTTTCTTTTCTTTGGCTCGGCTCCTAAGGGCAGAAGAACTAGAGAATGAGCTGCCAATTTTGGGTTTTACTAAAATATTCACCAAATGCTTTAACTTCACCTATTTATAGGTGAAAGACAACTTCATTTCTAGAATTGCATGAGGGCCTTGAAGAGCAAAAGTTTTGCTCATAGACCCCTTGAGGTGGTCGGCCCTCTAGAGTCATGTGGAGGAACATATTTGTTCAAGCTCATCACCTAGCCAAGTAAGCAAGGCTAAAATGCTTACTCACCAAGGCTAGGACACCATTTGTCAACACTCAAAAATTTAGGAAAAATTCTTATTTCTAAATTGCATATTGATCCTCAAGAGCAATATATTTGCTCATAAAACCAATGTGGTGGCCGGTCTATGTAGAGCCATGTGGTGGATTCTTGCTTGTTGGAGCACAACTCTTAGCCAAGTAAGCAAGGCTAGTATGCTTACTCACCAAACCTAGAAGCATGATGCGTCAACTTCAAATTTTCTTATGAAATTCTTATTTTCACAATTGCATATTGGTCCTTAAGAGCACAATATTTGCTCATAAAACCACTAAGGTGGCCGGCCATAGTGCCATGTGGAAGATCACACTTAGCCAAGCAAGCAAGGTTAGGGTGCTTGCTCATCAAGGCTAGAAGCATGACATGTCAATTCCTCCAATTTTTAGTGAAATTCTTATTTCCACACTTGCATATGGATCCTTAAGAGCAAAATATTTGCTCATTGATCACATGAGATGGCCGGCCATATAGGGCCATGTGGAAACTTGAGATTTCACAAATTCTTTCAAATTCATCCCTAACTAATTTTCCTTGGTTTCCAATGCAACTATGGTAACTAAACTTGTCACCGATCATTGGCCTAGTTGAATTTGGAGGCTTAGTTAGGAAAATCCATCATAAAAATTTACATACTTATCTGCAATTATTTAATTTTCTTAAAATTACACATTCGCCCCTAAAGAATAAAATATTTACAATTTGGTCCTTGTGAGGTGGCCGGCCAAGGTTAAGACACTTGGCTTCCAATTCTTGCTTAGTCATCTATTTGATTCCAAAAATCCATTAATATAAATATGCAATCCATCTTTATACTAATGCAGATATTTCAAATACTGTTTTCAACTAATAACAGTATAGTTGTACTAGACTACAGTCTATAATTTATATGTGCTTAACCGGACTGCGTATAGATTTTACTTAGGACTTGAAGCTACTTAGTCCTTATTGTCCTAAATAATGTGCTTGATTTTTCTAGGGTGGTCTTGAACCTTATTCTTACTTATTTATCCGTAATGACGGTTTATCGCAGTATAATTTCCATACTGTTAATTACACTGGAATACCATCTCAGTCAAACCTTAGGTCAACCTAGTCAAACATTGACCGGCATAAAATCATAAATTCATATTCTGCCTTTTTTATCAAAAGGCCTCATGCTTGACTAAGCAAACTACTATTGAGTCTCGTAACAAATTAAGCAAGAACTCAAACATATACTGATATTCAACTCAGATCATGAGTTTTATATTGACATATAAAATTCAGACTTAGATTTTTCTTGTATCTAAGGAAATCAAAAGTTCATCAAAATTTCGGGTTATTACACAGGGGATTGCCAAAAATAAAAAATAAAATGGAGTCATATTTGAGAAAAATTATTTAATACAAAATACTTAAAAACATAAATTGCTGGAGGGAGTAGTCATAACAAAAAGAGACCAAAATGAAAATATTTAATCTTAAGAAAGAAAAGAACAAGGAAAAAACAATCAAGCCGAAATAAAAATAAAAAACGGCCAAAAAGAGCATTTAAACCAAAACGCTTGTCTGGGTCGAAAATGCACAAACACTAGAGCGCTTTTTTTTTTTTTTTGAAGGAACCCGAGAGCGTTTTCACTTCACTCTTTTATATATTGTACCATATATCAATTCTATAGAACATATAAATTCATAGACTGTCGTAAAAATTAAAAAACTAATAATAATAAAAGGCCAATTCTATGGCGGGGGACGTATTTTTTACCCCATCAATGGAGTAAAAATTATTTACCCATCGATTAAGATCCGATGTTAAGGATCAATGAAGGTGTACCAAAGTGAAATAAGATCTTCTGCATATGATTTAATGTCTAAAAAAATCAGAACAAATTTAAAACAAATGGAAGTTAACGCTCGGGACGTGGGAGGAGCTCCCACCGCCGGCGAACTTGGATCCAGCAGGTGGTGGTTCGCCGGATTGGAAAAAGCTCGCGAGACAGCAGATTTTGGCATCCACTCTACGCAGCCATCCACATTTTGAACATCAATTTCTCATTCACTCGAATATCATTTTAAACGTATGAATATATGATTTCGATCTCCTCGCGACATAGAACGCAAATCCACCAAGACCAGTTATTTTTATTAAGTGGGTCCCACTCAAATTTGAACCTCAAAATGGCTCCTCAAAATGGTTTAAAACCATTTTTTCCAACACGATCCCCCATGGGCGACAGTGTGAACAATTTCCTCCGTCCAAACACCGGCGCAAACGATTTCTTGGGTACGATTCACTAGGCTTATGTTTGGGACTTGGGAGGTGAGAAAATCCGTACAAAACGACGGTTGCTCGCCGGAGTTCTCACCAGTTTTTTTTTTTTAATTAGTTTGGTTGGGAAATTTTATAATATGTGAGGTTAGATTTCAATTTGATGCGCTTTTAAGTCTTATTAATCATTGGATTTAAATCCAAGGATATAGAATTTTTACTCTGTTAATGGGATTAAAAGTTTCTGCATTAATCATTGCAGAAACTATTGTAAAATCATTGCACGAACACTATTGTAAATGATTAATTAGAATTTTTACTCTGTTAATGATTAATAAGAATTTTTACTCTTATTAATCATTGCACGAACACTATTGTAAAATCAAAACACACAATCACACTTGGAAAAATCAGGAAAGAAAAGAAAAAAGTTTCTGCAGAAAAAAAAAACGCAGAAAATCTTTCCGGCCATCGTCGGCCGCCGGCAGCACCGTTGCTTATGTCAAGCGCCGCCGCATCAAATGAGTCGTCGGAGGTGTTAGATGAGGTCTGCGAGCCCGCGACTTCTCGGTCGACGAGTTCCAGCGTGAGCACGAGCAAACCATCGCCCACCTCGGGAGCTCGCCGGCCTCGCGAGCCTCTCACCGCCCGGTCGCGAGCTCTTCGGCCTCGCAAGCCACCCATTGCCCAATCGCAAGCTCGCCGGCCTTGCGAGCTACCACCGCCCACATTGGGCCATCAATGGTGCGAAGGGCGGCGACGACCTCGAATCCAAATGCCGGGAAGGGCCGTGAAGGGCGGATCTGGAAAACGGCAGGCGAGCGCGCGATGTCGTCACCGATGCCGTCACCGCACTTCGCGCCATACAAAGGAAAAAGAAACTCCAGTCAGATAAACCAAAAAAAATCCGGCAACCTGAGAAAATCCGACAGACACTACCATAGAGAAAAAAAACTCCGGTCAGAGAAACGAAAAGAAAAATCCGGCAACTCCCTCCACCAACCATCGGAGCGGGGGTAGTTGCTGTCCCCATGGCGGCGGATCTATGCTAAATCTGGACAATCGGCGAAGGTTGGATGAATTCGTGCGACCTACGGTGGACGGCTTCTCGCTTCCGATGTCGGCAATGGTAGCAGAGGTCGCATTCGGGCAGTGGGCCGCTCAGCGACGGGAGGCGGCGTGACGATGTCGGATGCGTGGCCGCCGAGTTCAAAAGACCCTGTTCTTCTGGTTTTTTTTTTTTTTTTGGATTTTCTTTGATGTGATCTAATGGAGATGTTCTATAGTTAATTTGGTAAATCTTTTTAATCTTATCTATTCAAAACTATTCAAATGGTCAAAATTTTTTACCCAATTGATGGGAAAAGTTGGTTGCCTACATCGTAGAATTATAGGATGTTTGGTGAATGAGTTGAGTTGAAATTTTTAAGTTTGAATAGTAATTTTTGTTGACTTTTTTAGAAAAGACAAAAATTTTTTTCTGAAAAAGACAAAAAAAAATACAGTTTAACTTAAGTTAAACTCAAATGTCAAACAAACCATTATTAGTCTTGTTTTTTATAATAGCGTAAGATTTTTTTGAAAATTTCAGAGTGCGGGAAAAACTCTTGCTATTTTTGTCACTTTTTGCATTTGCATTCGAAAGTGCAACATTTAATTACAGTTTTGAAAAAAAAAAACTGGAATTAAATATCAAGAGAGTCAATGACAATTTTTCCAAATGGTTGTTAAATCTTTCCGAAAAATGACGATTTTTCGGGGTTTTTTTTAAAGGATTTTCAACTAATTAATGATTGTTTTTAAATAACCTAGTTAAATGTGAGCCGTGTAATGGATAATTGGACTGATAAATTACCGACGTAGTCAACGAATAATGAGAGATTATTCCTCGTTTATCTTAGGATTTCTAACCACAAAATTAAATTAAGCTAAAAGCAAACTTAGTACATGTCAAATCAATTTTCTCCACTAGCGCAAGTGTCGAAAGGAGGCAACCTACTCCCAGAAAGTCCCACCAACATAATCATGAATTAGTCAGCTTAAAGAACCTGCTTTGAATATTAATTATAAATCAAAAGTTCATTATTATTAATTATAAGCCATTTGTAATCAGATCTGGCACATATACATGATCCCCTAAAGGAATTTTTTTTTTTTTAATAAAATTTTTATTTCCTTTGAGTGAATTATATAACTCCGTATCCCCATTCCCTACCAATTCCCCAACTCCATTAGTTCATCTGCATTTTGCTGCAAATTATAAAAAAATGGCAGAAAAAGTTGAGATTATTGCTAAGGAAAAAGAGGGCGGCAATAAGAAATTAGGGGAAAAGAAGGAGAAATATGATGGAGTAATCATCGCTGTTTACAAAGCAAACCTGCATTGCCTGCAATGTGCACGTGATATCAAGAGCCCTCTTTTACGTGCTCAAGGTAAATAAAATATATACCCCTTTATAATGTGTTTGGGTATATGTTTTTCACCTCACCTCTCATAAATAATCCCCCATATTATGTACCGCAATTACAAATTTTTTTATTTTTTATTTCTTTTTAAACCAAGGTAATAAATATTCTCCCTTCTCTCTCGCTATATAAATATGTAAATATATATATATATATATATGTCTTTTTTTTGCAGCTAGAATGACCTAATGGAACAATAGTTATATAAGAAACTTTGAACTTGCAATTTACGGCAGGTGTTCAGGATGTGGATGTTGACATGGAGAAAGGTGAAATTAAGGCAAAAGGCAGTTTCGATCCAATCAAAGTCCAGAAGCGAATCGAGAAATTGAGCAAGAAGAAGATTGAATTGATATCACCAAAACCCCAGATCAAGGATGCTATCCAAACAGATAATAAGAAAGAGATCAAGGAAACCAAACAAGTATGTTGATAATATATATATACATTTTTAAATATATCTATTTTTACTGATGTAATTATAGGAATGTCTTTTTTTATTCTTCTTTTACATAATATGCACTCGGGATTCGATACTTCGTAATCCCATTTTAAGATGCCTATTTGGTATATTGTAAAATTATTTTCGTTTGATTAATGGTTCAGGCTGGGATTGCTCTCATTGAATTGGGTGAGATAACACCAGTACTGATTCTCTAAAGGGATGTTGGCAAAAAAATTTTAAATCGGAAGAAACCTCTTTCAGCAAATAAAACTAGCCCCTGAGCTGATTAGAAAATTTTCAACAAATAATCAACTTAATTATTAGCGTCACCTCATGCTCTTTCCCAATTGCTTTTGAAAACTACATGCGCTTTGCTTGAATTGCGGGGGAAAAAATAAACTTCTCGACAATAATTTCACGGATTATTGAGACCCTCTAACTCCTTTCTTTCTTTTTTGGGATGAGTTAAATAATAGATCTGGTTCTCTTTCCTTTTTTTCTTTTTTCTTTTTTCTTTTTTGAACCAAAGATTAGTATTCCTGTTTTGTGGAGCTTCTTAAAAGCTGCTTCAGGATTGTATTAGTGATCTATCAAAAAATCTTATGGCCTTCAGATAGCTTTTTGTCAAAACCAAAAATTATGACTTTCGAAAAAAAAAAAAATCCTATTTTAACTAGACTTTAAAACTTATATAAGAATTTATACATCATACATTATTGTAACATTTTTACTATTTATTAGAAATCTTTAAAATCATTTTGACTTAAATAGTTCTTTTAAAAAGTGTGGTTTTCAAACATTTACTTGAAAATTGTAACTTTTGTTTTTGTTTTTGTTTTTTTTTTTTTCTACCGACTAAAAATGACCATATCTGTTCTTGATCATCAATATGTTTTCCTTTTCTTATGTATGTCCTGGCTTAGGTAAGCTCTAGGTTGGAATTATCAATACAAATCTTTCTAGAATAACTAATCTTTTTGTTTGTTTCTCTTTATCCTTTTCCATTTGGAAGTCCCTGCATGATTATAAGGGTGCTAATTAACTTATTAATCAATTTCATTAGATTAAATGGATCTAATTTTCGTTACCAACCCCGCAGGTTTAATTAAGAATTCCCCAGCAGACCTCGTGGAAATGCACGAATCTTTTTTTATTTTTTATTTTTTATTTGTTTTTTCCCGAATTAAATTAATCCAACCAGAATAGTGTTGGAGTCTTTCTTTATTGATCATATAAGTGAAACTTGTGCATGAAATTGACTTCATATTAAAAAAATAAATAAATATTTAATTAAGTTTTTTCCTTAAAGCTTTTTTTTTTTTTTTTTTTTCCTGAGTTTAAGAAGGATTTAAACTTTACACTTTATGATGCAGTCAGGTGTGAAATTACCGCTAAGCTATGTTAGACCTGTATATCATGTCCACCGACATTCAGATTTATTTAAATTATTTCCTTTGGTTGTTTAACCCAACTTTTGCAACTTGATTGCCAGTGAGTATATTAATGTACATTTCCTGTGTCATATATTACAGCGTTATTTTCAATGCAAGTATATATTCTCTTTTCCTTTTTCACGCCCACTCAATATAGATAACTCAATATCAACAATAACAATATTTTCTATTTTCTGTTTGTAGTCTCCTTTTCCTAGATGTATTAACGCAATCAGGATACACATTTTAATAGAGTATTCCTATGTCTGTACTCTTTCTCTGTCTGATGACCAATTTTTAACTGTACAAAAGATTAAAATCTGTGATTTCTTGTAATTTATAAATATTTTGCTTGACATATTAATGATCTCCATGTGTCTGAAAAAACTACAAAATACACAAATATTATATCATGATTCACATCCAACGAACTCAACAAATAAATAGATAAAATTAAAATTGGAAGTACTATATTATATGTATTGTTCACGAAATGAAATGTTAAAATCTGAAACATGTGCTAAAAAATTATATTTGAATTTGAAGGCAATTTCGCGGACAACATCAGTGAAAGTACACATGCATTGCGACCAATGTGCGAGAGACCTCAAGAAGAAGTTGCTAGCGCAAAACGGTATGAATACATATTATGTATATAGTTAATTTACTATTATAGACTAATGTTTATTGAGGGTTGCGATTGAGTGGGAGGAGTTTCGAGTTGCGTATATAAGATAGAATACATTATATTTACCAAGTTTTTCCAAGTTTTGTTAGAGGGTTCTTCTAATGAGTACTCTTAATTTTTTTGATTAAGAGAAAATCTTTTTCAATACTACTTTTGCTATTTTCACCTTCTAGGATTTCTCTTTTTTCTTTTTTAGACTTTTTGTTGCGTTCTTTAACATTTTTTTTTAAATTATTTTATCATTTATTTGTTTGATGAGAAACAAAAAGGAACATAAAAATTTCGAGTGACTAAAGCTGAAGCAGCTAATAAATTTGAGTAAGAGATTTGATGTGAGATGATTTTACTAGGAGGTGATGTCAACTATCTCATCTCATCGTCTACATTAGGTAAAAAAAAAAAAAAAAAAAGCAAAGCGTGTTGAGCTTTATAAATTTTTGGATTTTTCAGGTATTCACAATGTTAAGACAGATATGAAATCACAAATTCTAACGGTGGATGGAACCATTGAGCCTGAGAAACTAACATCCTTCCTACGAGGAAAGGTTCACAAACATGCAGAGATTGTAGCTGACAAAAAGGAAGAAAAGAAAGTGCAAATAATCAAGGAGGAAATTAAGAAAGAGAAGGAGAAATTAGCAGTTAGTGATGAAGGAAAATCCTCTGACACTTCAACGAAGAATGTAGAGGTGAAGGAAGAAATAAAGGCAGTGGAAGTTAAAGCTAAAGAAGGAAATGCTCCCTATTTCATTCACTATGTCTATGCTCCTCAGTTGTTCAGCGATGAAAACCCAAATGCTTGTTCTATCTCATAGAACATATATCTCCAATATATTGATCATTATATATTCACACACACACATATAAATATAGTAAATATATGCATATACGTAGATTGTAATTAGCTAGCTGTTTTAAGGATATTTGAACTTGGGATCTCTCCCTTTATCTATCCCGGCCACTCTTACCAATACTATACTCCTATATATGCTTGAATATATAAACAAATACATATGGTTGCACTAATAAATTTTGATGTGTAACTTATTCACTAAAAATATCTAGATGCATGCATATATTTAATATACGAGTATGCGCATGTACAACATATATACAGTAATATTGTACAAGATATATTATTTAATTACAATATCTGTGCGTTTGTGGTTGAATAACACCATAATTTTAATTGGTATAATTATTATTACGTTTCATATTGTAGTTATTACAAAATACTTTTACTAGCTTGATAAGGATCAATGATGAATACTATAATATGGCAATCATGAAACGATCACAAGTTCGAAGAGTTAAAACTTTTTGACCGTCTTATGTGTGTACGACCTAATTAATAAGCACAAATTGGTTGGTTAATCACAGTACACTAAGAGAGAGAGAGAGATAGAGAATACTGACTGATTTAGTTAATAATGACATTTATGTTTAGACATATATAAGGTTTGATCACAAATATTACTCCCCCACGTACCACATGTAATCGGTATTTTAAAGCACATTGAGTTAATGGCTGATCACTACTAATTAGTTTTAAGTTTTGCTTAATGTACATGCATCTAGATCACATAATATATATTGGGATAAGGGAAGTACACCAATTACAATACCAAATCATCAAGTAATTAAGAAATTAATATACAAAAAGATCCACAGCCACCAAATTAATTACCCTACTAATTATATATATTCCCTAATTGATGGAACAAATTATGCATGCAACAAATTATGCATGCACTAGTTCATTAATTTGTTTTAGTCGTATAAGGTGTCAAATAGGGTTTCCAAAATTCTCTATTTTCAGAATATATTATATGTTATTACTCGTGTGTGTGTATATATATATGTTTAGTAATATATAAAGTTACATTATAAAGTTGTTTGTTGCACACTTAATCCACAAGTTTCCAGCGTTAGCTGATCCACTACAAATCATGAGAATATACGAACCAACACGTATGAAATTTTGCAAAGCCAAATCTTATTAAACAAGACAACAAAATAAATTGATCAGCTAACCGGTGGAACATCATCAGTTCCATACGCTATTTCCAATAATAAAAAAAAAAATAATAATAATAATAATAATAAAATAAAAACAGCGGCTCCAGTCACGTGATGATATTAATCCAATGTTTTTGTATACCATTACCACGGAAAGAAGTAAGAAACTTTAGTAGATCTCTTAACATCAATTATTTGCTCTTAATTAACTATTGGTTCTTTTCTTCTTCCTTTTATTTTATTTTTCCTTTTTTATTTGTATTTTTCTTTTATTTAGAAAGTGGTGACTTGCTTTGATATTAATGAGACGCTTCTACAGATTAGTCTCAGAATGTTCTAATATATATGATTATGATCAAACTCCGTAGAGAGCTAGAGTATATTTACCAATGCGGGAAATAATAAAACTCCATTTATTGGATAACTAAAGGAAATAAAAATACATGACATGGAAATTATAATGTCCATATATAGCTCATTCTAAAAAAGATTAGAAAGCCAGGCGGAGCACACCCTTAACCCATATTTTATGTTCTCTCTCTGGGATTTGAAGACTAATTTATTTCCAAAAGAATTCCTAAAGTTAAGTCAGCTTCGTTGTCCTTCATTTTTTTTTTTTTAAAAAATACTTCATAGGAGTAGTACATCACTAAATTTCCTATCCCTTGGAATTTATTTAATAACAATTAGATAAATAATATACAAATACATTAATAATTTTTGTTTGAGTTCAATAAATAATATAACTACTTAGCAGATCGACATCCTACTTTATATAACCTATTATATTTATTATGTAGTCAAAGATACAAGAAAATATTGAGCCAATATTTTAGTAAAAGGAAAGTTAGAAGCCTAATCTGATTTGTATGAGGAAGTGCATCAAATACCAAGCTGCTGAAATCTTAATTTCAATTAACAAAAAATAAGGTTAATTTTCCCCACACACAAATACATATCATGGAATCATTATCATCATCAAATTCATTAATTATAACAGAGGACCAACAAAAAAAAAAAAAAAAAAAAAGCATTTCTCAGAATTTAAACAAAAAGAGAAAGCTACGAATTTAAAACAACAGAATATTTTGGATGATGAGAAACAAGATCAAAGAGAGAGGAAAGCAACTAATTAATTGTACAAGTAATAATATGTGGATGGATTAGTCTAGTAGATAATATAATAATTGTCTGACCTCATGAGTCTGTGCCCTAACTCCGGAAAACGCGGTCGTTTGTGCCCTAATAAGGCTGTCGCCCTGACGCCGCCGAGTTTCCGGCCCAACCGTCGGCCGGCATCTGCGAGGCCATGTTATTCAGCGGAAGGTTGAAGAAAGGAAGCCCCGCCGAGGGGTCCGAAAACGGGTTATTGCTCACTCCGCTGCCTCCGCCGCCACTTCCTCCGCCGCCAGAAGGCGGCGAGACTTGCTGCTGCTGCATCTGATGCGGCGGCTCCTCCTCTTCCAGCGGCAGTCTCTCGTACGCCACGTTGGTGAACGACGACGCGATGACGATGACCGGACCTGAAGCAATCAGTGCGCCGACGACATTCCCTCCGACGACTTGGCCTTGCCCGCCGGCCAAGAAAATGGTCAAGCTCGTTGCCCCCGGTGGAGCGGGCGGCGGCAGAAAGGAGCCCGACAGGGACAGTATCTCGAACCTCCCGTGGAGGGTGACGACGGCGCCGGCCGCCGCTGGCTGCCGGAGAGTGACGTTTGTGACAGTTCCACTGCCGCTGAGCACGCAGATCCCCCGCTGCCGCTTCCGCGCATAGGCAGCAACCGAATCGAACACGTCGCAGCCGCTGCTGACCTCTAAGATGTGGGCTCGCAGGGTGTTGGCGCTCTCCCGGGTGATGATGACCGGCGGTTTAGGTTTGTTCTTCGACCCCGCTGGCCTACCCCGGGGGCGGCGGGCCACGACGTCTCCCATGCCGTGGCTCGGCGTCACGAGGTCGAGTCCGGCGGTGTTGTTGTTGTTGTTGTCATCATCGGCGTGGTTACGGTCTCCGCCGGTGCCGGAAAAGTGGCCGTTGTTACGGCTGATTTCATGGTGATCATCGGAATCAGGCGGGATTTGGAGGTGGAGATCAGGGCGTTGGAGGTGCTGAACAAAGCGAGAAGCTGAGCCTAAGTCTAAGCCAGCCATACACCAATTTTAGATGGAAGCTAAAGGGAAACAGAACACACGAAAAAAAAAATATTTTAATTAGTTGAAAAAAAAAAAGAGGATTAAAGTTTTTAATTGTATAGTAAGTTTAAGGATTAATTATAATATGAGAGACCCATAATTCAAAACCCTAGAACGAATAGAAAATCAAAAGGAATCGATTACTGCAGAGAAAGGGGGGCTGGGGACGAGAAAGAGAGAAAGATAGAGAGAAGGAAAGATAAAGAGAAACAGATAGAGAGAGAAAGAAAAATAAAGAGAGAGAAAGTGGGGGAAAACGCAGCCATTCTCTAACACCAAAATTAAATGAATAAACAAAATAATATTTTATTCAAAACAATATGATTAAGAAATGTTTTAGTGATTGCTATGTTGTCTTTCTTTTCTTTTTTAAAGTCGGGAAAGTTGAATTTTCTTTATGCTTTTTTTTTTTTCCCCTGTGAGTGATATTGTTACATGTGTGATATATATATATATATATATAAAGGTTTATACATGTTTGATGTGTTGAAAACCTGAATATTACCCACCAACAACAGCAAAGGATTGGAAATTTAACTTATAATTAATAAGACACAAGTACGTATAAATATGTATATATATATATATATTATCTTTTACATATGTATGACATTTGTCAACATATATGTAATTGGTTGAGTTCGAGTTAATTTTAACCTTTTTCATTTTAATGGAGACAAGAAAAGATTAAAGAGGAGGGTGAAGTAGGTATCCCTAGAATATTTCTTTAACCTTACATGTAGTCAATTGAGTAATCTATTTATGAATTACATCTACTCTTTTCAAAAATAAAAAATAAAAATAAAAATAGAATAAAGACAGTGTTTTCATTGAATTATTAAATAACAAAATATTTAATGTAACAAATAATTCATTGTTATAGTAAACAAAACATGAGTTAAGCCAGTGATCTTACGAAAGAGCATCGGGAACTTCTTTTATGCACTCTTTCTGATTGGCGTAACGTAATTTTGCGTGTGGAAAAAAATCAAATAAATTTTCGACTTTTTAGAAAATGTCTTCTGCGTGTTGGTTATAATTCTGATTAATATGATAATAAATTGATATTGTCGTTTCCCTAAAATCTTTTCAATCTGGTCCTTTGGAGATATTGATATAAAATACACACAAACATAAACGCGATAGTTATAAATAAGTAACCACAACCATATAGATATCTGTATGAATTATAAATTTATTACTACAAAATGAGATCTGAAATAATGAGTGCCATAGCCTAATTGGATTGTGTTAGTTTTTTCTGATATCAGCTGTTTTTTTCTTATCCGTTATTTGAGATGAATACGAGAAAAGATGTAGAACAAAAAAAAAAAAAAATCTAGGATATAATATTAAAAAGGAAAAAAAACAATTTAACTATTATATATGTATGTATAAATATCACGTACATGTTAATTCATAGAAAACGGTCCACAAATATTATACTACTGATAAATAATTAAAGGAAATTGATATCACTTTATCATAAAAACTATTACTAATGAAAAGTGATCATTAATTAATGATGTTGTTCCATTCATTATTAATTTACACATAATAAGTATAACTTAACTGTAAGCGTATGTTTGACTCTACTATACGGTATAGAGTTAGAATCCTCATTTTAAGTTTAAAAATTAAAAAAGGAAAAAAATCGCCTACTATGTTACATTTACTAAAAATAAAAAATAAAAAAAAAAACTTTTTAGTCATAATATTTTCTTATAAAACTTTTAGTCACAATGTCTTTGTATAACTAAATGTCAATTTTAGTCTCAACCTTATGACTAATAAGTAATTAGTCATAAAATTTCTTATGACTAATATTTTAGCCACGAGATTTTTAGTCATGGGTAAAGTTTTAGTCACGCCGTGATTCCTTCTGGTTAAAAGTTTTAGTCACAATAAAAATTTGTAACTAAATGTATATTAGTCAAAACCTTGTGACTAAAAGTGATATTTAGTCATATAAAAATATTCTGACTAAAAGCATGATAAAAAATATTATGACTAAAAATGTCATAAAATTATGTTGTGACAAAATCTTTGTTTTTGGTAGTGATTTGTCAGTATAAACTGATGATATTCAGGATGCATATCTAAGTTTAATTGCTTGTCTAACTAGCTTTGTGATCTTTAACGCATTGTAATTACATATAAATTGCTTAAATTAGCAATTAACAATTTATTCATTTAATAAGGTATGGTCTCTTCCGTCTGACATTATATTTATGAAAGTTATCCATAGCCAATAGCTACTAGAATTTGATGTTTTATCTTTGGTATCTTATTCAAACCTTTTCAACAATTATAATTAGCGGATATCAGTACCAATTATGCAGGTAAAGCAAATAATCTATGCGTAACTTAGCTAATATAGGATTTAGTACATATAATATATAGCTAACTAACAGCCCCATATATATATGTGTATATATATATATATAATCTTTTTGATTGGGGCCTCTATGCATATTGATGTATATATATATATATATATATATAGACACAAACACACAAACGTTTTTTTATCTGAATTGTATTGTTTTCACTTCATTTTACTTGCGTCCTTAATTAGGACCCAGTGACTTTTCTTTTGGGAGTACTGCATCTTCATCGTCATCAATTTGTCCGTTCTTGTATTTGGAAAAGCCAGTCTCCACAGTATAGTTTTGTTTTTTGTTTTTTGTTTTTTTTTTTATAATTATTATTTTATTTCCTGCAGCTAATTACATATCATTCATCTTGAAATACAAAACCTTTGTTATCTTATTTTTGACTAATACAGGTTTTCAAAGATAAGGTAATTTTATTATTAATCAGTATCTGTTTTTGAATGTGTTAGATGTTAAAGGGTAAAAAAAAAAGAAACCCAAGTCCCACATTGAAACATATAATAACAATAACAGATATATAAGGATATTATGTAATTCTATTTAATAGGTTGATATTTTAAGATGGAAGCTCAATTCATTATCAGTCTCAAATTCCTTATTTCTCTCTCTATCTTTCACATGGTATCAAAATCTAACAAGCTCAAACGAGCGGTTCGATTCATTCAATATAAGATTGGTGACTCCAAAGAGAGTACTATCTTGCGGGAGCATGTTAAGGGTAAAAAAAAGGTACCCAAGTCCTACATTGAAAACATATAACAACAATCACTACTACAAAATACAGATTCCATGACGGAGCTTTCAATACAAGATTGGTGACTTCAAAGAAAGTACTATCTTGCGGTAGCATGTTAAGGGTTTAAAAAAGATACCCAAGTCCTACATTGAAAACATATAACAACAATCACTACTATAAAATGTAGATTCCACGACGGTCGTGGAAAGTACACCAAAAATACGGTGCAGAATAAGGTTTTCGAAAACAGTCGTGGTTGCCAAGTGCTTCCACGACGGTTTTTGGAAACCGTCGTGGAAGCTTAGTCTTTCCACGACCGTTTCCAAAAAACTAGCGTGGTATGTCTTGCATTTAAAAAAAAATTATTTTTTCAAAATTTCGCGTGAATCCGCCACTTTTTTTTTTTAAATAATAATAAAAAAAAACTACGACATACCACAACGGTTTTTGACAAAAACCGTCTTTTTTTTCTTCTAAATGTAGCTTTAATCCGCCACTTTAAAAAAAAAAAAAAAAAAAAACCCTCATGCTCTTCACATTTTCACTCTCGCGCCTCTTTCACTCTCGTCTCTCCAAACTCTCCTTCGAAATCCATCTCCTCCGCCATGACCCCTCCTTCCATTTTCTCTCCTACCTCGCCTCCATTCTCTCTCGGGCCTCTCCCTTTCTCTGTCACCTCTCATCTCCGCCGGCCGACTCCATCACTAATTATTTCTCGCGCCTCTCCCTCTCCCTCTCGCCTCTACTCGCCGCTGCAACTCCTCCCTCCAATCTCTTCCTCGAAATCCATCCTCCGCCGACTGCTACGAAGCCGACCACACCCACGGCCGTGTGCTTGGTAAGTCTCTCTTTCTCTTGCTCTCTCTTGCACCACACATATTATGGAAGTTCATTTAGTTGATTGTAAACGTGATTTTGGGTTATTGTTGACTGTGTTTGTGATTTTGGGTGATTGTTTTCTTGAAAATTTTTTTGAATGTGTTTGTGATATTTTTGCATATTACATGTTCGACAAAATGCCCGTTTGATTAGATTGTGTGAATTTTTATGTGTTTGGGTTCGCTTTAAGTTTTAGATTGATTTAAATTGTTTAGGTGAGGATTAGGTTTTGTAATGTAGTGTATATTTTCGTAATAATTGTTGTACATTGTGACATAAAATCAATTGAAAATTAGCTATTATTTTAATCTGGGCTGTACAATAGATAACACACGGTATTTGCCACCCGTGGGAAATCGCATGAATTGGGTAGATTTTTTTTTTTCGTGGAATGACCTACCACGACGGTTTTTTGAAACCATTCCACGACGGTTTTTTTAGAAAACCGTCGTGGTAGGATAACTTTCCACGACGGTTTTTTCCCTTTTTTTGAAAAAACCATCATGGAAAGTTGCTATTTACCCATCATTTAGCACCAGTTTTATCTATTTCATGATGGTTTAAAAACCATCGTAGAATCCAAATAGATTCTACGACCCTGGATACCACGACGGTTAGAAAACCATTGTGGAAAAGATACCACAACGGTTAAAAACGGTCGTGGTATCCTCTTTTTGTACTAGTGAATAACAAACATATAAGACTATTGAGTCACTCTACTTAACAGGTTGACCTTTTAAGATGGAAGTTCAATTCCTTATCAATTTTAAATTCCTTTTTTCTCTCTCTAACTTTCACATTAGATCCATAAAAATTACATCAAAATTATGCATTAGGTTTCTTATATTTTCAGAGAAGGAATCATGTGGCTGATAAACTTGCTTCGTATGTAGTCAACTTTGATGAAACTATTTAATGGTTCATCACTCCAAATTTATGTTCTTTGGTGGCTCATCAAAATATGATGGGCTTCCCTTACTACATATTGTATAATTAACCGACCTTGTTGGTAAACATATATATATATATATATATATATATACGGTTTTTTTTTCATCTAGTGTTTTTGGTGTTAGGTATTTACTAAAAGGTTTTTAACGAGATATAATTGAAAACTATTTTTAAGGTGCGGTCCTTGACTCAATTTTTTGATATTGGCTTCCGGCTTTTATTGACTCAAAATTTTTGAATGTTAGATATTCATTCTTTCAGTTTACTTAAAAAAAAAATTTAAACAAATTAATGAAAGTAACACAACCTAATATAAATGAAGCCATAAAATAGAACCCTAACTATCACAACACTTGCCTTATATCTAGCATACAAGATAACATTAATTATCAGTGTTGATGTGTGTATATAAATGTACATAAATACAAAGGTAAGTAATTATGTCCACTTCGTAACGTTCTCTCGTCAAAGTAGGCCTTGCTTGGTAACACTTTAATATTTATACTTGGTTTTGTTTTTGTCTTTGTTTTTTTCAGTTTAAAAAATGATTTTCTGAGTATGTACTGATTAAGAAAATATGTACCTTATACTCACACGAATAGACAACAAAGGAAAGCAATATATATATATATATATATATAATAAAACTAAATAAAAAATAAAAAATAAAAATAAAAATCCATATGGTATTGATGTTGCCATCACATGGCATTGATGTGGCAATCACATGGCCATATGGCAAGCAGGGAAGGAGGGACGAAAACCTCCATTTGCTCTTTTAAAGAATGTTATGTTAAAAAAAGAATAAAGAAAATTTATATGACATTGATATGGTGATCACATAACAATAACATGATAATCACGTGGTTACAATGTGACAAACAGGAAAGTGGGGATGAAAACCTCCATTTGCTCTTTTAAAGAGCGTTAAAGATTATTTATGTATTTGTTACTCAATACTGCTCAATGTACTTTACATGTCTATGCTTCTGGAAAGTATTATTATTTAATTTAGTTTATAACTTTATCATAATTATTTTTAGAAATTTCAAATGACATAATATCTTTGTACAGTTAATTTTTAACACTGAATTTAGCTCGGTCTTAGCGAGACTATATTCACTGTAATTACTGTGAACTCTTTTATTTGTGCACGTTTGAACAAAAAACACGTTATACAAATTAATAAGGTGTTTTACCAAAAAAAAAGTGATATATATATATATATATATTAGGGTCGATTAGGGAACTGTAGATCTAATATTGTTTATAGTTGGGAAAAAGGCTCCTTGTCCCATTGTTAATTATAAACTTTAGCTAACAATAACTTTATACCCACTAAAGTTGAAGGAAACATTAAAGTTGTTTATGTATAATCATGCCTTTCTCATTAATTTTATATTTAATCTGTTAAGGGATTCGTTAATTAAAATTATTATATATATGTACTAGTCATAAACGACAAAATGCTGAATTGTAAGGAAAGAAATAGTTTTTCTGAGTCATGATAATCAATCTATATTTGATATTATTAAAGAATTAGTTAATTACAACAATTTCTTCCGCATTATACAAGCATGACTTTAAACTTAAATTAAAGATTTTACTATCTACGTGTTGATTCCAACTTTTTTTTTTCTTTTTTTCTTTTTAATAATAAAAAAGAGAAGTCAACTGACATCAAGATTAATACAATAGGGAACAAAAAAAGTTGAACGATTGTAAATTGTAGCATAGTTAAAAAACAACGAAGAGATAATGTAATATTCTTTTAATGAATGATAAGAGAGAATAACTTATGTTAAAAAATTATAATACATCATATCTAGAATGACACTCACTAATATCATATCCTAATTCACAACCAAATCTCCCCCTCAATTTTTTTTAATAAAAAAAGAAGAAGAAAATTACAAGAAGAATGGAAAATCTGCTCAAGAAGAAAAGCAAATCCGATTTCCGAAGCAAACCCAAATTAGAAGCAAATATAAAGAATAGAACCCTAAAAAAAGCCATGGAACGGAGATCTTTATACCCGTCAATAACAAGATCTAATTCTCAAAGACTAGAGATTCCAAAGATATGTCTCATTAAAAATCTCATTTTCGTAAAATCTAGTAGGAAAAATCCAGATTATTGTAAGGAATAAAAATGCATTGTCATGGCTCATTGCGATTGGAGGAAACGAAAACCGTGAAATAATTATTTTCTTGCTTTTTTCAATAATATTAATTTAATTTGTTTCTAATTTAATTTTCCGCATTCTTTATTATTAGTTTAACCTTCGTTAGAAATCTCAATCTGAATTTAAAATAGAATTATTGCCTAGCTTTGGTCATCGATCCGTGTTCAGTACTTGCTAAGAAAACTTTTGTTTTGTCGCTCATATGACATTTCAATAGATGTGAATACGTGGACCGACTACTTTAGTCTGACGAATATTTTACAAAAAATAATAATAATAATAATAATAAATTTAAACTTTATATAGAAAAACCAATGATGAAAAAAGGACATGCACCATATAATATTATCACGACCCCGATATGATGACAATGTTGTAGCCATTATTTGGTGAGAATAGTGACTATATAATATTAATTAAAAAAAAAAAAAAAAAAAGAGCTGTGTGTGGACAGAGATAAAATTAAAAAAGAGTAGCTAAACTATAAACGTGAAACGAAAGGCACAGAATAATTGGCATGTATGGATGAAAGCAACAAATTAACTTCCTAATTAATTAAACATATTCGCGGTTCAGCCTTGTTGCCTTTTTGTCTCAGAATATCTAGTGAAAAGTAACTATACAAGCTAGTATGTTATAAAAAATAATCCAAAAGACAAGAAAATTTACAGAGAAAGTTGAATATATCTCAAATTAAGGATCAACTTCAACAGTCGTTTTGCGTTTTCTTTTTTACTTTTTTCTTTTTTTTTTTTTTCAAGTAAGCAAGATAATATTAAAAATGAAATAAAAAGATCTTACAAACTAAAAACCGAAATAAGCACAAATAAAAACTAGAAGAACGACTAATATAGCAAGCAAACCAAGAAAGTAAAAGCCAATTAGAAATTATTAAATTTTGTTTAATTTAAAACTCTTCTCCTTACAAGCCCTAAGCTTGTAAGAGGTTTAACTTTTTCTTAGAATATCTAACTCTGAGCTCTAATTTCGTAAGAAACTTGAAGCAATAATTTCCATATATTTCTGAACAAGCGTAGGATTGTTGAATTCACTGTCTACTTCCAATATTCGATCCGTCGAAAAGTATTTGTCTACTGTTTCTTCGGCCTTCGTGATGCAGAGCCCCATCATGGTGCTAATTTTTTGAATTTTTCGCCGTTTTTTGTTAGTCACTCCCTTCAACATTTAATACTTGATCAGCCCAATACTTATTAGCAACTATGCTCGTTTCCTTATAGAAATTTTGGGGCCTAAAGGGAAGCTCAATAGAAATGCCTTCATTATTATCAGCTTACGTTTGGTTCATCGGTTCGAAATTAAGTTGAAATTGATTGACTTTTCAAAAATTAGTTATAAATTTTATTAACTTTTCAGAAAAAGACAAAACTGAGATGAAAAAGTACAGTTTAGTTGGAGTTAAACTTAAAAGCCAAACAAAGCTTCTGTAGCTTCGGGTTTTAGTCAAGTAAAACCTAAATTATAAATTAAGTAGAAAATCGACTTGTAGTTGATTTGATTGTAAATTATTGGATCTTGATTAAATTCCGATAAGTATCTTTGCTAGCTCATAAACTCCTTTTAGAATCGAGTTGTTTCTGTATTAAAATTGACGTATATTGAATAGAATTGTACAGTCAGGCCTTGTTTAGTCAATCGTTTGGGCACGTCCAGTTGACCGGTTCGTATTGTGCCATATGTACAGATGCGGACTTTCATGATATTTTTGGCTGAATTAATTATATGAAAAGATGGGATTTAGTCTAGAAAACTATATTTGAATAATAGTTGAGTACTGTTTTAAATAGATAGTAACCGTAGTTGGTATTATTTATTTTAAAACCGAAACTTATAGATAAGATTAGGCGTACTATTTAGACTTAGATTATAAGAGGTAAAGGTGAAGACTTTTGGAGGTTTGAGAGAATAATTAATTGCTCATCGTTTGGAGGCTTTTGGCGGCCGAGAGATCGCGATGAGTCCTCGTGGGGATCTGCATCACGAAGTAGTTGTCCTCGCCGGAAAAGGAACTACAACTTCGGTAGAAAAAAGCATAGGCAAACAAGGGAGGGGTATAGATCTTGAAAAAATTTTGTTTGTTTTGTTTCCTTTTAAAAACAAACTATTTTCTTCCATCAATGTATCAAAATGTGCTATTTATAGTAATTTTCCTAATTTTTCTTTTTTTGTTTTTTTTTTGTTTTTGGCTGGAAATCTCAAAAACATATATTACTAGAAGCAAGTACTATATCATCTAGTCCTATATCAGTAGGGGGTGAGGAGATAGAGTGGCTTATAAGTGTCAATAGGTTTTCTTCCAATCAGTAATTGTCTGTAAGTTGTGACTTAGTGGGATCAACTTATGAGCCCACCTAATCCCTCATCCTGAATGCCCTTTGTGGTCGAACTGCCAGTGAGTTTTGCGTGTTGCACTTTCATTATGTACCAAAAAAAAAAATGGTAGTCACTTGGTCAGTCTCACATCGGCAAGGAGTGAGGAGATAGAGTGGCCTATAAGTGCTCATGGATTCTCTTTTAGTCAGCAGCCTAGAAGTCATAATTTAGTGCGGTCCACTTATTCCTCCGATTCTAAAAATCTTTTGTAGTCGAGAGTAAATTTTGTATGTTGTACTTTCCTTATGTAAAAAAAAAAAAAAAAAAAGGTACTATATCATCTAATATACCACACAAAAAACTGTACGAATAGGAAGCGCCAAACTTCTTCCAACCCATCCATAAGCAGGCATTAAAAAAAAGAGAGAGAGAGAGATGGATAATGGAATTCTGAATATTGAGTAGGTGAATAAGAAATTATGACATTAAATAATAAAATATAAGGAGGGCCAAAAAGGGATTCTCCACAAAAGAGACCAAAACCGACCTTAGATTTTGTAATCCAATCATGGCTTTTCTTAGTGGAAACTACTGACCAATCCGAATTACCATAATCTTTCTTGTCCCCATCATACTCCACCATCATCTCCTCTCTTCCCATTCTTTTTCAAAGTCAAATCTCTCTCTCTCTCTCTCTCTCTATTTCTCTCTCAATATTGATGACTTATAATTCATATTAGAGATCCATATCTATGTTGCGCTTATCAAAGTGAAAAATGTCATCATAATACATACCAAGAATAAGTACTTTTTAGCTAAAAACTCCTTTTTCAAGTCTCTTTCTACCAATTGTACTCTCATGTTACAAAGATTTGATCATGTTCTATTCAATACATTCTCCTTAAGCCATGACATGAATTAAAAAACAAATTACAAGATCAATAGGTTAATATGCTTTTTTTTCACCCCTCAAGCATATATATAAATATATGTTATATAGAAATTAAATAAGAAAAGAATCAAATCAAAATAATAAAAGAAGAGAATGATTTAATGTGAAGGAGATGATTCACGGACTAGCAAACAGAAAATTTTACTAGTAAGCAGCACTATTAATAGACTTTTATATAAATATAAGTTACAAGTATAAAATCTGAAGAGTTACCCAAAGTTAATAAGTCATTTAAAATTAAGAGATATCCAAAATTAAAATAAATAAAACTAAGTTTAAAATTCCTAAATAATTATATGCAATATAATGTTTCCTAATATAAAATAATAGCCTTCCCTATAGCTTTCACGCATCATGTTAATTTTCTTCATATTTTATGTGCATTCGAGGACAATGCCACCCAGCCTCATTTGTACAGCATCTCCTAATTTTTGGTGGAAAGATATCTCTTAGAACTCTAGAGGCAAAAGGCAAACATTGAAAAGATAGAAACAACCAAGGTCGTTTATATGAAAGTCACATTATAATATGTTATTAGTTGTGTATATAATCGCAAGTGTGAGGGCAATTGGGGTTTAGGTTGCTTTTTGAGTTGCACCCTTACAAGGAGTTAAGGAGCTCTATTTTTCTTTTCTTGCATAGTTCCAGACAATTGATTTGATCGGTTATAATTCAATAGTCCAAATTTAATTATTTTATAGATTTTATCTGATTTATTGATTGTGTGGTTACGATCAAATGATTAGAATTTAAAAATTGTTTACTAATCGATACGTGTTGTAATAGTCATACATTTTTATGAGTAGACACCTTTTGACTAAAAGTTGTTTCAGTTCTAATAGTTACATGTGCTAATGAACACATATATTTTATGATATAAACAATGCCAACAAGATTGTTACTTGTTGGATTATGTTGGTCTATTGTCTCTTGGAGGTAATTTTCCTTATAAACACCCGTTAGCAAACTTTCATAATGAACAGCATTCCTGATGCCTTCAACCCTTCATTTCTGTCTTGTTTTCTATTCATTCAAATAGTTTTCCCTCTTCAACAATATTGCTCAACAATTTTGTTGATTAAACCTTTCAAATATGCCAACATACAATATAAAGACTTTATAAGGAAGTTTTTAATATTAATTGCTCTCGATGATATATATTTATAAAGTGTAACTGTTGAGGGTTGATTTCATCTCTCAATCTTTACCATTCACGTATCATCTCGAGTCAACTACAATTAATAAAATAAGGAAAAGAGAACCAGAGAGCGGCCGGAACAAAGCCGCACAAGCCAAAAGTCAATTGCAAGATCAGTATTACCACTGAATGTGACCGTGTTCTCCTGAAATCAAGTATGATTGCACTATGGTTTCCATCAACTATTCCAGTCGACTTCGAAACCTTCCATTCCAAGATTTCAGAAGGATCAAATTTGAACGATAAGCTTATCTAATCTCCAAAGACATAAATTCTATAAGAAAAGTGGACTTCATTCAACAAAAGAAAAGTATTTATACAAGTCAAGCACAATATCTCACTCAAATCAAGAAACAAGAGTTCGTGAATAGCAACTATGAAAGGGAAACATCTCAACTGCTGTAGGTGTGGTTAAAGTAAAAATTACAAACCATCCAAAATACAATCTCTTCTCTCTACAATCCCGAATTTCCCCGTTACCTTTTTTAAAGCTTCCTCAACTTCTTTGCACTCGACTTTTTCATACATAGTGGAAACCAAAACACTATAGAGGATGTACCTCATATTTGGAAGTGAACCTTTATAGCTTTTCGTGTTCATTATTTATTTTTATGTTATATATTTATATTTGTCAACTCGCTAGATCAATCTCGAAGCTGAATCAAATATATCCCTATATCGGCATGGACTTTTAAATAAACTGATAGAAGTAGTGTTTATTTCTCATGGTGTTTTTTATTTTTATTTTTTTTGAAGGAACTAGTGTTTATTTCTATAACATATCATCTCTATATATGTATAGACGTAAATTTGTACTTTCTAGCCTTTTGAACCTAAAATTAAATACATTAACGATATATATTCTCTAATATTACACACCTCAAGAATCATGACTCCAATTTGACCAACAAATCATGAAGTTATATATTCAATCATGATTAGGAAACAAACTATTGATTTAAGAATAACCATAATGTTTAGAGCTTCTAAACTATAATGCAACATGGATTTCATGTCGAATTGATAGAAATCTCGAGCACAATATGTCAGGGGCATAAATTCTATAAGCTTTCCTCTTTTAATTCTAAAAGTGAAAGAATAGTTTTACAACTCTGATTAAGAAATGCCTTAATTCAGGCAGTCAGATCTGTCTAGCATTTTTAACATTTGATCTAAAATCTTGTAATTGCTAGTTGATTTTATGTAATTTTCTATTTATAATATTATAATAGTACTATTTTAGAACTATTAATGCAAATAACAAGTACAAGTGAAAAATGTTATATTGGAATCAGCTTGTTGTTACAACAACATACAGAAAAAGTTACAAGTGTTAACTTTTTAAAGATGCCTTTTTAAAGATGTCGGATATGAGACAACCCTAATATATAGGGAGGGGCTTCAACACGGTACCCCTCTATACGCCACTTGTAATGTGGTTTGTGTTATATTGTATCAATCATGTGATTTAAACATTATTTTTTCACTGATACTTGTCATTCACACCAATATCTGAATAATACCATGTAATAATATTATAAATAAGAAGTTATCTGTAAATCAACTATTTATTATAAGTTTCTAAATAGAATGTTACAAATACCACATAGTGTGTGACACTGCATAGAAGACTTATATATTACATCCATACATATACAATTTGAATAATTATTGTTGTTTCTTAATAAAATACAAACATATGCACACAATGACTTCTATTTCTCCTTAAAATAAGATAAAAGGACCTTTCACATAGATTGTCAAGGTGAATAGAGATCCGACAATATCTAGCCTCAACTATTGAAAAGCGAAATGCCAAGGCATTTCCAACTCGAAGCACATTTTATAGTCTCAGACAACTAAACATGATAAAAAATAAAAAAAATAAAAAAAAACTATCTAGTATAACTACTTTCTTTGAGAGCTTTTAAGAGATTTCTAAAATATATATGTTTTGACTTGCATCATATGCAATTTGCCTCACAGACTTGGAAATGAGCACCACTAATGACGAAATGAACCTTATCGAGCCAATCTCTGCCTAATTTCGACTAATCGAAAAAATTATTAAGTATTTAACTTTTTCATTATTTTTTTTATAAGCAAGTAGTGGTCCAACGGAAAACCTAATAACTTGTGCAAACTTGTCGCCTTTCGGATTAATTTATATTATATTTGCATTGATTATTTCAACAACGATAAGATCAACGACTAATTAAAGACATCTACGGACACAAGATAAGTGATTAACAGTAGCCTAACATTATGCTTAAATCCGAGGTACCCACCACGTTCTACTAATAATTTATTAAACAAATCTTTTCATGTGTTTTAAATATTTTAATGTTTGTAAGATAGGCAATTAGAGATCATAGATGCACCCACCTTTTGTGCGCATGTTGAGCAAGTCCAAGGTTTTCTTTTATAAAGTAATAATACTTAAATATTGGTCAATGACAATAACGTTGAGCTCTACTTGATATGTAATGGAATTCATGCTTAAAAAAAAAAAAAAAGAATTCCTCTCTTAGAGAATAATGAGATTGCATCTTTAACTATTGCGCTATATATAATATTTTAACTACTACATATTCTGAATTTTATTTTTTTAATCCTCGGTAGTAAAATAAAAAATAATTTTTTTGAGTTTAAAGTGGAGCAAATATTAGAGAGCTATAAAAATAGGTGGTTGCAATCATATTATACCGGTAATTATTGTATTGTGTAAATCGTGCTAATTACCTTGAATAAAGGACTTTTACCATTCAAATAAATTTAAAATCTAAACAAAAAAACTAACTAGATAACTATAAACATAAATCCAAATTAAATAATTATAAAAAGACATAAATAAATAAATATCATTATTTACATTCTCCTATAGTAATTTCACATTTGTATTTTCTGAGAAAAAAATTAACATGTATATAATTACAAGACTTGGCATGATGGAAAAAAAAAAAACATTTTTTTAACATCCTTTTATCTGTAGATTAACAGGAATTGACATGATGTAAACATACTCTTAATTAAACTTTGGAAAGATTCTTTTAGCAATCATATATTGAGGAGCACTTTCCCAATCCAGAGCCATAAGTTTGTATTTTATAATCCAAGAACTCTCTCTCAGGGCCTAAATTGGATCATTCAATTGACAAAGTAATTATAATTTTAGCACATGTCACAGTTTCCAGCAATCAAATATATGTATTAAAACAATTACAATTATAAAGTTAAGGTAACCATCTCTAACTATTAAATAAATGTTAAAATATCATGGTCAATGCATATTTAGACATAGTTACATATATATCGAGGATTCTGCGAAGGAAAAGAAATCTTCCTTTTTCTAGCTAACTGGCTAGACATGAGTAGTATTACACAAGTCAATATGTAATTAAAACCATAGAACTATACATATATATATGATGCGCGTGTTTGTTGGTCTATATGTATATTATATTACACATCATTTATTGTCTTTTTTTTTTAAAACACAGATAAAGTTATAATTAATCAATAGTTGTGAGATTTATATATATTAGGATAATATTTCTGATTTCCCAAATTAATGAAACACAATGCCACCTTCTTATTTATTCAAAAGAGAAGAAAAATACTAGGCTTATTAGCTAAACAATCAAAAGGGTTAGTATAGGTAGAGTTCAAATCTCCTATTCTCCAAGTTCAAAAATAAGGGTAGTTTTGAAATATATATATATATATATATATATATCAAAATAAATGTCTCTCCAGCAAAGGAATATAGTTGTTTTTACTGGTTGGACTTTTGTCATTTTGTAATTAGTAAAGAATCTTAAGAAATTCTACATAATATATTATTGTTATCAAGGAATCTGATGCATTAACAATTTGACTACCATTAGTTTATTTTACAATAACGAAAATTAAATGGAATTAACATCCAGGAGAAAGCTATAGTCGTTTCAAGTACTTTATGGAGAATTTTAATGGTGATAAGATATCTGAACAATGAATAATTATTTTGACATCTTTATTATATATATATATATATATATATATTTTTTTTTTTTTTTTGGGAAAGCTAGCTAGCTAGCTAGTTATTTCTCGTTTTAACATATCAAGTTTAATAGAGTTTGATTTAAATAAATAAATATAATACATAAAGAAAAGTCACTATTTGGGTGTCACTAACAATTAAATATAAATGAGTTTATAGAAAAATGGTTATTTTAAAAGGCATTTTAATTAATATACCAAGTTTTTTTTTTTCAATTTAGGAAAAATATTGAGTTTATAAAAGATTAGTCTATGATGGACTACTTGACTAGGAATTATTTATAGACCACTGATCATAAAAGTGATTGATGGTTAAAAAAAAAAAAAAAAAAAAAGAAAACCAAATACAAAAATTTTGTTGTAGGTGGTGAAAATTGAACATACCACCTACTTTCTATATACATATATTAGTTAAATACTAGCTATACATATTTATGTACATAATAGATGTATGAGTTCGAAACTTAAAGAATTAATAGTCTTAACTATTAGTCAAATTCATGTTATTTTTATCGTTGACGTACAAATGTTTAGGTGCAAGCAAGTTTTTGATAATTATTTATTATACATGTGTGTAACATCCTGGATTTAACTTAACAGTGAATAGAGTTAAGACGTCCAGGATAGCGCAAAGTTTGAAATATTTTGATATTAAGTGATAAGTATGAAATTATGTTATTTTAAATCTTGATCATGTGATTTTATGTACATACATTTTTTTTCTTATATTTGGATTGATTATTCTATATTATTAAGAATTAATATGTGTATGATTAAGTATTGATTAATTTAGTATGGTTCTTTTTCCATAACAAAGATTCCATAAAAATAGCGTCATCTGGCAAAGCAATTTTGACATTTAAATTGTTCGAATTTCACAAGCTTTGTGAACTACAAATTTTTAGATCTTTTCGTTATCTTTCTATAGCCACTTGAATCGCTTAACTTCAGTATTCGGAGTGAAACGTTATGACTAAAATATCACCATATGTTCAAAATTCAAATTTCTGTGGGAATTTCAATTTTAGCCTAGACTTTTCTAATATTATAAAAACAACCCCACTGAATTTTATACTCTATAAGCTCGAATTTTGAAACCCAATTAGAGAAATAACACCTATGTAACCCTAGTTATCATTATAAATTGGAGATTAAACCTCCAATCTCTCAAAAGACTCATTTTCTCATCTCCCTAATTTCTCTCTCTAAAAGAAAGAATGATTCTCTCATCAGTCTAATTTCTCTCTTTAGAAAAGACTCTCTCTCTTTCTCTTATTCTCTCTTTGATTCCCGAATTTTCTCCAAATCACTCACGTCTTATTAAAGATATGATTTATTCATATCACATATTTACCTATGAATTTAATGGTCATGAATTGTTAGCAATTTTATGTAAGATTTTTCATGATTGGATGGCTTATGATTCATCTCATGTTACTCATCTTTGTATGAACAAACATATACACATAGTTTTTATGATAAGATTTTTATAGTGACTTTGACGAATTTTGTAATTTCTTGATTAGGGTTTTGATTTTTCATGAATATATGAAAACAAAACCTAGGACTGTTGTGCTCTCCATATAAAAACTGTATAATTTTGATATGATTTTAAATAAAGTAGAATTTTATTTAGATCGACGACTCAGCCATATGCGTTATTACGAGATTTTGAGTTTTGTATTATAATATGTTTTTGCATGCCTTAATGACATCTAAATCAATCATATCATAGACTTTGGAAAGATCTAAGAGTCTAGTTTCCAATGCCACTGGAATTACTGACTTTTGTTATGAATATGATTTCATATAAATTTCTTGCAACAATCATCTCTTATGTCCTTTCATTATGATGTGTTAATTGTGATACTATGATGTTGTATGGATGATACATGTTAAGTATGAGTTATATAATGTTTTATTTTATGAAGGTATGAGTTATGGACATGGTATGATAAATTCCCAAATCACAATTTCACAGTTTTTAGCATCGAGCACCTAGCAGTTCACAGGGGTGTTGGGCTAGTGCCTGTCATAGTCATAGGTTCGTACATGCCTCGGTGCATGTTGAGTCTAGTTAACTCACTTTCATCGTGTTAGTGCACATTGGCAAATCGCCTAGGGCCCAACTACATAGAAAAGATAACAATAAGAATAGTAAGTTAAGACCTATCTAAGAACAAAAAAATGTTTAGTAGGCGTGTAACGAGTAATTAAGAACTCATTTTTTTGCACGGATAATTAGGAACCCACTTAAGGTGCAGGGAGAATAAGTAATCCTGTTTTTATTTTGCCTCGGCGGGTTTGGAACTTGCAATCCCACTCTCACCATGGTTGCGTGTATTGGTACATCGCCTAGGGCTCAATCATGTAGAAAAGATAATGATAAGAATGAAAATGTATGATCATAATTTGTAGTATTATAAATCGTTTAACTTTTTAAGATGTTATGGTAGGTTCAATTTATATGTTATGTGATTACACCTAAATTAAAAGACTATTGTTTGTGAGGTTTACAGATGTACTTACTAAGCGTTCTACTTACTTTAATTTCTTCACATGTTGTAGATAAGCTTAAGAACAAGGTCTAAGGATGGAGAAGGCTCTGTGTGAATGTGTGCGCAGTGGCGGAGTGGGTTATGAGACTAGTTTATTTTAAGTTGGAATTTAAATTTGTTTATGATCTTACAAGTTTTAAGTTGAATGATTTTTTAAAATTTATATATTAGTTTATTTTGAAATTTCATTAGGTTGAATTTGAAATATTCAGTTTTATTAAGTATGCTTTCCGCTACTATGTTTTATATGAGATTATCTATTTATGTTATTAAAAAAAAAAAAAAAAAAAAACTTCTAACTTTTTCACGTTTTGTCAACCTTTCATCATCGTGTTTGCCATTCTGTTTAAATTAAATTATGTTAAGTAACGACAAGCGTAACGTCTTGCAAAAGAGGCATTACAATGTGTGTGTATATATATAATCTATAAATAGTCTTTTTTTAATCTCGTGAGGTTACCTCCCGTTAACATGATTATTTGCTTTTTTTAAGTCGTTATTTTGTTATTTTGTTTGCTTTGATTTTAGTGTTTCCTTCTTTGTAATTTTTGAACTTTTTTTGGTTTTTTTTTGGTTTTTGGTTTTTTGTTTTTGTTTTTGTTTTTTTTTTTGTTTTTGTTTTGTTTTGTTTTTTGTTTTTTTGTTTTCTTTGTTTTTTTGTTTTTTTTTTGTTTTTTTTTTTTTTTTTGCCTCTACCAATATATTAGAATGGGAAACTTGGTGTGAAATAATCTATGCATATGTCAATGTAGAGAGAGAGAGGTTGAACTGGGAATTTAGTATACAGTGCATGCAATAGAGTTTGGACTGGAGTAAATCACTTAGGATTTGAATACAAAAAGGCCTTAATCTAGAAATAAAATTAGATAATAAACCCATGTGATGTCTATGGGCTTATTTCAGTTTTTTCACTTGGGCTTCTAAATTTTTCTTTTGACAAAATTGTGGAAATAGTTCCAAAAACTTACCAGGTCTTAATGCTTGCTCTCCCTTAATGCTAGTTCATATTTTTGTCCCTTGATTTTTTATCCCCTTGGCATGTTTACTAAAAAGACTAAAATAGCTTAATAACTTTTCAAAAAAACCCTAGGTCTTGCTTTTTACCTCGGCTTTTCTATCTCCTCTCTCTTTTGTTTCATCTCTTTCTTTCTATTCTCCCTTTCTCTTCCTCCGCCCGTTCTCTTGTAATAACCTGCCTTGGGAAGACCATTATCATGCTTACTTAAACTTACATTAGCTTACTTAGATTTAGATACTTCAAAATTTTAAAAATTATTTTAAACTTAATATAAATATACTAGATTTCGTGGACATGCTTTATCATATATACATGTCACTTAGCACATCATACATATTACTTGTTTGACAATTTGTAAAACCAAACTTCACATTTGCAAATAACATTAGTCTTAGATTGACTTAAACTTATCATAAATACAAAGTTATGTATTACTAATTCACATACAACTATTTTCAAAAGTAATTTTGCGAAAATCAATTATGTAGTAGTATCCCACACTGTTATTCACTTGTTCAATCATCTGCATTACCCACCAGCTTAAGCTGTAGGTTTCTTATAGTATAAAATATATTTGATGAGATTTCGCTCTGCAAGTACAATTTATTCTAAACATGACAATCATCGTGTAAATATGCATAACCCATTTATGATTAATTATGAGAATTATAATGAGTGATCCAATCAAAGTCAATTATGGCGTGGCAAATACTTAATTTGTGGCATGTTTGTAAAGTATGGTGCATATATAGAAACATATCATATCATATGAACATGACATAACGTAAGCATGGCATAAACATAAACATGACATTCTTGTAACCATGGCATCATCGTAAGACATGACAAAAACTTGAACATGACATACTGAAATAGTTATAAATATATAGTTATTTGTTTCTATCTAGAAATTATTAAGGATTATACTTTATTACATTGTACAGCTATTTTGTTACAACGGTTAATAATGAAGGAAACGGACACTTGTACATATTATGGACTACAATACGAGAAGATTATCGGATATATACAGTCACCTCTTATAAAGAAATAATTCTAACTTTAACGACATAGAGATTTCTGAATTTGTTTAGATAGCAGTAGGTTATCCTTGGAAGAGTTTTTGTGCAACGTCCAAACCTTTAGCCAAACCTTCTTAAATCAAAGCTTTCAAAGTCCAAAGCCTCATTCACCTTTTGTACCATTCAAGATTTGTAAGGGAACAAAAAGACTTGTAAGATGAACAAATAAGTTTTATTGTGTTAAAAAAAAAAAAAAAAAAAGTTTCTTTGTAGGTTCAAATAGTGATGAATTCTTGAAATATGATATATATCATAGACCGTTGTAAAGTAAATAACAAGCTCCTGTTCAATATATACACTCTCATCAATGGTATGCATTCCGAGATAAATAAAATATTGTTATAGTAGATAACACCAAAATAAAGCTATGAAATACTTCACTAAATGGATCAAACATGATAAGCCAAAAAATTTGAATAACTAAAATTAACATCCAAATCGTAAATGGCTGAGAGTTCAGTATGTTCCACTACATCCTTTTATTAGTAGTAGAATTTAAAATTATTGCTTAATATCGAGTTTCTAGCATAAAATGAAAATTACTTTTATAATTTGGGATTTAGTGATTTCTCTTGGGACAAAAATGTAATGCATATAAAGAGAACAAATATAGTATTAAAAGTCGAAAATTATGTCCCATCTCAATTAGTGTCAAATTATGTGAATGCATGTAGAAATTTAACTTTGTTTTATACCTTTAGCTAATAAAGCAATCAAATCAGAAATTAACGAGTTGGGGTGTAGGCGTGGGACATAAGGAAGCAAAAATGCCGACCCCCTCCCCCTAGGTGTGGGCGTCGGCCACAGGCAATTCCAGTCAGGGACTGCATCCATGTGGCAGGATGATGTAGCCTTGGGTTTATTTTGGATAAATTAATTTTATCAATAAGGTAATTATAAATTATCTGAAATTTTGAATAATAATTATCTTGGATAAGATAATAATTATTAATAATTTAAATTAAAAGTTGTAATCTTTGGATAAAGATCATAATTTAATTTAACTTTAAAATGCAGACAATGATTAATTATTTAAATTAAAGGTTCTTATCTTTGGATATAAAGATAACAATTTAGTTTAAACTTAAAAGCATTCAAGAAAATATTTTGTGCTAGATATTTTTACGATTTGGATTTAAATAATTAGATAATTACCTATGGATATGGATAATTAACTTTTATTTAAATTAAGGATAATGCTTGTAAAAAATTAATTAATTAAATATTTAGCCTATGTTTAGTATTCGAATTCATTTTGAACACAACTGCACTTTACAGTTGGTTTTTTGTCTTCTTTCTGAAATAGTCAATAAAAATTATAACTAGTTTTTTAAAAGTCAACCAATTTCAACATGAAAATTCCATTTCATTTTAAACTCAACCCGAACACTAAACGCACCCTTATTTTGTGCTATAAATATTTAACTAATAGAGTAATTTTTTACTACCCTAGCCATATACCTGTGCTTTTTAGAGAGAAAAGAAAGAAAATTTTTAGTTTTTCTAGCTCAGGAATTCTACAATGAAACAAGGGTTTTTAGAATTGAGAACAGAAAGACGGTGAAGAAAATGAGTATTTGCTTTGTGACTAAAAATTCTACCAAGTGTGCCCACACACACTCGTATGTAGAAGAGTCATATAGCAGAGAAGATGTTATAGCCGAAGCGTATGTTAGAATAATAAAATAATAAAAATAAAGGGGATAGATTAGTTAACCTGTTGATTCACACAGAATGCCAAGAAAACTCTGAAAATCCGTTGATTCGCACAGAATACCAGAAGTTGCCATCAAAACTCATTGATTCCAAAAGAATACCAAAAATTAGAAAGAGAAGAGAAAAACTCGAAATTTCATTAAAAAAACTGATGGATTCCATTACAAAAGGGGTCCTTATTTATGGGAAAAAATACAATTAAGAAACTAAACAAAATGGCCTAACATAATTTAAAAAATAATAATAAAATACGAAATTTTCTAAAAATGAGAAGCATAACAGAAAAAGGAAATGGAAACTACTAGACTCAAGGAATAAAGAAATGCAATCAGAATTGGAATATGAAAATCCTACGTCAACTTATTACAAAAGTTGAAATTACTAAAAAAAGGAAAAAAAAAGGCCCTTTTGAAGACCTAAACGATGGAATTTGCTCGAAAAATGTTGTAGTTGCGACAGAGCGATGAGTATTGTTCGTTGGCCTGTTTCTACCTAAAAAATACTAGTATTTCTTCCAAATCTGACATCGCCAAAAGACCCTATGAAAACCAAAAAATTATCTTATTTTACCTTAGAATGGTCCCAATGCACCATAAAGACTAACTCTTTCTGCACGGCATCAAAAGATCAGGTGGTTGATATTCATAATTTGAAAACTAGCTTGATCATCCAAAATTGATTGTCAAACCGGTATGTATTTTTGTAAATTAATTATTATATATAATAATATGGGTTTGAACGATCATGTAAGTATGGTAAAAAAAATTTTAAAATCCACCATATTAGGTTTTCTGCTACATCAAAAATATTTTCTCTAATTTTTCCTTCATCAACTCCTTGAATATCAGACTTGTTCACAAAAGACTCCGTGTATGGTTTTTGCATTTTGATCATCATAGCTTGTATACGTCAAACTATTCCCTGTACATAGCATGTTGACTTCATCAGTTTCATGAAGAAAAGTAAATAATCACTTAATGAATTCAATGTTAATGGAGCACAAAAAATAAAATAAAATAAAATAAATAAAACCTTGTAGGAATGTTTGTACACACCCCATTAATTTTCAGGATAAAAAACGACATCTTGTAAGTCATTGTAGTCAAGTTGAACAGACGACGTCGATTTTAAGATTCGAAAGAGCATCTTATTGCGCGTTAGTGATTCATAGCCTTTTGTTGTAAAAGTTAACATCACTTCGAAATTATTTATCAAAAAACAGAAAAACAAAAAACGAAAACATCACTTCAAAATCGCTCCATACTATTAAAGCATAAAAGATTAGTACTATTTTTTTTTTTTTTTTGTCTAAGTTGAAGCGCTTTCTTTTTCTTTTTTCTTTTTTTTTTTTTCTAAGCTTTAACCAATAATATCGTTATAATATATTTTTAATTAATATTATAGTAATTCACAAAATATAGTTATTTACCCTCAATGTTAAATAGTAGTACCCTTGTGTTGTTGCTTTCATACCTCTTGCAAACATTAATATGACATATTTTATTGTATTCGCCACAAACATTGTCAACTTTATGACTAGGGAATAACCAAAATGTCATTGTTGGAATTTCTCTTGTTGTGTTGGTGTCATCTTCTTAATGTCACAATCACCTATATTTTTTTAATGGTCATCCAACTATATATTCTTTGGCAATACATAATGGATCATTGTCTCAAAAAACTTTGACAAATACATAGTTGTGCAGAATAGCAAAATTGACACATCAACGAAATTAACTAGGTCCCTACTATATCGACTAATTAAAATAAGCAACAATTAAACTAAACAAACACAAAAATGCAGTAACAAAGCAAGTATATGAACTAGATTTGCAATAGAAAATATATTGTTAGACTTAGATTTACAATATATAGATCATTGTGCATAGGAGCACAAATGAAATACATCAACAAAAAGTGATTTATTGACCAAGGACAATGATCAACAACAAATTAATAAACCTAATAATTTTACCAAAACAGAGGAAAGGCTAGTTTTAATGGCAACTCAATTTGATCGTTGCCACCACATTGAGTACAAATTATATCTGCAGTCTGTAAGAAAATAAAAATTGTATAACACAATAACTACGTCAATATTGAGGAATAAAGCTAGGGATGAAGGGAGCTAGTGTAACGATACATGCCTTCTTTTGATATGATATTATCCAGTTTGGAACTCGTACCCATACGATTTGCTCTTAAGCTCACCCCAAAATACCTCATACCATTAAGAGATTATCTATTTACTTATGAACCATCATATATATCCATTCTCAAGCGATTTGGGACTGCACAGCTTACCCTTTCCTTGTGGACACTGATGACTGTCACAATCACCCCTCCTTCTGAGGCCGAACGTCCTCGTTGGTCACACTTCCGGTTGGGTATAAGCTCTGATACCATTTGTAACGACCCATGCCTCCCTTTCATATGATTTTATCCATTGGGCCTTATGTTCTCACCTCAAAATGCCTCATATCATTAAGAGGTTGTCTCTTTAGTTATAAACCATCATATATATCTATTCATAAGTAGGAACTGATGATTATCATAGCTAGGACCTAGTGAGGCTTAAGCCCCTCAACTTTTTTTCTTTTAAATAAATATCATATAATTTTGAATTAATTCTCATAAAAAGCCTCCTAAAAAGAAAAATTTTATCTACTTACTCATTATATAGTTACTAGCCCGCTTAAAAAAATGGTTCGACTTGGTCACTGAATAGAGCCAATTAACCAATAAGAATAACATAATTTTTTTAATTTGCATGTTCATCAACAGAAGCCGGACGTAGTGCTGCATGGGCATTAGAACCCCGGACTAATTTTTTAAAAAATTAAATATAATCTCTATTTTTTTTTTCACGTATTAATCCTGAATTTTAGATCTTACAAAAAATTCTCTTGTTTTTCAATTTGAATTTTTTCATATTTGGATTTTATTTGGAAAAAAAATCAAAGCATGTTCACTATTGGATCATGAGAGACCCAAAAAGTCGAACAAGCTAGCCATTTAGCTTATTTTGGTGATTATTGCAGAGTCTGTGTTTGTTTTTTTCTTTTTCTTTTTTCTTTTGTTTTTTTTTTATAACACTTTTCGTATGCTTTTTACTTTGATTTTAGTAATATATAGTTGAGAGTTAGTCATAGGACAAGAGGTGTAGTGAGTGTTAACAAATTGAGATGTGCTAGAATTCTACAATGTCACTTACATTTTCTCGTCGTTTATATTTTATAAAAAATATAAAAAAAAATGGAAATTTCTTGTTTATATCTTAACAATTCGTTTTGATGCATCACAACATTTGAAAGTAGCGTGTGTATATAGCTAATTACAATGACTCTATATTAAAAAATTTGTTTTCCTTCCTCAACAAGTTGCTTGCCTGACGTTTCAATAGTAACAACACAACTTTAACTGTCAGCTAAATTAAACAAGTCGTATATGGTGCCTCCCACAAAATCTGTACTCAAAATATTTAGGCTTTTTTGCACGGATGGTCTGTGAGCTTTTTGAATTTGATAATTTACTTGAACTATATTTTCTGACAATTGACCTCTTTGAATTTAAGAATCCTTGCATGACAGGTCTTTTTATAGACATCTGTTAAATATTTGAATGGATTTCAACACATGATTTGCACTCGATCACCTCAAAGGGGCAATCTCCGTCTTTTCACTTTAATTGAAAATTAACAAAATAAATAAGGAAAATTAGGTTGTGTAGCCTTTTTTAGTTACATAATTTAATAGATACCCAAATTTTTTTATTTAGTAAAAAGGTCGTTTGTCATTTTTTCAGATCTGACCAATTGATTATGAAATTTGGTTATTTACATTATAGTACTGATTGACCGTAGTTAATAATTGATTGACCAAATTAATAATATTTTAAGAAAATTAATTGACCATTTTAGGAGAAAAAAAATGGTCTTTTAACTAATTTTTAAAAACTTCAGTCATTTATTAAAACACTAAAAAAAAAACTATTTAGCTTATAAATCCCAATAAATAAAGACACATAATCTCTTCTCCTTCCCAAGGATGAAAATATCGATATTTACGGAAATAACTGTACTAAAATTTTGCGGAAATATCGACAAAAATATCGATATCAGTGAAAATTGATGTAAAATATGGAAATTCATTTTTAAATACTAAGCTTCCGTTTGGTGTTATAACTCTAATTTAAATTTTTAAGTTGCAGTTAGTTGACTTTTTAAAAACTAATTATAATTTTTATTGACTTTCAGAAAAAGACAAAAACTGAATGAAAATTTAAGTTGGAATTGTAATACCAAATGAAAGCTAAAATTTTTAAATAAAATTTTATGAAACTCTAAACGTGTTACTAATACATAAATTAAATGAAACTCTCAATTAAATACTAAGTATATGAAAAATTTACATAGTAAAAAATGAGCATAATACAGTAAACGATAAGTTGACATTTACCAATTAAGTAAAATAATTAAAACATAACATAATGTAGGTAGATTACATTCATCATTTCATTCGTATGATAATAAAACAATAATATTAAAAAAGCTTTTAGAATGTTCAAAAGAATTTATAATATCTTATTAGTTTAAACAACATCGATACTAAAATATAACTTTTGAATATTTACTTTATGTAATTTTGATATATCACATGTCTCTTGATTTCTACTATCTATTCAATGTATATAAATATTAAAAAAAAATTATGCGTGAATTAAAAAAAATCATGAATTTTACTATATCAAAAGATAATATTATGATTGATATTTTACGGATATTTTGTCGATATTTTCATGATATTTTATATTTACTGTTATACTTTTCATAGAAATTGATATTTCGATAAAAATCGATATTTATGAAAATTTAGATATTCGGTGAAAAGGATACGACACCTCTATTTTTATATCGATAGTTCCAAAATATAAAATTTCTGTAAAAATATAAGTGGAAATGTCGATTTTTAAATCATTGCTCATTCCCTTACTCTGTTACCTCTTTCATGAACAAATTACAGAACCTCACCATCGTTCAGCGTCGCAGCGCCCTTCCCCATCGAAACCCCACCAACCCGCGACCTCGCTCTTCTACATGTCGACATTGCAGATCCCATCCTCAGCCAGATCGCAGCCTCGCAAGGCTGGCTTCCCCTACTGGATCTCATTACCGCAACGCTGTTGTCGTTTTCGCTACCTTGCCTAGCCGGCTGTCGGTATTGCAGGTCCCATAACCAGCAAGAAATATATAGTTCTGGTAGAGTCGAATCTCCTCTTTTTTTTTTTTTTTTTTTTCTTTTTTTGTTTTTTGTTGGTTTTGGTGGGTTTCAAAATTTATGTCCTCGATTGGGAGTGGATGTTTGTATCAGTTGATGTGAGAACTTTGTGTCAAGCTTTTGAGATTTGATCATGCAAGAGATGGAATATCGTTTGGTTTAAGCAATATTGTCAGATTGGATTATATGAAAGTTTTGTTGCTGCTTGGAATTCGATTCCCTCTACTCATGCCCTGGAGATTCTTCTTCTATGTGTTTTCCCTTTTTATTATTATTATTATTTTTTTTTTTTCTTGTTAAAGATAATTTTCGTTAAGTTGATTTTACATTTTAACTTATAAAAACTAAAATTTTCAGTTAATAAAAACGGGAAATTCTGTGGTAAAATCTTATTTAGAGTAACTATAGGTAGGTTTTCATCTAATAGTTATTAATTGATGTTCGTTTAAGATAGACGGTGAGATGAAGTTGTTTTATTTGAGCTGGGAAGCAGCATGTATAACTTCCAGCAGAAAAGGAAAGTAAGGGTATTAATCTAAATCAATAGGAGTGGTACGAGATTAAGGTTATGTTTGGTAGGAGGAAGAGAAAAGTGGAAGGAGGGAGTGATACATCACCTAGATAAGGAAGATAAGGAGGTTTGATATGATAAGAAGGAAAAAAAGAAAAATCATCTCTTTTATTTGGTACAAAGATGACAACTTTACCCTTTATTATTAGTAAGAGACGAAAGAATAGGTTTTATTAGTAAGATGACAACTTTACCCTTTATTAATTATATGATTTGCTTGTTATCTTCTTATAATTCTTTTTGGGTGTTATTTTCTTATAAATTACATTATACACTTATTAAAAAAAGGTAATTTTTTTAATTGTTTCCATCACAATAACTATAATTCCGTTACATAATTATACAGTTGGTACGTAAATAATTATTTAATAAGATATGCGAATTCCTCTAGCATTTTCTAATACAAACAAAGTGGTAAGACTTCTTATACATATCCAAAATAGGTATTTGCCTTTTTTCAGAGGAAAAATAGCATGTCTACATATCTGCTAATTGTTCTTGTATCTAGAGATTTAACAAGTCCTAATTACGGATCTGCTAGTAGCAGCAAGATTTCACACCAAACAAACTCAATACAAATATAGTCACAAAAAAAAAAAAAAAAAATCCTCAATACAAAATATCTTCAGTAGTAGAACCTTCAGCAGAGAAGAATTGTGTGTCAACTATTGCTTTGGTTACGGTACTAGCAGTTTGGATCTCAAGCAAAGTTTGCAACAATGGTAACTACATATCCCTACAATAGTTGGCTAACCAATAGTTCAAAAGACATAAATTACAATGGAGTCTCATACAAAAATATACAAATAGGTCAAATCTCATCCGTGGAGGTGTGCATCATTTTTAGCAACAGGGTACGACGCCTCTTCTTGGGGACCGCAAAGAATGCTCTTGTTTTAGAAGCGCTTTTGATAAGAAATAGAAAGGCATCAAGCTGTAACTCGTCGGGAATCTCGATGTTCAACAATTCTTGACAAACTTCATCCTCCGAATATATACGTTCATCCTCCGAATATATACGTGGATGTCCTCTTTCCAAAACAGTAACCATTTTCTCAACAATTGTACCTCCTCCTCTAAGAGCACCAGCTACATCTGTCATGCTATATTGAAGACTTTCAACATGTTTATCAATCGAATCCATAAGAGTAGCCTTCCTTTTCCCTTTAGCAGTAGCAGATTGTACAGCTTGTAAGTTACGTTGAGCAGAGTGTGGCTCTAAATAATCCATTATTACCTCATCTAAGTGCTCTAAATCCACAAAGTGGCTTGTTTCGCTCTCCTTTTCTCGCTGTTTTATCTTTTCCTTTGCACTTTGCAGCACCATCCCCTGTAGCTCTGTCTTTTGCAAAGAGCTCATATATTTTGTCATAATGATTGATCTCTGTGTACCTCCAGATTCTTGTAGTAGGTTTTGCCTGCATAGAAAAACAAGTTTGATTGAACACCAAATTTATGCTTATGTTTAATCTATAAAGAGACATGGTCACTTTGCAACAGTATTGGCCAATCACATGACTCTTACACATAATCAATAATGAAGTTCTAAAGTTTTAAGATTTTATATGTTAGGCACGGCCACTGGGGAGGCAGCACAAGCAACTTCACATAAGAATATATGAAAAATGGAATGTGTACGATTATAAATTTATTTATACGCCAAAGTTCTGTCTCAAGGCAGTTCTTCTACATTCTAAGAAGGTTAATTAGAAAGCATGTTTTTACATGGACAATGCCATGTCCTCTTATTTTATTAGTAAGTTAAAAAAGTCATGCAAAGATATATATATCATAATTAGCCAGTTAACAAAATCAGAATTATATTCAATAATTACCTCTATAAGAGTTTTCCACACTTCATTCTCTGCTTCGAACAATTTGGATATTGGATTCCAAGCAAACCCACTTAAACTTTTGAAAAGATCATGGCATGCATTGAAATTTCTCTTCAAAGTTTTGATACGGTTTTTCAAATGTTCTTTATCCAAGCACAAGTTTAGCTCCTCTCGGCAAATCTTCAAAACATTACTATAGGCCGTTGTTGTAAAAGTACCATCCACCTGATTCCCATTGGTTTGTTGCCCCATCGATGCATCAATTAGTACAACATCCATTTGTTCAGTTCACTTGACACTATCTTTTCTAGAATCTTCACCATCAATATTGCTCTTTGATTTTTTAGCCATTTCTCAAATCTGCACATTGTAGGAAAACTAGGTTAGGAGAAGTACTATGTTGAATATTCTCCTTGCTATATATATAACAGTGGGCAGCATCTATTATATACACTTTTTTGGTAGCACTCTGGACCTTGGACATCTATTATAGCACTTTGGACCTTCAGAAAAAAATGTATTCGAATGTAGCATTGTATTCTAACTATTTGATAACTATCTTCGTGTATACAACTCCCAGTAACAAAAGCACAACCCTCGCATCAAAACTTCAAATGTGCTATCATTCCAAAAGTCTCATTCCAAATTTTAAATATAATTTAATGAAATCAGTAGGAGGAGTTCCTCACCTGGAAAGGAGCAGCAATTGAAACCTTTGTGATCTTCTGTTGTTTGTCAAAAAGTGTTTTGCCTAACAAACCTAGCAAAAGATAAGATAGCAAAACATGATGAAAATGTCTTTGTTGATGTCAAAGTAGCAAGATTACAAACTTAATACACATATGCAAGACTCCAGTTCTTATCACTTTATGTATTGACCCAAAGAGAGGAAAACAGTTGATGATATTCTTAATCAAGAGAGAACATTAAAGAGACTTCAGTCCACTAGTACCTGCAATTTTCTAATAGCAACTTCAATGTCACCCCTGAACACCAAAAAAAAAAAAAAAGAGGTTTAGGAAAAATTGCCCAACTCTGATATAAAATCATATTTGCTACATACTATGTTGTATTTTATGCAAATACATACTATTATGAGATACAAATAGGGCATTTTTATATGCAAATCATTTTTGCAAAAATTGCACACACTCCGATATATCAAATTGGACAGAACATAGTATTCTAACGACTTCATTCTAGAGAAACAGTAAACTGCATTGACACACTAAAAAAAACTACCTAAATTTAGTCAAGAAATTACGTGAATCTAGAGAATACATCTTGCCAAACAAAAATGAAAACAATGCTTACCAATCACAAAAACAAACATATTAAGAACAGTTTTCACAAAAATATATATATATATATATATATATATATACACACACACACACACACACATATATATTCTCAGATTCTCTCTCTCTCAACTGCTTCATAACAACATACACAATGCTCAGACAATCTCTAAAACCTCTTGAATATTAATCGAGCAACTCTATATGGATATAACTTAGAACCAAGCAAAATTTTCACCAAATATAGTATGAAAAACCTAATTATAGAGCTAAATTACAAACGATTCACTATCTAAGAACCATTCCATATGGATTTAACTTAGAATCAGACTAAATTTTCACCAAATATATTATGAAAAACCTAACTATAGAGCTAAATTTAAAAAAAAAAATTCACGATTTAAATACATACCACTGCGATAAATTTCTTTCATCGAAAAGTTTATGGAACCTAACCGAAAATCAACCGAAAAAATAAAACAAAAGATCAAAGCTGATTTTGAGCTTCAAATTCATTCAGAAAATTAGGGGGGGGGAAAAAAAAAAAAGAAGTTTGAGAAAGCTTGACAGACGATGATATTTATGAAGAGAGAGAGAACAAAAATCAAAGATTTCAAACCTTCGTTATGCAAGAGGAAATCGGCCATGGAAAGTGTCTGAGATTGAAATCGCCATCAAAATGCCACCTAGCTTTCTTCTCCGTTTTCAGCTATGGTGTTTTTTGAAGGTCAAAAAAAAAAAAAAAAAAAAAAACTGAAACTCAAGTTAAACTTCACGTCCTGCCAAGAACCTTGTTATTAACAAGGGTATTATGGTAACTGTAATCTATAAATAATAAGTCCGGTAAATTCCCTCTAAAAATCTCTCCGATTTGAAATTTAGAAAAATTAAGGCCTCATTTGGGGTTTTAACTTAAATTGTACTTTTTCATATTAATTTTTATCTTTTTCTGAAAAAAATTTTGTCTTTTTCTGAAAAAGTTTTTGTCTTTTCTAAAAAGTCAACAAAAATTTTCAACTCAAGCTGTACTTTTTCAACTCAAACTCATTCACCAAACGGACCTTAAGAGGGTGTTTGGTGAATGAGTTGAGTTGAAATTTTTAAGTTTGAGTTGAGTTGATTTTTTAAAAAGTAGTTATAAACTTTGTTGACTTTTCAGAAAAAAATAAAAATTAAGATGAAAAAGTACAGTTTGGTTGGAGTTAAACTTTATTACCAAACAGCTCTTAAAATTGCGGTCTTTTGAGGGATTGGAAGTTTCTCGCCTAATCCCTTCCTTCCTCTTTTCTATCATACTAAGCAACTATAATTATCAAAATCCTTCCACAAATCCCTCCACCCATTTTCTCCATCCCACTTTTCTCTCTTACCAAACAAACAGGGGTGTTTGGTAACAAAGTTTAACTCCAACTAAATTGTACTTTTTCATCTCAATTTTTGTCTTTTTCTGAAAAGTCAACAAAGTTTATAACTACTTTTTAAAAAGTCAACTCAACTCAAACTTAAAAATTTCAACTCAACTCAAACCCAACTCAAACTCAACTCATTCACCAAACACCCTCTTAAGAAAAAAATTTGGAGATAACAAAGATTGGAAAGAGATTCCAAGGCCTTCCCTTTGTTTGGCTTTGATTTGCTCTTCTTCTTTTTTTGTTTTATTGGCGTGCTGTTGTTGGCCTTCTTGTTGCTTGGCTTTTGCCTTTAATGAACTCCATTTTTTATATTTATTTTTTAGGGTTAATTTCATTAATAGCACCTGTAGGAATTTTATTATTAAAAATAATATCATTTTTTTTTCCTTCATTACTAGCACTTAATATGGGGCCCAGCAGCATTTAATGTATATCAAATTACGGGTTTATCCTTATCTCCTACCAGCTCAAATATCCCTCTCCTTCGCATGGCCCAAAAATATTTTTCAAACCAACGTCTACAATGTTTTAGCGAGAGAAAACTGAAATCTAGAGAGAGAAAGAGTTGCCACCCACCGGAATCTTATTTTTTTTCACTTTTCCGCCTAGCCCCCCACCCATTTTGAAACCCAAATCTTCATATAATAGAGAGAAACTTCCATCTAAAGAGAGAAACTTCCATTTAGAGAGAGAAACTCTCACCGTCGGAAAAAAAAAATTTTAACACTTCCATTTAACAAAAAAAAATTTTAAACAAAATCTAATATTTTTGGTCATTTTTGAGTAAAGGTCATTCCTATTATGACCACCCGGTCATAATAGTTATGACCTATGTTTAAAAAAAATTTTAAAAAAATCTAATTGTTTTGGTCATTTTTGAGTACAGATCATAACAGTTACGACCACCCTGTTATGACTGGGTGGGCATAATATGAATAAAGGTCATTCCTATTATTTTGGTCATTTTTGAGTAAAGGTCATTCCTATTATGACCACCCGGTCATAATAGTTATGACCTATGTTTAAAAAAAATTTTAAAAAAATCTAATTGTTTTGGTCATTTTTGAGTACAGATCATAACAGTTATGACCACCCTGTTATGACTGGGTGGGCATAATATGAATGACCTTTACTGGAAAATGGCAAAAAATGTTAGATTTTTTTTAAAATTTTTTTTAGACATAAGTCATAACTGTTATAACCGGGTGGTCATAATAAGGTGATCATAACTGTTATGACTGATACTTATATAAAAAGTGATCATAATGGTTATGACCACACGGTCATAACTGTTATGACCGAACTTATATGCCAATGGTCATAACGGTTATGACCACACGGTCATAACTGTTATGACCGATACTTATATAAAAAGTGGTCATAACAGTTACGACCGATAAACTTAAATGCAGGTGGTCATAACGGTTATGACCACCCGGTCATAACTATTATGACCGATACTTGTATAAAAAGTGATCATAACGGTTATGACCACACGGTCATAACTGTTATGACCGACACACTTACATGAAGGTGGTCATAACGGTTATGACCACCCGGTCATAACTGTTATGACCGATACTTATATAAAAAGTGGTCATTTTTATAATGACCGGATGGTCATTTTCGTTACGACCATGTTTGACCAATACGAAATCGTATTAACTGTAGGCACAGAGGTCATAACCATATTGACCATCTGGTCATTTTCATAATGACCGTCCCCATGGTAATATCAAGAGTCATTTTTTTAAAAAATTACATATTTACCTTTATCTCCCACCCGCCCAAAAGTCACTCTCCCTCGAATACCCTAATAAAAATTCCCAACCAGTCTCTACAGTGTTTTAGAGAGAGAAACTCCGATTCTAGAGAGAGAAAGCTTTGCAACCGTTCGGAAACCGTCATAAGCCATCCCGAGCACCCTTTACTCAAAAATGACTAAAAATGTTAGATTTTGTTAAATTTTTTTTTTGTTAAATGAAAGTGTTAAATTTTTTTCCGACGGTGAGAGTTTCTCTCTATAAATGGAAGTTTCTCTATCTAGATGGAAGTTTCTCTATCTAAAATAGTGAAAATAGTTTTAAATCAAGTTAAGATATTATATGAAGATTTGGGTTTCAAAATTGGTGGGGGGGCTAGGCGGGAAAGTGAAAAAAAAAAAAAAAAGATTTAGGCTTGCCTAATAGTATTTTTGACTTTTTACATCCATCTTAATTGATGGTGATGACGTGGCAGTGCTAGGAATGAAAGGAAATAAAAGTGATGACAATTTTAATAATACTTTTTTCACAAGTGCTAAAAATAAAATTAACCCTTATTTTTTATGATTTCAAGTTTTTTTAGTTTAAGTGTTTCATAAAAGTTTAGCTTTAAGAATTTATAACGTTTTGATGAGATTTTTAATAGTTTTATTTTTTAAGATTTTATTTGCATATATTATGAAGTTAGTTTGTTTATGAAATATTTGGTTTTTGAACTAAACTTATGATGCATTTCTACTTTATTGTTTTATTTTACTTTATTATATTTTCAAATATATATTTATAATAGATGCGGAATGGGACGGGTATGGGGAAAGCTCTTTCGACGGGGAATCCTCATCCTTGACCCCGTTTCTATTTAAACGGGGATGAGGATGAGAATGAGGATGATTTTGGTGGCGGGGATGGAGACGGGAACGCATTTTTGGCTCCACCCCGCCTCGTTGGCGTTCCTAATCGATAATTGCTCTTAAAGAGTCTTTATCACAGTCTTTCTTAATAAAAACGTAAATGTATAATTAATTGAGAATAGCATTTAATTAATTTTGAATTAAGTTTTAAGTTTTGGAAAAGAATTTGAGTCAATTCCAATAGAAATGACCACGATACTCCTTCTAAGAAAGCCATGTGCAAATCACATGTGAAAATCTGTTAAAAATTTAATACAATTTTATAAAAAGACCTAACATGTAAGGATTCTTAAATTGAAGGGGTCAATTACCGAGAAATATAGTTTAAGAATTAAATTACTAAATTCAAAAAATTCAGGGGTATGGTAAAATAAAAATTATAAATTAAAAAAAAACCAAATATTTAAGAAAGGAGAATAGACATTTGGCATCGTATTATACCTCCCTCTGCAATTTAGACCTGGCAATTCGTGTTCGCGGGCCGTGTTCGGGCCGGCGCGATTACGGCACGACACGATTAGCCTCAACCCGAACACGACACGATTAATAAACGTGCCAGGAACCTAAACACGAACACGACACGACTATTAAACGGGTAGCACGACACGACACGCGAACACGATTATTAAACGGGTCATGACGGGTTGGCACGAAAACAAACACGTTTATGACCCATTTAACACGAAAAACCCGTTTACGGCCCATTTAACACGAAACGGCTTCCTAACCCATTTAACATAAATTATGGATAAAAAATCACTTAAAATTCTAAATTCACTAACACAATAAACTAATCATATTCATATAAAATATAAAACTAACAACTAGAATTATCAAATATGCATATTGATTAAGACAAACATTTCTTAGAACAAAACATAAGTCTAAGTTATAGTTGGTGTCCATATACAAATCACCACCCAAATAAGTATCAAATTGTCACATAATAAAGATCCAAAATATTAAAGCAAAATGAAATACTTTCTTACTTGAGAATGATAGCATCATTGGTTCCAACTCCACAAATCTTCAAAAGTTCCCAAATATTTCAACCTATTTAAGAAATTTATGAGAATGAAATTAAAACATATTTAAAAACTATTTAAATATTAAAAAAAATGTCACTATGTCTAAATTACCTTCCATTAGGACCTCTGTATTTGAGGAGCTGGGGTTGTGGGAACTTTGAGCAGATATAGAGCTGGACTCATTTAGTTCCAAACTGAGCACATCTTCAATGATTTTATATTTTATATTATTTGTTTACTATTTTATATTATTAACTAGTTAATTATAAGATTATTATTTTATATCAGAAGCAACATCTCCGTAACTTCTGATTTATGTTATTTCAGTAGTAAAAATTCTTCAATAATTGTTTTCTGGTCTGATATCAAACACACAAATGGGTCTATACTTGTTATAAAAGAGTTTTAGAATGGTTTGAAAATTCTAACATAAACGTGTTAACCGTGTTAGCCCGTTTCCGGCCCGTTTATTTTCGTGTTAAACGTGTCGACCCAATTTCGACCCAATTATTAAACGTGCGGTCCAAATCCATTTATTACGTGCCGTTCTTGTGTCATATCACCGTGTCGTGTCCGAAATTGCCAGCCCTACTCTGCATAGCTCCAATTCATGTGGCGCTGTTTTTGATATAAATGGGTCCCACCCACTAGACAGATGAATGAAACTGGATTTTGTCAACCCACATGCGTGCACTGTTGGGAAGAAAACTATCCGATACCACCTCACGTGACTGAAATTTGGCCCCAAAAAAGTGCACTGTTTTCGGGGGACTTGGGAGGCTATCAAGCTATTTTGCACCAGGTTTCTAGTTTTGTGCAGTTTTCTTTTGATTGGATACCATGTGAATTTCTTTTAATTTCTTTAGGGGGCTACTAAGCTTCTTTTTTTTTTTTTTTTTTTCTTTTGCTAGAAATTAAAATATGTGTTTTTTTCTGTCACCAGGATACTATATGAATTTTTTTTAATTGAGTACCATATGAATGTGACACTTTAGTTTATATAACTTTTTTTTTTTTGGGTAATTCATAGTTCTTGGACTATAAATCTGGTTCGAATTATGTTTTCTAATAACCAAAAAAAAAATAAAAATTTGTCTTCTTCTATCAAAATTTTCAATTGTTTTTTAAAATAGCATGTAAACTTGTCTTGGGGGTAGAAAAACGGACTGTACACGGACCCCTTTAAAAGGTCACTTGTGTTTTTTTTTTTTTTTTTTGTATTAATTATTTTGGCAAGCTCTAATAATGGTATTTGTGACTTGTGATTGCAATGATTTTCTTCCCAACAGAGGCGCGTGTACTTTTTTTGCTCAATAAAGCGAGTGGATTGATATTTCTTAATTTCATTTAATGATGCGTTTGGTAAAACGGTTTGAGTTGAAAATTTTAAGTTTGAGTTAGTTGACTTTTTAAAAATTAGTTATAAATTTTGTTAACTTTTCAGAAAAAGACAAAAATTGAGATGAAAAAGTATAGTTTAGTTAGAGTTAAACTTGTTATCCAAAAGTGGGCTTAACTTGCAAACTAATTTGGAAGAAAGGAACAAAAAATGGTATCTATATCTATATATTGATTTTGCATCGAAGGTAACGGTTAATGTAATAAATTTTGAACTAATAAAATAAAAAGCAGAGCGTAGAATTTAACGGGCGTAGACTTTGCATGAACATGGACATAAATACGTAGGTATGTTAAAATAAGTCACAAGAATATCCATCAAATGCCGGCTTTTGAAAAACATCCAAATAAGTCCATTGCCAAAATCGCCCCAATTTGTCCCATGCATCATAAGCCTTGTCCATTCCTGATCATCTTATTTCATCGCCATATCAAACAGCAGACCCCGCTGCCTGCCGCCTGCTGCCTGCTGACCTCCCACATCCAATGCCGAGCCCCTCCATCCCACCTCGTTCCTCGGTAACTCCTTCTTCCGCCCCCAACTTCTCCAATAATATCGGACGCCTCCCCGGCGGCCTCCAAAGGCCGTCGGGAGTGGTAACTCCGATCCGCGACTGTTTCGCTCGCTCCCTCCGCAGAAAAATTCTCTGCCTGAAGGGAAGTACCACCCATGTCGTCGAAAGAACTCGTGCTAGAAGGACTAATCTAGAGATCATTACTCAACACGAGCAGAATGGCAGAACTGGCCAATTTCCCGACAACGTTTGCAGCCCTTATTACAGAGGGCTTTTGAGAAACTCGCCTCAGCCGTTCTACACCGAAAGGGCCGAGAGCCATGCAGCCAGTACCACTGGCTATAGTAAGGCCTCGCGCACTTCGAGTTTCATCGTCAAGTTGCAAGCGGGATTTGCCTCTTGCCTTCTCTTCCGAAGCAAGAAGCGAGACGATAATCGTGATAATGATTACGACGACGACGACGATGAGCCTCCGAAGGCCACCAGATTGAGAAATACTTCTGCCAACGTTACTAGTACTGCTGCTCCTGCATCTCCTTATTCTTCGTTTTTGCTCCTGTCTTCGCCGCCTCTGCCTGCATCAGAAGTGTTTAAAAAGGAGCTGGCTTTGGGGAAGGAGATTTCGACGACTAGTGTTGAAAAGGAGCGCAGTAATAGCTATCAGAAGAAGCCATTGAGGGAGAGTATAACTACATCAGGACCAGCTGAGGCTGTGCCTTTGCCTGATCAACCTCCAATATCACCGTTAAATGAAGTTCATCGTGTTGATCAGAAGGATATTAATATTATTTACCAACAAAGAAAGCCTTTGGATGGAGAGAGAGAGTTTTTGTGGGCCGATAAGTACCGACCCAAACTTTTAGAAGATTTCATCTGTAATAGAAGCAATGCCAATCAGTTGCTCGCTATGGTAAGAATATATATATATATATATATATATATATTACATATTAACTATGAGTTTTAATAGTAATCTCAATTTTTATCCTAACTTTTCGATCAACTTTAAAAACTTTCTTTTATCTCTTAATTCTGATTTAATCTAATTTAAGTATTTAACTACTTCCATTAGATTTTTGGTTAAGAACAGCCGGAAAAAAAAAAAAAAGGTATATTAATCTTGCTAAATCCCTTTTTGTTAGGTAAATTTTTAAAATTACATGATTGCACTTAATTTATTTTTTCTCCGTTCGTTTTTAAGTAAGACTATTTTAAAGTTCAGAGAACAAAGTGTAAATTTATAAAACTCAAAAGGAAAAGTGAGAACGATCTTAAAGTTTAGTAAAAATAAATGGAAATGAATATATGAAGAATGGTGGAACATCTTTAGGAGATTCTACATTTCATTTATCTTTTCAATATCTAATTAAATGTTATCCAAGTGAAAATCCATAAGCTAAGATATTATTATTGGAACTTGGCATTTGACACGTGAGTTTTGGTATTATAACCAGCTTGCACGCATATAATCATGCAGGCAAGAAAAGGAGATTGTGGACATTTCATTTTCCAAGGACCACCAGGAGTCGGGAAGAGAACAATGATCTGGGCTATGCTCCGAGAGGCTTTTGGTCCTGATTCTGTAAAGGTATCGATAAGCACTTATATGTCATATTAAAGGGTTTTTGTTTTGGTTTTCCATTGGTTTATCTAAACTTTTCTCTCTACTTTGCTATAAGGAATTACGTAGAGTTTCTTTGAACTTTGATTAAGAAGAAACATATTAAAATTTTCTTTTATCAAAAAACCTATTGCAATTTATTTCCCTCGTTTTGGCTTTTTATTTATTTATATATATGGATTGATCACTTTCTTTTTCATTGGTCGTGTGCTATGATCTATCAGGCCAGCGAGGAATATAAGGTTATTAATGTCAAGGTACAAATATCAATTCTGTCAAGCTAGCACTTTATTAGCACTGCTATGCATATGGTCTGTGATTTACTTTACCTTTTCAAATTCATTGTTCCATACGTTTTCAATTTGTCTACCTCTATTTTATTATATAATAACTTAAATGATTCCATGTCAAATTTTTTGTATGTTAAATTTTTTTTTCTTATTAATAAAAATCATATGCTTTCATTTAAGTAAATGGAGAGATCACAGGATTCGATGAGATTAGAAACTTAGCGCATTCCAATTAGGTCAGTACCCAATAAACAACACAATAAATTCCATACTCTAATATATTAAAAGGAAAAAAAATAAAAATCAAATAAAAAGGCACACCAAAAAAAAAAAAAAAAAAAGGGAGAAAGATGAATACTAACAAGTAAAAAAAAAAAAAAAAAAAATTGCTATCTCTGTTTATACTTGAACTGAGGATTCAATATATTGAAATTAATTACTCAACCACTAATTGAAGAAATGCTGACCAGAAATTAGAGCGCAAAAGAGAACTTTTTATTCTTCGTCTTAATTTTAGTTATGGCGGATCGAACTTTAATGATCAGGGTGAAGTAGTAAGAAGTGTTCAAGTACTTGTGAAGGTATCTCCTAGACTTGTGGAAGTCAATCTTTCTGACCTTAAAGGGTATGAGAAGCACGTCATCTTTGAACTCATCAAGGAAACATCTGATCTCAAGATATCCAACAAATCAGATTCGCCATGCAAACCTCCCGACAACTGCCGAGGTAAGCTAACCTAAAAATATATATATGTATGGAGAATCCCTAGCTAGCTAATTAAAATACATAGATCTGGTAATTAAAGATTGTTTTTAAACTAATATTGGATATTTGATCCCAAAGCCAGTTCTGTTTACATATAATTTGATTCTTATATGACGAAGCCAACCGAATTAAGTATTAAAATTTCGATTTCTATACCGAAAGTTTTTTGTAAAATTTATGCTGTATGGCATATTACAAAAGAAAATCTGTTTATGCCCTTAGCCAATAATTGAAACTTGTAATTTCATCTCTGTAGAGAAATGCTCTCTTATTTTTCCCATAATGACCCCCACCGATAAATGATCATGATGAATGACCAAGCCAATCAAGTATTAAAATTTCTTTTTCTAAACATAAATATATATATATATATATATATATAAATTCAGTCGTATATGCATATTATGAGAGAAAATCTACATGTGCCCAAGTTTGTGTGTATAACTATTTCTATCAATAGTGATCTCATTGATTACATAATATTCTGGCTTCATCTTTGCATATGATCTTCAATTCGAAAACAGGTGGTAATAACTGAACGACGGATAAGTACGTACTTTTAGTAAGATCATGGGAAATCAGTTAGGTGCAAGCTGTAGACATGTTCATTCTAATATTGGTTTGTGTGTGCAGTAATAATCTTTTATGGAGTAGACAAGCTATCAACAGACGCTATTCTATATGTGAAGTGGCTATTGGAAAGGTATAAAGTGTGCAATAAGATCTTCTTCTGCTGTGCCGATATCTCAAAGCTTCAAGCAATCAAAGATCTTTGCACTCTTGTTCAGCTTTTACCCCCTTCAAGAGAGGAGGTTGGAGTTTTTTATTCATTTAGTTTTTTTTTTTTTTTTTTTTTTTAAATAATTTAAACTGTATTTCACTTACATATAAGAGCTCATTATGAATCATGTTTTTTTCTCATTCAAAATTTTTCAGATTATTGAAGTGTTGAAGTTCATAGCTCATAAAGAAGGCATAGAATTACCTCTTCAATTGGCTGAAAAGATTACTGACACTTCTAAAAACAATCTTCGCCAAGCTATTCGTTCATTTGAGGCTACATGGTTAAAACAGTAAGTAGAAAATATATATATATATATATATATATGTATATATATACTCGCTCGATCTCTTAAATTAGACGTTTCGTAGTGTGTTTAATTGACTTTTTTTTTTTTTTTAAATAATTTTTGCAGTTATCCCTTTACAGAAGATCAACAAGTTCTGACTGGTTGGGAAGATGAAATTGCAAATATTGCAAAGAACATGGTTCATGAACAAAGCCCTAAACTGTAAGTAGAATAGTGTTTTTGTCCTATGAATATGGGTTTTTTTTTTTTTTTTTTTTTTTTTTTTCTCTTTTTAAATGTAAAAATGGAGATCACAGGTGGCAACTGGAATCAAAATTAGATGGTACATCCCAAACAAGTTTTGGCACTGGCTAGCAACCTCATCCTGCTCAAGACTCCAACTCAATTTTAAAATTTTTGTTATTTTTTTCTTGGTCAAATTCAAGTATATTAATCTTCAAAAGTGACAAGCATTAAAATAAAAAAAAAATTAAAAAAATTAAAAAAACACTTAAGTACTAGATGATGAAGGTTCTAATCTAGTAACTGACAAAAATGAAGAAAAGAAAAAAAAAATTTTAAAAAAATTAACAACTTAATGGAGCCCTATAACACTAGGGCGAAAGATATAGTGGACAGTGACTCTTTGAAGGTAATAAACTATGGAGCAGACCATGAACCTAACAACCATATGCTTGCTCAGAAAGAGGCAGAAACTATATATTTCTTTGGGCTCTTGGGAATAGCAGAGCTGAATATTTTGATAAGAAAATTGGACAAAGAGGCTAAAGAGAAAAAGACCACTTAAAAGCTTAGGACTAGTAAGAAGAAGGGGTTTTAATTGAGCGACTCATAACGTTTTCTCATTTATAGTTTGTTTCTTGTTTGTTTTTGTTTTCTTCTCATTTTTGTTTTAGGCCTCTCTTATCTTTTATCTGTTATCATTTATTTTTAAATATAATTTTCAAGTAAAAAAATTCGAAAAGGGAATACAATCTAAAAGCTATTCTGCATGACAGACTTTATGATATCCGTGGAAAGCTTCAAGATCTCATAGATCACGAGGTGTCGCCTGAGTTTATTTTCCAGGTATGTAACTTACACCATTATGTAGCTCAAGTAAGAAAGACATGTATACTCATTAGTACAGGGCACAAATTATACATATTCTATGTTTATATTTATGAAGATTAGGAAAAAAAAAAGGTCAACATATTAAGTAAAATGACCCAAATACCATTATACGTTTATTATTGTTACTATGTTTTTATGATGTGAAACTTGGATTTCTTCTATCTTTAACAATATATACGTGTGTATATATATAACGTTTATAAGTAACTTATTTTCATAACCATATCGATCTATGACTCACATTCATTAAGGACAAATGAAAATATTCTCAAATTTTGGAATATGAGAACATCTAACCAAATCCTTCCTCTCCTACTCATTAAGTTAACCCCAGCGAGGATGTGTAGGTTGTATGCACATACTCACATACGATTTATTAAATATTTATGCATGTTGGTGTGTGTGTGTCTATATATATATATATTTTTTTTTTGAAGTTGGGGGTATAGGAATTTGAACTCTGCACCTTTAGATGGAGTCAAGTATGGTATTACCGCTAAATTATACATGCAACTACAAGGTATATACGTAAGTATTGTACTAAGAAATAATTTATATGCTTGAAATTTTTGTGCAGTCATTGGTAGATGAACTGAAGAAGCATTTGCATAATCTGTTGAAGCGCCGAGTTCATAATCTCTATGCTGAATACAACGTAAGATTTCATAATTAATTTGGGGATGTATATACGCAGATGCATTCCTTTTTTTTTTTTTTTTTTTTTTGTTTTAACGTATGTATATATATATATATATATATATATAAAGAAAAGCTATGGCACAACCCTTTTTATCTACCCTATTGATATAGCTCATTTTATAGACCGTTCGATGCATTTTAATGGTTGAGATTTTACTTGTATACGATAACTATTATGCACGTTAGTAAAAGAAAATAAATAAGAAAAATTATAATAGTAATAAAAGTAGAGAAGAAGGGAATACAAAAATGTTTAACGTGGATGTGTTTCCCCGGACTAAGAGCAATGAATTCAGTAGTAAGGAGCACTATGAATGGGCTCTTATATAAATACAAGTTACAATATACACAATTTGGTAAGTTGCCTAATGCTTACAAATCACCTAATATCAAGACTGTTCTAAATTACCATAATTATAAATAATTAAAAGTTCCTAACAAAGATAATTACATTCAAAATAATAATTTTCCTTGATATAAAATACTAACTTTCCCTAATATGCTCCCGCAAAATGGAGCTCTGATAGGAGGTCCAATCTTGAACATTAATAAAAGAAACTTGAATAAAAAAATTTTTTTTCTTTTTTTTTTTTTGAACTTTTAAAAAAATAAAAATAAAAGATGTCGGGGTGCAAGAGCGCAAAGAAGGGACGACAAGTGTCAAGAGAGAGAAAGCGGGCACTTGGGCGCAAGAGGATGACAATCGTCAAAAGAGGAGGGAGAAGACAATAGGCACTTGGATGCAGGGACGGCAATCGTCAGAAGAGGAGTGAGAAGACAATGAGCACTTGGGTGCATAGAGAAAGGGCGCATGAGTACTAGGACGTCAATCGTCAAGAAAGAAAGAGTGCATGGGCACTGGGACGGTAATTGTCAGAACTAGACGTAATGGCGTTAGAGATGGCAATCATCAAAAGAGGGCGCATAGCACATGGGATCAAAGGATCAATGACTCGTTTGAGTATGATCGCTATGATAGAATATAAAATAAAATAAGGAAAACAAAAGGGATGATGATAGGTTTTTTTTTTTTTTTTTTTTTTTTTTAGGAATGGACGAGGATTTTTTTTTTTTTTTTTTTTTCAGTATTGGTGATGATGTGAGGGGGTGGGAATAATACATAAGATAAAATAAAATAAAGGGGGGGGGGGGGGGGGAGGGGGTGGTAAGACAAAGAGGAGGTTGAGATCTAGGATCTAAACTCTAATACCATTTAAGAAATTAAATAAGAAAAATAATAATAGTAATAAAAGTAAAGAAGAATTAAACACAAAGATGTTTAACATAGATGTACTTTCACGGACTAAAAACAATGAATTCATTAGTAAATAGCACTATAAATAGGCTTTCATATCAATATAAGTTACAATATATACAATTTGATAAGTTGCCTAATGCTTACAAATCACCTAAAATGAAGACTCATCTAAATTACCATAATTACAAATAATTAAAAGTTCCTAACAAATATAATTACATACAAAATAATAACTTTCATTGATATAAAATACTAACTTTCCCTGATACTTTCTCTCATAACTGAGAAATTAAAAAATAAAAATCAAAGAAAAAATTAAAAAAAACCCCAACCCTTCCACCGGCGACTCGTACGGAGGCAACTTCCACTTCCGGTGACGGCGAAATCATCCCCTCCCCCACCGGCGGTGACCCAGACCCGCCGTCACCCCCAGACGGAGAAATTCCCCCACCCTCCTTCCCCCGAGTCCCCATTCGCCATCGTCCTTCCCCTTCCGAGAAATTGCCAGATGGCGAAACCCCCCGACCTTCCACCGGTGACCCTGATTACATATCAATTTTTATTTATTATTTTTGAATTTTTGAGTTTTTATTTTTAATTAAAAAATTAATAAAAATAAGGAATTTAACTTTTTATTTTTTAGCTACAATCCTACAGATCAGTATTTATTTTAGTTTTTATACACCTTTTAAATTTTATTCATTGGATTAAATTTCAATAATCTTAGATGGAGCCCTATCAGTAAATATATAGGAGTTTTACCATAGATTCTCCCATATATATATATATATATATATATATATGAATTTATAAATGACTTATATGGATTGATTTTATGCAATTTACTCAGAAAAAAGATGAAAACGTGTTCGAAACTGACAAGGCGGTGGCGCAAGCAAGAAAGAATAATGTTCACCAGTTCTTGAGGATTGAAGGTAAGACGACTATATATATAAATGAACTCTGAGCATGAATACTTTCTGTACGTTTTTTGTTTTTTGTTTTTTGTTTTTTTGTTTTTTAAATAAAGAGAAAGTCGACTAGCATTAGTTTTTTCACAGAAAGTCTCAACTACATCGACACTCACTAAAAAATCCATCCACGTATAACACCCTATCCAAATTTAACTTTTATTTGGAACAGGGTCAAATTCGAATCGGAGATCATCTAAATTGAATTGGTATATGAGAGAGTCAAAAATAATATGTGTTGCAGATTTTAATAAAGTAAAATCTGATATTAAGGGAAAAAGACAAATATCTCATAACACACCACAAAAAATGAGAAATGTAAACCAAAAATAAAAACAAAATGAGCAAGCCATTGTTTTTGAGTAAAAGTTTCATTTTCTTTTTTTGGGAGGTTTTGATTAAAATACATTTTGATCACAATTTGTTCTAAACCAAGCAACAAATAGATCAACGGTCATGATAATATTGTCTTTGCCATGGCCTAATTTATTTATTATAAGCACATAGCAAAAATTGTTAAGTAAATTTTATGCAAAATATATATATATATATATCATATTTGATTCAATTATCTTCCTCCATTTACTAACTCTGTGGTTTTCTATTTTCTTCCAGAGTTTATAGCCAAATTCATGAGCTGTTATAAGACCGAAAGTGCCAAAATTGTGCAACAGGAACAGGGTAGTGATGATCATCAAAATATTGATGATGAATAAGGGGACTTTTTTATAAATTAATATTGGCTAAATAAATGGGACTTGTATCCCCTATATAATTCTGCAGGATATAACTTTAAAATATAAAGATATATAATACCATAATGTGATGAAGAAAAAGTTTGTAGCACCATTATTAATAAACTTGAATGTCTTCTTTGTGATGGTCTTGCTATTCTTGTATGTCAAAGTAAAACCACACTCTGTTCAGCAAAATTATGAAGAAACTATACTAAATTTGGTAGATTATATTAAAAATTTGTGTTGTATTATTTTTATCATGTGCTGTACTCTTTTATAATATATACTACTAACTATGGCCCGTTTGAGAGACATTTAGTGATTATATTTTGAAAGTTTTGTAGGAAATGTGTGTTTGGGAGGAAAACTTTTGAAAAATTCCGTGATTTAGAAAATTACGCAAAAATTTAAAATATGTTCAAAAAAAAAAATATGCAAAATGAATCTTATCTTATTCGTCTCGTCGTTACATATATTTTAACATAAAAATCATCTCATTTTAATTTAAAATGAGAAAATTATAGACTTTTAAAGTTCAAATTTTTTAAAAATAGAAAAAAAAAAAGAAAGAAAATTTGATGTGAATATGTGATTTTAGAATCAGATAGTGAAAGACCATCACAGTCTCAAGTTAGTACGGATACTATTTTAACACAATGCATTCTCTATACATTTTATATTGCAGAACATGTACTACTACTTTTGTCCTTGACCAAAAATGATCTCATCGTTGACCTTATTTCCATCAGATTCCGGCTTAAAAAAAAAAAGGCCAAACAGTTACAAGTTCAACAAGGAAAAATTAAAACAGAAGATGACATAAGTGGGAAACATCAAAGGGGAGGCAAAAATGAAATCTTAACACATCCTGAATCTTTTGTTTCGAACAACTGCTTCAAATACAATATCAGGAAGTACGGCTTGTGGAACCTCAATATCCACGGGCTTGTTAGCTAAATGGCAATTGGCACATATAATACGGCCAGTCGCTTCTCGTGGATTTTCATAACTCTGCTGTGCAAAAATAGGATGCGCATTTGAAATGGGCACCCGAGTTAGTTATTATATATATTATGAACGATACGGAAATGAATCAAATAATCTCTTCCTTTATCGAAGAAGAAAAGGTATTTCTCATTTGCATAGTAGCCTTTGTATGTATTCCCTCTAATTTAAATCCAAAGTAAACTGATGACGATGCAGATTAGTAGATAAACATAATGTTTTGAATGACTACGATGATGGTAAACCAAGATTTATACATTTGGAGAATTAAAATCAGTCAGTAAAAAAAGAAGGCTATCAAAGTTCTTATTATGCAACAGTAGAGATCAGGAGGGAGCACCAATGGTTACTTAAGGCAACATTTTGACATCATTTGTTATTTAAAGATGACAGCAAAAGGTCCTAAGAAAATTTTTATACAATTTATAAGAAGATTCCATGCCTCATAAAGACACACAACATGAAGATGCCTGGCAAGCTTCATTACAAATCTCAATCTGGTTTACGAGATCAGGGTGTAATCCAAGAGGAAATGAGAAAGGAAAATGCTATAACTTTCTGAAAAGCGCATCTGCCATAACTTTCTCCAATGTTTCCCTGACAGCAGCTTCTAGAAAGAGAAGGAGAGGTACAAAGGGTATTATTATTACAAAACCATTTTGATACCTGCTCACACTTGACATCAAGTATAATGTCATAATTTTATATGAGGAGTAAATTACATCCCTCTCTGAGTAAAACTATAACCCTCAAAGAGAGTAAGAAGAGGTTAGAATCCAACAGGATCCAAAAGAAAAATACTATATTGCAGAACAAGTACTGATCGATGCAGATTAAGAAATTTGATTGCAACAAAAAATAAATAAATAATTAAAATAAAAAAAAAAGGTCAAAACTTTCAGATTCCGTGCCAAACAAATAGCTGCTGCAAATCACCACCAAAAAAAAAAAAAAAAAAAAATTCCACACTTGCAAGTAATAGTTTGCATACTAAGTACTAAAATACAAGAATTTCTATCAGCAGACATTCACAAGCCATTATTAAGGTTAATTGCTCATTTTAATTGCAAGTGATCAAAACACCATTTTCAATCCGGAAAGGTCTAAAACATCCAGCAAAGCAGAAAAAAGAAAAGAAAATGCCATGCTAGTTTTCATGTTGAAGAAGGAACAGAAATTAAAGCCAAAAACACTCAAGTCAACTCACTTGCAAGTGATTCCAAAACTTACAAATGAAATTACCGAGACAAAGTAGGAAAATCGTGATCGCAGAAGGAGACGAAGAAGCAGGGAAGAGGAGAATCGGAGGACAGAGGAGGCGAACTCACCGCCAACGCTGTTGTGGTTGGAGCAGACGGCGATGGCGCGGGCGAGGGCTGGGGCCTGCGGTAGGGCCGGAGGGAGAATCGTCGGAGAAAGGGACGATCGGCATGCAAATGCAGACGATGGAAGTGGTGCAGCCGTCGAGGCCCAGAATCACGTGCAGACGGACGAGCCCGGTGACATCGGCGAGGAAGAGGAAGACGGCCGGGAACGTGCAGACAGACTCGACTGGGAGAGCAACAACTGGTAGTTTCACGTGTAGGGAGAGGTGGAAGAGCAACGAGACACGTAAGGCTGCTATCAATCTCTCGAAAGGACAAGTGGGAGTTTCACGGGATGCGTGGCTGTAAAAGGAGATTGAAACGTGGAAGAGGCCTGCCACGCGTTCCATGGAGCTCCTTGTGCACCCTCGCCGGCGACTTCGCCATCGTGCTCTGCCGACCGTGGAACAGCAGCTTGTGGGGGTGGTAGACGAGCAAGGGGACGAGGTCGGTGATGCCGGCGAGAGGAGGAAGACGACCAAGCAAATGCAGATAACGCGGCGGACGTCGCCAGCCAAACTCCGGCGGCGGCGTTGGTCGGGGGATGATTTGTCGTCTTTGGTTCTTTTGCCTAGGTGGGGAAAGGAAAGCCAACTAATTTCGCAATAAAACAAAGGACAAAAAGGGAAAAGAAAGAAAGATTGACAAAGGTTGGCTAAGCACCTTGGCCAAAAAGTTGGCTAAGCACCTTAGTAGTATACTAGGAGGTAAGGCACGTGCTTGATGCTAAAGAAGTTGATTGACTTGAATTGAATTTGTCAAAGAAAGCTTGCTTTATTTTATTTTATTGTATTTTTGTGATTTTGAGTTGGACACATCCAAAATTCTTTTTTTTTTTTAAAATTTTTTTTTTCTATAGACGTTTTGGAATGGTCTTTACTAATCAAGTTTGCTTTGTTGCATCCAAAATCCTTTATGTGTCTAATACATTGAACTGTTAAAGGTTGCCAATATCAAATAAAAAATTATTTCAAAGTTAATAGAACAATAAACAAATCTAAAGAGGTCTAGGGAAAACAAGGCATTTCTTTTCGAACATGTACATTATATTTACACTTAAAAAACAAGTCACATAATCATAGCTGCTTTTTTATAACAGCTAATGTAGGTAATATTTATCAACAAACTATTAAATAACATACACACATGAGTACGTGAAAAGGGTTCAAAAGGGCTCTCTTTTTTTTTTTTTTTTTTTTTTATTTTTTTTTTATGTACATTATTTACATCATGAGGGCTACAGAAGAAGTTAGTATTTCATATAGCTATGTTAGGAGCATCGAGTGATTGACTGATCGTATACCTGCAGTCAGCACGTGTGGGGTCATGTTTAGAACCTTTAATGTATATGAGTTGCTCAGTTGCAGTTGATGTACATGCAAAGTTTTGGATTTCTAGTATTCCATCCTAATAAAAGGATTTCTGGTATTCCATCCTAATAAAAATAAAAGGTCATTGTGCACATTCATAACTTTAGTGAATGTACCATCTGCATGTAAAAATTAGTACTTTTTAGTGAATTGTGTTATAAAATTAAACAAAGATACTGTCAAACAAACTAAAATATTTTTAAGGCCATGAATTATAAAATACCAAAATTAACATGTAATTACCTTGGTATTGCTTTAACATTATTTTTGTTGCAACGATCACAGTTGAATAACTGATCAAACTCAACTGATGTAGATCTATGACATTTTTCGCACACCATGTACCAGAACTTTTGGTCGAAGTCGATCACAGAAATTTTTGTTTAACCCAAAAGTTGTTTCTCTTAAAAACATAATTAATGTATGTCAAAAACTTGTTTGGAAAATCATGAAATTAGTATATGTTAAGTATGGATTTCAGATAATTTTCATTTTCCATTCGCCTGATAGCATAAAGGCAAATGATGGTTTTTACTTGTATAATTTGATGTATAGAAAAATCGAATGTGCGCAACATAGCTGCTTGAGGCTTATCCCCTTTGTGGATAATGACAAGTCTGTAAAAAAGGCAAAAGCTTGTGAAAAAATTTTGGTAGAAAATGTTGATTAAATATTTGTGTTTTGTAATTATAACTTACTGTTATATGAGCTAACTTTCACAAGCAGTGCTGCTATAAAGGGTGTTGTGGAAATCATGCTTGCAATTGTGGCGCCTTCATTTTCAGCGAACTGATCCCACTAAGTTAATAACATTGTCTTCTTGCTAAAGATAAAATAGAGATTATTAGATACTTCAATAAATGATATAGAAAAAAAAAAAGTGGCCTAATATAGCTTTTCAATGAGTTTATACATACTTTTCATTGATCAAAGTAATTTCTCCAACTTCACTGGGGCATCAAAGTCATTTCTCTAACTTCACTCGGGCCTCGGGTTATCTGAACGTCCTTTTTCGGTTTGATTTCTTAGGCTAATGCGATGACATCTGTGATAATATATTGCTATTGAGTAAAAAAGCGCATTCTTAAATGTATATATGTAAAATCTGGATAATGAACAAGTTAAAAACTTACCAACTTCTTCTTGATGTTCCATATGTTTAGCCCATTCATCTGGAAGATGTTCGATTTGATATCCTTGGCATGCTTTTTTCACATACTAAAACTTTTGCAATCCAACCTCTTTTTGCAGGCGTTATTTGTCGAATAAATTTTATTTGTTTGCTCATCTTAATGTTCTGTAAGAGGGGGGGAGAAGAAAAGTTTAAAAGATTGTTTTGAAAAATCTAAAGAGTAATTAACCTAGATGGTCCTAACTCTTTACAAGGTGACTATTTGGTCTTTGTTTTTTTATTTTTTGGCCGAAACTACCCTAAACTCTCTAAATGTTAGCAATCTTAGTCCTTTTCATCCAATTCCGTTAAGTTTCTAACGTTTGAGAGGGTATTTTAGTAATTTAATAGCAAATTAAAAAAACCCATAAAAAAAACCCTAATTTCTTTTCTCTCCCTCCCCTCCTCCCCCCCCCCCCCCCCCCCCCTCCTCTCTCCATTTCTTCCCCTCCGATCTAAAGCAGCAAACCCAGATCGGCTGGGGGGGCAAACCCATATCGAAAACGACGGTGGTGGGGGGCAGCGAACCCAAATCAAAAATGGGGGAGGGGGGGCACCCAGATTGCAAACGGGAGAGAGGGGTGGAGCCTTAGTTTTGACAGCGGGGTAGGGGGGGATTGGGCTTTGGTTTCAACGGAGAGGGAAGGGGGTGCGGAGTTGGTCGTTGTTTAGTGGGTGTGGGGGGCAGCAAACCCAAATAAAAAACGCAGGGGGGAGGGTGGGTGGAGCCTCGGTTTCGATGGCGGGGGGTGCCTGAGTTGGTCGTTTGGGGTTGGTGGCGAACCTAGATCGAAGGAACCAGAGTTTGTCGTGCAACTGGGGGTGGTTGTGGGATTGGTGGTGATCTCGGCAACGGAGAAGAGAGAGAGGGGGGACTGGCATCGCAGGAGATCGAGGTTGTCGCAAAAGGTAGAGAGAGAGAGTGTTTAGGGGAATGAGAATAGAAGGGTATTTTTGTCTTTTTACTATCAAAAATGATCATTTGTGTAAAATTCCGTTAGAAACTTAACAGAATTGGACAGAAAGGACTAAAATTGCCAACATTTAGAGTGTTTAGGGTCTTCTAGGCCAAAATTAAAAAAACAGGGACCAAATCGTCACATTCAAAAGAATTCAGAGACCATTTAGGCCAATTACTCAAATCTAAAACATAAAGAAGTATAATAAGAATTCATTGCATTAGGGGAAAAAAAAAAAAAAAAACTAATATACTGGCACAAAGTACGCAGAACCACACTTTTTTTTTTTTTTTTAAATGAAAGAGATTTTTTAGAATTTAGAAGTAAATCAACAGCCAATATATAATTGTGACCAACCTGAAACCACCGAAACCACCGAACTAGCCACCATACTCATGAATGGCCGAGTGGTCTTACGATGATGTCGAGGAGCTATGCTGCGGAGAGCTCTTTCGTCAAGTCATTTCGAGATCTAAGATAGCATGGAAATGACGGTTGGATCCTTGAGCAGGTGCCATCTCCACCGTGGATGATCTCCGACGCAATCTTCAGCAAATCTCCGGCAATCTGTGACAACAAGTTCCAAGTGCGATTTCCAGAAATCTCAGGTGATTTGTGACAACAAACTCCAGGCACGATCTCCGGCACAAAAAGATGACTTCCGTCTACGGGAGAAGTTTCACGTGATTTCACTTTTCACCGCCATTGTTGCAGATCTGCGTGCCTGGGGAAGATCTGTGAATGAAATCTCGAGTTCTCTGCAAACTCCAGTGAGATCTCTGATTGGAGCAGTGGCAAGCTCCCGCGCCAAATCTGTCTGATTTTGGGATGATGACCACGACTTTGGATGATTTTTGGCAAGCTCCGGTGCCAAATCTGTGAAGCTTCGGTGAGTATCATGATGACCACGACTTTGGGGAAGTTTATAGTGCTTGTCAAAAATCTGTAGAGGGTAAGTTCTATAGGCATAAGGGCTTCTTGCTTAGAGAGAATAAGTTATGTGTGCCTAATTGTTCGATGAGAGACTTATTAGCTCGGAAATCCCATGGTGAAGGGTTAATGAGATATTTTGGAGTCGCTAAAACCCTAGCTATGTTGCAGGAGCACTCTATTGGCCACATATAAAATGCGATGTTGAGAAAATTTGTGGTAGATGTGTCACTTGTAGGCAAGCTAAATCAAGGGTTCAGCCGAATGGTCTTTACACACCCCTACCTATTCCTAGTTCACCTTGGATTGATATTTCAATGGACTTTGTTTTGAGATTACCTAGGAGTAGGTGTGGGAGGGATTCAATTTTTGTGGTTGTAGATCGGTTTTCTAAGATGGCTCATTTTATCCTATGTCATAAGACTGACGATGCTTCTCATGTTGCAGATTTATTCTTTAGGGAGATTGTGAGATTACATAGTATGCCTCGGACAATCGTGTCAGATCGGGATGCTAAGTTCTTGAGTTACTTTTGGAAGATATTATAGGGAAAACTAGGAACGAAACTTTGTTTTCTACTACTTGTCATCCTCAAACAGATGGTCAAACAGAAGTAGTTAATAGGACTTTATCCACTTTGTTAAGGGCTGTCATTAGTAAGAATATTAAGACTTGGGAGGATTGTTTACCACATGTTGAGTTCGCTTATAATCGTACCATTCATTCTGCCACTAAGTTCTCACCGTTTGAAATTGTTTATGGTTTTAATCCTTTAACTTCGTTAGATTTATCATCTTTACCTGTTTCTGAGTATGTGAATTTAGATGGTAAGAAGAAGGTAGAATTTGTGAAGCAACTTCATGAGAAGGCACAGCTCAACATAGAGAGGAGAACCGAATAATACATCAAGCAAGCTAACAAGAGATGTTACAAGCTGGTATTTGAGCCCGGTGATTGTGTGTGGTTAAACATAAGGAAAGAAAGATTTTCGGCACAAAGACATTCTAAGTTGATGTGGTCCTTTTCAAGTGTTAGAACGGATCAATGACAATACCTACATATTTGACTTACCTGGTGAGTACAATGTTAGTGCTACTTTTAATGTTACTGACTTGAGTCCTTTTGATGTGGGTGATGATTTGATGAAAAATCCTTCACAGGAGGGGGGAATGATGAGGACATCAAGGCTGCAAGGAATACTCACAAACCAATTCAAGTTTCAATTGGTCCAGTGATAAGGACTCGTGCTAAAAGATTCAAAGAAGAGCTGAATAACTTAGTTCGGAGAGTTTTACAACAAGAAGAGTGTGTGTTCACTACTGAAGGTAAATAGAGGCTGGTTTTACTCATCAAAGTTGATCCGGAAGAGAGCCAATCAGCCATACACGTCATTGAGCCATTACTTGGCTAACTTGCATGTCCATTTCGGGATACAAGTGCAAGGGGATTCTAAGTTGATGTGGGCGTGTTTTCCAACAAAGAATCAGGTCAAGATTACGTTTTTCAAGATTTCAATAAGTTCAAGATTCAAAATAAGATTCTAGAAGTTTAGAAGATCTGATCAAAATTTGATTTTTTTGTAATCCTATTTTAGTTTTAAGTTTCAGTTTAAAATTTGAATTTTAGTATCTTTGTTTAGATTTTATTATATGCGGTTGGCGAGTCAAAAAAATATGATTCCTTCCTAGGGTTTTCAGGCGTGCTTTTCATTAAAGGTAGATTAGGAATTTTACAAATTGTAATTTCGGCTATATAAGGCTGATTTTCAGATTATGGAAGCAGTTTTTAATGTTTATTCCTATTGTGAGTTATTTTTCTTGAGTTCTTAAAGAAACTTATTTGGACTTATCAATGATTCGTTGTGGCGTTCAAAATTGACTTATCAAACGGACTTTCCATACCCGTTTGGAGCTTTTTCACCATACCAAGGTTCTTGCTTTGCTAAGCAACGAGTCGCGATTTCCATCAAGCTTGAAAGATCTTGGGTTCGTTATTTCCAGATTTGGTATCGGGTTTCGTCATGTTATTGGTGTGGTTTGTATCAGTCTGCTTATCTGTCGGCGCCGAGAAAGAGAGAGAGACGCACATAGAGAGATCGCTATCTCAACATATAGATCTGAACAAAAGAAGAGTGGTAACGGCAGTCGATCGCGATCCAAAGACCCGCCTAGAACGAATCTTTGCATATCACGATAACTGACCGAGATCGAGAGGCCAAGAAAGAGAGAGACCGCTATGAGAAGAGAAGTTAGAGAGGAGAGAGATATGTGCCAGCTACGTTGCAACGGCGATGCCGACTTGAAGACGGCGACGGTGACGATGGCGCGATGAGAGATATATCACATAGAGAAAGAGCAAAGACAGAGAGGGGATTTGAGAGTGACATGGTTGCTCACGGCGATTGCAGACGTTGAGAACGGGCAGAGATGGAGGCCGGTGGAGAAGGAGAGGGAGCATAAGAGAGAGAGTTCCAGGGGGAGAGTTAGAGTGTGTGAGAGAGAGAGAGAGAGAGAAAGGGAGAATCTGAATTGAAGAAAGTGGGAAAAAACTCCTAGGGATAAAAAAGACAATACACCGATAAAAAAATAAAAGAAAAAAAAATCTGAAAAACTTAAAAAAAAAAAAGTTGTGCTATGTCAGTAAAAAGGGAAGATTTTGTGTTATGTTAGTAAATGAAAAAAAAAAAAAAAAAAAAAGTGATTGTTTAAGTAATTTTTTCATAAATAAATAATGAGTCATATTCGGGTCAGATAGATTCAAACTCAAAATTGACCCATAATTATCACGTCACATTCAAGTGGATCTAATTTTGACCCATCCAATTTTTTCCCAATCATAACTCTTAAAAATTATGTCGTGTTTGAATCGTGCAGTCATATCACAATCTATATTGCCTATGTTAAATTATTAAAGGCTAACCTTCGTAGCTATTCCCCGCCAACCTCCTAACACTAAAAGCAACATTAATGTTGTGTTTGGATATACTACTATTATAATTATTTTGTATTCAAATACTTTAACTGTTTATCCGACCAACTGTTAGAGTGAATTTATGAATTTATTTAACTAGTTAACTATTTTACAACAATCCAACTCAATTCTAGAGTCAAATTCACTTTTTAATAATCGGTATCACTTATTTTTCTATTTTTACGCTATTTAAATGTTACCTTTAATAAAAATTATCAAAATACACATTTAATTTGATTACACAATTCAAATATTATAATTATTTTGTATTCAAATACTTTAACTGTTTATCCGACCAACTGTTAGAGTGAATTTATGAATTTATTTAACTAGTTAACTATTTTACAACAATCCAACTCAATTCTAGAGTCAAATTCACTTTTTAATAATCGGTATCACTTATTTTTCTATTTTTACTCTATTTAAATGTTACCTTTAATAAAAATTATCAAAATACACATTTAATTTGATTACACAATTCGAATATTATAATTATTTTGTATTCAAATACTTTAACTGTTTATCCGACCAACTGTTAGAGTGAATTTATGAATTTATTTAACTAGTTAATTATTTTACAACAATCCAACTCAATTCTAGAGTCAAATTCACTTTTTAATAATCGGTATCACTTATTTTTCTATTTTTACTCTATTTAAATGTTACCTTTAATAAAAATTATCAAAATACACATTTAATTTGATTACACAATTCAAATTTTACATTTGGATGCAAAAATTTAGTTTGAATAAACTTTTTCATCAAACATAATTCCTGTCCTAGTTCCTCACTTTGTCCAAAGGACATCGTCCTTTGTTTTTACCAAATTCGATTCACCTCCTAATTTAATAATGATATTTATTCAGAACCGCATATTGGAACACATTAATGTCCTAAGAAAACAACGAACATGCATAGTTAGTCGACTAGGACCAAGTTTGGCCAAAAAAAAAAAAAAACATATTACTCTCCCAAAGAAGAGGGGAAAAACATGACTGGAATAGTATTACAACTTTATTTTTGACGTAAAAAGCGGAAACTCATCATTGAATCTCTGTACTATAGGCGAAAAAAGGAATTGCCTATCATAATTTAATAGACTCATAAATTGATATCAACGAGAGAAAGCATGCCATGAATTTTGTAAAAAAAAAAAAAAAAGAGCCCCAAACCAAAACAATGCTAAGAATTAGGAACTAGACATGTGCAATTACTGTACAAGCAATTGGAAAAGGGGGAAAAATGAATTTTACAAAACTGCAGAGCAGAGACACCCTCCTCGTATTTTTATTGAACCGCTAATCTTTGGAGATGATCCAAGAAGACCTCAAAACTAACATCGTCCGTAAAGATGACATCCCCTCCAGGGAGAGGAGCATCGTTGTTATAAGTAGCAGAAGGGTTCAACCTTGCCAAAAGAAATCGAGCCTACACCAATGCCAAAAAAATACAGTAAACTACTTTGTATTAGATAAACAAAAACAAGCCATACTGGTCGACCTTTACATGTGAAACAATGATACGGCCGCCTTGATATCTTATCTCAGCATCTAAGTACAAGCCTTTGCAGTGCACCAGTTGGAACACTGCCTCGGCTAACATATGCAGGACAAATGACAGATTATTCAAATAAAGAACAATAGAAATCTACTTTCTGATTAGATATGTAGCCTATAATAGATAATACTGTCAGATTTTTACACTGCTTCTGTGCTTGTGATCCATTAGATGATGCAGATCTGATTCAGAAAAAAGTACGATGTAACAAGTCCAAGTTGAGCAGTGGAGATGATTTGCTGTGTTTACCAATTGTCACCCATTTTTAACAAGTCCTAACAAGGGGCCAGGAAGACGGCCAGACTATGTACCAAAAGACTACGGAATCCTAGATCATTTAACACTAGAGATAAAAACCGGGAAACATTAGAATACCTGAGAACCATGCTGATCACAAACCACTAAGCGAGGCACTGGAAATCTTTCCTTGACTATCGTATCTGCATCATCACGAGGAGCTTGCAACAGCAGCGCAAATGCCTACAAGCACATAAATAATGGTGATATGATACTGTAAATTTCAAGGATAACAGTGCACGTATATTCATTTAAAAAAAAAAAAAAAAAAGGGGAATAACAGTACACATATAGGATCTCATGACAACACTTCTATAGGATCTCAAAACCCATTAGGAATTAAAGGGGGAAAAAAAAAAAGGGACTTTAGTCTAGGTGAATTGGAGGTCAAATATTTCATGAGGTGTGTGACCATTGACCTCCAAGAAGTAAAAGAGTGAAAATGGACATGAAAAGGAGCACGACACACTGTTATATTGTAAACTTGAATAGATCACATTTCTTTTTTCGAGAAGACAGAAATTGCTACTATTTTTTATTTAAAGAAACAAAACTTCATTAGGAAAATCATGAAGTAGAAAGAACACCAAGGAAAGGGAATCCTCCAACCTAAGTGAAGCGAAAAAAGATTACATCAGAAGATTCCAGACACTAATGAAATCTGACAAAATTGTAACTATAAACATCTTTGCCTCAGACAACCTTAAGGCAAACCAAAATTTCACTTGCTCCCAAATTTCACTTTCTGAGCATTAGCCAAGGAATCATTAATATTAGCAGAGCTTTAGTTTGTTCGACATCAGATAAGAGAGGAAACAAAAGACTTCTATGAAGAGACAGACAACTGGAAATATAAGAACATTATGACTGCAGCATATCTAGATGGGCAGAAATCATTATGTTATGATGTCAATACAGACCAAAAAATTACATAGTGATGTCACTATGGATCAAAGAAACCAGAGCACTTGATATTAACTTCTTTTCAAATTCACATCCAGAAAAAAAGTTACCTGATGTTCAGGCATATTATGATATCCAGCTTTTCGCCACTGAGCAATAGTTGAACCATGAAAAACAACGACAATAAAATATGAATCCAAAAGCAGAATTCTGTCAGCTGCAATTGCAGCTACATCAAGAAGTGCAGGTTCTGGGGCCGAATGAAATGAGTAGGAGATTAACGAAGGCTGAATCATCACAACTGAATTGGTAACATTTTCCCGATTGAGGATCATCCTGAAGTATGCAGTCTCATCTGGACTGTTGTTGAAAACCTGCGACACAACTTATTTGTGTCAAATCAGAATATCCAAATGGCAGCATAGGAATGAATAAGTCGAACTTGAAATCTTGTCAAAGAATAACATGATAACATACCTGGACAAACTGTGAGCGTCGTAAATGAAAAACAAATTGGGGGAATATTGAAAATCGTGGAGATAAGCTGAAAGAAGATGGACTATCTTTTTGGTAATCTCCAAAGCGCGAACAGATATGTATCAATGCTTTATCTAACCACCTAATAGGATCAAACTCCGCCTGAAAAAAAAAAAAAAATACATGACTCCATGAAATTGCAGCATGATTAGGATTGAACAAGTCATACAAGGGGAAAAAAATTAAATGTCACCAAACATGACAGCACAGAAAAAGCGTCTCAGACAGCAATTATATTTCTCACACATTGGTGACAAAATTGTCATTTTCCGTTTTCCCAAAAAGAAGGTACTTGCAGGAACAAATGTGCTAACCATTAGGTTGCTATTTGTCTGTGCTCATTTTTAAAGAGTCCTTTATTGACAATGATTCTATGGTCAGCTTTCTAATAAGAAGGCAATTCGATAGTTCGAAGTGAGGGTAAAATATCAAATGCAAAAACTCAAAAGGAGAACTCAATTTTAGATATATTCAACACCGTGAATGCATAAGACCATTCCTATTCTCCATTCCATATGTCAGATATAGACCGTTATTAAATAGCTTATTAAGACTTTTCCACACTTAAAAGTACACATACATGGCAAAGGAAATCTTTACATCCTAACCGTATGGAGCATTATCTAGAAAACAATAAGACCATGGATTAAATATATTTTTGGATCACCTCTCATGGGTCCTTACTTGAGTGTGTTAAACAAATTTGCACTTAGGATTCAAAATTACTTCTCTTGAAGATTAATGTGTATAACGTGGGGTGCATGTGCGTGCGTGCAAGCTCGCGCGCGCGTGTGTGTGTGTGTGCGAGAGAGAGAGAGAGCACAACAATGAAGCAACCGAAAATCTTTTTCAATTAGAAAATTTACAATTTATCTCACCAATATGAAATCGGAATAAGACATCATAATTTCAACAATATTAAAATAAAATAAGACATCATAATTTCAAACTTCAGGTTTAATACCCTAGATTTGTAAAACAAAAAGTCAAATAAGTTAGATATTACCTCAGTTTCCATTTTGAAAGAAACTAGGCGTGCCATGACTACAGCAGCTGCTTCTTGGTCAAATCCAGCAATCAAATCCTGCAGCATATGAGATGAGAGATGAATGGCAGTCTAAATTAACAACTAGTTTCATTTAACAAGAATCAGATGAAGAATGCTCTTTACCAGAACGATCTCACTATAGCTACCGTGCAGTATTGTTTTCCTTTCCGAATTAAACTAACAACTTATCAAAGATCATCAAAAGCAAGGCACTTGCCTGTAGGCTTCCCTGTCCAGCAACCCATCTTCTTGAGAGGGTTGTAACACGAAGTCTCATTTGACCACTGTTATGCTCATAACTGTAGCACATCATCTCCAATAAGTAAGAACGGTTTCATCTATGCAAGAACAAATAAAAAAACAATCTATTTCGAATGTGTAAGCCCGGAATTCGTACTAAGTTAAAAACTGGAAATAAAACTGATTGCTAGCGGTAGGAACTGCAGCTTCTGGAATTTCCTTCTTAACTATTTCGAATATTAAACACAAAGATGTAGCTTTGTCAAGGCCACACATCTTCCATGCACTTGTACCTCCCTGGCCAACAACCGTGTCAGAGCACAAAGGACCTTTCTGCACAGTCATTAGTACTGAATGAGTATAATAAAACACACAACCAGTTGAAATATAGAACACTGAAACACCCTGGGTTTTACCTTTTCAAGAGATGCACAAGGACCAATTACACCCTGAACCTTGATGTCCTTTGAGCAGTTTATCTCAAATATACCGCTGCCAGCAAATAAAAATAAGATTCATAATTAAGATGGTTCGCAAGTTGAAATAACAGTGTTACAATACCTACAAAAAGCATGTGAAACAATAAAAAAGTTGTCAAAATTTACAGACTTTCGAGCACTTAAATAAAGTTTTTTCTACTCCATTTTTTTTTTTTTTTTCAAAACACAGTCTAATATTGCACAACTCATGAAATGGAGAAATCCTGAGATAACAAGCAAAAAATAAACGACCTATTTTACTAGAATATTCTTTTTGTCTTAATCAAGTTTTGTTTCTTAAATTACAAAAAAATACATATATACACACACACACACAAAACAACAACAACAACAACAACAACAAACAAACAAACCAAAACAAAACAAACCAGAAAAACAATGCAAAACTACAAATAAAGCATAGAGCATTGTTTATAAATCAAGGAAAACAATCAGACAATCACAAATACATGTCCTTAATTTTGGATACCTCATACACCATCAAAAAAATTAGTCATTAAACCAACAATTTATTGATTGATGAACTGAATGCAGCTTACTTTGATGCTAAACCAAGATCATTATCACCCAACTGGAAAACACGTTTAAGTGAGTCCTTAAATACCAAATGGCCAAAACTCTCTGCAAGTACAACAAGTCCACCAGTTTTTTCAACGGCAACTTTAAGTTCTGCAATCCCCACCTTAAAGAGAGAGGAAAAAAATGGAAAAAGCAATGCTTGGTCAATCGCAACGTCATTTTTTTAACTTATAACTCTAATTAGGGATAAACCATACAACACAAACAACAAAGACAAAACTAAAAAGTTACCTGGTCGAGGGCACAAGCAAAAAGATCAAGTACATGACCTTGATGTACGAGCTGCTTTGAAAGTCCCTCGTAGAACTTCACAGCTTTATGAAAATGTGGGGCAGAATCCTTATCCAGGTCTTTATGTGAACGAATTGGCTCAGATAAATTTTTTGACACAATCTACAAGGGAAAAAAATAATCAGAACTTCATAACTACGAAAAGTCCTTTACAAGAAAAATTAACAGAGAAAATACAACCATAAAGCTTGAACAGGCATTCAGAGGTAAGACAATTGACATTTAAAAAGAAAAGCAGAAAAAAAGAAAATAGAAACCTCATTCTATGCAATCATTAAATATTTGAAGCATAAATCCAACTAATAAACGCTGCATAAAATCTGATAGACTATAGATGTTTTATCCAACTTCCTACCTCTTCCACTGAGTGAAGTAACAAACTGGTGTAGGTCAAAAACGGCAAGAAGTAGCTGTGTCCCGCCACTCCTTCCCACCCACCACCCCAACCCCCCCCCCCCCCCCCCCCCCCCCCCGCCGCGCAGAAAAAAAAAAAAAGCACAAACAGAGAGAGCATAACAAGGGCTGCCACCCTCTGTCTTATCACCCGGAATAGTAAGTACGGATATAAATGTTATAACCAACCATTCCCAAAGCCATCAAAGGTATGAACATCAGCTAATTACCCTGACAGTGTAGTTGAAGGACGTTAAGGGAAAAGTTTCAGACTTCCAAAAGCATCAAACTTGTTTAGGCCATCAAACATCTCAAAGATCATAACTAAACTTATGATAGCAATGCACCACGATATAAGATCTAGAGATTGCCACAGCACAGAAATGGCAGCTAGCACATAATTGACTACTTACTACTGCTTTCTGAATTCCATGTTCGATATTGAGTTATGTTACTCCATTTCCCTTTACATGAAGGCCAAATTTCCTCAAGTGTCTTTCCACTTCTTGAAAGGTGGAAATCAAGCTCCCGTGAATGTTTTTCCTCAATATGAAAGCTACCATTTAACTATATTTTAGATTGGCCAATGATCACTTGATCATACGGCATGGAATACGATGAGATAGGGCTTGTGTTTGGAGGGTGAGGGGTGCGAGTTCAATCCCTCATTGTATAAATACATATATACACACGCAGACACACACACCACATTCACATTTCAGAGTGAAGAAAAAAGTTCTTACATATGAGTACATAATGAAGACCATTACATAGGATAGCATTTTTTTCACTAGTAGAATAGATGGTGGTGCCCAAGTGCTCTAGTCTACAAAGAGATATCTTGTCAAGCGTAGCTTGTTCTTTAATGAGCAGATAACACACACAAACTTTGACTACCGGATAGTGACAGATTCCTAGAGTTTAATGTTGAGCTAATTAAAGAAGGCAAACTTCTAAAGGGAACTTGCTCAGATCACCTACATCTTCAATGTTATATCTTAAGACGTTCACGCACAACCACTAATGCCAACGACAAGAGGATTTACGACATTACATCTAGATATTACAACAATAGGAGAAAGAGCGATGATGACAGTTTGGACAACGTTTTTGGCTACTCACTGCTTCTTAATTTGCACTTTTTATTTTATTTTATTTTTTTTAAAGTTAAGTTTCTCTTTGCCCTTTTCAAATATAAGTTTTTAATGATTAGGTATAACCACTGGGCTATGACTCTTTGAGATTAGCAAATTTGCACAAGACAATGTCGAACCAATATAAGAAAGCAATAAAGAACCAAAACCAACAATCCTTACCGCACCAGGTCCTTCTGTCGACGGACCACCCACAAAAGCCATGATTCTAGCTCCAGAGCCAGGAAAGCAGGCTCCCAACAAACTGGCCGCAATGCTCAAGGCAGTGCTGGTGCACCTCGTTGCCCGCTGATCGGCCGGCACTGGCCAAGGATCCTTCTGTAGCTCCTCCAACACCTGTTCACACCCAAACCAACCAACCAACCAACCAACCAACGAATTCATTAAAATTCCACAAACCAAACAACAATCACTCAAAAAACGAGACCGAACCCTACCGAATTCAGCACAAATTCACACTCCGAAGCAGGCAACAAAAAACGTGAAATGGCATCCGCCGAAAGACCGTCCCTTGCACCGGCAACCACACCGATGGTCGGCTTAGGCTTCTTGAGAAAGAAACCCATGCTCTCGAGAATCTGATCTTTGGTAACATCCTTGGATCCTTTGAAAACGTAGGTCTTAGGGATCTGACCAAACCCTAGCTCATGAACATGGACGAAACTGCCGAAAGTGATCAAACCGACGAGAGAGTGATCCGGCAGAAGATCGATGGCCTGGGAAATGGCGGACTTTAGGAAGGCAATCTCCTCCTCAATTATGCAAGTGTCGAGGACGAACATGAAGACCGGTGGCTGAGCCGGGGAGGAGGCGTTGGAGACCCTGTCCTCGTACTCGATGGTGGTGTACTGAGGGAAGAGCTCGGCCGGAAGATTGTCGTCGGATATGGAAGAGTAGTGAGGAGGGAAATGGTTGCGCTGGAAGCAGAAGGGGCAGATCCAGATCTTGGCGGAGAAGTCGACGATGGAGAAGGGGTTGAGGATGGAGCGGCAGGTGCGGCAGCGGAGAGGGGAGTAGGGGAGGACGGGGATGTTGGGGAAGGGCTTGATCGGAGTGTAGATCGCCGACACCGGGACGACGCAGCTCGTCACCTCCTGCTTTGTCCCCGGCAACACGTTCCACGGCATTCGTACGCCGTCTTGCACTTCCAGGTCCATGAATTCCGCCATTATCGATCAAATTCAATTCTTCTTCTTCTTCTTCTTCTTCTTCTTCGTTTTTCGGTTTCGGTTTGGATTGAATTATGGATTTCGCTTGAGGACGAGAACGGGAATTGACTGGGGTTTTTGTTGTTGTTTATGTAACTCTTTATCTTTGTGGTTTCTTCTTCCTAAATAATCCGCCAGGCATATTGGGAGGGAGACCGGATGGAGGCGGGAGTTCACGCAGCAGAGATCAGAAATGAGATTAGGCCCAGACTTCCCGGTCCAGCCCATTTAGAAACTCAAGCCTCTGTTTGGTAAGAACTTTGATATTAGAAATATTGTAAATATTTAAATATGCATTCCCAAAATGCATATTGTTTTATTCATTTCGTCATTTTATACTATTAAAAAAATTTATCTTATTTTAATTTAAAATAAAAAAGTTAAAAACTTTTAAAGTGTAATTTTTTTTGAATTTGTGGTAGGAGAAATAGTCTCCTTATTATATTTTAATTGAATATTGTATTGAATTTCCTAATAGGAATCTTTTGAAAAGAAAATATAAAGAATAAAAAAGTAATAAAGTAATCAAAGTATATGATACTGAAATAGTTTAATACACATAGAAATTAGAAGAATACATAAAAATAAATATTCTTATTATCTTTAGATAAAATCAGGTGTGATATTATTATTAAATTATATCTACAACCACTAAAGTGTGGGTTTTTTAAAAAATGAAAAAAAAAAAGATTTAGTTATATAATTTTAAGAGTTTTGGAGTTGAGTTGTCAAAATCTCGTCTAACAACGTTGTTCCAAACAAGGGATAAACTTCATTGCTGAGTAATTTGAGAAAATATCATAACTGCCATTCTTTTTGAAAACCTCTTGATATTCTTCCCACTGTTTTGGACTCTCAACTTTTTTGTTACTTAAGAGTACTCAACCTAATTTGTTTTAAGGTTACTTTTATATATATATATATATATATATATATATATATATATCCAAATTAAAAGTATTGATTTAAAATATGTTAATATTTCTTTTTATTTATATAAATGTGCAAAAGGGTAATTATAAAGATAATTTTATCCTTCATAAAGAATGAAAAATTAACAAATAAAAAAATTATAAAAAAGGAAACAAAAAAGAAAAAGAGAATCTAAGATGTTTAGCAAATAAGACTAAACTTGATTTAATGAAATTGCAAAAAAAATTGATAGAAAAGAAAATTTTTAATTTTTTTTATTTATTGTAAATGTGTAAATATTCATAATGAACCAAAAAAAGAGAATTATTTTTTCAAAATCAGATTTCACATTAATGAGAAAAAGCTAAATAAAGAAAAAGAAGAATCTCAAAAAAATTATTTCGTATAATGAATATGTCTTTATCATAAAGATGTGTTCGATTTCATTTATTCTAATTTATATAAATAATAGTATTTTTTCATAAAGAATTTGATTCCATTTAAATGATAATTTTTTTGATTTATGGTGGATTATAGAAACAAATAGGTTTTTTTTTTTTTTTTTTTTTAAGAATTCATTAGTTTTTTATATGAAAAGTATGAATATTCAACAATCTTTATAGTTAATATTTTGTATTGTAATTATTATTTAGTATGAACCATCATCTTTATAATAAATATTATATATTTATTATAATTACTTTGATATTTATAACTAATTATGGTTTATTAAAGATAATTTACATTTATCAACAAAAAATACTCATCATTAAAATCAAAAAACAAAAAAAGGAAAATAAAAGAATCTGTATAAAAATAAAATAATGTCAATTATAGTAAAATATGTACTACATACATTTATTTCTTAAAAAATAAACATATACATAATATTGTTAAAAAATGAACATATTTCAAAGCAAGACTCTAGAAATGGACCTTTTGTGTAATTATTTCTTTGTTTTACCTAAATTTTTTTTATTGACCAAAAAAAAAAAAAACTAGAATATTACAGACATTCTATTAGATATCATCAGAATCAGTAGTGACGACCAAAAGTGTTAGATATCGGTTTTGGTCATAGGCGTCAATCATCATAATATTCTTTTAAAATGTTTTTGTTAATCTATCATAATATTTTTTGTTTTCAATATCAATAACTGGACGTATCTGGCTCTGGTGGTCGATAGTTGGCGTCGATCACCAGCTCCGGTTGCCGGTCACCTTAACATTCTAGTAGAATATGCTAGATGATCTATCATAATATATATATTTTTTTTTCTAAACATAGATCACAGAATGTCTCCTACTGGTGCCATTCAAATTTATTAGATATAAAAAAAATATTTTAGTAGAATATCTAAAATATCCTATTTATTCTGATAACCAGTGTCTGTAACTGAAGTCGGAGACATCTTGTCATCCATGTTGAGAACAAAGCACATTTTAATGACCGACACCTACGACCAAAGTCGGAGACGTCTCGCTATCATGTTGTAAAGAAAATATATATACATATATATATATATACACATATTTTAGTAGAATATCTAAAATGTTCGACTAGAATATTCCAGTGACCAGCGTCGGTGATTGAAACCAAAGACGTTTGGCCATCAACATTGGAAAAAAAAATCTAGATGAATATAGTATTCTACTAGAATATTAGGGTGACGGGTACTGCGATGGAGTCGAAGACCAACAATATCGGTGATCACTATTTGGTTTTGTTGACATCTGAAAATATGTATATGATATTATAATAGATTAAAAAACACTAATTAAAATTTAAAAATTTAAAAAGCATGTAGAAAAAGTAAAGAATGAAAAACGGTGACAAATTTTTTCATAGATGGAAAAAATGTAGCTAGTTGGGTAATCATCGTGGGAATAATTTTTGTAGGATTGACCCCAAAAAATGTGATTTGTAGAACTATCCTTAAAAGGATATATTTGGATTATTGCCTCAACTGTACTAATTTAGTTTTTTTTTTAATTAGATCAGTACAAAGGTCAAAAAAACAAATAAGAGTGTTAAAAAAAAAAACTAATAAGTCCATTTGAAGGTTCAGCAAAAAATTAAAAATAAAGTTCATTTGAAGGGTTGTTTTCTCAGTTAAAATAATAATAATAATAATAACCTTAGGACTACTATCCTAGTTTTAGGAGCTTTGGATTTTTGTTTTCCAATTAGATAAATAAAAAAATCGACGTGTTATGATTTATTGAAAAAGGTAATTTTACATATTAGCAACAAAAATCTATCAAATATCATCAGAATCAACATTGACCGCCGACAGTTTCTGATCACCTGTGTAAGTCTTCAATTATTGAAGAGTATTATGGTCGATTTTTTTTTTAATCATCTATCAAAATATTTTTTATTTGTAACGTAAAATGATAAGTTTTTTCCGGTTCTAATAATCAAAGAATATTCCGGAAGACTACTTTTGATAATCTACCAAATAGTTTTTCATTTTCAACATAACATGGTATTGACAAACTTGAAGAGATGTTGAAGTTGCTGGAAGAAATCATGAGACACTAAAAGAATTACAAAACATTTAGCTCTTTGAACTTTATGGTATTGGATTTTCTTTAAAAAAAAAAAAACTATGGTATTGGTACAAAGAAGATAAATCAACAAATTGTTAACCGGGAACAAAATAAGGCAGGCGAATTTCCTTTGCAATCTATTGTTCGGTTCTCTAGTTCGAAATCAAGGACTTGGTCTACTTTGGGATACAAATTTTTATTATTTTTATTTTTATTTTCGGAGAAATATTAACTACATTTACGAGTGACACAATTGCAGGATTTAAGTTACTCATTATTATGGGATCCAAGTAAATCTCACTGCAAGGCACACGTAACGGACGACTCAAATCTTTGTACTCGTGCTACTTGAGTGTAGCATTTCTCTTGTTTGCAAGGCATTGTAGCATGTTGTGGTTGTTAAGCTGCAAACGAGTGGAGGACAAGAAAACAAGAATTACCCATTTGGCTTAAATTGTACGTACCTTCAATAGAGTCTTTTGGCTGATTTTTTCAAGGCTCTAAAATGGGAAAAGCTTCCTTAATTAGATTAGATGTGAAGGAAGTATCTGGTTTATATGTATTTTGGGAGTTCGGAGCTGAACATCGTACACGCATGTCCTAGTTGATAGGAAAAAAGTGAAGAAAAAGAAGCAATGGAGAGCACATATAAATCTTGCCTCCTATAAAGTGTGTAGTTTGGCGGTTATGAAATTGGGATTTGGAAATCATTATTAATTTCTCCGACAATGCCACACCCAAGAGACGTGTTGCAGCACCAAACTCTTTTTTGCTCTGGAAAGTTATTCTCTGCAACTACATCAACATGGGGAAAAAAAGTGATTCATGTTTTCTTGATGGTGTAATTCATCCGACGACGAAATCCCATTTCACGATGATTGGACTGCACAAGAACCCGATGACCGTTTTCAAGGGGTAAAAGAGTATATGTGATCGTTCATATCCGACCAGAGCATAACTGACCAGGCTCAGACGCTTCTCCAGAAACCTTATTGAATGACCGCCGTCTCCGCTGCTTACCCTGGGCAGAGCAAGGTCAGGGCCCGTGTTATTGGCATGGACATCATTTCCCCGACAATTCCTGAGCACCACTTGCTCTGTGGGTCTCTTACTACCTGCATCATGCCACCCCGTATAGGTTGATAATAGTATCCCGACACGACACTCCGCACCCACTGGTTGACACTGACACCATCTGTTGCTGTGCATGTCCTGTTGTCGGCTCCCGCTGCCTGGCCAGAATGACACAGTACTCATCACCTCAACCAACACTAGCATGCCTTTGTGTCCCCTGTCACCAGACCATAGGGACACGCGGTGCCAACCTATTGGACGTACGGTGCCTGTGCACCTGGAGCATGTCTACTAGTTAGGAACACTCGGAGTTCAACTCGACAGGATCACCCGAACATCCGAGCCCATGGGGAATGCCTATAAATACAGAGTTAGTTAACCCACTCACGTATGGATAATTTTTTCTTTTCAAAGCTCTGCCTCTCTGCTTGCTCAACAGTGATATTACTGACTTAAACATCGGAGTGTTCGTGGCAGATACACCACCGCTGTCCTCATTACTTCGAGTTATTTCCCTTTTACAGGCAACCAGACGTAAAGTGACTGTGCAAGGCCGACCACGTCAGGCAATTACATCGGGTGTTAAGCCGAAGATTTTTGGCATTAACATTTTGGCGCTAGAAGGAGGGCCCCCGTCTTTCAAGCAACCTCGTACTTACCACCTACGTTCCTCACTCACTCGACCGCGACAAGGCCATGGATGAGGGAGCCAACCAGGACATTCATGGCCTTAACAACCCTGTTCCGATCGGTTCACAAAGCACCCGACGACCCCAGCGCCAGCGAAGTACATGGGCACAATGGAAACCCACGCAGATAGAAAATCCTCACCGGGAATGTCCAAAACTTGACTGAGACCGTTTGAGTACTTACGGACGCATTCTGGAAATTCCGAGATGCCCTGCCCCGTCAGGCAAGGGAAGAAGAGGCGAAAAAATCCTCGCTAGTTCGGTGACCCTGGTCTGCTAAAAGATCACCAAGACCACACCCGACAGCCGACCATAGGAGTAACCAAACGACTAGGGGCAATATGAGGGGCGAGCAGCGAGATTCAGAGTATCGCCTGAGTAGAGAGCGCTTGAGGAGCCGTGACAACCGGACAACTAGGTCAAGAGCCTTTACGCCCCCAGCACCCCGGAGAAGATACGACTCGGGCCAGCGCCGGAGGGACATGGTGAATGTCCATGAAAACACAACCTCTATGTTCGACCGCTGGGACAAGCCGGGACAATCCGCTATCCCGGACGTGACCACTCAATCGATAAACCACCGAAAGCTGAAGTGGACGACCAGAACAAACAAGACCACCGAAAGCTGAAGTGGACGACCAGAACAAACTAGACCACCTCCAGCGACAACTCGACTTATTACTAAGCCAAGGTATAGGTTGGAGCAGGTCGATCCTCCTTTCACCCCAGCGATCATGGCTACGCCTTACCCGGCTAAATTCAAGATGCCGTCCATAGCATCTTATGACGGCTCTACCGGTGTCGAGCACCTGGAGAACTACCAAGCACACATACTCATCCAGAACGCTAATGAAGCCACCTTCTATAAAGCCTTCTATTTGACCCTGACCGGTGCCGCCCAGCAGTGGCATCAAAGGCGAATGCCTGGAACGATGGATTCGTTCAAACAACTAGCCGACACCTTCTTAACAGCGTTTTTTGGTGCAAATACTCAAAAAATAGAGATCTCGTACTTGTTCAGAGTTAAACAAGATAAGGGTGAACCGTTGAAAGGATACCTCGACCGCTTTGACTAAGCCATCATAGAGGTGAAGAGTTGCTCCAATGACATATTAATACAGGCTTTCCGAGAAGGCGTCAAAGACTGGAGGCAGATTTGGCCAATCGCCTATGATGTTCTATCGACCTTCGCATACTTGCGAGAGATTAACAGGAAACATGCCGAAGCGGAGGAATACATCAGGGGACGGGACCTAATGCTTGGAGAACCCTCACAGCTAGGTGGGAAAAAGCCGAATAAGGATGGAGTAGACCAGGTTAGATTAGAGAAAGGGAAGACTGTCAGCAAGGTTATAGCTAACCCGGGATCCAAAATGCCAACGGGGACGTTCTGTCAATATATCCCCTTGTTGCCACCACCAAGCACGTCCTAAACTAGATTTCTGGTAGAGGGCTACTGTGGAACCCGTCGTCGATTAAGACAGACAGCGCCAGGAGAAACCCAAATAGGTATTGCAATTTCCACAAAGATATTGGCTATGAGACAAAGGATTGCACACACTTGCGGGACCAGATCGAACTACTGGTTCGGGACAGGCACCTAAGGGAATTTATGGAAAAGATCATCACCCCGGTAGGACCGACCAAGCACGACCACGCCTGATCCAGGGACCAATTGACCTGACCAATGTCAGGGAACCCGAGCACATTATCTACACCATCTTTGGAGGAACAGCCATGGGTGAAATTGCTAGTAGCTGAAAAAGTTATGTCTGCGAGGCAAGGTAGGTAGCCCGAGGAGAATACGTCAATATGACCGAACATATTACAAAGATCTGTCGCCAGGACAGCATCCCGATCACCTTCACTGATGACGAAGCCAATAAGCTTCTCTACCCACACAACGATGCGTTGGTCAGAAGGATCCGAATAGCAGACAATGTCATCCGTCCTTATCGAAAATGGAAGCTCCGTTGATATTTTATTCATGGATGCATTCACCAGGTTGAAGATTGACGGAGCTGTACTAACGCCTGCCTAAACCCCACTATATGGGTTCGCTAGAGAATGTGTCCAAGTAACCGATACCATATACCTCTCAGTTACTGTCGGAGATGGTCTGGAGAGGGCAACCTGAATGATGGAATTCCTTGTCATGGACTAACCATCGGTCTACAATATTATTTTGGGGAGATCGACCCTAAATGCACTTAAAGTGGTGGTCTTAACTTACCACCTGACTATGAAGTTCCCCACTCCTAACGGGGTCGGAATCTTCAGAGGGAACCAGAAGGGGACCAGGAAATGTTACATAGAAGCAGTAAATAAGGTGTGCCACAGAGTGCCCCAACCAGCTATCGTGACCATCTTCTTCAAAATAGATGAGATTGACACCCCCGACAGTGAGATCAAGCCCTTGAGTGATCTAGATCCTCGAATGTCTGATGAAAAAATTGGAACACATCCTGTCGAGGACCTAATCCCCTACCAACTGGAACCCGAGTATTCAGACAGGACTGTGCTGTGCAGGTCAAAGCTCCGACAAGATATACGAGATGAGCTTGAGTAGTTCCTTTGGGAACATAGGGATGTCTTCCCCTGGTCATATGAGGAAATGCCTGGGATCGACCCGGCCGTGATATGCCACCAACAATGCGTGAACCCAAAGCATAAACCGGTGGTCTAGAAGAGTAGGACCTTCAACTCGGAGAGGTATGAAGCCATCAACGAGGAGGTGAAGAAATTGCTCATTGCTAGTTTTATCTAGAAGTAAGCTATCTAGAGTGACTAGCGAATGTAGTCCTGGTTAAGAAAGCCAACGGCAAGTAACAGGTCTGTATAGATTACACTGACCTGAATAAATTCTACCCAAAAGACTGCTGCCCTTTTTCACGAATAGACCAACTAGTTGATGCAACGACGGGGCATGAGCTATTTAGCTTCATGGATACATACTCTGGGTACAACCAGATCCCCATGAGCAGAGCCGACCAGGCCAAGACCATATTCACCACTGACCAAGGGTTGTACTGCTACCAGATTATGCCGTTCGGCTTGAAAAATGCCGGGACTAGATACCAAAGGCTGGTGAACAAGATGTTTACCCCACTCATCGGAAGGTCTATGGAAGTGTATGTGGACGACATGCTAGTAAAGAGCAAACGGGTGAATGACCATATTGGGGACCTCAGGGACTGTTTCGATGTTCTACGACGATATCGGATGAAGTTGAACCCCGCCAAATGTACCTTTGTGGTAGAGTCCGAAAAGTTCCTTGGGTTCATGGTGAACCACCAGGGCATCGAGGTTAACTCGACCAAGGCACAAGCTATAATGGAACTACAACCTCTACGCACCGTTAAGGAAGTCTAGAAACTGATCGGAATGGTAGTAGCCCTTTCTCGATTCATGTCCAGGTCTACTGACAAAGTGTCTCCCGTTCTTTCAAGCACTCAAGGGTAAGGGCAAGATCAATTGGGACAATGAATGTGAAGAGGTCTTTCAGGGTCTAAAAACATATCTAGCAAGCCCGGCCCTACTATCAAAGCCATTGAACGGGGAAGTATGGTATGTGTACATGGCGGTGTCCGAGAAGGCGATCAGCTCAGTCTTGGTCTGAGAAGATAACAAGGTGCAGACCCAGGTATACTACAGTAATAAGGAATTCCAAGGGGCCAAAGGAAGATATACCCTCCTAGAAAAACTCACCTTGGCATTAGTCACGTTAGTAGGTAAGCTGAGGCCCTACTTCCAAGGACACCCTATCAATGCCTCAACCAGTTACCCTCTCCGTCAGGTTTTGCAGAACCTCGAGCTATCAGGGCGAATCGCAAAGTGGGCAATAGAGCTTAGGGAGTTCGACATCAAGTACGTTCCTCGGGTAGCGATCAAAGCTCAGGTGCATGTTAATTTCGTAGCCGAATTTACAGGATATCCCGAACCAGTGTTGAGGGATGTGGGGAAGACCACTAACACGCCCTCAGGAGAAAGCTCTAGTGTCCTCGACCAAGACCTCTAACGATGGAAGCTATTCATTGATGGTTCTCATAGCTTGGGGGCTTCGGGGCAGAACAGGACTGATAAGTCCTGATCACTACAAGACTAGCTGGGCCCTCTGTTTTGACTTTAAAGCGTCAAACAATGAAACGGAGTATGAAACACTGATACCTGGTCTAGACTTGGCTTGGGAACTCGGAGTAGAAGCCATCGAAGTCTTTAGTGACTCAATACTAATCGTCAATCAGCTGACCAGGGAGTTCCAAGCAAAAGAAGAACGAATGATCAAGTACTTAGGAAAAGTTAAGAACCTGCTTGTCCAATTCAGAAGCCACGTGGTAACCCGGATACCTCAGTCCAAGAACAATGAGGCAAACGCCTTAGCAAGGCTAGCCTCTGGGATCGATGTGGATGGTTTCGTCTCATTCCTAATTGAATGGCTCGACCAGCCCAGCATTAGACACGATGAACAGGTACTCTGCTCCGAAAGGGTTAGAACTTGGATGGATCCGATCATTGACTACCTCACCATATCTCGACTACTGAAGGACCAGGAAGAGGCTTGCAAGGTCAAGAACACCTCAGTTAGGTTTACCATGATTAATGGGAAGTTGTACCAGAGTGGACATTCTGCCCAGTATCAGCGGTGTGATGGGTCAGCTGAAGCTGATTATTTGATAAAGGAAATTAATGGTAGGGTATGTGGAAATCATTCTGGGGGAAAGATTATTTCCTTTAAATACCTTCGTTAGGGGTATTACTGGCCGACTATAGATAAGGACACTATGGAATTTACCAAGAAGTGTATGGAGTTTACCAAGAAGTGTATTAAGTGCTAACAGTTCTCCAGAATAATCAAGTCATACCCGGATAAGCTCACCTCGGTGGTAAATGTGTGGCCATTTGTCAAGTGGGCCCTTGACTTGATCGGACCACTGCTGATGGTCAGGTTGCAGCTCCGATACTGCCTCGTAGCCATATATTACCTCATCAAGTGGATAGAAGTAAAACATCTGGCCTAGCAGATAGAAGCAAATTGTACCAGCTTCTTATGGAAAAGCATTATCTACAGGTTTAGGCTCCCACACACTGTAGTCACAGATAACGGGAAGTAATTTGACAACCCAAAATTCATCACCCTCTGCAAACAATTTGGGATAAAGAAAGTGTTCTCTTCCCCCGAATACCCCTAAGAAGAACTTGAAGAAAAATTTGAAAAAACGTAAGAGTGCTTGGATCGATGAATTATCCAAGGTTGTATGAGCATACTGGATCACTAAGCACATTGCGACCGGGGAAACTATGTTTGCAATGGCTTTCGATGTAAAGGTTGTCATTCCGGTTGGAGTGGGCTTACCAAGTCATCACGTTGAGAACTAGACGAAGAGAATAATGCCGAGCGACTGATGTCTGAACTTGACCTGGTCGTTGAAAATAGAGAACGAGCCCTTATCCGGACTGCCGTGCACAACCAGGTGGTTGCCAAGTACTATAACAAGAAATTCCGACTAAGGATTTTTAAGGAAGGTGACCTAGTCCTCAAAAAAGTATTGGTCCAAGAACCTGAGTTAGGCTCATTCGACCCTAAATGAGAAGGACCGTTCAGGATCACAGAAGTTGTTTGGCCAAGCATATATTGACTCGCTGACTAGGATAGGACAGTTCTCGGGTACCCATGGAATGCCGACCACCTCAAGCGTTTCTATCAGTAGTCCTCCTATTGTTGAAAAGCCATGTATAAATTGATTTAATAAAATGAAGATTTTTTCAGATCAATTTAGTCCATTTCTATCCGTTTCTACAACTCCAGAGGTCCTCGAACCACAAAAAAAAAAAAACAAAAAACAAAAAACAAAAAAACAAAAAATAAAACAAAAGAGGGATGTTTACAATGGGATGCCAACCATAGTTGGTCTTAAGATTCATTTTAAGGAAAAAACCCAAGGTAACCATATGAGGTACTTGAGTAGGACCGCCCAACAGTCTGCTCCGATAGACCTAACACTCCAGAGGTCCCTGGATCACGTAGGAGAAATAGGGCAACCTGCAACGGGATGTCGACCAGAGTTAGTCTTGGGATTCATTCAAGAAAAAATCCAAGGCACCCATAGGAGGTACCTATGCAGGATCGTCAAACAGTCTGCTCCGGCAGACCCGACACTCCAGAGGTACCCAGACCATGTAGGGGAAATAGGGCTTCTTGCAACGAGATGTCGACCAAAGTTGGTCTTGGGATTTATTCTAAAAAAAAAAAAAAAAAAACCCGAGGCAACCATAGGAAACACTCGAGCAGGATCGCCCAACATTCTGCTTCGACAAACCCAACACTCTAAAGGTCCCTGGACAACGGAAGAGAAATAGGGCTCCTTGTAACGGGATGCCGATCAGAGTTAGTCTTGGAATTTATTCTAAAGAAAAAACTCAAGGCAACCATAGGAAGCACTCGAGCAGGACCACCCGACATCATCTGCTCTCAATGGGAGTTACAATTTTTGAAATACAAGATAAAACTAAAAGAGAGAGAGTTAGAAAGGAGTCCCAAAAAATTTCTTCGTTAATTCTACGAGGTGGTGGGTATAATTTGGGCATCCTTGAGCATAAAAAAATCAAAAATCTATATAAAAAAACAACAAGACGAAACGCCGTCATTTGTCCCCAGGAATAACCTGCTTGGACCCTGCCTGATCTGCATGTATCTCCGACTCATTGATCACCACGACATCCTTGGTCCCCTAAGCGCCCCCAGTCACCTCCCCTTCCTCACCTCCTTTGACCGTCGCTCTATCGCCCTCGTCGACTGTTTCTCTAGAGATCTCCGATATAAACGACTAGTCTAGCCCGGTTAGTATAGGGTTGGCTAGAGCGAAGCTCGCCTTCATATCCATCATATCCTCCTTGTACTCAGCAAGGAGGCGGATTTCGCACTACTCCGAGCTTTGGTAGTCAGCTACCACCTATAGTCGAGCTTGGTCGAGAGCCGCGTGAAGTATCTTCTGGAGGTAACGCGAGTGCTCGAACCGAACAGAGGACAATTCATGTTCGGCCTTACCCCGGGCTTCTTTAACCTTGCCTTGGGCTTCATCTGCCTTGGCTGCCTGCTCCTCGGCCTTTTTCACCCTCTCGGACGTCACCTTTTCTACGTCACGCCACTTCTTAATGTCTACTACCATTCCGGTCACTTTCTCTTCCATGTGATTGAAGTGGCTCCGGGCAACGACGTTACCGGAGAAAGCAAAACAAAATACCTACAATGAAGTTCAATGATGATAAAAAAAATGGAGTACCTCCATCAGCTTCTCGATCATGTCGTCACTAGCCCAGATGTGGTCTGAGCGTCGAGAGGACTCGGCGATTTCGGAGGTAAGGCAATTGTCAAACTTGTTAACGACTGCCTTCTAAGCCGAAGAGTTCCTCCTAACTGGCTCGGCTTCGGTGACTAAGGCGGGAGGCTCACGGAATCTCGAGTCTTCCCGCCTGACACGAGCTGATGGCTCCGATGGTGGTGGCTGGTCTTCTCGAGGATGGATTACCCGGGCTATAGGAAGGTCGGAAAAGAGCAGACTAATTGTGATAGGACCCTAGCCGCTCGGATGGCTTCTGCTTCCATCGCCGCCTTTGGTGAACTTTTGCTGCAGTTGAGCAACCCTCTCCTGGTCGTTTGGTCGCTTGCTCTCGTGTTGTCCCCGCTCGGCCATGCTCGGTTCTGCAAATAAAGAAAATACATGTTAGTACTTGACCAAGGCAATTCTTGAATAAAATAATGAAATGGTACGACCTTCGATCCGAAGACTCCGTGAAGGATAGAGTCGCTTGATCACCCCCTCCACGTCCTCATCAGCAATCCTCAGATGCCAAGTCTCAGGGGAGGAACTACCGGACTACAAACCAGAGGTTGAGACTACTGGCACTCCCCGTGGAACCTCAGATCAAACAACCGACGTGGTCGTTATATCAGCAACAGCCACTGTCCGGGCACGATAGTGCACGACCTGGTTGGGCATACATGCCGCGACCGTCACCTCATCGGGCCCTCCTGTTCTTGACTAGTTGTGAGGGTAACCGGATGTAGAAGTCGAACCAAACCAATTATACTTTGCCAAACTCTTATTTGACAGTAGCCGATTTTGGTTCCGTTCTACGTCCGCCTTCTCTTGGAGTTTCTTGATCCTCCCTAGGTTGATCGTCTCTGTGTGCGGCTCCCGAGTCCACACATATGCCCTTCTGAAAGTTATAGGGACACGCTCCCTGGATGGAACCTGGGTTTAATCCAGCCGACCAGATAGCCACCGACCCCCTACATAGAACCATAAGTGCTTGTAGTTCTTATCGGAATCAGGGTAGCCAGCAACAAAGGTTCCCTAGTAACCCTAGAAATAGTATGACCCGGTCGATGCCGGAGCTGTCTTCTTCCGATATAAATTCTGGAAGACCCTGAACGACAACTCCCTACAATAATACTTTACACAGAGGACAAAGCAGCTTATCAGAATTCGATAAGCATTTGTGTTGAGTTGCATAGGAGCAACGTTCAGTCTCCGGAGTGCCCTAAGGAAAGGATGAAATGGCAAACGGAGCCCTGCTCAGAAGAACTCCACTGATAAAGTGACATAGCCGGGGGACGGTCGAGAAGGTAAATCGTTTGGACCGAGGACAACCATCTCTACGTCATCTGGAATCTGGAACTCTTCCGTAATGATTCCTTATACTGAGTGGTGCCGCCGAGGTGAAATAATCCACCGTGTACACAGGGTGGTCATCTGCCCGGTCCACAATCTCTATATCCATTATTCGATAGGCGAGTATGCCATTGACCAGTATTGGTCAGCTGTGACCATGCTGGCGGGATTGAAAAGGCTCCCCCAGAGGTGCCATGATTTTGAGCTCTTAGAACCCTCCTAGGAAGTCTCTTCTCGGCCGGATGTGCTCGCCTGTCTAGCCGTTTTAGAAGATGCAGTGTCCTCACTTGCTGTCAGATCGACAATCGGGGGCTGTTGCATCGAGGCCACACCATTTAGCTCCTCTAGAAAAGACGGGTCCAGTCGAGTGGTTGGCCCCACCTGTAAAATTTATCTCAGCCGACTAGTGCCTTCCCGTGCCTGACTGGTCGGTACTACTAATCTACTTGGGGTAGGTATGTCGGACACATCCGACAAGTCATCAGGTGTCCCGTTGGTGGTGTCCAAGGAGTTTGTACTCGAGTGCCCGTGATATCGACCTCCCCGGAAAGATTATCGTTTTTGGAGTCCATGTGCTGGTCGCTCATATTGAAAGTTCTGGAAAAAGGACAAGGTTTACCTTGTCAGATCTTCTCGAAGTCGTCGGACGTGAAACTCGATCAAGACTTCTCAGACGTTATCGGCAGCTCTCAGCAGCGTTTCGCAAATGGTGAAAAGCCAAAACCCCCACCCTCTATTTATAGGGTTGGGTTTAGGCGGGAAATGCGGATTCAAATTATGAAGTATTGGTTTGACTTTTCGCCAATCGTGGTGCGACACGTGGCAACAACTGACACGTGTCAAAGATTTTTTGTGAAGTATACCCATGACCAAACCAGACCAGATTAGACTACCGCCAACCTAGGCTGGCGAGAATTACCCCGACAAGATCCGATCGGAACCTCGAGACTGCGCGCAATCATCCAAGTAGGCCAAGACACATCCATAAGCACCCCCAGCCAGATCTGCCTGGGAATGCTCGGGGGGCTCTTGTTGATGGTGTAATTCATCCGACGATGAAATCTCATTTCATGGTGATCGGATTGCGCGAGAACACGAGGACCATTTTCAAGGGGTAAAAAAGTACATGTGATAGTTCATATCCGACCAGAGCATAACTGACCATACTCAGTCACTTTCCTGGAAACCTTATTAAGTGACCGTTGTCTTCGCTACCTACACTAGGCGGAGTAAGGTCAGGGCCCGTGTTATTGGCCTGGATGACATTTCCCTAACAATAGCTGAGCACCACCTACTATGTGGATCCCTTACTGCTAGCATCTTGCCACCCTATACAGGTTGACAACAGTATCCCGACACGACACTCCGCATCCACCACCTGACACCTGACATCACTTGCTACTGTACATGTCCTGTCACCGGCTCCCACCGCCTGGCTAGACTGACACAATACTCGTCACCTCTACCAACACTAGCATACCTTTGTGTCCTTGTCACCAGACCATAAGGACATGCTGTGCCAGCCTATTGGATGCACAGTGCCTGTGCACTTGAAGTATGTCTACTCGTTAGGAACACTCGAAGTTCAACCGGACAGGGTCACCCGAACACCCGAGCTCGCGGGTAACGCCTATAAATATAGGGTTAGCTAACCTACTCAGGTAAGGACAATTTTTCCTTGCCAAAGCTCTGCCTTTCTGCTTGCTCAACGGTGCCATTACTGACTTAAGCATCGGAGTGCCCGTGACAGACACATTACCGGTGTCCCCAGTACTTCGAGCTGTTTCCCTTTTACAGGTAACCAGATGTAAAGTGAATGTGCAAGGCCGACCGTGTTAGGTAATTACATCGAGTGTTAAGCCGAAGATTTTTGGCATCAACAATATGTTTCTTTCAACTTATTTGTATTTTTTTTTTCCATAAAATAGTTAGTCAATTCGTTCTTGCAGAATTGATAAATAAATCCAGACAAAAGAAAAAAAATTACCATGTGGTAGCCTGTGAGAGAAGACGAAAGACATTCAAAAAAATATCTTTTTATAATATAGTAAAAGAAGTAAGAGATTAGTCTCATATTAACAGGAGTGAGATAGAGTGGCTTATAAGTGCCCATGTGTTATCTTCAAGTCAGTAATTACTCACAAGTTGTAACGTAGTAGAGCCCACTTATGGGTCTATCTAATTCCTCTTCCTGAAGGCACTTTGTAGTCGAACTGTCAGTGAGTTTTGCATGTTGTACTTTTCTTGTATATCAAAAAAAATAAATAAATAAAAAAAGGTAGGTACTTGGTGAGTCCTACGTCGACAGCAAGTGAGGAGATAGAGGGGCTTATAAGTACTCATGGATTCTCTTACAGTCAGTAATTACTTAGAAGCTGTAATTAGTAGGGTCCATTTATAAGTTCACCTAATTCCTCCTCTTGAATGCCTTTTGTGGTCGAACTGCCAGTGAATTTTACATATTGTACTTTTCTTGTGTATAAAAAAAAAAAGAAAAAAAAAAAAAAGAGAAGTAAGAGATAAAAGATAAGAAAATAAATAGATTAACTAATACGACATCTTGCTACTATATGGATCATTTCTATTTGGACTAGACGTTTTATTATTTCTCTAGCAAAGAAAAAAAAGAAACAAAAACTTTTATTAATTTTTTTTCTTTTTTGAGATAGAGAAAGAATACTTTGCCTATCACTAAAGTTTCCAATTCTTTTCACTATTCTTTTCATGTCTTTGTTATCCAACTGATCAATGGCAACAGTTTTGGGAGCCCACCCTCCTTTCAATGATGATTAGTTTATGCCGAAAGCTACTTCTATCTGGTATTAGTTACAAAAATCTCCTTTTCGTTTTAAAACTATTTTCACCGATAACATTTTGTTTTGAGAAATTCTAGTTTGATAATGTATTATTTACTTTGCAAATCCCTTTCTTGCTAATGGTTTTGGTCGAAATTTAGGTGTGAAAATGTTGATAATATAACATCGAATGACCGCTAGCTGAGATATATAAATATTATATATATATATATATAAAATGAAACACGTGTGTGAAATAATATATTGTCTAGATGATATATAAATTTAAAAAGAAAATAAAAAAAAAGTAAAACAAGAAAGCGGTGAAATAAAAAATGTTAAATTACTAAGTTAGTCCCTAAATTTTTAGGTTTGTACAATTTTGGTCATTGATCTTTTTTTCGTAGTTAGAAAACCATTGAAATATTAAAATGTCCCTACATTAGTTATTTTCATTAAATTTTGGGCTAAATCAGTAAAAGAGTTAAAGAAAATGACTATTGTAAAAACATTTTTTAATAGTTTAAGTTTATTACAGTTATTTAAAAAAAAAAAAAACAGGGGTCAAAGTTGTACAAACTTAAAAGGTTTAAATTCCAACCTAGCAATTTATCCAATAAAAAAAAAAACTGAAATTCTCTTACGAAACTTAACCAAAAAAAAAAAAAAGATATCTAAACTCCTTTACAAAACTCTAAAAAAAAAAAAAAAGAAACTTAATCAGGTCGCTCTATCGTAAAAGCACCAATTATTTGGATAACATTGATAAGCATTGATACCTCCTAAACTTATTACCCTTTAGCAACTTACTTCTCAAACTTTTAATTTTGATAATTTACCCCATGAACTTGCTAAATTGTTATAATATACCCCTTTTAATTAATTTTACACTAAAATAAAGATTTGAAATTAGATTTTATATTATATTTGAAAATTTTTAATTGAAATCGTGGGGTTTTTTTTTTTTTTTTTAAGAATATTGAATCTGTTATTATAATCAAGAAGCATCTGATATAATAGCAGTTTCTATATATAAGCATAGGAGAATCCTCCACTAAAAAAACTTATCATCTCTATAAGAGTCTAAGCAATCAAAATGGCAAACTTAACTCTTAGAAAAAGATGATAAACTAGACACATCTAACAATAACTCTCCAAATTCAAAATGGAAGAACTTTTATAGTTTGGATGACTGTCAATATATCTAACTTCATATATTGGAGATTTTAATCAAGATCTCAATTACGTTGCTTCAAATATTCCTTCGTGCTCTGTAGTACCTATAAAATTATACAATTGATTAGTATAAGTTTATATGAAAAATAATTAGAAAAAACAACTCTAGATTCCAGATTTAGGGCTTATCTTGAAGTAAAAGATTCTTAGTTGTATCTCCTTGATTGACATGAACTCCGTTGGAATGGTTAGATAGTTGGGGTGATGGTGAAATAGAAAAGCAACACCTATTCCTTTCACATCTTCAATCAATTACTTTTGAAACTCTCATTAACAGAGACTAAAAATAATAAATGAAACTCTCACAAAGATAGAGGTTACATTATTACAATTTAACAAGTTCAAGAGTAAATTACCAAAACTAAAAGTTTAAGGGGGTAAGTTATAAAAAATAATAAATTTAAGAGACATCATTACTAAATAGCCGGTTTAAAATAAACTCCCCGGTCGTCCAAAAGTGGCAGTCCTATGAAGCTCCTTTTCCTAATTTAAGAAAAGTAGAAGTTATAAAATGTTGCGTATATAAGGTTTCTTCATTTAAACTTCTATATCCAAAGCACGAGTCAGTTAGTTACTTCCATTCTTGGAAAGTTGAGTTCAAGTGGGTTAGTTAGGGTTGCCAAAATGCATGGAAAGTTGTGATGACTAGGATCCACTAAGGCAATATACCTACTTTAATTCTCTACTTTTTTTTTTTTTTTTGTAAATGTGTATATGTCTTCATTTAATAAGATACTCTATCAATAGTATACATTTTTAAATATTGGATTCAATCAAACTCACATTAAAATTAAAACAGAAAGTATAGCATATAGACATCTTTTAAAACTTTTGAAAGTAAAGATTAAATATGCTATTTTACAAGCTTGCTATTTACTCTTCCCAAGTTTTTTTTTTTTTTTCCCCTATACGATTTAGTTTTTTTTCTTAAATAAAATATTTGCAAAATTAATAATACCCAAAAAAAAAAAAAAAAAGAAAGAAGCTAAACTAACAGTTTCCAATACAAATATGGTGGTTCAAAAACAATGCTTACTGATAAGATATATTACCATTTCCTATTGTAAAATTGCCTACTACAACAACAACTACTACTATTAGTATTATTAGTATTATTAGAGGTGCATACGCCGTATGCTCAGCTGAGTGGGTGAACTACATTTGATATTCTCCCCCAGGACTACCTGCTTTGGCTTCCTACATCCTAGCATACATGTAAATGCACTTTGGATATTTACAATTAAATGCGAATGCCTAGAGTTTTGTATTATTATTTAATTTTTGCTATTATAAATTTTACATTTATGTGAGTGCCTAGTGTTTTGATATGCGGTGTGTGTGATGTGTTTTAATTTTAACAATTATGTGAGTGGCTAGTCTATAAAATTAAGCAATGATGTGGTATTCACATGAAATTGGCGTGACATCTACTCGCACGAGTCAATTCTGTGTCCTTCACACACAAAAATAAAATGCACATATAACAAAACTGAAAATAAAAAATTTTTTGGCCAAAACTTGAAGCCTAATTTCTTTGATAGAATCCTTAACCAAGCAAGATAAGAAAGAGAACTGGTGCTAGATGGTGTTTACTTCTACATGTTTGTGAACAAAGTTATATATATATATATATATATATAATGTTATTTCTAGCAAACAATAGTATTCTCTAGTTATATAAAAAGAAAAGAAAACGAAAATGGTTGAATCTGGTAATTTTGATTAAGTGCTCATTATCTGAAATTTCTAACTGATTCCGACAAAAAAAAAAAAAAGGAGGCATACGAGGAGAGAGACGGTAAAATACTAAAAAGAAGTCTTCTTTTCTTTTTCCCAAGGAAAGGACACAACCATGGAATGGAAGCAGTAGGACCAAATCAAAGAAGGGACGGAAAAGAATATGAAAAAGGGCGAAAAAAAAAAAGAGGTGGGGTGGGGAATGGGGAAATCATTAATATGGAGATTTTGTCGAGTGGGCCCCATTGGAGGAGGGGAATCTCTTTAGTAACACTTCTAACAAACTTGCTCTGCCGTGCTAAAGATATCAAAAAAAATCTCTACAGTCTTTGTTTTGTTTTTTTTTCGCTAAACTCTACAGTCATTGTTCCCATTTGTTAGTTCGGCCCATTCTTAAAAGGATGAAAATAAATTTTATTACCAAAAAAAAAAAAACAGATATTTATAATTTTTCAAACTGCCATCACAGCAGTTTCAGAATCAGTTTTATTCCCTTCTCCAACCAGTCCACTTTATTTTGTAAAACAAAAATTTCTATATAATAATACATGTATATATAATATCACATAACAGAATTGAAGAAGTTAATTTTTTTTATAAAATATAAATAAAAGTCCCCTACCTAATCCCTCCCTGCCTCCTACATCCAAGCTTTGCCATCCCCAGGTATTAGCACCACCCTCCTCCTCTCTCTGTCTCTCTCTCTCTCTCTCTCTCTCTCTCTCTCTCATCAGCAGTAGCCACCAAAAACCATTGCTTTTAAGGTTCAAACTGGCTATATCTTTTTTCTGCATCACATAACTTGGCCCTTACATAATTTTTGAGCTATGTTTGAGCTAGGTTCTCTTGATTAAAATTGGAGGTCTTTTCTGATGAGTTTGAAATGATTTCGTTCCATATAATTTTTGGTCTCTTTTATCCTCTAGTTGCATCTGTTTTCTGAAAGGGTTTTTGTGCTATTTGCTTATGAATCGGATTAAAGGAGTTATTATACCAGATAAATTATGAGTTTTTTTTTTCTCAAATTAATATGATCTTGTATTGTTGAGTTGAAGTTCAAGGCCCATCTAATCTTTCAAAAACTTTTGATCCCTTTCAGTCTTTCTTGCTATAGATGAATTTGGTAGCTTGCAAAAAGCTCTCTCTTTTTATGTGCTTATATGACTGTGTTGAAAAAAAAAAACCTAATAAAATTTTTTTTTTAATCTGATTAAGGCCTCCTAATTTAATTCTAATCTTTCATGTGTCCAAACTTTATTCTCGATGTTGTTGACAGAGTTTACATCCCAAAATGTATGTGGAGGAGAATTGCAGCTTTGATCCGAACAGCATACCAGATTCTGCAGCCCCCGAAGATGGCTTTAACCTGCACATGAACGGCTTCTCTGCCGCCGATGCCAGCCTCAAGCACTCTGTTGAAGAGCTTGCTTACCAGCACCACGACAGCCACCACCAAGAAGATGTAGTTGCTGCAGCTTCAGCAGCCGCCCTTGAGATAGAGTTTCAGCAGCAGCAGCAGCAACTGGCCTTCAGCATGGAGAGCTCCTACAACAACGGTTCCGGCAGCATTGACATCAATACTACAACTGTCGGGTTGGTGTCGTTTGATCATCACCACCCCAATTGGCATCACCACCACCACCATCACCAACAACAACAACAACAACTCCCGGAGCAGCCTGACCTCCTCAACCTCTTCCACTTCCCAAGATGCTCGCCCTCCTCCTCTTTACTCCCCACTTCAACTATCACCTTCGCCAACAGCCCCTCCTCGTGCTCCTCGGTCCTCTACGACCCACTTCTCCACTTGAACTTGCCTCCACAGCCTCCTCTCTTCAAGGAGCTCTTTCAGTCCCTCCCAAACGGATATAATGCCTTTCCTTCAGCCTCAAGAAACAACAGTGGTTCATTATTCGGTACTAGTGGAGACATCGAGAGAGAAGGAAGTGCTGGGATTTATGGTCAGGATGGGCCTGAGGGGTTGCATTTTGAGAATGGAGTGTTGGAGTTCACGAGGGACAGAACTCGAATCGACAGAGGGAGAGATGGCAGAGGGACCAAACACTTTGCTTCCGAGCGCCATAGGAGAGATCAGATGAGGGACACCTACACAACCTTGAGGAGTTTGGTCCCCAACCCAACTAAGGTAACACACAAATTGTAAAGTTGTTTTTCCTTAATTGTTTGTTTGTTAGTTGTTGAATAGTGCGTTTCCTTGTAGTAAAATTAATTTTGCAGTTATTTATGCACCAGCAAGAATTAAAATTACAGTGAGATTAACTTGACAATTTACCTTCTTTTTTTTTTTTTTTGGGGGGGGGGGGGGTGTGGTGGTTATAATCCAATGCTTGAAAGAATGATAGAGCATCAGTTGTGGGAGATGCTATTGAGTACATCCAAGAGCTTAGGAGAACAGTGAACGAGCTGAGGTTACTGGTGGAGAAAAAGAGGCGTGGAAGAGAGAGTAGCAAAAGGCAGAAAACTGAGGAAGAAAACGGTGGGGACGTCGAGAACTGCCACATCAAGATGGAGCCAGAGCAGTCCTATATAAGAAGCTCCTGGCTTCAAAGGAAATCCAAGGACACAGAGGTCGACGTTCGCATCATTGACGATGAGGTGACCGTCAAACTTGTTCAGCGAAAGAAGATCAATCTGTTGCTCACTGCTTCACGAGTACTCGACGAACTTCAGCTGGATCTTCGCCATGTTGCCGGAGGACATGTTGGCGATACTTACAGCTTCTTGTTCAACACAAAGGTTGGTGGATCATTTACTACATAACTTTTACTCCAATAACATACTACCATATAATAATGGCATGCAATCTTTGGAATATTGGGTGTGTCAATAAGATGAATTCACATAGTAATGGCGGGGGTTTTTTCTTTTTGTTTTTTTTTTTTTTTGTTGGGTTTATTTTAATGTTACAGATATATGAAGGTTCATCTTTGTATGCAAGTGCCATCGCCAACAAACTGATTGATGTTCTGGACAGACAATATGCTGCTATTATTCCGGCCACAACTAGCTACTAGCCGTCTCGGAGCCACGAAAGATTAAGCTCGTCCGAATAGCAAGCCTAATATTTCGATTCCTTATGTGAAATTGGTTAATAATATGACACTGTTATGACTGACTAGGAAGGTTTTTAGTTATTTTTTCTAGCACTTATGGTCTTAAGTAATTACACTTATTGCAACTAATAGCTATAGCAGCAAAAGGCAACAATATCTACTATCTGATATATTAAAACGTAAGATTTTAGTAATTTCCCTTGTTGTCAACTTTATGCATATGCTAAAGCTGCTAAAGAGCTGGAGGTTTACTCAAGGCGCTCAAGCGTACTTTTAATCTCCCTCTTTTGGGAAAAAGTAAAGCTTTAAATCATGCATGTGTGTGTGATGTGGAGCCAACTTAAAATGACATCCATGTCCATGACCATTTTTCATTATTAATTAGTAGTTTGCCTACAACACTAACAGGAAAAATGATTACGTCCTTAATTCTGGAGTGAATTAAAGAACCGTCGAAAACAGAAGAACCTTTGATCAGTTGGTTTTTGTTATAGGTTCACAGAATTTCTTATAAAATTTGGAACTTCTTTACGATTGGCAAGTTACGCGTTCATTATTCATTGAACTTAAAAATGTTTCACAAAAAGTGTGTTCAAATCGATATCTGGTATAAAAATTTGAATCAAAACATTCTGGTAAATGTTGCATGATCTCCTATTGGAGCAAGATATTGAAACTTTTGAATGATAATCGGAGCATGTATGTGCATTAAGGCATTTTCTTTCTAAATTTTAACACCTTTCACTATAGCTAATTCAAATGGGCTCTCTGACACTATTAAATTAAATTCAACAACTCACAATTAAAAGTTTGGGAAGAGAGAGAGAGAGAGAGAGCGATTTTTCTTTTTCCTTTTCCTTTATATGACAAATTTGGACCAAACAATATGAATAGTGAAGCAGCAGATTTTACTGCTGCCCAAGAGTAGTGTTTTCTTTTCACAAATACCCCTGAATTTTGTATTGTTACAAAAACGGTCCCTATATCGATATTTTATCAAAAACTAAACGGAAACTAAATATTTTCACATCCCATGAACTTTAATTAATTCTAAAATCATAATTAGATATTTTGATAGGGAAACCGTACCCCCAAAATAACTCTATGACATAAAATTTGCACTATATATCTTTGATTAAATTATAGTTTGCTTTCAAAATACCACCGATTCAGGTATAATTTCTTGTCAAAAATATGTTTGATTATGATCGTCTTTATAGATAAAGCTCATGTGATTAGAACGTGTTTAATTTATATATAATTTTTTTTATAGAATATTGACAGAAGGGACCATTGGCGTAATAATAGAAAAGTTCAAGTTAAAAGTCAATGGCCGATATAAGACGAGGTGTATAATTCAGAGGCTATTTAAAAAATTAACCCTTTGTTATATGATACACAATTATAGACAAGCACTCCTCTTTTTGGGGTTTTTAGAGAAATGGAAAAATATAACTATTCGATTTAAACTTCTTAAAAAGATTAAGAATATATTGAAAATGGACAATATTAGTATCTTAGGTTTGAACAAGTTGATTGGAACCCCTTTTTTATGCCCTCATATCCCTCTCGTGTGACGATGTGGGGGCAATAAAAGGAAAGAGGGGATGGGGTTTTTCTCGCTTTTGGCATAGTGGGCCCTTAGCAGGAGGCCCGCACAACGGGCTATTAGCTCAATGATAGGGTACACCCCTAATAATTGCATCGTTGTGCTTGAGCTGTGAAGGCTCTTAGCCACATGGATAGTTCAATGTGCTCATCAGCACCTAACCCTAAGATGTGGATCGTCCAAGGCACATTAGCATGGCGTACTTCTCCTGTTTGAAACCAAACTTCTCCTCAGGAGGGTAGATGGGGTGATTTAGGTGAGCGCCAATGTAGATCCAACTTTCTATTCACTCGTGGGATCTGGGTGGTCTGGGAGGGGCCATCACGACTCCTCTCTTCTCGAGAATCCATACATCCCTTATCAATATATGAAGACTTATCCCTTGAGCACAGGTTTAGGTTCAGCCTCAATGGGAAAATAAAACGGAGCACCTAATAACGTATCTTCACAGAACAAGAACTACGAGATCGCCCCTTTCATTCTGGGGTGACGGAGGGATCGTACCATTCAAACCTTTTTTTTCATTCTTTTCCCGGAGGTCTGGAGAAAGCTCCAATCAATAGGAAAAAAACCTCCATTCCCGAAAGAAAGAACGTGAAATTCTTTTTCCTTTCCGCAAGGACCAGGAGATTGGATCTAGCCGTAAGAAGAAATGCTTGGCTGATAAATAACTCACTTCTTAGTTTTCGACCCCTTTAGTCACTACGAATGCCCCCGATCAATGCAATGGGATGTGTCTATTTATCTATCTCTTGACTTGAAATGGGAGCAGGTTTGAAAAAGGATCTTAGAGTGTCTAGGGTTGGGCCAGAAGGGTCTCTTGACACCTTCTTTTTTCTTCTTATCAGAGTTCTTTCACAAAAACTTGTTATGATAAGGAAAAAGGGAGGAATAAGCACACTTGAAGAGTGCAGTACCACGACATAATTATCTTTATATTTCATATTTTTTATATTTTAATTACACCACTAAAATCACAATATTATAATGTTAGTCATATCATTGGGGATTTATACATGTCATTACGTTCAAAAACACAAATTTGAGAAATTTCTATTCCTATAATATCTTAAAATTTTTTTTGCTAAATTTCAACTCCACACCTGAATATTGCCATTTAGTATAGTTTCTCAGCTGTAGGCCCATTACAAGTTATCTTTGACCTAAAAGGGAGAAAGAGGGAAATAGCATAATTGTGGGTGGTTATTGTTGGGGTTAGACTTCATCTTCCCTTTACAACGTTAGCTTTTAACAGTTTATCTGACGAATGATGAACTCTCGGTTTAAATTTACAATGTCTAACATATTTTATCATATTTGGGCCGGACCCAACTCATGATATTGCTTTATCGTGAGCAATGATCGACCATACAATTGGACCGGACCCAATTCATTACTCCGTTCATTCTCGAATGATGATCACTCGTAAAATTGGGCCGCACCCAAGTTATGATTGTAATTCGTTTCTTCATGAATTGCGAACATTCAAACTCGAATATCGAACCAACAGATCGAACATGATCTTTTTCATTGAATCTTATATAAGCCGTGGACGATGGATCACAAGGACAAAGTCTTGTTTTCTAACTATCGTTCGTCGCTCACGACAAACAAAAATTACAGGGTATATCTCCCATAACCGTCGAACCCAATGTCGATGATGACTTGTCAGACCTTTTAAGAAAACTGACAAATTCATTACTGACAATGACATCATACCAGTAACTGCTAAGTCCACGATCTGAGATTAAGGTTAACTCTAGTAACCGTCTAATTTGGATCTCAAATGGCATACTTGCACGTGTCCCTAAGGACAACAAATGGAAACTGTTCATCATCAGTTACGGGTTCCGACATAAGTCATGATTGCGAACTCAAGTATTCATTTCAGGATTAAGATTAATGCAGGATGATAATCAAAATGTCATTGATTCTTATAAATGAAATTATTAAAGCGAATCAATTAATACCTTAAGTCCAGTCCAATGTCATACTCAATACTGGTATACATTAAAGTTTCTACTCAGAATCTATCTGATGGTCAAGACAAACCATCCCTCTAAGAAAGTAGACAACCTTTACAATCTTATCATGAATAAGATCCCCAAATCTTATTCCATCGATTGCGGACCATTTATTTAGACTGTTATCAAATTACTACGTCTTCTATTATACCCCGTATACATATGGTAATCTGATATATTACCAATAGCCTGGGACATTTTATGTTTGCTCAAAATAATCATATAATCAACAAATGAAAGTAAATAGGACACAACTTATTAAACATGAATAACCTTTTTTTATTAATATCAAAATGTCATATTTACAAAAAATCCTTAGAATTGATTTTCTATCATTAGGGCACATATAGATCCCAACAATCTCCCACTTGCCCTAAGAGAGTAAATGTGACATATTGCACATCCCCATGCCTTCGACGTTTTCCTCGAATCTTCTGGCCACCAAAGTCTTCGTGAACGGGTCGGCAAGATTGTCCTTTGATGCGATTTTGCAAACCGTCACATTTCCACTTTCAACAAAGCCTCTGATAATGTAATATTTTCTGTCAATGTGCTTAATCCTCTTATGATGCCTAGGATTCTTGGTATTAGCTACTGCTGCACTGTTGTCACATTAAAGTACCATAGCTTTATCCATACCAAGAACGACCTCATGGTTACCAAGGAACCTGCGAAGCCATACCGCTTCCTTAGATGCCTTACTGGCAGCCACATACTAGGCTTCCATGGTCGAGTCAACAATGCAATATTACTTAATACTCCTCCACACAGTGGCACCATCTCCAAGGGTAAGACAGATTCTGAAGTCGAATACCTCGAATCCTGATCTGATTGAAAATCAGAATCTGTGTACCCTATAGAAACAAGGTCCTGATCGGAATATACTAGTATATAATCCCTCGTTCTCCGTAGATACTTGAGTATATGCTTGGCCGCAGCCCAATAGTTCGGTCTTGGATTCGACTGATATCGACTTACCATACCAACACCAAAATAAATGTCAGGCCTAGTGTATAACATAGCATACATAAGATACCTACCGCAGATACATAAGGTACATCTTTCATACGCTCCCTTTCCTCCGATGTCTTGGGACAATCATCTCTAGAAAGCTTGATTCCCATTCTAAAAGGTTGGGCACCTTTCTTGGAATCTTTCATAGAAACCTCTCAAATATTTTATCAATGTATAAAGCTTGGGAGAATGCTATCGTTTTGTTCTTTCTATCTCTAAAGATTTGAATTCCAAGAACATAATTAGCTTCTCCTAAGTCTTTCATGTCAAATTGTTTGGCCAACCAAACTTTGACAGATGATAGTATTGCCACATCGTTTCCAATAAGTAATATATCATCTACATAAAATACAAGGAAAATCACCTTCTCGTTCTTGATATATTTATAAACACATGGTTCATCAACGTTTTGTTCGAATCCATAAGTTTTGATCACTTGATCAAACCTAATATTCCAAGAATGAGATGCTTGCTTTAATCCATAGATAGATTTGAGCAACTTGCATACCTTGTCTTCTTGGCCCTTTGCCTTGAACTCGTCTGGTTGTATCATATAGATATCTTCCTCAAGAGAGCCATTCAAGAAAGCTGTCTTGACATCCATTTGCCATATCTTATAATCGAGAGCAGCCTCAATGGATAAAAGAATGTGGATTGACTTAAGCATTGCTACAGGCGAGAAGGTTTCTTCATAGTCGATTCCTTCTTTCTGCATATAGCCCTTTGTTACAAGTTTTTCTTTGAAAGTTTTCACTTTTCCATCCACACCTCTCTTCCTCTTGTATACCCACTTACACCTAATCGGTTTTATGCCTTGGGGTAAGTCTACAAGTTTCCAAACCTTGTTGGAATCCATAGATTCCATCTCAGTGTTCATAGTCTTTTGCCAAACACTAGAATCAACATCCTCTATAGCTTCCTTGTATATAGCCGGATCGTCAACATGTTCTATGGATTCTGCCTCAAAGACTTCACCATTGAACATATACCTTTTAAGTTCCTTGAAAAACCTCCCACTACGACGAACCTCCCGTGGTTGTTGATTCTTTAGCGGTTTTTCCACAGGGTTTTCAGTGACTTTAGGAACATCCAAACCCAAAGTCTCCTCCTCAAGCACCACTTTGCTACGAGGTTTAAAGTCTTCCATGTAACTTTCCTTGAGGAATGTTGCATGTGTGGAGACGAAGACTTTATTTTGCTTCGGATTATAAAACAGGTCACCTTTTGTCCCTTTTGGATAGCCAACAAACAAGCACACTTCTGATCGTGACTCTTACTTCTTCGCTTCCTTATCCAGGACGTGTGCCGGACAACCCTAAATTCGAATATGATTCAAATTAGGTTTCCTATTCGTCCATAACTCGAAAGAAGTTTTAGGAACTGATTTGGAGGGAACGTTATTCAGAAGATAGCATGCAGTTTGTATGACATGCCCCAAAATGACAAAGGTAATGTGGAGTAACTCAACATAGACCGGACCATATCCAATAAGGTCCTATTCCTTCTCTCAGCTACACCATTCTGTTGAGGAGTACCAGGTGCAGTCAACTGGGATTGTATCCCGTTCTTTATTAAATATCCTAAGAACTCATCCGATAGGTATTCCCCACCTCGATCCAATCGAAGTGACTTAATAGACTTGCCTAATTGTTTCTCCGCTTCAGCCCGAAATTCTCTGAACTTGTCTAAGGTCTCACTTTTGTGGGTCATCAAATAGACATATCCATACCTCGAGTAGTCGTCAATAAAGGTGACATAATACTCATATCCATCACGTGCTTCTATGTTCATGGGACCACAAACATCCGTATGCACAAGTTCTAAAAATTCCTCGACACGACTATCCTTGGTAGCAAAGTGTCGTTTGGTCATCTTGCCTTCCAAACAGGATTCGCATTGTGGCCAAGGTTGAACCTCGTACAAGTCAAGGCATTCCTCCTTTACCATCCTTTGAATTCTGTTAAGGCCTATATGACCTAGTCGTGAATGCCAAAGATATGATTTGTTAGAGTGAGAAGACTTATGTCTTTTAGAGTTCCTTTCCAATTCTGTATCAAGCAGTGAGTGCATCTTAGGTTTGATAAAATAAAGATTTTCATGCATCCATCCATTACAGATAAGAGAATTATTTTTCCTAATGACAACTTTATTATTAAAATAAACCGAATATGAGTCTTTAATCAAACAAGCTACCGAAATTAGGTTCCTCTTGAAACTAGGAACATAAAAACAATGTCTCAAAATAATAAATCTAAATTCATCAAAGTAAAGATGCACATCTTCCACTGCTTCAGCTCGTACCAACATCCCATCACCGTTTCTTAACATGAAGTTCTCCTCACGTAGACTTCTATTACCTTGAACCCCTGCAGAGAAATACAAACATGATTAGTGGCTCCAGAATCTATAACCCAAGTATTTTTAGATTCTTCCACTAAACAAGCCTCAAGATATAGGATATCAAAATTACCTCTTTGCTTCTACATAGTCAGGTAGTCTCTATAATCCTTCTTGAAGTGTCCCTTCTTTCCACTGAAAAAGCACTTAAACTTCTTAGGATTCTCCTTCCGCTTCTTAGTCTTGGTAGACTTCTTAGGAGCAGGTGCCTTCGCCGCAGGCTTGTTCCCCTTGTTCTTCCCCTTTTCCTTCTTCCTTTTGGGATTAGGCACAGGTGAACCAGGTTCAGCCACATTTGCCTCAGCATTAAACCTAGAACCCTTGAAAATGTTATCAAAGACTTGCAACTCTTTCATCAATTCCATTAGAGACATCTCCTTCCGGTTAAGGTTGTAGGATACCTGAAACAAATCGAAATCCTTGGACAAGGTTTGAAAAACCATGACCAATTGAGTTCAGCATCAATCTCAGCCCCATTTGTCTGAGCCTCAGACAAATAAGCCATGATTTTCATCATGTGCTCCTTGATGGGAGTTCCAACCTTTTTTTTGCAGTTCATGAGACCTTTGATAGCATCGGTCTTAGCCTGGATAGTTTGTTTACCAAACATCTCCTCCAGGTTGTCCATGATCTGCCTAGCAGTTTCATGCTCTTCATGCTGTTTCTGGAGCACGTTAGACATGCTCGCTAGAATATCGCACATAGCACTAAGATTGGAATTGTCCCAGCGCTCAAGCGCTACAAATTCCCTATCAGGAGCATCAATCGCAGGTGTGGGCAGTCGAGGTTGGGTAAGGATGAAACTATGTTTCTCAAAGTTTAGGATGATAAGCAAGTTCCTTTTCCAGTCATTAAAATTCTCACCGGTTAATTTGTTTTGCTTAAGTATCACAGATAATGGGCTCGACATCTTGATCTATAATAAAAAAATATGTAATAAGTACGAGCAAATATCCTTTTATTTTTAAAAATTTGGTTTTTGTAATGAAACAAAAAGATCTATATGCAATCTAAATGTTTATGTGTGAAGCCCTTAAAAAAACACATATCTTACAATGATAATTTCTAGCTTCTGCTTTCCAAGCTACCGAGGGGTAGTCATGGAAGTACCAGCCAAGAACACAGATCCCCTCCAATTAATACATATTCGTCCATGGAGCATAACCCCATTAAATATATATTAACTATCGTTTATTTGGCCATTACTTTAAATAACAGAGCCTCGAGGGAGGGTTAATAAATAAAGTAGCATGAGTGTGTAACCATCGTTTTCAAATTTGAATCCATATTTTACATCCGCCACCGAAAGGTATTCTAAGCATAAAATATGCCCAAAATTGTTATCCTTCTGAAAATCCAAATCAGTGTGCGCTCTAGGTAAAATACCTATCCGAAGAGAATTCCCGGGTCGAAACCGAGTAATAGACACTACCATACATAACTATTGGACCAACGATGAAGGCCATAGGTCTTAGTGTGTAGAATTAGGGTTTTGTTTTTCATGCATAAATAATATTTATTGAGTGGCACTCTCTAGTCTATATGGCATGTTATCAATACATCGTGAAATAGTCTAACATATTTATCTAGCATCGCATCATCCATGATTTGCAAAATATGTAAATAGCCGTGGATCATTATTCCATCCTAGAGAAAAGAAAATTGCAATATTTACAAAAAATTAACCGAAACATATATCGGCCTTCTTTTGTAGATCCATGCCTTATATCCTTCTTCAATGTGTCGTCCTTCTCCAATGTCACATTCTTTTAAATTTAAATTAAATTTAAATTTCTAAAAAGATTATATGTGATTTTTAATTTTAATCAAAATTACAAAATATCAAAAATTTAAATAAAACATGTTTTTAATTAAAAATTTAAATTTTAAATTTTCGAAAAAAATTGCGATTTAACAATTTTAATTAAAATCACAATTTTTAAAATTCTTAATAAATAAAAACGTCCATTAAATTTAAATTTAAATTTTGATTTTTGATTTTTCAAATTATCAAGATCATATATCATTGGAAAATTAAAATTTTCAAAAAGAATTTAATGTGATTTTTGTTCCAAAAAAAAAAGCCAATAATATGAAATTTGAATGAATTAAAATTTCCAAATTAAAAAAAAATCACATCTTTTGAAAATTTCCATACCTTCGTTCATCTTCAATATCCTTGAATTCATTGTAGCCCGAATTTGCAAAAAAATTCCTACGCCGTTTCCGGCTTACAAAAAATTCTATGAATTGAAAGAACAAACTACCGGTGATAATAGACTGCATCTATTACACTTGAAAAACCTAGATACAAATGCTAACCTCAATGGAATCAAGACCGGAAAAATTGAACAAGCATCATATATTATAAAAAATAAATAAAGCATTCATTCATCCATACATACATCTATTTACAATATATTTAACATACACAAAATAAAACCTAGAGTGCCAACTCTCTAAAATATTTCATTAATGCAAAGAGAGAAATTCATTTGATTAAATAGCTTATGTTATATACATGATCATGAGTTGGCTCTGATACAAATTGTTGGAAAAACAGATCCGATATCAGAGTTATGGCATAGCGGAAGTTTTAAAATTTTTTTGCCGATTCAGAAAAGAAGCTCATAATGTATATAATAATAAATTAAATACATGATCAAAAGTACCTTGTTTCTCAGATTCTAAAATTGCTAGAGCGCCGACCAACGTGTCTTCTCTACTATTCTCGAGTCCCCACGTCTCAAAGTGTGTGTGGACACACGTGCTATGAATCCAAGTGACCGGTAATTCTTCCGAAGTCTGGATCCCACCTTCTCAATCCCGATGTATCTCGTTGAGAATTCGATCCAGGTTCGTTCTTCAAAACTACAAAATAGGAATCGGTTAACCTTGTATGAAAAATATCACTCGGCTTAACCTTCCTCACAGTTTTGATTCAATGGAAATTTCTCTCATTTTCTCACACCTAAGAAGGACAAATTTTTCTCAAGCCCAAAAACCCTAGTTTTGGCATTTTCTCTCTCCCCCAAAAACGTCCCCTTTTGAGTGTATGATGTTGGTTAGCTTTTTTCAAGAACCCCTAACCTTTATATAATATTCCAATCCTTTTTAAAAAATATCTCCTACTTAAAAAATAATTAATAATTATTTTTCTGGATAATCTTTTGAACCAAAGGATCATACAAATTTCGGGCTAGGTTATTTGAACCTAAAAGACGTTTTTTGCTAGGGGAGGGACTTTAAAAATTCATCCCCTCTTTTCTAGGAGATTCAAATTTGCCCTCCACATAATGTGGAGGTTGATCGGTGGTCCAAATTTAAATCAAGAATCTAGACTAGTCAAAAAATCCTAATTTTATCTAAATTCAAACTCCTTTTAAACCTTTGAATTTAAATAAGATTCTCTTATTTGAATTTAAATAAATAATTTCCACAAACATTATCCATATTTAATTAATTTACATAAATGGAATATCTTAGATTTCCTTTCCGCCAAAAAACCATGCACCAATTTTTAAGAAAAGAAAATCTAACAAATAAACTCTATTATTTAAATCAATTAATAATTTAATGTTAGGAATATATTTAAACAATTTTGAAACAAAATCTTCTTCCCTACATCCATTAAAATTTGTGCACTATTAATTATGAGAGAAAAATTTTGTTTTCCAAAATTAAATAATTCAAACACAATCTTATTTCCAAAATTCAATTAACCAAAATAATTAACAAATAATTATTTTATTCACAACTAATCATATGTTGACAAATCACATTATTTGTCTACATTAATTTCATATGTCCAATCCTTTTTCGGGATTACATGTTAGAGAGTAACATGTCTTAATAGACATTTTTAAATTTCCATTTAATTTACCGATCTCATTTGGAACAAATCCCGAGACGCTTCGTGGAACTATATGAGCTAGTAGAGGTACCTGATGGAAATAAGTAAAGAAGCTCCTATAATTGTGAAAAATTAATCCCGGATTAATTATTCATCAATTATCAGCTTCAGGACTATTCTACTAAAAGTCAGAAGCTGAACTCCCGTTTACATACCGTATTACGAGAGCTCTCTAACGCAGTGCTTCTTCCATGATTTACTTATCGCTTCCTTAATCCCCATATATTATCCATGATTAAATTAAAGACTTTTCCGTTTTACCTTTTCAATCATTTTAACTTAAAGTTCCATTATTCTCCATTGAAAGAACCACCAATTGTAAAGCCACACAATCGATAAACCATCAAAGAGTACAAAGTAAACCGATGGTCAAGATCTTGTTATATTATCTTTCAATTCCCGAATAATGCCTTTAAGTCGATAACATGTACTATCGTTAAGATAGCTATCGATTCCGTATCTATGAATCTTGATTTCTTAATCCATAAATCATACACCCAAAACACAAATATATAGACCATCAAGTATCAGTGTCTCGTCTATAGTGGATCAAAGTGCATAAGTCATGGATGCGAACTCAAGTATTCATTTCAGGATTAAGATTAATGCAGGATGATAATCAAAGTGCCATTGATTCTTATAAACGAAAATTTTAAACTGAATCAATTAATACCTTAGGTTCAGTCCAATGTCATACATTAATACTGGTATGCATTAAAGTTTCTACTCGGAATCTATCCGATGGTCAAGACAAACCATCCCTCCAAGGAAGTAGACAACATTTACAATCTTATCATGAATAAGATCCCCAAATCTTATTCCATCGATTGCGGACTATTTATTAAAACTGTTATCAAATTACCACGTCTTCTATGTATACCCCGTATACATATGGTAATCCGATATATTACCAACAGCCTAGGAGTATTTTATATTTACTCAAAATAATCATACAATTAACAAATGAAAGTAAATAGGACACAACTTATTAAACATGAATAACCTCTTTTTATTAATATCAAAATGTCATATTTATAGAAAATCCCTAGAATTGATTTTCTATCCTTAGGTACATATAGATCCCAATAGGAACCCTTTTGCACGTGTATCCCAGAATGGATATACAATTTAGCCATGCAATGAGTCAATGGACATGTATGGCTGATTGGCTCGCTTCCAGATTAACTTTGATGAGTAAAACTAGCCTTTGCTCACCCTCAGTAGTGAACACACTCTCTTCTTATTGTAGAACTCTCTGGACTAAGTTATTCAGCTCTTTTTTGAATCTTTTAGCTCGAGTCCTCGTCACCGGACCAACTGGAACTTGAATTGGTTCGTGAGTATTCCTTGCAGCCTTGATGTCCTCATCAAATAAAATGCAGAGTTTGAATTCCATATTAAAAAAAAAATAGGAAAACTAGAATTATACTTTTTTGTTATATGAAATTAGAATATTCAAATTTTATATCTTATTATGCATATTCTTATAATAATGAGAGTCTATTACCACCCAGTAGTCTACTGTTCCCACACCCATTTTAATTTTTTTAATTACTAAATTATCTCTTAATAAAATTATCTTTTAGGACAAAGATTATTCAGAATTCACATACCTCATCCTAATAATTGAAAACTACATCTACATGTATACTTCCTTTTTTTTTTGGAAATTGAAGGTGAGAGGATTCAAACTCTTTACCTTTTAATGGAGTCACGTATAGAATTAAGCCTACAACTATATTTACATGTACATTTGATGACAACAACAACAATAAGGATCTCTTTCCTTATTCTAACAAAAAAAAAAAAAAAAAAGCTAATGCAGCGAAACAAGAACGTGATTACGCGAAACACAAATCATTTCCCACCAATAAATATAAACATGAAGAGCATCGAAGTGTCTTCTTTGATAAGATCTTCAAGTGACAAAAGCATAAAAGAAACAGTCTCTTTTTTTTTTTTTTTTTTTTTTGAAAGCAAGAAAAACAATACTTTAGTTTTATTAATCACATTAGATTACAACTTTTAGGCAATTGCTAACCGGAAGAAAACTCATAAGCACTTAGTGGGATCTACTTATGAGTCTACTTATTTCCTCCTTTTAAAGGTCTTTATAGTTGATTTGCGTGGTGGTAAATATATGTATGCTTACTTGTGTGTATACAACATATATATATATAAATCGCACAAAAAAGAAATAAAACTATATATGCGCATAAATGTGACTGCAATTATCTTCACCGAGTGATTTCAGGCATAGTCTAACGGTAATATCATACCTAACTCCACCAAAAGAGGATTTAGTTCATTTGTCTCATTATTTGTGTTCCCATTCATGTCCCTCTAATAATAATATGAAAAGTGTGTAACTAACATAATCTTTTTATTGATTTGATAAGATATTGTAATTAAATATGTATCTTTAATTAACGTGTCATGATATTATTGGAGGGACACGAAAATGACATGAATAAGAGGACACTGGAGTTGAATCCATCAAAAGGTGTAGCGTGAATCTCTCTACTCCAAATTAAAAAATAAAAACTTATCTTCACTGGCACAATTTCATCTATAGAGAAATAAAAGATATAAACATGCCATTCCATCTAAAATATAATAATAATAATAAATAAATAAATAGTTACATTCAAAAGGAAGTTTAAAAAATGGATAAAGCTGTGGTAAAGCCCCTTTTACATATCCTATCAATAGAGCTCATTTTTAAACCATCCAGATATAATTAAATGGCTGAGATGTTGTTTGTATACAGTAATTATCATACACCTTACCTTACAGTAGTATTTGATTAAGAAATTAAAAAAATAATAAAATTTAAAAATTTTCGTCATCAGGGTCGGGACGGGGTACCTCGAGCGCTGGGGGGGAGGGGGGTTCTACTCAGCCTCGGTGGTTAGGGGGGCTTGAGTGCTGGGAAAATGGGGGATCTGGTTGGCGTCGGGGGTGGGGGGGAGGAGGGGTCTGGTCGGCATCGAGGTTGAGGGGGGGGAGTGGGGGCTCTAGTGCCGGGGGTGGGGCGGGGGGGGGGGGGGGGGGGGGAGGGGGGGAGGGAAGGGAGGGTTATATTCGGCCTCTAGGGTAGGGGGGGCTCGAGCGTCGGGGGGGAGGGGGGTCTGGTCAGCGTCGGAGGTAGGGGGGCTCGAGCGCCGAGGGGATAGAAGGAGTCTAGTCGGCATTGGGGGTAGGGGGCTGCCGGCATTGGGGGGGCGCCTGGGCTCGTTGGCATCAGGGGGGTCCATCACAGGTGTTGGCAGGGAAGTTGCCAGCGTCGAGGAAGGGAAGGGGTGGGTTTTTTTAAAATTTTTTTTTATTAATCTATTCTAATATGAGACAAAGAGTATGATAATTATGACACACAAATAGCATCTCAACCGTTCGATGACATCTTAACGGTTTAAAAATGAGCTCTATCGATAGGGCATATAAAAGGGGCTTTACCGCAGCTTTACCCTTAAAAAATACGTTAGTTATAAAGATTTTTTTTTTTTTGGGAATAAAAGAGGGATGTAAAAAGTACTATTCAAATTTAAAAATTAAACGGCGAGTGAATTTCAAAAGAGATTTATAGTTAAATAACCTTTCTTTAAGAAGTTTTTTTTAATAAATGGCGGAAAATTTTAAAAATGAGTTAAAATGCCATTTTTTTTTCTAAAATAGCTAATCAATTATTTTAAATGGTTAATCAGTGACTGACCGACCGCATGATAGTCAATCAGTAATTGACTTACGGTCAATCATTGATTAACCATAATATAAATCACAAATTTTATAATCAACCACTGATTGACCATTAGTCAATCACTAAATTTCACAATCAATCATTGATTGACCAAATTTGAAAAATGACAAACGATCATTTTTTTAAATAAAAAAATTTGGGCCATTTGTTATATTAAGTGACTAAAAAAGGTCACCTAACCTAATTTTTCATTTGAAAATACAATAGGGAGAAAACCAGTTGATGACAATAAATGTTTCCTAAAAATTTAACTTAACGGTTGTTGATATAACCTAATGATAATTTTATACCTAATTTTATCACAAATGTAGAGTTCAAATTTCTATCTCCAAGTTCAAAGAATGTCTTTTTTTTTTTTAAATAATATTCTTTTTCAAATAACGATAGGCCCGATTATGCAGGTGAATAGATAGATAAAAGAAAAATCCAAGCCTAACTGCTTAGCTCAAAAATCTGATTTTCCCACGTTCTATTCTCTCTCTCTCTCTCTCTCTCCTTTTTTTTTTTTTTTTTTTTTGAAATATTTGCCAAATATATGCACGGGAAAACCACATAAGCTCCTTATTTGTTGCACTTTTTTTTTCCCTATTAATTGTATGATACACGCAAATAGAATAGACAAACAAAAAATAAATAAATAAAAATTCACATGACGATGATATAGTAATCATATGACGTTGATGAGATGATCACGTAACTGTTACGTGATAAGTAAAGAAGTCATGACCTAAATATAAGTAAGAGATTAGTTTTTTTTTTTTTTTTTTTTTTAAGTAATTATTAGTGTTTCCATAGTAAAGTCTTCACCTTTCTTCTTTTCTACCGCGTTTCACTTGCATCACACTACAATTCAGGTGCTTACTCCTTTATTTTACCAACCTTTTTTTGTCATCGGTTTTTATTACTTCAACTGATGATTAAGTGTAACACACATATATACCAATATATATATATATAATTTAGGGCTGGCAATACGGGTCGCGACACGACGACACGAATCGAAAACGACACGAATTTTGCGGGTTTGGGTTGGGAAAAATAGTGGTCGTGTCGTGTTCGGGTCACCCAAAATTGACACGGAAAAATTCGTGTCGTGTTCTGGTTGACGCGAATTTTTCTGTGTCAATTTCGTGTCAAATGTTGTGTCAATTTCGTGTCAAATTTATGTCAATTTCGTGTCAATTTCGGGTCAATTTCGGGTCCAATCTAAATTTCGTGTCAATTTCGTGTCAATTTCGGGTTCAACCTGAATTTCTTGTCAATTTCGTGTCGCGGGTTAATTTCGTGTTGCGGGTCAATTTCGTGTCGCGGGTCAAGTTCGGTTCGTGTCGTGTCAACCTGTTACGGGTTCGTGTCGTGTTCATGTCGCGGTTTCGTGTCGTTTTCGTGTCACGGGTCGTGTTCAGGTTGGAGAAGAAAAAATTCGATACGGCTCAAACACGACACGAATCCGACACGTGACACGAATTGCCACCCCTAATATATATAGGAATATATATTACTTGACAAAACTCCCATATTCTCCTTCAATCAATAAAAAATAAAAATAAAAATAAAAAATCCCATATTCTCGCAAATGCATGCCTTGTAATTGGATTCTGTTATTTTCCTCTTTCGCCCTACTTGTAATACCAGAGTACCAATTTCTAATTTTATGTAATTTCTCAAAAAACAGAAATCTATTAATCAGAAATTTAAAAATTAAGATTAGCTTTTCAAAAGCTTTCCATTTTCTTTCCAAAAAAAAAAAAAAAAACTTTTCTATATTTTTTTTTTCAAATTTGAACCAAGTATAGTTAATTACGATATATTTTTGTTGAAAAATTATTGGATTTTTATTTTATTTTTTTAAAGTAAATCAAGTCTAGTAAGAAAGTTCAAAAGAAAAAAAAGAAATTATTTGGATTAAGTTCTATATGTTGAGATTTCCCGGAGGAAAAAAAAGAGGTTTGATTTATTTAGATATTTATTTATTCAAAGTTTTCTTTCAAAAAAAGATGTCGAGAGATATATGGTGAAGTTGTTAAGGGTCTTTTAGTCAATGGGACACATGCAGTTGCCTTAAACGACCGTTGCAAATACTCGGACGAAATCAGAACCAATCTCAACCAATCTCAGATTATCCTGCCAAAGAATCCTCAACTTTTGTACTTAGTTTATTTATTTATTTGAAGGAACGTTTTTCTTATTTTTATGTATTCAGAAATTAAAAAAAAAAAAGAAATTATATTTTTCAGTTTTATTTTTTATTTTTTAATTTATATTTTTCAGAAGATCATGCGAGTTCCAGTATGCTCTAACCAATTGAGCTATCTTTATACCCTTTTCACGACACAAATTTTCATATTCGGCCTTATCTTGTTCTACAATTTTCTTAAGAAAATTTTTTGCAACCCACCATATTCGATAAAGGAGACCGACTGGGAGGACTCAGCAAATCAACTGAAATTCCCACTTCCTGTAAACTGCATTAGGCATAGCTGGACGGCAATATGGCGGCGAGCGGAAAAAGCACAGAGATATCATCACGGTAACCAAATTTCTAACCAACCATAAACCATTATTTTGTGACAGACAGGACTAATGTTTCAGCAAATTAAAAGTATCTTCACATTCTGGTTTTCCTCACTCTTTGCTTTCAGGATTACTAAGCCTACATCTCCGTCAGAAACACAGCTTTATGTAAGCGTTTTTGCCTACTAACTTTTAACAAACTTAGGAAGTTTTCTGAATAGTCCTTTTCAGTTCTATATATTATGTTCTTGAATTCTTTATCTTGAATTGAAATGAATGTATACTTGAAAATTTTCATCTTCGTTTAGGATCTTCTGGCTGCAAAATGTGCTAAAATTGCCTGCTTACTCGAAGTCAGATCCCCGCAAGACCTTTTGCATTTTCTTGCGGACATCCAAGCTAACCCTGAGATTTTCGAGATTGTAGTAAGATTCTGTCATGGCGATGAGGTGACTTTGTCGGCGGAGAATGTTGTACCCCTCAGTTGTCTTGCTCACTACTTGGGAATGACAGAAAATCACTGCAGAAACAATCTATTAAGGAAGGCTCTTTTTTTCCTTCAACATAATGTCCTCCCTACGTGGAATGAAACTGTGAGGGCCTTCCGAACCACGGATGACATTCTTGACGAAGCCATCGAGTCTGGCCTTGTTAATGTTTGTGCCGAATCCATCATTTCAAAGGTGATAAGTGATCCTCTCCTTCTTGGAGATCCAATCAAGAAAGTGTATTTCGACGACACTGAGGACGAAGATGGTGATTTTCGACCAAACGTGAAAAGAAGGTTGTTTCCCTTTAATTGGCCGTCCGAGGATCTGACGACACTGTCTCTCAGGCTGTATAATCCTGTCATCCACGAAATGATCAAGCGAGGAGTGCCGTCCGAGTATGTGGCTGCTTCACTTTGTAACTACGTGAGGAAATGGGTTCTTCACACTTCCACAGAAGAAGAGGAAAATCTTGATATACACAAGCGAAACTACCAAAGGGAAATCATTGAAGCAGTGGAAAGGCTTCTGCCTACTGACGGAGGACTCGCCCTCTGCACATTGTTGGTTGAAATGCTGAGATGTGCTAATCTTTTGAAAGCAAGCTCGGAGTGTAGAGACGGATTAGAAGTGAGAATTGGGAAACATCTCCATCAAGCAACGGTCAAAGACTTTTTAGTACTGTCTCAAGGCTATGCAAGGGAAGTGCAGTATGATGTGGAATGTCTGAGGAGGATTTTGAAGCACTTCTACGGGAATTACACTATCCCTAACATATCAGGTCTGATTGCAGTTGCTGAACTAGTCGAAGAATTCTTGGCAGAAATAGCAAGCGACATAGATTTGAAGACAAAGACCTTCACTGCACTAGCTGAGATATCAAAGGGGGTCTCAACTGGAGCTCTGAAAAACTCTGACGGGATGTACAAGGCGATTGACATCTACTTAGACAAGCACAGGCATCTGACGGAGTCTGAGCGAGAGGAAGTGTGTCAAGCGTTGGATTTACACAAGATGTCCAACGAAGCCTGTGATCATGCTGCCAAAAATGAGAGGCTGCCAATGAGGGTGGTCCTGCAGGTCCTGTTTGTGGTGCAGTTACAGCTGCGCGGCTCAATCATGAGGGAAGCTGCGAGCTCTCAAGATGGTTGCAGACTGCGAGAGGAGGAAGAGGAAGATGAAGAAGCAAGACTATTAGGTAGTGATGAGGAGAGTATGAAGTCGGACATGAAGAGGATGAGCAGAAAGTTGATGGAACTTGAGAAAGAGTGCTGTGTGATGAAGCGGGAGATCGAGAAAGATTGCAGCAGCAGAGTAGTGAAGAAAGAAAAGGTGAGCTTGTGGAAAGAATTGAAGAGGAAGTTTGGATGCCTTAGCGTGACCAATTGCAGCTGCCCGGGAAATAAGAAGAAGGTTCATCCATAGTTTGGCGGTATATGGCGTGTAAATTCGTTGTTTTATGCAGGTCTTTTCTTCATCATACGCATGTCAACTACTGAATTTTCATCGAGAAGTTCCACCAGTAATTTCCAATAAAATTTCGTACGGATGGACGTTTTTTTTCTTTTGGCTAAAGAATTTCCTATCATTGATATTTTGTAGAAACACATAGTAATAAAAGTAAAAGTCCTTTATTTTGTAGAGCTCTTTTAAAGATGGGATCAGATCAGTTGCTTACTTTCCATAGATAGTTTCTTGGGCTTTCAAATGAACATTTTTCTTCAGAATATATCTTTATGTATATATAGGCTATATGGCAAACTGATTCAGAAAATCGCTTTGTTGAAATACGAAGACGACAAAACCTAAAGAATGTTCTCACCATTTTCTTCCAACTTCTCATGTTACATGCATCAAATAGTATTGCAAAAAGGGTTCTACCTTTTCTATACACGGAGATGGAAGGAATTAACGTACCTCTACTGCCACTTTTCTGCAAAAATTCATCATCTCAGCAAATTGAAAGTCATACTCAAACTGAAACCTACACCAACACGAGAGAGATTTTTCTCTTCAACTGGTACAAAATTTATATACCTCTTTGCAGTTCATATTCAAACTCAAGCCAATGAGTCCATTAAGTTCTCCATGATGGAAAGAAAATCACCCTCGTCCATTTGCATGGTCCGATGTATATCATCATCCCATGACAAGTTCTCCTACAAATACCGAACCTAGAGCAATAATCTTAGAGGCATTTCGCTCCCTCTAGAGCAATTTGAAGTCTCGTTCACTTCGTGTTTATGATGTTCCCTCGTTGCTGCCGCGCCTGCATTGCCTTCAACCTTGCCTCCCAAAACAACAACTGGCCCGAATTGAACCCTACGATCGCAGCCTCCACCGCCGCCACCAGGGGAGTCCCCAATGGGAGACTCGGAGGTTGAGGGGTTGGCCGCAGTTGCAGCTCCATTGCTGCCATTGAATGCTGGTGATGGCTCCCGGGTGGTGCTGCTGCCGCCAACCTTGGAGAAGCGGGCACTGCTGTCGAATTGCGGGGGAGGTAGGTCGGGCTTCAAGCGCCAATACAAGAAGGTGAAGAACCAAAATGTCCAGGGAATGGAGACCAGTATCATTCCTAGAATGGGATACCAAGCTGAGGATTGAGTTTGAGGGAGGAACATGTAAAGGCCGAGGAAGATCCCGCCAGAGACTATGCAGGAGAAGAAGATCCCCGAGACGATGTAGACTCGGACATCTCCTTTCCTCTGGTCCATGTACAAAGAGGGAACTAAAGGAGGAGGGTGAATTACAATAGGAGAAGATGGAAATGGAGCTATGTTTTATATGTTTCTGTCTGTCTGTCTATTCATTGTTGTTTTTTGTTGAAGGCCATCAAGGCCCTCCTTAAGTCAAGGCCTTCCTTTCCTTATTACGAGGATCTTTAATTTTATTACCTTTCACACCTCAAGCTTCCTTTGTTAACAACTCTTTAACTCATTGGATTTGGATTCTCCTTTTATTTTCTCCATCTCTCCCATAATAATATTATGGCACGTTATCAATTAAAAATACCACATTAATTAATGTTAAACTATAAGATTAAGAGAGAGATAGTGGATTTTAAATTATTCTCTTCCCCCCACCAAACACACACACCCCCCCCCCCAAAAAATCTTCCTAGATAAACGATTCGTTTTATTTGACTGATCGATACAACAAACAATTAATTATAACAAATATATGATTACAAGAAATAAAAAATTCTAAACTTAAATTAAATAAATAATATAATATTTATAGTAATTAATAAAATTAAAAAAAAAAAAGATCAGTCATCCGAAAATTAGGATTCATTTTTTATTTTGAGATTATAGATAGAAAAGAATTTTCAAAAAATTCATTTATAATATATTTATATTTTTCATATAAATAAAATGTATTTTTTCATTACCAAAAATATTCTTTCATACCCACAAATTGTGTAAGACTCCAAGAGGTTTTGCAATGGAAAAAGTCAGGATAAGGAAGTGAAACGTGGTGATCCCGATTTATTATGGTTATACCAGAATTTTAATATTTGACTCGAGGTTTCCCAGATACTTTAAGACTTATCTGATCTTATCAATTGGTTAAAAAAAAACCGAATAAAAATCAGCAATTTGTATAGGACAGTATTAAAAATCTCATCGAAAACTTATAGCAGCTTGCCAAACAAAAGCTAAGAGAAAAAATAGCACAAATATTACTGGCATAACATCTATGATTGGATTGAAAAAAACATAGGCCTCAGGCAATTTGGCGATGAAAAAACTACTTGAATAAAGGACAGAGTTAAGACAGATATAGATCAAACTAAATATATTAAGCATAAAAACCATTTTTTCCTTGAGAATAATTGTATTTATTTTGATTGAGTTATTAATAAGTTGAGTTATTGGTAGAAGGGAAAATTAATAAAAATAAATTAGATAGACCAAAAGAACTTCTTTGATTTGAATCCAATCAAATCTCCTTCAACTTCAACTCTCAAATCAAAAGTGAATAGAATAAATCATACTTTCATACAATATCTTAATCGAGGTAAAATTTTTGAAACTATACCTTTATTTCCATGCCTTCCAACTACTTTATCGCCCACTTTGATTTCACGTTTTTGTGAAATATATACACGAATCGTTTCATGTCAGGAATTACAAAAGAAATTCTTTCAATAAAGATGTGAATTAGGAAAAATTGGTCGACTAAATATGAACCGTAGACTAAATCTTGATATACCTCAGAACAATACATTTTGTTTAGGTGCTCTATCCGTTTTTTGTTTTATTGCTTGTTGCTTCAGCGTGAACATACACCTTTCATTTTAAAGGGAGTGTTTGAACATATTTATTTTGACTTAAAGGGGAAAATGCACTGGAGTACCGACGTATATCATGCACCCGATTTTGTATAGAGTAATGTACATCTCTTACCAAAAACAAGTCATTTATGCATATTATCAGGAGGCTCGTACAAATCTAGTGTAGTTCCTTTTTCACTCCATAAAGATCAAGATCAAACGAACATTTGTTTTCTTTTTCTTTCTGCCAAAGGAAAAGCTATTTCTAGCTTTTTAGTAACTACAGTAAATAATGATCAAGGGAAACACAAATTCTTTACTTCGGGACTTTCTGGTAAAAAAGAAAGCAATATTCCTGATTATTCATAATTTAATCGAATCATAGATACGGATCATTCTAATCTCATATTTCCTTATTTTCTCTACAAAGATTCTGATTTATTTTTATTGGTAAAGAGGCGAAGAAATACATTCATCATTCCATGGTTACAAATATTTATTACATTTTAAAAACTCATAATCAGATCTCAGTAACTAAATATTTGCAACTTGACAATTTAAAACAGACATTTCAAGTACTTAAATATCTTTTAATGAATGAAAAAGGGAGAATTTATAATTCCGATCCATGCAGTAATATCCTTTTTAATCCATTCAACTTGAATCGGCATTTTTTCTATCATAATTATTGTGAAAAAAGATCCACAATAATTAGCCATGGGCAATTTTTTTTTCGAAAATGTCTGTAAAACCAAACATGGACCATACCTAAAATCAGGTCAAGTTATAATTGTTCAAATTGACTATGTAATAATGAGATCGGCGAAGTCTTTTTTAGCCACTCCAGGAGCAACTGTTCATACTATTAAATTTTTAATCTTTTATAAATATTTATAAAATTAAAAATAATTAATATAATATATAATATATATTTAATAAATATACATATTTCATATTTATTTATTTTTAAATATTTGTTTTATCACTTTATTTTTATCTTCCTTTTTTCCCCCCTCTTTGAGGCAACAAGGTCGTCACCAAGCTTTTTATTTTTATTTTTATTTTTTCTGATCGGAGTTTAGCTCTTCAAACCTGACCAAATTAGATTCCAGAAAGCATGACAAAAGATTTTTTTTTTTTTTTTAAGAAAGAAATAAGGATTATGATTTTTTTAAACAAAAAAAATATATATATTTATAATTATTCTAGCTATCAATATAGCCCATTAATCTTATCCATTTCTTTTTTTTTTAATTACTTATTTTTTACTTAATCGTCAGATGAGGAAGCACGAGCGCAGAATAGTTTTTTTATTTTTTATTTTTTAATATAATATATATATATATCTATATATATATATATATATCAAAATACAATTGGGAAACGACAGGAAAAGAGAGAATAATTAAATGTCTGTAAAAAAATAAAATAAAATAAAATAAACTACTCTCTTGGTTAATGATATTATACACTATAGATTGATCTGGTGACAGAGGATCCAAGTCCTAACCTAATTACCTTTATACCTCAAAATGTTGAACTCTTTCTAAAATAGTTTAAGACCATTCTAATTACGAAAAAAAAAAAAGAAAAAGATAAGGAATCAAAATTATACAGACTTAAAAATTTGAAGACTAAATGAACAATTACCTATTAAGTTTTAACATGTTCTTTTCTTTTTTTTCCCCTTAACAATTAACTAAAAGTCTCGCGACATATTTGATATTTGATTCTAAACAACTTGTAATCCTCTTCACAGTAACTGGTAGGTTGAAAAACGAGAACAAAAAGGAATAATAAATAAATAAATAAATAAGCAAATCATTTCATTATCACTAACTACGAAGAATACAACTTTTTATTCCAACACCTGAATAAATTCCTTTTTTAACTTTATCCTTATTCCTTAATCATGCTCTCACAAAAAAACAAAAACAAAAAAACAAAAAAGAAAAAAAAAAAAAGAAAAGAAAAGAAAAGAAAAGAAAGAAAGAAAGAAAGAAAAAAGAATAGCATCTTAATTTTGTTCTCAAATTATATTGTGGTGTCAATCTTAACAAGAATTCTTCCCTTGAAAGGAAGAATTGCTGGTTTTTCCTTCCATTTCCTCTTTATTTTGAGCTGAAGTTGGCAACATGTTTCTAATGCTTGTTGGATTTATGATTCATGCGTTGATGGCGAGGCAGTGAACATAATTGTCCCGGCAACCAACAAAAATTCTGCCACCAATCATCACAGGAGAAGAAAACACCTCTCCTTGGAGGTCTAGCCTCGCAAATTCCTCGACGTCTACTTCTCTGGTGGTATCCGTGCTAACTCGGAGCAAAATTATGCTTCCAGAGCTGGAACAGATGCAAACCAACCTGAACGGTGTTTTTGGATTAGTTCATGCAAGGACTACAAAGATGGCTGATTAAATGCTGAGCTAACTCTAAGTTAATTTACCGGTCTGAGGATGCGGACGGACCGCATGTCAAGCATAAGTGCTCATTGATGTAAGCTGATGCAGTGATCGGATCGCCAACACAGTACTCCCATATTGGATTACCCTTTTCCTGGATTGAACAAAACAGTCATCTATGTTCAATTTTCAGCAACTAAAATGGTTCATTCAATTTTAGTAAATTTCAGAAGTAAAACCACAGTTAGGTCTTCGACAAGCTACCTAATTGGATTTACTAATAAAAACAAAGTGTACTATTGTTTTTCTCCTCCTTTCTTCTTTCTCCTACAACACCACATTGAAGCCGAGCAGCATCAACAGAAGAGTGATACCATCACTCTATTTTGATAGGTGAAACAGTTGTCAAGCAGAGACATCGGAATGGTACACGGTATTACATTATTCAAGCTTGGAAATATTGTTTCCCTCGTAAATAAGAAAACTGAACATGATAAAACTGATGAAGTCTCTCGGAGGAAATCAAAGTTCGAAGTATCAAACTCCTCCATACGAACAAACATGATAAAACTGATGCTCTAAATGCTCTAGGCAAGACAGATGCAAAAACTTACCTGTTCAAATGAATATACACTTCCATCTCTAGAGCATATGAGCACCTATCAAAAGATTAATAAGAAAAAAATTCCTTAAAAAAAACAAGTAAAGATATTGTGTCTACATTTATTTTCTATTTATCATGGGCGTCTTCTTTAAAGTAATATTTTGATCAATTAAACTTGTGCTTTAAGAAAGAAACCAGAAGAAAAATACTGTTCATAAAATTGTACCTGAGAAGGAAGAGCAGAGGACATGCAAGCTCCAGCAAATATAGGACCCATAATTTTACGCTGAAAGAATGACGTCACCAGTAAGAGAAAAGGAAATAGTGAAACAAACATGAAATCCATTTGGATCACGTGTCCATTTTCGAAAAGGAAATTTTCTTGTTTTAAATGAGAAAGTCTTTTCATTTGGAGAATATGATGGTGTTTGGATATGTAAAAAATTTTCTTTTTGAAGACAAAAAGTTGTTTGGAATGGGAAAAAATGGTGTTGGGAATAGTGCATTGTGATAAGATTTCAAAAAGATTCATTTTCTTTCTCCAGAAGGGTATTGTATTAAATAAGTTTAAAAATGAGATAGTTTTTTTTTTTTCAAAATGAGAGAATGATGGAAAAAGTTGAGAAAAACACTTTGCAAAAATTTTCCAATTTCAGAAATTGGATATGTCATCCCAACATAGGGAAAATAAAATGATAAAACAGATGGGGAGAAAGAGCAACGCAATAAAATATTCAGTTCAAAGGTAATGAACTTGCCAAAGAGTGGGGAAAAAAAGAGTGAAAAGTAATGAATCACATAAAAAAGTTACAAGAATATCGAAGAGTTGAAAATTCTTTTACCATAGTCAATTTGTTGTTTCGCAAAGGATCCAACATACAGGACCGCAGACACAACAATCAGGGAGTGTTAATTAGATGCTACACTGGAATGGTGAAAGACCACAGCAATATATGTTCTTTTACACAGTTGCAAAGTTTATGCCCGAGAAACTAGTGACAAATATATGAAAAAACAAGTTGAGTCCTATGGTAGTACTTTCCAGCCAATTCTAAATTCTGAGAATCCAAAAATTAACTCTGATGAAACATTTTACAAACTTTTCTAGTAATAAATGCTGTAGGAGTTGTAATGCTGATAGATACACCAACACACTATCGATTTTCAGAAGATCAAAAAGATCATGCTAATATGTTAAGACTACAAATGAATATGAAGTAAACCTAGAACCTAGATTTTAAACTACTAAGAAAATAGTACCTTCCAGATAATGGAGCCACTTGGATGGAATGCTAGTACATGCCCGTCCACCAGGCAGCATATAACTGGATTTAAAAAACAAAAAAATGGCACAAATTTAATAAAAAGATTTTTAAGGCTAATAGATAAAAAAATATTTATATATACAAGATAAAATCCAACAGGAATGTTCAGACGTTACAAGCAGTAATGACAGGACCAGAAGTCAAATGAACAAAAAAACATACTATTTCCAGTCAGAGAACTAATAGCAAGAGATCCAAACACTGGCACTTCTAGCTCATGCATCCACAAAATATTAAATGGCAAAGCCTGCATAACAAAAGAGTAACATGAACAAACTGCCATAGCTAAAAGAATAATGGAAAAACAATTTTGTTATTGCATAATACTGATTTTCATTTCATTTTCACCTTCATTGATATAGCCGTTATCCGACCACTAGTAGAAGCCACATAAAGTGCACCCTTGACCTTCATGAAAAGAGATAAACATCTAACTAATTAGAAGACAACTTGGTAAACTACCAGAAATTGGTATGTTCTTTCAACACACTCTTTTCTTCCTTCTCTCCTTTTCTTTCCGCGATAACACTAAAAAAATAGAAAAACTCAATGAGTGAAGCAAATAAACCAAAGCCAACAACTGTAACAACAAAAAGTTTACAATATTAAAATATGAAGGGAAATAAAAAGATTAAAAACTTGAAATGAGAAGAATGATATACATAAAAGTTCCAACAAACATCCTATAACTTACCTAACCTACTATGCAAATATTAACACATGATAAAGCTTCGTATTAGTTAGATTTTCAAGCTGAAAGAAAGATATACAACGATTGAGACAGTTTCAATATAAATGAACGACAACAAGGAATCAAAATTAAACAAAGACAAGTTTTCAAAAATATAATAAATAAACAAAGATATGTTACACCACTTTCAAAGTATTACACAGAGTATCTAAAACGGTGGGTAAAAGAATAAACAAAAAATTGTGAAGGAAAACATGAACCATCCCAAAATGCCAATGTGGCTGGAGCAAAATTTAGACAAGTTACGTAACCAATGATTGTTAAAATTCACCTCATCAATAGCAGGAGATCCAAATGTACTGCCGCCACATGGAATCTTATAAACGCAACAATGATTTATGTAGTCAAGAGCATATAGGTTATGGTCATGTGATCCACACCTGCAGGTAGTTTTTCAGAGATCAAAGCTAGTCTTCGTTAGGGGAAAAATGGCAGTACAAAATCAGATAGACTAGGTCCTGATTGTCATGTTGTGCAACAGTTTATTAGTTATTGTAGAAAATAATTTGAAGGAATAAAAAATATTACCATATCAGTTGGTTTTGAGTGTCGACTACTGGCTGAGACTTCACCTTCATGTAATGAATTTTTCAACAATCAGACAAATAAAGGATTCCATGATCACATATACAAGAACATAAAAAACCATAATGCTTGAGCATTAGGCCAGCCATACCTCACCAGAAGTTTCGAAAGTCCAATAAATATTGCCACTTGAAAAATCAATAAAATATATCTTTCCTTTGTAGCATCCAACAACAACCTAGAAAAGGTACTCGATGTGAGAATGATGAAACAGTAGCACAAGACAGATTGGGCCAGACTCAAGCGTATTTGTAGAGGGAGAGAAATTCATAGCACAACCTGAGAAAAGTCCCCAAGAATAGCGGCCGAACATTCGATCCGTCCTTCTAACTGAATCTTCCACTGGACATGACCACTAAACCGAATTACATGATAGTGCGTAAGTATCTTAAAAGTCGATAGACATTTGAATTTTCTTGCCTTTGTGTGGCGCAAATGAAATTATTGCTAAAAAACCACCTAAGCTACTAGGTATTCTGCTCTTATATTCAATGAATCACTTAATTTATACTGTTGATATAGTTGCTTATGTATTTTATTTACTTATTTACTTATTTATTAGAGAAGATATAGTTGCTTGTTGTATTTGTATTTTTTTCTGGTCTTATTTGACTCATTAATTAATTTCCTCGTCTGTGCATCTGTTTTCCATCTTAAAACATGTCAGAAACCAAATACGAACCTTCCAAATACAAAGGGCAGAAATTTTCAATCTCGAAATGCATAGTGCGGGAAAACATGCACCATCTCAAATTTTACTTAATAGAAGAATAGATTTTTTTTTTTTTTTTTTTTTTGAGAGAGGGAGAGAGAGAGAGAGAAATAGAAGGATAGTTGGAGTAAGTGTTTTCCTTAATTTTTCCCCCTTTTGAAGAAGCCAATGTTTCTACATAACTGACCAAAACTTCTATGAAAACTGATTTAAATTCACCCACACTCCCCTAAAATGAAAAAGAAAAAAAAAACAAGAGAAAAAATGGTACAGGGTGCCAGATCCTGAAAGAACAGTTTTTTTTTTCTCCTGAAATAATATTTGTTCAAATCCGTAACACCTTCACAAGGGGAAATTACAACATATTTTGTACTCATATAAGCATCGACTTTAAAAGTTTCCAGTAACTTCAACAAATCCCTAAAAATAAAAGCATGTAAGATTCAAATACAAAGAACACAAAGACCAAAATTGCAGCAGCACATCTATCATGATGAATATGATGATAAACAGTTATGCAACACTATAAAGAGGAATAGCTCTCACCTTTGAGCGTTAACACACAGAAATTCATGTGAGTGAGATCCAATAAATAAGTGAATATCTGGGTCTTTAAACACAATGAGCGGTGACGCATCAACACAAGATCCCAAGTAAACTTTCCATAATTCTTGCATTGGAATTTTTCTTCTTCTTGGGACTTCTGCACAGTTTTCTTGGTGAACACCATTCATCCCATCATCACCTTTGTATATAAACTTGTTGCACCTGCTGAATGAACACGAAAAACACATCGATGCTGCATTCCATGGATATGCATTTATGAAAGTGAAGCCCTCTGAAGTAATGGTTACTTCTGAATTCAGCTTCAACCTTTTAGAGGAAACAGCATGATTTTCATTCCTTCCGTGAAGGGTTCTCAGTAATTTAAGCTCTGATACCATGTTTGTTGAATAAGAAGTGTGAAGACGATGGAGCAAGTTCCTTTTGCCCCCTTTTAGATTCATTTCCCAATTAGCGTCCTTTCTCAAATCTAAATCCAATGTTGTTTTCCTCTCAAAAAGAGTAGCACAAAGCTTAGATGGGCTTGGAAATTGATAAAGCAATCTCATGTCAATTCCAAGGTTATTTGAAAAATGTGCAGCAGCAATAGAAGTTCCACCCATCATAAAAAAATCATCATCATCAGAAACCTCTTCAACCATTAATACATCACAAAAGGCCTGCAAACCATCATTAATTGACTTTTGTATGTAAATTCTCAAAACTTGTATAGTTAAATGTTCAGATATCAATTTTCAGTTAACCGTGAGCCAAAAAAGCTGAAACAAAATAACATTAGAGGTTTATTCTTTCACTATAAGTTTTGTTGCCAACAATGCTTGGACGGTCAAACAAGGTTTACTTATAACTCTATGAGTTAACTGGGGTGAGGATTTAGTGTGAATTTCTAGTTTATACGAAATGCAAACGGATTATATCTCTATCTATAAGATCAAAACAACATGCCCGCATGGAGGAATGCTCAGAATTCCAAAGACAGAAAAATCTTTTTTAAAATTCTTGCATGTAAAATAAATAATGGCATCTTATGAATTTTGAGCCTTCTAACTATCTTCGGTTTTCCTTATTTTCTAAACACTTCAAAAGTAAAATGTAAACCACCCAATTTCCACTATTCAGGGAGACACTGAAGAAATCATACGATTCTATATATTGGAGGAGAAAACAGAAAACAAACCTTTTTAATAACTTGCAATAGGTTAACATTTCCAATATCCCCAATCTCATTCTGGGCATGCTTTGCAAGAAATTCCGAAGTCAATGACTCATAATCAACTTTTCCACTTGAAGTCGTAGGAAATGCTTCAGCATTAATGAAGCAGTTTGGAACCATCGCTGATGGAAGTTTGTCAAGCAGCCATCTGTTCATATGAGATCCCAAAATTTCATTGCTTCTTTCCTTTTCTAAAATTAAAAATGCTACCAGTAATGAAATTTCCCCTTGAACTTTATGGGAGATAACTGCAGCATTAATTACATCCGGGTGTCCCCTTAATTCATCTTCAATTTCCTCTAAAGCAATGCGTTGCCCATTCAGCTTAATAGTCCGGTCTTTTCTACCCAAGAAAACTAAGTCACCACCTTGAAGCCGTTTGGCAAAATCACCAGTCTGGAAATACAATTTATCCCCATGTCCATTTGCAGAACCACACTTGGCATACTCTCGGGGCAACTTTACTTGATCTAGAGGCATACATGTAGAATCAGAGTAGTATCCAGTAGAATTGCACAGACCAGAAACATATATCTCTCCATGATTGGCTAAATCATCATCCCCAACAAGAACTACATCACAATTAACAATAGGTGTACCAATTGGAACACTAGTGAGTGTTTCGGACTCCAAAATCTTAGGCAGCCTCTCGCAGTCAAAATAAGTACAATCACCAGATACCTAAATAAATAATTCATATACTCATCAAATAAATAAAATAAATAAATAGTTCACATGTCAGCAGTTAAATATGAACACAAAAGAAAACTAGCAACTAAGATAAATTTTTTTTTTTTTTTTTTTTCTAAATTAAGATTGGGCAGCATAAAGCAATATGATCAACTGATCACATCCCAAGTAAGTAAGCTCCAACTAGATGATGATGACTTATCTCCTGCCAGCACCACCAACCTCATTCACAAAAATTAAGGATTACAAGAATAGTGTTAACGGATCTTGCCACCAAAGAGTGTGAGGTACCCATACGGTTGTTTAACATCTTTCAGTCCTTCTATTTGGATAACAGCCCCCACTATGTCTCATTTACAACATCATTGGACAAAACCCATGGGAAAAAAGTCTAAAGAGGAAATGATGCCATGTAACAATTTCCTGGGACCAAACAAATAAGAGATATGCAAAATCTGAAAAGTTACTATAGACAGGAGATGTTTGCATGTTGCAAATATTAATGGAGAAAAGATACGTACGTTAATGCCAGAAACTTTGAAAAACACACAATGTTATCGGCCCAGTGGTTCAGAAAACAACCAAAAATCAACAATAATCCAATGTTTCATCTTAAATGTCACGGACTTGTAGGTTTTGTGAGAGAAAAAACTGTAGTAAAAAGATTTTAATTGTGGTACAAACTGCGAACCAAACAGAGTATATGTCTGTCATAGAACTTTATGAATCACATAATGATCCCGAACTGAAAAGAGAGAGAGAGAGAGGTAAAGCGGGGACCATAAAAAAAATAACAGACAACAAGTCTTAGATCACTGCTGATCCATGATGTCTTGGGTACATTATGATTAATTTGAAAGATACAGCACTAAGGAAAAAGAGAAAGCAGACACAACTACGTTAACATATTCGGCAAACCAAACAACACAAACTTGAAAGTTGAAATAATTACCTATTTTATCAAATAAGAAAGAAGAGTCTTAAAATTCTAATCTCTTACCTCTGTACTCCCGTACAAATTCAGAATAGAGGTCCCTGGTAATATCTTGGATAGAGAATCCCATAAAGATATAGGCAGCATTTCACCACTTAGCACTAACAATTTCAACGAAGGAAGACTAAACCTGCCAATGTCATATCGACTAACCGAAGAAGGAAGGATTGCCCTCATGAGTGATGGAACAGCAGTAAGCCTATTAATAGAATAAGCCTACAAGAGCAGTAAGAGAGAAAAAAAGAGTTCACAACACAATTCGTATTGCCATTTCTCTCCAGCCCAGAAATCAAGATCATCACCAAAAGCAAAATTTGTCCTCCATAAGTTAAAGCACTACAATTATCTTATTATCGACTACGAAAATCCACTTTTACATTTGCATAACATGAGCCATCAAGTAATAAACACGCATGCTATTTGTCAACAGAAACGGATACGGGTTCGGACGGGTTCTTACGTTCAACATAAACCAACAAAATGGAGAAAATAACGTACCTGTATAAAATGAACAATAGAAAACACATTTTGCTTGAGCTGGTTGAAAGGAGGAATGACCAACGTACAAGCAGTGAGAAGAGCACTGAGAAACTCTTGCAAGTGATCAATGAAGCCTATCGACGTCTTGAACAGCAAAACTTCCTCTCCACTCAGGGGATACAATTCTTGCATCCACAAGAATCTGTTCAAAAGACCTACAAAAATGTTGAAAACAAACAACTAAAAATAGAAAACAGAGAAATTGTGGATTGGAGGTGGAAATAAATGGCACAGAAGAATCTTTACCTTGTTCAGTTCCACAAACACCTTTGGGCTTCCCTGTTGATCCGGAAGTGTACATCACGTAACAGAACGGCCTCTGTTCTCGTTCCTCGCATGGCCAATCCAAATCCGGAGAATTTCCATTTCCATTTCCTTCTTCTTCTGCTCCAAGCGAGAACCACAAAACACGAAAATTTCTACACTCCGCAATCCACTCGGAGTCCGATTCTGCGCCGAAAGGAAATTTGCTCGCGATGACGATATCGACGTTCGACGAGGCGATGATTGACAAAACCCTAGCTTTCGGCCAGGAAGGGTCCACAGGCAGAAACGCCTCGCCGCACCTGATCACGGCCAGCACCGCCACGACGTAGCCAGCCGACGGCGGAATAAATATTCCGAACACTCTCGGCGCGGGCGTACTGACGCGGAGGGATCGGAGGCGAGAGGCAAGGGAATCAACGGCGGCGAGGAGCTGCGAGTAGGTGAAACAGCAGTCGCCACGGTAGAGCGGCGGAGACGACGACGACGACGACGACGACGAAGAAGAAGACGCAGCAGACACATCGTCGGCAGCGTGAGCGGCGGTGAGAGGGCGGAATTCTCGGGAGAGATGAGCCCCGCCGCCGGAGGCGTGAATGAGGGCGATTTTGGTGGGGTTTTGGGAAGCTGTTCGGGAGAAGTGGTGGGAAATGCAACAGCTTCTCTTTGACTTGCAAGTGTTGCCTGTGCTCATGGATTGTTTAGTTTCAGAGAAAGCTTTGCAGTTTCACCAGATAGCTGAACTACAGTTTCAGTATGGAGCCCTTTCGTTTTAAATAAGAAGGAAAAGCAAAAGAGGATGAAAACAATTTGTAATGGGTACTCCCTCTTTTCTATTCCGTCTCAAAAAGTCGGACAAAATTAAAATTCATCTAATAATTACTAATAAAATAATAATTTCATTTTTTTTATTTTTATCTTCTATTATTGTACTAAATAGTATAAAATAAAATAAAATATTTCTTCTATCCTTTATATGAGAGAGACTATGGTAGATCATTTCCTAGAGTAACTATCGGTAGAGTACTTTTCTTAACTGTTAGATTTAATCGAACAGTTGACATATTATTGATGTATAATGCTTATTATACACCTTACCTCATATAAACTTTCCCAACCCAAGTCTTCTCCATCGCCGACGACCTTCCCGCTGCCTCTGGCAATGGACACCGGCAAGCGCCTCGACGCCGGTGACCCACCCCCAGCCCCCCCCACCCCAGGCCCCGGCCCCCCCACCTCAGGCCCCAGCCCCTGCCGCCCCCCACCCAGCCCCGGCCCCCCATGCCCCGTCACCCTCCGACACCCCCCCAGGCGTCCCCCCCCCCCCCCCTCGTCGGCCCCCCGGACCCCAGCCCGCCCGGCGCCCCCCCCACCCCAAGCCCCCCCCCCCCGGCCCACCCCAGCATCCCCCCCCCCCGACGAGAACCCACCCCCCCCCCCCCCACCCCCCTCTCTCTCTCTTCTCCTCTCTCTCTTCCCCTCTCTCTTTCTTCTCGGCCCGCGCCCCCCCCCCCCCCCCCACACCACCGATGTGACCGACTCCACCCGGTAAGAGAAGAGAGAGAGAGAGGAGGGTCGGGGGATCCCTGTCGGCGGGGGGGGGGGGGGGGGGGTGGGTGGGGGGGCCGGGGGCAGGGAGAGGAGAAGAGAGAGAGAGGGGAAGAGAGAGGGGGGTTGGGGGGGGGGTTCCGTCAAGGGAACGCCGGGCTGGGGGGTGTCGGAGGGTGCCTGGGCTTAGGGGCTGGGGCTGGTTGGGGGGCGGCCGGGGCTAGGGCCTAAGGTGGGGGGGTCGGGGGTGGGTCACTGGCGTCGGGGCGCTCGCCGAGGGTGGGTCGCCGGCGTCCGTTGCCTAAGGCGGCGAGAAGGTGGCCGGCAACGGAGAAGAATTGGGGTGGGAAAGTTTATATGAGGTAAGATGTATGATAAGTATGGTACACCAACAATATGTCAACTCTAACGGTTAAAAAAAAAGCTATACTGATAGTTACTCTAGAAGAGGTTTTACCATAGCCTCTCCCTATTTTCTTTCACTTTCATTTTACTAATAAAATAATAATTTCATAACATTTTAATTTTTTTCCTTCTATTATCATACCAAATAATAGATAAGAAAAACAAAATATTTCTTCCCTATCTTATTTTCTTTTATTTTCTTTCCTTCTTACCAAACGTAGGCTAAGTAGGCAATACGCTCGGGAGACTTGATATTCTCTCTGAAAAAAGTATGAGAAGAAAACGTAAGTGTTCATATTTTCTATATTATACCCATACATTTGGTGTAATCGTCGTTTAAGAGTGCTGCAAAAGATCTTTGATGATAAATTATTTCAGTGGCCGGAATCATTCATTGGTATATCTAAAGGAAGATTTTCATCTTTCTTAAAGACAACAAAAAGAAGTTCATGAAATTCATCTTTGCCTTTTCAAGCTAATTTTCTAATTAACATATATATATATATATATTTTTGAGTAATAATTAACATATATATTACTTACATGCTTTGATCATTGCTTTCATAAGGGTATTTTAGTTAAAGTAAAAATGAAATATTTTTTTTAATATATTCTATTTTGAAATTTTCTATTTACAAATGACTAATTTAAAAATTCATTCCCAACAGAAGTGATGAACAGTGCTCGTTCCTTTCAATTTTCCTCCACTTACTGATTTAGTAGCATTTTGGTCATTTAATTACTGATATGGTAGACTTTATTTGCAGTACTTGTGAAAACGACGCACGTATAAGTGCTTGTCACATAAATGCACATATAACCTTTTTTTTTTTTTTGATAACATGGCTGCATATATAATTTTTCACTAAAAATTTATAAGAAATAGCCACTAAAATAAGTCTCAAACCATTTCAAAAAAATAAGTACGTCTCAAACCCTGCACAATATTATAAGTGATGAGAACATGACTAGCACAAGAGTATAGAATGCGGATCCTATTTAAGTTCCTATTGGACCGGTTACAAGAGCACGGGTCAAGAAATTCCAAGATGCGTTAAATGGGCTGATTCGAGGAATTTGAGCTCAAACATGCAAGTGGAGGCCTATCGAGGGAGATGAACGAGTTGACCAGCCTTTAACAAGCATGATTCAGGTTCAAGAAAGTCAATAGGAGAATATGTGCTTACTTTCCTTTTCCGACATCTCGTCCGGTTTCAAGCTACAACAAAAGGAAAGAGATTTGTCAATCAAGGCTGAATTATTATTTACTTTCCTTATTTGGATTTGGGCACATTTGCTGGGAAGGACATCTGATTTGAGCCCATTAGTTACTTTCCACTTTCCTATTTTAGTTCTTTGACTTTTTACTTTCCTTTTTTCTTAGGCATGTGTAATCAGCTAACTAAGGGGGCTGATTGTTTCTATTTTTGTTTAGCCTTAATTAGTTTTGATTTTTAGCCTTTTTTAAGATAGCCATTTTAGGAACTTTTCCTTGTAATATTCCTTTAAAATGACGTCTAGAGACTGTAAAAATCAAATTATTATTCAGTAAAATTGTGAAACTATTTTCTCTTTGGTTCTTTGACGAACTATTCGAACTTATCGGAATTTTCCGTCGCGTTCACCATCGACTTATCAAATGGATTTCCATCACTGTTTGTGACGTCTTCCTTATACCGAGGTTCTTGTTTCGCATTAAACAACAGGTTGAGGTCATTTATACCAAGGTTCTTGTTTTTGTTGAAGCAACGGGTCGAGGTCTCCCATCCAAACCTGATCGTAGAACGTTCTTGGGTTCCTTTTCGTTGTCGGGTCTCGTTATTCTTAGTGGGTTCGCATCGATAAGTAAGGCAAATACATAAAAGTTATTATACTTTTCAAAATGAAATTAAGGGGACAACTTTTTTGCTATTCAATCCAATGAGGAAGCAACATGAGATAGGAAAACTTAATTATTGTCACAAATCAAACAAGAAAAGATCTTCTGAGCAAAAGACTTGGGAGGCATCTGTCGTTTTGGTTCGCTCGCTCCGCAAACGACAATATGAGAGTCGTCCATTCCACGTTGCTTGGCTTTGTCGCACTCGTCCAAGAATGTCTTAAACGCACCTTCACAATATTTAACAGCTTCAGAAACTGTCAAGTCCTCCACCAGTTTGTGAGGATATATATCTTTCGTATGGTCGCCGTTTAATGTCGCCGCCATCTGCACCAACTCTGCTTGAAAATCAGTGAGTTTGGCATCTTCTTTTGCTTCACTTTCACGTAGTTTCACAGGTTCAGGCAAAGTTACTGCAAATGTAACAAAATAGTATTATTATGGTGAGTAATAATAATGATGCCCTCAACATGTATCACATCAAAACTTAATATATACAAGGATGCATTTCACATATATATATATATATATATATGTATGTGTGTGTGTGCGTAGCTTCTTAAGGGATTCACCTGGGCAATCTGCTCTTGGAGCAGTTCTGCTTAGGAAGACACTTTCAAAAGTTCCGGCCCATTCATCACGCTTTGTCAAGAAGTTTGGAAGGTTGAAAATCTTTTTAACAGTTGCTGCGATTGAGGAATGCTCGAATTGTGATGAAGGATATGGCCCTGAGGGCCCATGCAACACTGCATATATAAATATATATATATGATCATATATATATATATCACATTTCCAAGTGGTCAATTCATATCAGAATATCACATATGGTATCGCCATTGCTTGCATATAATTAATGGGTACTTTTTGTAATAATAATACGTACGTACCAGTTCCTCGTTCTATCCAAGGAGATATAAGGATGGCTGGGACCCTAACACCAAGACGGTCGAACTTGAAGTTGTATGGAGCAGGACCGACAATATCATCAGGGCTGGGAACTCCGGTGACAGGAGTCGGAACATGATCGTAGAATCCACCGTGCTCGTCATACAGAATCAAGAACAAGATTTCATTCCACTGAGGGCTTGCCCTAAGAGCTTCATAGACTTGTTTGACAAACTTCTGTCCTTCCGACACATCATGAGATGGGTGATCGTCGTTTGCAGGTAATGACAATAGGTCAAAGTACCTCTGTTCTATCACCACGTAGCTTGGTAGCTTTCCCTCCTCGCAGTGCTTCTTAAAGTGCACATCAAATTGATGAAACTTCGTTATATATTTTACTTTTCTAAGGTTCCTGTGTCAATACCCAAATTTATTATTAGACGCTTCAAAACATAATATATATCAAGGCTCAGCCTTACTCCATCTTAAATATGGGACAATTTAGATCTAAAAAAAAAAAAAAAAGAATATAAAACATTTTCATCATCACTTGAACAAATTATTTCTACTGTTGTTTTAACCAACTAGAGAGTAACATATAAAATTATTCAAGATACTATGTTATATTAGTATGGAATTTGGAGGTAATAAGTCATTTAAAAAAAAAAAAAAAAGTTCTTAAATTAATTACCAAAGTTTTTAAAAATTAGTTAAAATGCTATTTTTTCTTAAAATGGTCAATCAATTTGTTAAATTGTTAATCAGTGATTGACAACATTAAATGATTAATTTGGTCAATCAATGAATAACCGTAATCTATCCATGTTTGACGCTGATTGACTATAATATAAATCATCAATTTTCATAGTCAATCACTGATAGACCATAATCATTCAATAATTGATCATAATATAAATCATCAATTTTTAGGTCAATCCGTGATTAACTATAAAAAAAAAAATACTAAATAAAATAAGTATCAAACTTCATCTTCTACATCTCCGGCCACCATACCAGCCCTAAAATTTGGTACCGAGAGAAGAAATTCAATGATGGAGGTTGCTTGAATCGTTGAGCACTACATTGATTTCAACTAGATCTAGATTGGTGAACACCAACCTCCGTCTCTTAACTACCACCGTGAGATCTCGTGTGGAGATTTGTCGAATTTCGCACAGGAGTTCACGCATCGGAGATGCTCAACTTGGGATCAAGATTTGTAGCACCTCGTCGCCTATTTTCTCTCCCCCAAACACGAAAGAGTTCATCCCCTAAATGATTGACCGGAAATATAATGACAAACAACCATTTTACTCAATAAAAAAAAAGTCCGGTCATCTATTAGAATTGATGGTTAAAATCAGCGGCCCAACTTAATTTTTCTATTAGTATAATGCTTAAAATTAACATGTAAATTTGTAATTAGTTTGATGATGACTAGTAGTGGGATATAAAATTGTTTTATAATCTATACATATATAAGAAGTGAGAATGCTCACTACTGTGCACTTTGATTTCATCCAAACGTTTCGTTTTGGATGAAAATCTTTTTCAATTTTTTTTGGTCCTTCTATTTTCTTTTTCTTTTTTTATTCTTTCGGCCAAAAATTTTTTTATTTATTTTTTCATTTTAGTCTTTTTTTTTTTTTTTTTGTATTGATATACTTTTAACATTTTAGTCCTCTTAATCTTTTGGTCTTTTTTCCTGCCTCCTTTTTTTTTTTTCAGGTACTTTGTTGATTTTTTGGTGAATTTTTTTTATTTTTTTGGTCCTATAGTTTTCCTTTTTTTTCCTTTTGGCCTAATTTTAATTTTAATTTTTTTTTAATTTTAGTCCTTTTTTGTATAGGTATATTTTTAACATTTTAGTACTTTTATCTTTTTGGTGTTTTTTTATGCCTTTTTTTTTATTTTTTTTCATTTTAGTCCTTTTTTTGTATTGAAATACTTTTAACATTTTAGTTATTTTATCTTTTTGGTCTTTTTTCTTGCTTCCTTTTTTTTTTTCAAGTACTTTGTTGATTTTTTTGGCGAAAACTTTTTTTTAATTTTTTTTGGTCCTTTAGTTTTCGTTTTTTTTTCTTTCGGCCTAATTTTTTAATTTTTTAATTTTAGTCTTTTTTTTCAATTGGTATATTTTTAACATTTTAGTCCTTTTATCTTTTTGGTATTTTTTATGCCTATTTTTTTTAATATTCAATTTGATTTTTTGTCTAATGTTACTTATATATATATATATATATATTTTTTTTTTTATCTAGATAAATTTTCTCAAATATCCAATCATGTGCGTGTTTTAAACTATTAAAACCTAAAACAATGAAATGTTAGTTATTTATAGGCTTTCCCAAGTCTTGTGAAATCGAATTTGTTTTAATCACAATGTTTTATTATATATGTGCTTTGCGTGATCCACCCTATAACATGCACAAAGTGCACCCAGCGGCCGCTATGAATATCAAATCATGTATACTTTTGATCCGTTACGTTGAATTAATATTAATTTACAACAATTCGCACTTAGAAATTATCCACATGTGTCTAACCTAATCAACTAGGTTGAGGGGCCACAAATACTTGGATGCCATAACCACTTATTAATTTTAGTACAACAATTCCCTAATTATTTAATCAACTAATATATTTATTATTTACTATTAATCACTCAAATATTTTAATGGCTGTTTGGAGACATCTTGAAAATGGTGTTTTAAAGATTGGGTTGGAAATGTATATTTGGGAGAAAACTTTTGAAAAATTTATGTGATATAGAAAATAGTGTAAAAATTTGAAATGTGTTCGGAAAAAAATATTAGATCTTGTCTTATTTGTCTCATCATTACGAGTATTTTAATATTAAAATCATCTAATTTCGATTTGAAATGAAAAAATTATAGATTTTTAAATTTTAAGTTTTTTGAAAATGAATAAGAAAGAGAAAATTTGATATAAAGTTGATATTTTAAAATCGAGATAGTAAAATAACATTTAGAATTTGACCCAAAACCTAAAATCCTAGTAACATGGTAGATTAGATGGAATCTTAAACAGCTGATATTAATAATCTAATGTATACGTAAACTTATTCTTTAATGGTAGTGCGTCTTTTTCAATTTTTATATATGCCTTTCCCGTTTCCACCATGTGTTATCATTATCATATATGATATATATATATATATATATATATATATATAAACAACAGGTAAATTATCAGTTAGCAAAAAAAAAAAGAGTAAAATTATCGATTATTTTTGACAGTTAATTAATCTAAAAATTAATTCCACACTACGCTTTATTATAAGGATAAAGTTTAAGTTTTCATTTGACTCTCAAATTCAAATTTAAGTTTTTGATCTTAGTTTTTATTTTTATTTTCCTGAAAAATTAATAAAAATTATAATTAATTTTTAAAAAATCAATAAACTTTAACCTAAAAATTTCATAGACATGCTAACATTTAGATCCCACCTCAAGTTGAAAAAATAAAAATAAGTACCTGTAAAAAAGAGTAGAAGCAGGGTACCGATAGTAAATCCCGAAAGAGAAACCACTTTCATCCAACGAATCAAAAATGGTCTTCTGAGGAAACCCTTCAATCAGCTGCTTTGTGTCGTTTCCCGTCATTCCATGCGACGTCGCCGAGTGTAGGAAAAGCCTATTAGGCTGCGTTGCCGCCGGAACCGACGCGAACCACCGATCGCACACTGCGAACTCCGACACGAGCTCCCGGTACACCGGCACGGCTTCCGGCCTGAACCCGTTCATGACGGTCTCCGCCAGGCCGGGCTGCGTCCTCTCCGCGTTCTGCACAAAGCCCTCCATCGTCGGGCCTAGGTTTTTGGCGGCCGAGGCCTCCGTCCATGGCTCGCCGAAGACCTGCTCGTAGATGGCCTGGATGGAGTGGCCAGGGTCCGGGTCGACGTAGGCCGAGCCATCACGGAAGAAGACCCTGCTAGTGATAGAGTTATTCTGGCCGTCGGATGTGGATATCGGATTGGATTCGGAGCCGGTTACGCCGTCGATCTCCAGATTGAGGGACTTCATCCACCCAAGCATGTGGTCGAAGGAGCGGTTCTCTTGCACCAAAACGACAATCGTTTTGATGGGATAGCTGCTGCTAATAATACCAGTAGTAGTAGTACTACTGCTAGATTCCTCAACCATTTTTGATTTGTGTCGTTTGGTCGTTTCTTGTTCTTGGAGATGCTAAATGTATGATGTTTAGAGAGAGAGAGAGTTTTGGTGGAGCTAGTTAAGTTGGGGGAAGAAATTGGGGGAAGAAATTAGGTTGATGCCACTGGAGAAAGATTTCGCAGAAAGAAATGAAAAGTCAACAGGACAACACATCTTAAGTAATAATTGGCTGGCGTTAATTTGTAAAAGGTTAGCTGGCTTTAATATTATATATTTATAAGGCGGGCATCCAATGGTCTTGCTAATGATTTTGGTAAACATTATATTAATATGTAATGCTAGCTGCAGGCATTTTAATCATTTTTTTTTTTTTGAGAGTTCTATCATGAGCCTTCCCAATTTTACTCTATTAATGGGGTAAAAACAATTTTACCGTCTAATTAATTTTGGACAGTTAAGATTAAAAAAGTTTACCAAATTAATAATAGCATTTCTATAGGATCACAAGAAAAAAGAAAATCAATAAAAAAAAAAAAAACACACACACACACACACACACGAACAATTGGCCGTCTAGAGTCGTCGGCCGCCCACCCCGTGTCTCCGTGCCACCCTCCCACCACCGCCGAACCGAAGTCGCACACTGTCCAAAGGTGGGGGAGGACAGATTCGCGACGGAGAATTGAACCGCGATGGTCGGCGTCCCCATGGTCGACGGATCTGGAGATGGCGGTGGACTCTCGACAGCTCGGGTGGGCAGCAACAGAGCGATGGAGACTGCATTTCCGGCGCGGATCTGGACTACGAAAGTAGGGGACGACGTCCTTCGGCGGCGTGAAGCCGACTATCGACGATGGGTGTGGCGGGGAGCATGTCTACGACAGCGACGAGGGCGATGGGAGGCCGAGTGGCGATCCCTATAGGCACCGGATGTTGAATCAAAACCCACTATCAGATTAAAAGGAAAAAAAAAAAAAACCACCACAGGCGAAAACGCTGGCGAAACCAGGGGCGAGTTCCGATGGCGTCGACGGCGTGGAGAGGCTAAGAACGGATCTAGAAAATCGGCAAGGCTCACGTAGGATCTCCGAGCTCGCAAGATCCGAGCTAATGAGAGCGACCGGAGACGACGTGGGTTGGGTGGCCGGCAAGACCCACGATCACGATGTTCCCTGTTCTTGTGTCCTTCTGTTTCTTTCCTTTCTTTCTTTTTTTTTTTTTTTTGGTTATTTTTGGAATGTTACCATTAATGAAGTCAATCTTTAATTAAGATGAACGAATTACAGGAAACGTTTAGGTAAAACGTTTGAGGAAAGAAACAAGGGAGACAAAAAGCTAAACACAACGTATTTATATATCTAGTTAATTATAATTATAAGTTTCAGAAGTTTGTTTTTAAATTTTTTTATTTCATAAATAATGAGAGGAGATAACTAATATTAAAGAATACAAAAGCATCTAAATTAGGTTGACACATGATTCCCTCCTTAACCTCTCACTCAATTTTATTACAGAAATTGTATCATGTAGCACATTTAGGATGTCCTAATAAAAATGTAGCATATTTTTTAAAATGATGGTAAATTATAGTATATTTTGATATTATTTTTAGTTTATTTCAATCTCGCCCTTTTCTCCTTCCACAATTCCCCTCTCCTTGATCGGAGAGGATTTTGCGCCAATGACGGTGAAAAGATCAGGACAACAATGACGACGGAAAGAGATTAAAGAGATTCAATATGCCAATTTTTTTTAGTAATTTACTCCAGTATTTAAGGACATGTTTACTCTACGTCAAAAAGGATGGTCATTCGCTTTCCCAATTAATTAGTCATGTGTGTTTACTTATAAAAAGAGAAATGAAAATTTAATTGGCATCACATAATATAGAAAATGAAAAAGAGAAATATCAATCCTTACATCCTCTTTGGTATTGATTCCTTGTCAAAAGGAATATTTACTTATATTTTTTTAATAAGTTTCCATGCGCTAATATTTTGTAATTATTTTAAAAGATATTTTAATAATTACATAAATAATCTTAACATTATTAAGGTTAGTAAATACTGTAAAGAGAATGAGATTGTTTCTTATACCATCTAATAGATAAATAAATACTAGAAAGGAAATCAATGATCATCTTTCCTATTTTTTTTACTTTTCAATCATGTTACCTTTACGATTTCATTCATTTATAGTTTGATAAACGCGCCCTAAAATCCGAGCACTAACACATACTTATGCATACTTATGTCATTCCACCTTTAATTGAATTAGAGATACTTATATTGCTTCGTGGAATCTGAAATAGTTGACATTTTAATTATAAAAAGTATGTGAACTAAGTTACTAAGAATGTGAATTTATGTAGAATGAAATGTAAAATAAGGGGAATTCACATTCACTTTAATTATATTTTCTTTAGCATGAATTCACATTTTTAGTGACTGAAATTCATATTACCGGATACTATTAGGTTCCGAATTTAAGACTTTGCATTTAATTATATATATACATATGCACTTATTCTAGGATGATAGTCCGTCTTTTTCAACATTTATATGTGCTCTGATCATTCATCACGTTGTCCTAAATATAAATAGAAAGAATACGACTTAATTTAGCAATAAATTCATATTTGAGGGTAAAAATTATTCATAATTTTGTAGCAGATGGTAGATAATTTTTAAAATTATTACTTACCTGTAAAAAAGAGTAGAAGGAGGGTACTGATAGTAAATCCCAAAAGAGAAGCCACTCTCATCCAACGAATCAAAAATGGTCTTCTGAGGTAACCCTTCAATCAGCTGCTTTGTGTCGTTTCCCGACAAGCCCTGCGACGTCGCCGAGTGCACGTAAAGCCTATTAGGCTGCGTGGACGCCGGAACCGACGCGAACCACCGATCGCACACCGCGAACTCCGACACGAGCTCGCGGTACACCGGCACCGCCTCCGGCCTTAATCCATTCATGACGGTCTCGGCCAGGCCCGGCTGCGTCCTCTCCGCGTTCTGCACAAAGCCCTCCATTGTCGGGGCTAGGTTTTTGGCGGCCGAGGCCTCCGTCCACGGCTCGCCGAAGACCTGCTCGTAGATGGCCTGGATGGAGTGGCCAGGGTCCGGGTCGACGTAGGCCGAGCCATCACGGAAGAAGACCCTGCTAGTGATGGAGTTATTCTGGCCGTCGGATGTGGATATCGGATTGGATTCGGAGCCGGTTACGCCGTCGATCTCCAGATTGAGGGACTTCATCCACCCAAGCATGTGGTCGAAGGAGCGGTTCTCTTGCACCAAAACGACAACCGTTTTGATGGGGTTGCTGCTGCTAATACCAGCAGGAGTACTACTACTGCTACACTCCGCAACCATTTTTTGATTTTGTGTCGTTTAATCGTTAATTCTTCTTCTTGGAGGTGCTAAATTATGCAAACGTATGTATGTATGATATTTTGAGAGAGAGAGAGAGAGAGAGAGTTTTCGTGGAGCTAGCTTGGGAAGAAATTAGGTTGATGCGACTGGAGAAAGATCCTTGGCATAAAGACAGAAATGTTAAGTTGACAAGAAAACAAATCTTAACATATTGGCTGGCGTTAATTTGTAAAAGGTAGTAGCTATATATGTGTATATATATATATATAAGGTGGGTACCATGGCGTGCTAAAGACGTTTATTAATATGTAATGCTACCTGCACAAACTTTAATCTTAGTTTTTATACTAATCAAGTTGTAAACTTTTGTTTTGACAAATTGGCAATCCTTACAAATACAAAAATACGTGGATAAATGACTTTTTTTAAAGAAATTTTTAAATAAATACCTGGAGTTTTGTAAAATTAAAAAATTAATATTTTTTTTAAATAATCAATCAGTAATTAACTGATTGGTCATAGTTAATAAAATGTCAGGTTTTTGAAAAATATCAAGAAGAATCGTCACGTGTCGTGATCGGAGAGTAATGTTCAAAACCCTATGATCACGACACTGGCTTATAAAAGGAAAGGAAGGAAACCATTTTGGCGATCCGAACTTTATATCACCTTTTCATTTATTACTTTTTCTCCATGGCTGTTTGGCTGACTTGAGTGTTGGAGTGCCGTTCGCAGGTACGTGCTTGGTGTCTCCCAACGGAAGACGGAGGAACGTGGTGACAAGGGGATAGTCGTAAGATGATTGATGTGTGGACAATCGCTCCAACAAAAGAAAAATTATGAAAAAGAAAAAAATTAAAAAAAAAAAAAAAAACAAAGATGATCAAACAGTCTTATTTGATCCTATATCATTATCCCTCCACGTAGGATGCTATCTGAAATTTTTAAAAAAAAATTTTAATAAAATAAAAGGAAGAAGACGTCCTTAAAGACCGGAACAAGTTATAAGCTGATAAGGATGGATATTGATTTGAGAATATCCAGTTATCCTAAGGAATAAAAGACAGTATATATGTATATATATATACACCCTGTATATATACTAATTAAACGTGTAATAATAATAGCGTACAAGTTAACACAATCTGAATTGAGCAACCAGGAGGTCAACTAGAGCGAAAGCTACCCAACATATTTTTAAAAAATATTGAAAGTTATAAGGATAATTAATTATATTTCCCAATATGTCAGTGATCAGCTTCAAACATCTAATACCCCCAACAAGAAATGTTATTTTTGTTATGTCTACTATCTTTATTGTTAAACAAGTTGACAATTTCCTAACCCTTCACAGCAAATTAAGAGACAGATGGGGGAGAAGGGATAAAGGTTTGGGATGAAATGATCAGATTATGTTTATTAATCACATCTAATTAATTAATCCAAAGATCTAATTACGAAGGTGGTTAATGATAGAGATGTGTTATCTGATTAGGTTGATGCTAATAGATCTCCTTCAAAATGTTTGTAAGCTTTGCGACCAATGACAAATTAAAAATTGTTTTTCAGTTGTAACACTATTAAAAAAAAAAAAATAGAGATAAGTTTCTATAGGCCTTAGCTGGATATTATAAAAATTCAATTGGAGCGCAATTTTATGCGATAGAACACAATACTAAAAAATATTAGTAATATTAAATATCACATATTAATAGAGAATGTCTTATAATATAGGACCCTCTAAATAGGTCCAACCTCTCTATTATTGTGATGTAATCATCGATATTCTAAAGTATTTTTCATAGATTAAGATATTGATCAAGCAAAGAGTCAAACAAAACATTCCATTTTACTCCCAAAAAAAAAAAAAAAAAAAACAACCCATTTCAGTGTTGGTGGTCGATTTGATGGTTTGTTTTTTTAATAGGAGTTACTTCAAAACCAAAAACAACTTTATTTTTAAACGTACGATTTGATATTTTAGAGAAAGAGTAAATTGCTCATTTAGTTTCTAAACTTTTAATTTTGTACAATTTTGTTCCCTGAACTTTTTTTAGTAACTGTAATGCCTCTGAATTTTTAAAATGTTGTTATAATAATCCATTCAGTCAATTTTTGAACGGAATCTGTTAGTAATTTGATTAAAAAGTAGTATTAACTACGGATTCCGTAAAAAAATTAACGAAAATGACTACTGTAGTAACATTTTTAATAGTTAACGATTGTTGGGGTTAGACTTCGTTTTCCCATAACACCGTTAATCTTCTATCGCTCATCGAACGAACAAGAACTCCTGATCCCAATCTATTTGGTATTTTCGTATATTTGGGGCGGACCTAATTTACGTTCTTAGTTCGCTCAATCATGAACAATGACCGTTCGCATTCGATCGGTGGACCAGTTACTTCAAATATGATCGAACGAACGTTGAATCTAAAACCACGAACGATGCAACAAGAACTGAGACTTGATGATAATCATTTCATCATTCGTCGTTCGTGCTTGACGAACATTACAAGGGCTAATCCCCATAACTGTCAAGCCCACGATCGATGGTGACGTAATATCAGTTCACTCTGATAACTTCTAAACCCACAATCTGTGATCAAATTCACCCGAATAACCGTCAAGTCCACATCATGACTCGCTCTTACACGTGTCCCAAGAGACATTAAGCGAAAAACCGCTCACCATGAACTACGGGTTCAGACCCATATTACAACCATGTAGTTAGGGTTATGAAGATCCTTTGGAGGGGCTGCATAAGGTCTCATTTGTTCCAATCCACGGGAAATTTTCTCTTGCCGAGCTTCGAGTGGCTAAATTATGGCATCTGGCTGAGGACTAGTTCTATGGTTGCCAGAGGAAAGGCCCGTGCTGGAATCGCTCTGGATGAGTTTAGCATTTGGCTCTCGAGGTGAAATATTTGCTCGTGGAGACCAGGTGCTCTGGCCTCAGAAGAGTGCCTCTGGAGGCGTGTTTGAAGTTATGCTTGCTCTTAATTTATTCATGATTGGTTTCCTTGTTTAGCTCCGCAGTCACGGGAGGTTAACTCCGGAGTCACGAGAGGTCAGCTCTGGAGTAGCAAAAAGTCAGCTTCGAAGCAACAAGAAGTTAGCTCTAGAGTTATAGGATATCAGCTCCAGAGTCGCACAAAATCACTTCCAAAGTCATGAAAGGTCAACTATTTTTGGCTATTTGTATTCTTTTTTTTTTCCTCGTATATTGGTCTCTCATGTTCTCTCGGACCGATAGGATTTTTATTGGAGTTAATGTCTTGATGTCTCCAAAGATGTTGACTTTGGTGATAATTCCTCTGGAGTTGAAGTGGATTGAAGTGAGGCATCCAGAGAGGACTTCTTTTTTTTTTTTTTTTTTTCCTTCTTTAGAGAACTCCTCCGGACAATTGGTTTTGAATTGGCGTCTCCAAAGATGGCACAATAACCTTTAAAAAGAGAGACTATAATTATATATTATTTACATTTTTATATAATGCATTTTGTTTTTATTTTAAAAACAGATAATGTATTTTAAAACTTTTCATTTTGGTATTATTAGATTACCTTTAGTACATAAATTTATACATGTTCTCGATCAGCACATAAGTTGTGTGTTTAAAATACCTAAAATACTCTTGAATTTAAAATTAAAAATAATCAAAGAAATTCTAATTTAAATTATAAAGTTAAAATTCTCTTGTCCCACTTGACAATTGGAATTTTTTTTTAAATTTCTTTTTAAGGATAATTTAGGTATTTTAAGGTTAAAATTAAGTATCGACCAATAAATGATATAAACTTGTATATTAAGTGTAATCTGATGGCAAATAAATGTAAAAATTCAAAACACTAGGTATACTTTCTGAACAAAAGTATAATAGTGGTATAAAAACGTAAATAATCCTATAAATATTTATAAATTCAAAAATAGAAAACTAATAGATCATAATCTGCACACTAGTGGATCCCACTCACTAGCAATAGGCGCAAACACAATGGGTCTCACTTACTGTATTATCCAATTTTAATATTTAAATAATCTCCATTATTTAAACAGCACAATTAATTCACAATTAATTATTTGGGTAATTAACAAATATTTGTGATTATAAAATAATAAAAGTAGCTATATTCTCTTTTTTATTTTATATCACATAATTAGTGAGTACAAATTCAATCCATCTATACAGTTGTTCAATTGCATAATGAAGAAGATATGGGGAACTGTGGACCTGTATTTTAAACTCCAATAAATTTGATAATTAATTGAACTCTTTATTAATTTATCAACTTTATTAATTCCTAAATTATTCCATTAAAAACTTGAAACTGCACTTTTGAAATTACATATATAGAATTATTCAAAGAATAAAGTCATCCATTTGATATAGCCATTGTATATAAATAGATCCTCTATAAATAATATACAATCAAAGCTAAGTAAAATCCGTTAACCTCTCTAATTACATCTTTATTCTTGAGTGCCATTGATTATCTTATGAATGATAAATTCATAAAATTAATCATAAATTGTGTGCTCATACCATTCAAACCCCGATTCAACACGCAAGGGAATTATTTATCTACTTCTTTAAACATAAGGAATGAATTTCATCTTGTAATAATAACATTCCCAGCTATTTAATTCATTGTATCTCCAAAATATAAGAGATAGGATTAGATACTTTAAATCCGTACCGAGTAAATCAAAAGACATGATTACATAAATAGGAGTATGTTAATAACTCAAGACTAAAACATTCTATAAATGACCATCCATTAATGTAATTAGAAATTGATATACTTAAAGGAAATTATCAGCAATTCATATCACATCATGTCCCCAGTCCTACATAATCACATTATACATAGTGCACTCATTAAATATCTCTCTAATTAACAGTTCGGATAAGACCGTTCCACTATTAATGGTAAGACATGCACTAATAATATTCAATTAAAGATACCACACTTTAATTATTTAATCAATTAAATAATTAATTATTCATTACAGACCATTTTAGATTATTATCTTTTAATATTATTCTCTTGTAAATAACATTTATATACAATATTTAAGGTCACATGAATAATCATGAAATTTCATAATATTTATTAAGTATCAAATATACATGCATATAAAGTATAATTAAATAAAACATTTATTTATTTAAATCGCAACAACATTAGTACATCGTATACTTTATGGGCACCAATCCCAATAAAACAAACTCAAATAGTAGGAGAACCACCGTCATATTACAATGAAAATAATAAAACTATATGCTGGAAATTTCGATGCCTTTATTAGACTATAACATAAACCCTAAAGTATGATCGCCGCAAGCCTTCAATAAAAGTATAGTTGACCAGAGGACCATCAAAGTAGGAGGAATGCTTTGGGAGATAAGCAGTGAAGCCGCCGAGATGCCTTCAAACTGTAGAACGTGAAACACACGCACTACCACCGTTGGCATTTGAAGCCAGCATCACCACCTCCATAAGAAGCCTACCACCATTCGGAACAAAACCCCGAAAGAGTACGACGACCAAATGAGGAATGCGCCATAAAGCGATTTCAAGCCATCCAGAAACCATTCTCTAAGTGACAACAGATCTTCCCCAATGAAGCCCAAACACAGTTCCCGCCATAAAAAATCCCACAATGATATAAGTCCCGTGACCAATTTTCAAGACTGGAGATCCAACGATGCATCCGGGGATAATTCTGGAACTTTGATTGATTCACTCTATCCTTTCTCTCTTTCTCATTTCTTTCCTATGGCCAGTTGCCAAAACTCCTGATTTCACATGTCCTCTTGGTAGGTTCCAAATGGGTTACCAAATCAAAACCTTGCTATAATTGTGTTGTTATTGAGTATAAAGTGAGCAAGGGTCATTCTCGCAGGGTATTGGTTCTAGTTAATTAGTTATCGACTCTAAAATTTAAGATACACTGAAAATAGACACTAAGATAAGAGGGGTTTTTATACTTAAAGTAAATAAAAGAAATCGTAAAAGAAATTAAAGAAAAATTCAAGAATAGTAAAATATTGGTTAAGGAAACAATCTCCACTACTAGGCATAGAATTATAATTGAAATAAGAATTATCTCTAACTTTCTATTAAACTACCAACCGTAGATAACAACAAGCTCAATTACCCCAATCTTTCCTTAGTTCGTCGTTAGGCAAAACAACCTCTTCGCCAAATTCCCTTCCCATTAAACAACCTAGAACAAACTCTCTAGATTTAATCCAATAGAAGCATTAAGATGAGAAAGATAGGTTGATCTAAAAAATAAATACACAATCTTGGTTCATTTATCCTAGGTTATGTTCCACATGCAATCATACGAAAATATACCATAATCAATTATCACAATTGCTACAACGATTAGAAAAACATGACAATTGTGGATCAAGATTCCTAATCTAGTAATAGAAAATTCTCGAGTCTTATTTAGTTGCGTCCCCAAACAAAACAAGAAAATATTCAAGAACAATAAATTTGAAAGAACATAAATAATCTCAATTGGAAAGTTAGAAAATAAAATCTAATTCATTAAATTAATAATCATATGTCTAGGGTTTTGAAACCCCCCTTAATCAAAGACAAACGTAAACATAATTAAGAAGAACAATAAAAGAAAAACTAAAGAACATGTTAGAGAATAGAATAAATGAGGAAGAATGAATTTGGTCTTGAAAATCTCTACGCAGATAATCTTCTTGAGCCACTAACGAATCTTTTCTTTTTTCTTCTCCATGAATGGCTGCTAAAGAATGGTCAAAAGACTCCCAAATAAACCCCAGAAGGACCTATTTATAGGCTCCCAAAGTTGGGTTTAAAAGGGGAAAGTTTGGAGGCGATTTGAAATTGTAAAAATTCGCGTCGGAGCGCTGCGGCTCTCTCCACAAGCGCTACAGTGCTCTTAAAGTCGGTGGCTGCTGATACACTAACCAGCGCCTAGGCACTCCAAAGCCAGTGGCTAGGCACTCAAGCCAGCGCCGTGGCGCCCAAGGCCAGCGCCTAGGTGCTCTGGCCTCGGCATTTTGTACTATAAATGTGATTATTACATAAAGACGGATAGAACAAAATTAAATCCTAGTTAGTGCACAAATTCTATGATGATGGAAGGCTTTGTACAATAAGTGCTTGTTTTTCTGGATGAATTCGAGTTAATTCTATCACGATGGATTCATTTTATAAGAAATCCATGTAACGTACTACCTCTTTTAAATTATTTAAGTCCACCATCATATATCTTTATAATTCCTTTTGTCCTTTGAAAAAAAAAAAAAAAACTAACAAACAATAGATGCTTAAAAAAAAAAATTCATGATGACATTAAAGATTTCTAATTCTCAATTATTATTATTATTATTATTATTTTATAAAGAGAGGAATTTACAGGAACTTGTTTATTTTATCTGTTGGATCGTTTGGTAAATTGAGGAAACTTGTCACATTTACATTTTTCATCATGCTTAAAGTGAAAAAGGAGGGCATTATGAAAGCCATGAGGATACAGCACATCACACAATATTCAACGTTGGAGTAATAAGCATCTTATCATACGCGGTGCTACTCAAAATTCGATTTAACTTGATCAATTATATGAAACAATAGGATGGCATTGTTGGGTTATTATCTTTCCAATTATCTCTTGTCCGGTGTTTTTGTAAAATGATACTTTATTTCTTTTTATATGTTTTTATAACAACGTGTAACATTTTTTTTTTTACTGATTATTATCCTATATATTTAGTTTTAAATAGTAACATATTAGAAGAGTCAAAAATAAAAAATTACATCTAAGTCAACTAATACTAATAAGATTACAAATAAAATGTTACAATTGTACAGTTGTCAGACTTGAGAAAATTACTAATTTTTTTGAGAACTTTTGAAAAATATCATAGACTGAAGCATTGGTTTGATTTTTGCGAGTAAAAAAAAAAAAAAAATTGCAAATACCACCTTGACATGTCATTATATTTTAATTATTTGCTTATTTATTTACTAATTTAAACTACTGATCATACCCTCAAGTTACCGTTTAGTATCCACGATGAGACTAGTCAGTTGATGGTTCCCGGTTGGTTACCATTTGATATCCAGTGTGAAACCGACCGATAACCGTCACTTCTAATGGGAAACTGATAACCATCATGTCCAGAGGGATATTAAATGGTAACCCACCGATAACTATTTGGTTAATGACTAGTACCCACCACCTCCAGCATTATACATGGTCATAGGTTGGTGGTTACCAACCAGTAACCACCATCTCTAGCGGGAGACCAGATGGTTATCGATTGATAACCACCACCTCCTACCACAAAATTTTGGGGAATTGTATCACCAGATTGCAAAGAAAGAATTAAAAAAAAAAAAAATCATTTGAACTCACAAAACTATCTCAAACACCCAAAAATTATATACCAAAAATTTAAAAAATTCAAAACATTACAAGTCTCCTTTTCTCTCCACTGCATGTCGCCCACACGCCCCACTGAACGATGGATTTTTCTTCCAGATCTTGCCACCGCAATCTCTAGATCTCCTCCCATCATGCTGGGAGACCCCAAAAGAGCTAGGTTCCGATCGTGGCAATCGCAGTGAATTCTCACAGCTTCAATCGCCATCCCGGATGTTTTGGCACGGCTACAGCGACAACGGCGGTATCTTCTCGGTGAGACAGTGTAGAGAAAATGAGAGAAAGAGAAAGGGAAGCAGAATTAAGAAAGAAAAAGGAGAGAGAGTAGAAGAGAAAAAGGGTTTAAAAAAAATTGTCATAATGACATCATTGCTAATGTCATTATGGTGTTTTTCACTTTAGTTTTTAAATTGTATAAAAATCAATCCACATCATATAAAAATACATGGATTCTAATTATCTCAATTTTCTTTCATGATGTTACGCTTCGTTTGATATTTTAACTCAATTTCAACTAAATTTTACTTTTTCATCTCAGTTTTTATTTTTTTTTCCTGAAAAGTCAATAAAAATTATAATTCGTTTTTAAAAAATCAATCAACTCTAATTTAAAAATTTCATCTCTAACCGGCGAACCAATCGTAAACTTAAATAACTGCTCCTTTTTTTCACTTAACAGTATGATTTGTTTGTCAGGTGCCGAGAAATATATAAGAGGAACATGGGCGGTTGCGCTGTCATGTCAAGAAATGGTAGTGGAGGACCACCACACCACGGCCCCAACCCTTCAATAATTTAGGTGCACAACATATAGTTTTTAAAATTCAGGAGACATCTTGACACTAGTGACAAAGTTTAGGGAAAATTTATGATATTTTCCTATAAAATATACTTTTACTTGTAGTGCTCGTCTTTATACGGTACATTTCAACCCGAATTATTTGGTTGCACATGAAAAAAATTAAAAAATAAAAAAATTTATGGCCCGTAAAATATATATATTATGTTGAATGTCATATCTTATTAGACTCCTTGTCAATTTATATATATATATATATATATATATATATATATATATACATTACAATTAAGACACCTAATCATAGATACATGTGTGAATCTCTTATTAGGTCTTATTCAGATTGCACACCAAATACTGAATTCAATTGTAAGGAATGAGAAAACCTGTAAATTCCGTTAAATTGCCATAATTTTATTTAATATGATACGCTTATGTTTGATATCCTTACATACCCAAGCAAGCACCCATACGATAAAATTTTCCATTTTAATAGACGCATGGTCATAATTTCTTAGCTCTTAAGTCTCTCCAACGCTAACTTATCAAAATAATAATAATAATAATAATAAAATTCTCTCCAAGGCTAATTAGCAAAACAGTAGAAGAAAGAAGTCGTTTTCTTCATTTTCTTCCAAATTGACGTAAACTATGGAAGATTTCAGTCATGAATTAGTCTGAAAGTTACATCAAAGATCTCTCGTTTGGTATTTCTAATTTAAAATTTTTTTTTTTTTTTTTAATACAGAACAAGAATTTCAATTAAGAGCTTCAATTGGGAAGAACAGAATTCTTTCCCTTCCCACACCTTGTGAATACAAATCTCCCAGTTGAAATGGATCTCTTCATAGCAAGAGGACTCCTAAGCAAACCAAGAGCCCCGCTTCTATCCCATTTGCAATGATGTTCCTGACTGATGAGATCATGATCAGCCCCTCCTTTTGAAGACGTACCAATTCCCATACACAGTTGGAAACCATTTTCCATCTGAATCACCAAATCCTCATCATAATCATCATCATCATCATCGTCGTCGTCGTCGGAGCAGTCGCGCAATATATCCGCCACCGAGAGACGATCTTGGGAACAAAAAGTAGGAGAATTTAACGAAACCGATCTCCTTATTGGCTGATTGATCTGATCAACCTCACCATGATCCCCAAATTGGTTGATGGTCTCCAATATCCCACCAGTCGGGGTGGTCTTCGGCAGATTGCCGACGACACCGAAAACCTCTTCTTCTCTAACACCCACTTCCACATTATCCTCGACCAGAACCACAACAACGCTCTCATTGCTTCTGCTTTGATACTCCATTGCATTTGCAGCCACTCTACCACCACCACCACCACCACCACCACCATTGCTCATGATCACCTCTCTCTGAGTCTGAGGCATTCCATCGAACAGAAAAGGCGCGATATTCGATCTGCAAAGCGGGCAGCTGGAGTGGGATTTAAGCCAAGTATCGATGCAAGGGACGTGAAAAGCATGGTTGCATTTGGGCAACAATCTCAGCTTCTCATTCTCTTCAAACTCGCTTAAACAAACCGAGCAGTCTGTTCCTTCCACAAACCCTTCACTCTTCTTGTACTTGTACACTCTAATGGACTTGATCAGACCCTCTTCTAATCCCTCCGATTCCGAAGGAGGCTGAAACGACGAGTCGGAGGGTCTCGTTTGGTGGGCATTGTCGTCGTCGTCGTCTGCATCCGTAGCTCCCCTGCCGACGTTGTCGTTTGCTGATCTCCGGCGGCGACAGTACTTGGCTATGATGGTGTAGTAGCTTAGAAGGATGAAAGCGCTGGCGAGGATTCCGATGACGGCGATGATGAGGGGGGAGAAGTCGGCGCCGGAGCCGTGGTCGGAGGAGCCGTCGTCGTCGCCGTCTGGGTCGAAAAACGGCGGCGGAGGAGGGAAGATGATGTAGCACCATTGTGGGCAGTAGATGCTGCAGAGGCCTTGGGAGCAGTCCTTGTAACTGCTGTCGTACGGTGAGACTGACGCCCAAGAAGAACCTGCCATGTCTGTTGTCTGTCTGTGACTCTCAATCACTGAGACACTGCCCACAAATCTCACTTCTCTTTTTTTTTTTTTTTTTTTTTCTATTTATTCTTCTGGCTGGAAGAGATAACAACAGGGCTTTGATTAGTACCAACTACTCATCAAAGTAGCCTAAAAAAGAAGGGGGTGAGAGGGAGAGAGAGAGAGATGAGAAGTTTGGGCAAAGGACTTTGTGGGAAAAGAAAAGGAGGAGAAAATGAAGGGCAGAAACAGACAGAGAGAGTCTAGAGAGAGAGAGAGAGAGAGAGAGAGGGCTTTAGATGGAAAGTAAAGCAAGGTAGAGGTGTGGAAATCAATGCGTCTGCTCTTATCTTCTACTTTTTCTTCTTTTTCTTTTGTTTTTGTTCTCCTATTTCTTTAACTTATTCCTTCCACTTTTTTATTTTTCTTTTTTGACCGTATTTTGGCATTGTTTTGTTATTATATTGATGGCGAAGCTTTGCAATGTCTACAGCACTAAAAAAAACAAGGTTACATTTGGTTCCTCAGTTAGAGATAAATTCAGATTTGTTTGATATTTTAATTTAATTCTAATTTAATTTTAATTAAATTATATATTTTTATCTTAATTTATATCTTTTTTTGAAAAGTTAATAAAAATTATAACTAGTTTTTAAAAAGTTAACTAACTCCAATTAAAATTTTCATTTTAAACTGGTGAATTAAATACAAGTGAAACTTTTTAGTTCGAATTAGTTGACTTTTCAAAATTTAATTATAAACTTTGTTTATATTTTAGAAAAAGACAAAAATTAAAATGAAACATTTATTAGAAGTTGGTTGAGAAACCAATTGAAGGGATAGGTAAAGTTATAGTTTTTTTGTTTGTTGGCAATTGATGGTTGGAGAGGTGATGATTAGTAGACTAATTGAAGTAACCAAATTGATGGTGATGATGGCATGGCTGCTAAGAAACTCGAAGTTGAAGAACCAATCAAAGTTTCTGTGGGTCCGGTAACAAGAGCTCGAGCTAAAACGCTTCAAGGAAGAACTCAACATTTTAATCCAGAAGGTTCAGCAAGAGGATTTGGGCGTGCTCACCAATGAGGGGCAACAAAGGTTGGTCCACCTCATCAAGGTCAATTTGGATCAAGAAGATCAGCCATGCAAATCCATATAATAGGCGTGTGAATCAAGAAAGAGAAACTCAAAACTATTTAGCTTCTTTTTTTTTATTAGCTCATTAGTCCACTTTCCTTTTATATATTTTTGGCGTGTATAGCCATTTATTTTTGTTAGATTATTTTGTTTTCTTTTTCTATTTTAGGCAAGTAAAAGCTATTATTACCAGATTTTAACATTAGTTAAGAAGGCATGTAATTAAGCTATTTTGGAATTTTCTTTGTAATTATTCAGCCTATTAATAGGCGCCTATGGAAAAGAAAGAATGAGGTAATTCATTCAGAAATTTGAGAGTTTTTCTCTTTGGTTCTTTGAAAAACTATTCGAACTTCTCAAGAATTATTCTTGTGGCTTTCATCAATGACTTATCAAACGGATTTCCATCACCATTTGTGGCGTCTACAATACACCGAGGTTCTTGTTTCGTTATAAACATCGGGTCGAGGCTCTATTCAAATCTAATCGTAGAACAATCTTGGATTCCTAATTGTGTTCGGGTCTCGTTATTCTTGATGAGATTCATATCATTTGGTATCAGAGCAAGATTCTAGCCTCAGGTTTGTTTATCCCCTTTGTTTTTCAGCCTAGTTTTCCAATCTCTTTTGAAACTTTAGTTGGCTGAATTCCCTTGTCTTTTTGGTCGAATTTTTTTTTTCTTTTCCTTGCTGTAGCTTTTATTTCAGTTCTTGATATTGCAAAAAAAAAAAAAAAAAAGAAGAAGAAGAAGAAGAATAATAATAATGATAATAATCATTGAATCTGATTGAGTTTCTTTTGGAAAAAAAAAAAAGTATTTAGTGTGACACATTTTCTTATTGGAAATTCTTGTTGGAAATTCGTGTGACACATTCAGTATTCTTAAAATCAAAATCTCATTGGTAAGTTGTGATTGAATTGTTTGCTGGAAATTTTTGTTCTTGTTTGATTAGTTTGATAAGAGCCGAAAGAGAATTACCACGAGTGGAAAAAGACAAAAGTGTGAGATTATTTGAGGTTAAAAGCCGAATATTTTGTGTGAAAAACATGAGTGTTGAGTGAAACATAATCTTTGAGTGAAACATGAGAGGGAGAGAATTGTGAGGTCATTTCTTTTATTTTTTATTTTTTATTTTTTATAATTTATCTCTTGCAGAAATCATGTCTATACAAGGCTATACATAAAAGCTTTGGTGGGAGAGATGAGGCGGATGATGAGGATGGAATTAGAGCAAATCAATGAACAGTTGGGTCGAGTGGAAAATGCCAATCGGAGGTAGCCATAAATGGCACCCAATGTGCATAGAAGGGAAAGAGTTAATCCGAGACATGTCACGGAGGACTTTGAGGAGTTCAACGAGGGCGGTTTTGAGGTAGAGGATGATAGACACTCGGTGGGCAGTGTTAGGAGGTTTCGACAGATTAGAATATATAGGAATCGGGAGGATAATAATTTAGGCAGCATTAAGATGAAGGTGCATTCGTTTTAAGGAAAGAATGATCCCGAGGCATCTAGAATGGGAAATGAAGATGGAGCTAGTTTTTGAATGCCACAACTACTCCAAGATGAAGAAGGTAAAATTTGTAGCAATTGAGTTTCATACAGAACTGGTTCGGAAGTATAGGGCTGGGTTGGGAAAAGATAACTCAGACTCAAAATAAGTCTAGAGGATGCAACTAACGTTTCCCACACGTTAGATAAGTCAAAACTCGCCGCTCTAGGAATCCACCTAAGAGATAAGAGTCCACAATTCACACAAGAACTAAATTTTCTTATTCAACAAAGGCTGTCCAATACAGATCATTTCAGCCCCTTTTAGGACGAATTTTACATCCAAAGTAAATAAAATTCAATTACAAACACTCCCATAATTACGTACTTAAAACAAAGAAAACTTCCCCACCATAACTACCCTTAAAACCATCCATATTCCTATAATTACACCCTTTACTTTCAGTCACCAAAACTGAACAAATTCCCAAGAATACATCATAACAGCCCAAGAGTCTAACAAACTTCTACATAACTCCAACACAATTAAAACCAACTTGAAAATGTAGCAAATACTAGAATAAAACTGAAGATAAGCACTCAGAAATCAGCAATTAAAGTTGAGCTTGAAAGCCAAGCTTGTGGGCCAAGACTCAAGCCATGAAAGCCATGCACACTTGCGAAAAACGTGTTGCTTGAGCTTAAAACATTGCCTTGATCTGCATCATGCTCCCCGGGTTGGAAAGGACTCGCCCTCGAGTCCAAGTCTTCATCTTCGATGTAATGAGACAAGTCAGCTACGTTGAAGGTTGCCGAAACACCATAATTCCCTGGTAAATCAATCTTATAAGCATTGTCATTCACCTTTTCAATGATCCTGAAGGGGCCATTAGCTCGTGCTTGAAGTTTCAGAAATTTGCGATTCGGAAAATGTTCTCGTTGTAGATGAATCCACACCAAATCACCAACTTGATAAACCACACATTTCCTATGCTTGTTTGCACATTGAGCATACCTCTCTGTGTGTTTGACAATGGTGTCACGAACTTGCTCATGAAGCTTATTGATATACTTAGGTCTTTCATCCGCTTCTCCACTAAAGTTAGCATTGGTCTTAAGTGGAACAAGATCCAAAGGAGTGATCAGATTCTTTCCATAGACGATTTCAAATGGAGAACACCTGGTTGTTTGGCTAATAGACCGGTTGTATGCAAACTCAGCTTGAGGAAGAAGCAAATCCCATGCCTTCAAATTCTTCTTGATTAACGCCCTAATTAAAACTCCAAGAGAACGGTTAACCACTTCAGTTTGTCCAACGGTTTTGGGGATGGTGGGAAGTACTAAATTGTAGTCTAGTGCCCATTTTCCGCCATAACGTCCTCCAAAAATGACTAAGAAATTTTGCATCATGATCCGAAGTGATAGTCTTAGGCACACTAGGTAACTTGACAATCTTACCAAAATACAAATCTGCCACATGTGTTGCATCCATTGTCTTCGTGCAAGGAACAAAATGAGCCATCCTTGAAAAACGGTCAACTACCACCATTATTGAATCCTTCCCACATTGAGTCCGAGGTAATCCAAGAACGAAATCCATGCTAACATCTTCCCAAGGAGCCGTGGGAATAGGCAAAGGTATATATAAACTAGCGTTGCTCCCATGCGTCTTAGCTCTTTTACAAATCTCACAATGCTCCACAATTTTCCCTACATCCTTCACTAAATTCGGCCAATAGAAATTTTCTTTCACCAAGGCCAATATTTTGTCACGTCCAAAATGACCAGCCAATCCACCACCATGAGCCTCCCGAATAATAGCTTTACGCAACGAACCTTGTGGCACGCAAAGTTGAGTTCCCTTGTACAAGAACCCTTCTTGAATAACAAACTCTTTATACCCCCCTTGTAGACAAAGATTCCATACTTTATCAAAATCAGGATCATCCTCATACATGGCTTTAACAACTTCGAAACCAAGCACTTTGGCATGGATGGTACTCAACAAAAAATGCCTCCTACTCAACGCGTCCGCAATAACATTGGATTTTCCGGACTTGTGCTTGATAATGAAATTGAAGGATTGAAGGAACTCCACCCACTTGGCATGTCTAGAATTAAGCTTTTGTTGAGCACTCAAGAATTTAAGCGCCTCATGATCTGAAAAAAGAACAAACTCATATGGTAATAAGTAGTGACTCCAATGCCTTAGAGCCCTCACGATCGCATAGAACTCCTTATCATAAGTGGAATACTTCCTCCTTGCATCATTGAGCTTTTCACTAAAAAAGGCAATTGGCTTTCCTTCTTGGCTCAAAATAGCACCAATTCCAATTCCGGATGCATCGCTCTCCACTTGAAATACGCTAGCAAAATTTGGCAATTCCAATATGGGTGCCGCCATCAGTTTTTGCTTGATGTTGTCGAAACTTGTTTATGCCTCCGCATTCCATGAAAACTTTCCTCCCTTTAGGCACTCGGTGATAGGAGCCACCAAAGTCCTAAAGTTTCTGATAAAACGATGGTAAAAAGATGCCATCCCATGGAAACTCCTAAAATTAAACAAAGTCTGTGGAACGGGCCAAGTAGCTATAGCTTCTACCTTGATTTCATCAACCTTGATGCCATTTTTGGTGACCACATAGCCAAGAAAAACCACACTTTCCATCACAAAACAACACTTCTTGAGATTGACATAGAGGTGCTGTTCTTTTAAAACATCAAATACTTGTTGAAGGTACACCAAGTGCTCATGCAAATCACGGCTATAAACCAAGATATCATCAAAGTAAACCACAACGAATTTACCCAAATATGGCTTGAAAATGTGTGTCATGAGTCTCATAAATGTGCTAGGCGCATTTCACAAACCAAAGGGCATCACTAACCATTCATAGAGCCCACGACTGGTTTTGAAAGCCGTCTTCCACTCATCTCCTGGTTGCATGAGGATTTGGTGATATCCACTACGCAAATCAATCTTTGAAAATGTTGTAGCGCCATGGAGTTGATCCAACAGATCATCAAGCCTAGGAATGCGAAACCGGTACTTAATGGTAATTTTGTTGATGGCACGACTATCTACACACATTCTCCAACTACCGTCCTTATTGGGAACCAGTAAAGCTGGCACTGCACAAGGGCTGAGACTCTCTCTAATAAACCCTTTTGCGAGCAATTCCTCCACTTGACGCTGTAACTCTTCTTGTTGGCTAGGATTAATCCTATAGGCAGCTTTGTTCGGTAAAGTTGATCCCGGGACTAAATCATTTCGGTGTTGGATTCCTCTAACAGGTGGTAACCCGCTAGGAATTTCCTCTGGTATGAGAACTTCATATTCGGTCAAGAGAGGTTTGATGATGTTAGGTAGATTGGTTTTGCATTCAGTCCCCTCCTTTGCCACTAGAATCAGTACAGGTTCATTCTTCAAAAGAGCTTCTGTGATTTGTGCACCTGATAAGAAAACTTGGCCATCCTCTTTCTTTCCTTTGCTGCTAGGTAGCGGTTTCATTGGGTTCAAAATGATCTTTTTTCCATCTTTGATGAAGGAATAGGTGTTTTTGAATCCATCATGCATCACTCTCCTATCAAATAACTAGGGCCAACCCAATAGAAGATGGCATGCGTCCATTGGAACAACATCACACCAGATTTCATCTTGATATAATTTCCCTATAGAGAAGGAAACCAAACGCCTTTTGGACACCGACACTCCATTTCCATTCTTGAACCATTGAATCTTGTAAGGCTTGGGATGAGACTCGGTTGATAAGCTCAATTTGGTCACCATCTCTTCGGACACAACATTGGTGCAACTCCCGCCATCAATAATGAGGTTATACACTCAGCCATGAGATGTGCAACGGGTTTGAAATATGTTCTCTCGCAGCCAATGCTCTTCTTGACAAGGACTTGCGTTCAAGAGTCGCCTAATGTGGTACGGAATACTGTTCAGTAGTAAAGGGCTGGGTTGGGAAAAAATAACTCAGACTCAAAATAAGTCTAGGACGATGCCACTAACGGTTCCCACACGTTAGATAAGTCAAAAAATCACCACTCTAGGAATCTACCTAAGAGATAAGAGTTCACAATTCACACAAGAACTGAATTTCTCATTCAACAGAAAGCTGTCACAATACAGATCATTCCAGCCCTTTTTAGGACGAATTTTACATCCCAAAATAAATAAAATTCAGTTATAAACACTCCCATAATTACGTACTTAAAACCAAGAAAACTTCCCCACCATAACTACTCTTAAAACCATCCATATTCCTATAATTACACCCTTTACTTCAGCCAACAAAACCGAACAAATTCCCATCATAACAGCCCAAGAGTCTAACAAACTTCTGTGTAATTAAACAGAATTAAAACCAACTTGAAAGTGTAGTAAATACTAGAATAAAACTGAAAACAAACACTCAGAAATCAGCTATTAAAGTTGAGCTTGAAAGCCAAGCTGTGAGCCAAGACTCAAGACATGAAAGCCATGCACACTTGCCAAAAACGTGTTGCTTGAGCTTAAAACATTGCCTTGCTCTGCATCATAATGACTATAACCTCTCCTTCGTCACCATACTCTTCATGTTCTTCAAGATCTCCTTCTTCTTCTTGATGCTCCTTTTCTTCTTCAACCACATCATCGCCAATGATAGTGACGATACGTTTGTTGGGACACTCCAAGGCAATGTGTCCATAGCCTTGGCACTTGAAACATTTCTTGGTAGCATTGGGATTGACTACAGGTTTTGGATTTTGTGTCTCCGGCTTGGTGTTGAATGAGGACGCCTTGGTTAATGCCGAGAAAGTGGAAGAGCTAGGATTTCCCTTGTTTGTCAAACTAGGGTTGCCCACAGATTTATTTGGAAATCTCCTTGCCTTCTTTTTTTGTTGCTCCTCGATCAAAGCCAATTTTCGAACATCGTTGAAAGTCCAATATGGCTGTAATTTGATTACATCGGAAATCTCTTTCTTAAGTCCGCCAAGATACTGCGCAATAGTTCGCTCCTCGGGTTTTACTACATCGCACTTGAGCATCAGATACTCGAATTCTCTAGTGTAGTCAGCCACAGACAACTCAAATTACTGGAAATTGTGAAACTTTACATAGTTGTCTTGTTTGTAGTTGTCTGAAATGAATATTTTTCTAAGTTCCCGCTTCATCATCTCCCATATTTGAATGGGCCGCTGTCCTTCTCGCTCCCATTCTTGCTTGAGATTCTCCCTCTAGAGGGATGCATACTTCTTTAGTTTAATGGCAACCAACTTGACTCGCTTTTCATTAGAATAATCCTTGAATTCAAAGATCCTTTCCACGGTGTACAGCCAATCGAGGAATGCATCGTCTTGTGATTGTCCGTCATATTCAGGTACATCCACCCTCACATCACCATCACGGCTTCTACGGTGAATTCGACGTCTTGGGTAAGCGTAGGAGTCGTCGTTAGAATCATCTTCATTGTGGAATGAATTGATGCCTTCATCCTTTTCATCTGCACGGCGCCTATCATGTCTTAGTGGATCTTGTCTCTCGTACCGTTCAAGGTGTTGTTGAAACTATTGTATTATTGTTTGCATTTCCTCCATCTCGAGATTTTGATTTCTTTCTTCCACTAGTTCATCTTCTTCAACGAGTTGTCTTCGAAGAGCTTGTCTCCTCATTTTTCTTCAACCTTCTCTGATACCAAAATGATACGGAACTGGTTCGGAAGTATAGGGTTGGGTTAGGAAAAGATAACTCAGACTCAAAATAAGTCTAGGAGGATGCCACTAACGGTTCTCACACGTTAGATAATTCAAAACTCGCCACTCTAGGGATCCACCTAAGAGATAAGAGTTCACAATTCACACAAGAACTGAATTTTCTCATTCAACAAAGGCTGTCCAATACAGATCATTTCAGCCCCTTTTAGGATGAATTTTACATCCAAAGTAAATAAAATTCAGTTACAAACACTCCCATAATTACGTACTTAAAACAAAGAAAACTTTCCCACCATAATTGCTCTTAAAACCATCCATATTCCTATAATTACACCATTTACTTTCAGTCACCAAAACTGAACAAATTCCCAAGAATACATCATAATAGCCCAAGAGTCTAACGAACTTCTACATAACTCTAACACAATTAAAACCAACTTGAAAATGTAGTAAATACTAGAATAAAACTGAAGATAAGCATTCAGAAATCAACAATTAAAGTTGAGCTTGAAAGCCAAGCTTGTGGACCAAGACTCAAGCCATGAAAACAATGCACACTTGCCAAAAACGTGTTGCTTGAGCTTAAAACATTGCCTTCATCTGCATCAGAGTTTTCTGACTATGCTATTGTTTGGTGGGATCGATTGGTGTTAAATAGGAGACAAAATAGAGAAAGACCGGTGGACACTTGGGAAGAGATGCAAACAGTGATGATGAGGCATTTTGTGCCAAGTCATTATTACCAGGATTTGTACAAGAACTGCAAAGACTCGCACAAGGCAATCGGAGTGTAGAAGATTACTATCAAGAGATGGAGGTAGCAATGATTCGAGCAGATGTAGAGGAGGATCAAGAAGCCACTATGGCACGAGTTTTGGCAGGTTTGAATCAAGAAATTGCCAACAAGTGGAGTTGCAACATAACGTGGAGTTGGAGGATATGGTACACATGGCCATAAAAGTTGTGAAGTAACGCAAGAGGAGGGGTATATGACCGAGCCGATATACATAACAAACTTCTTGCAAGCCAACTTATCCAAAGAAGGAAGAGAAAGCCACGGCCAACCCTAAGGCCGAGACCAAGCCTTCTTCCTCGACTTCCAATTCACAAGGTAAAAATGACTCTGCTTCCAATCGCAATCGTGACATTAAGTGTTTCAAATGTCAAGGCAGGTGATACGAACCATGCCTACAACGTGACGAAACCCGATATCAAATCTGGGAACAACGAACCCTAGATCTTTCAAATTTTATGGAAACCGCGACCTATTGCTTAGCAAAGCAAGAATCTTGGTATGGAGAAAACGCCACAAACGGGTATGGAAAGTCCATTTGATAAGTCAATTTTGAATACCACAAGGAATCCTTGATAAGTTCGAATAAGTTTCTTTAAGAACTCAAGAAGAATAACTCGCAATATGAATAAACATAAAATAAAAAAAAGTAAAAAAAAACATGCTTCCATAAGCTGAAAATCAGTCTTATATAGCCAAAATTACAATTTGTAAAATTCATAATCCACCCTTAATGAAAAACACGCCTAAAAATCCCTATTAAGGAATCAGATTTTGACTCCTTAACCGTCTATAATAAAATCTAAACAATGATACTAAAATTCAAATTTTAAATTGAAACTTAAAACTAAAATAGAATTACAAAGAAATCAAATCTTCATAAGATTTTCTATACTTCTTGAATCTTGTTTTGAATCTTGAACTTCTTGAAAACTTGAAAATGTAATCTTGACTTGATTCTTTGTTAGGAAACATGCCCACATTAGCTTGGAACCCCCTTGTACGTGTATCCCGAAATGGACATGCAAGTTAGCCATTTAATGGCTCAATGGACGTGTATGGCTGTTGGCTCTCTTCCGGATCAACTTTGATGAGTTAAAAAAGCCTCTGTTAAACCTTTGTAGTGAACCCACTCTCTTCTTGTTGTAGAACTCTCTGGACTAAGTTATTCAGCACTTCTTTGAATCTTTTAGCTCGAGTCCTCGTCACCGGACCAACTGGAACTTGAATTGGTTCGTAAGTATTCCTTGTAGCCTTGATGTCCTCATCATTCCCTCCCTCTTGAGAAGGATTTGTCCTCAAATCATCACCTACCTCGAAAGGACTCAAGTCAACAACATTAAAAGTAGCACTAATATTGTACTCACCAGGTAAGTCAAGTCTGTATCCATTGTCATTGATCCGTTCCAGCACTTGAAAAGGACCATCTCCTAGGGGCAGCAACTTAGAACATCTTTGTGCCAGAAATCTTTCTTTTCTCATGTGTAGCCACACCCAATCACCGTGCTCAAAAACTAGCTTGTGACGTCCCTTATTAGCTTGCTTGATGTATTGTCCGGTTCTCTTTTCTGTGTTGAGTCATGCCCTCTCATGGAGTTGCGTTACAAATTCTGCCTTCTTCTTACCATCTAAGTTCACATGCTCAGAAACAGTTAAAGGTGATAAATCTAATAGAGTTAAAGGATTAAAACCTTAAACAATTTCAAATGGTGAGAACTTTAGTAGCAGAATGAATGGTACGATTATAAGCTAACTCAATATGTGGTAAACAATCCTCCCAAGTCTTAATGTTCTTACTAATGATAGCCCTCAATAAAGTGGATAAAGTCCTATTAACTACTTCTATTTGACCATCGGTTTGAGGATGACAAGTAGTAGAAAGCAAAAGTTTCGTTCCTAGTTTTCCCTATAATGTCTTCCAAAAGTAACTTAAGAACTTAGCATCCCGATCTGACACGATTGTCTTAGGCATACTATATAATCTCACAATCTCCCAAAAGAACAAATCTGCAACATAAGAAGAAAAATGAGCCATCTTAGAAAATTGATCTACAACCACAAAGATTGAATGCCTCCCACACCTACTCCTAGGTAAACCCAAAACAAAGTCCATTGAGATATCAATCCAAGGTGAACCAGGAATAGGTAGGGATATGTAAAGACCATTCGGCTGAACCCTTGATTTAGCTTGCCTATAAGTGATACATCTACTACAAATTCTCTTAACATCTCATTTCATATATGGCCAATAAAGTGCTCCTGCAACATAGCTATGGTTTTAGCGATTCCAAAGTGTCCCATTAGCCCTCCACCATGGGATTCCCAAACTAACAATCTCTCATTGAACAATTAGGTACACACAACTTATTCTCTCTAAACAAAAAGCCCTCATGCCTATAGAACTTACCTTCTATAGATTTTTCATAAGCACTTTAAACTTCCCCAAAGTCGTGGTCATCATGATAAAGTTCCTTAATGTGCTCAAACCCAAGGAACTTAGCATCAAGAGTAGAGATTAAGGTATATCTACATGAAAGTGCATCCGCAACCACATTTTCCTTACCTTGTTTACACCGAATGACATAGGAAAAAGTCTCAATGAACTCAACCCATCGAGCATGTCTCTTGTTCAGCTTGTGTTGACCTTTCAAATGTTTCAAGGATTCATGATCCGTATGAATTACAAACTCCTTTGGCCACAAGTAGTATTGTCATGTCTCTAAAGCTCGAACCAATGCGTATAACTCTTTGTTATAAGTGGGGTAATTAAGTGTAGCCCCGCTTAGCTTCTCGTAAAGTACGCAAGTGGTCTCCCATCCTGAATAAGAACAGTACCTATACCTACACTAGAAGCATCACATTTGATTTCGAACATTTTAGAAAAGTTAGGTAAAGCAAGTAAAGAAGCGTGAGCACATTTGTGTTTAAAAAGCTGAAATGCCTTATCTTGTTCTTCACCCTATTTGAATGCAACGTTCTTCTTGATAACTTCGGTAAGCAATGCAGCGATGGTACTAAAATCTTTCACGAACCTCCTGTAAAAACTAGCAAGTCCATGAAAACTTCTAACATTACCCATACTGGAAGGGGTCGGCCACTATTAGATGACTTTGATATTCTCTTCATCAACATCAATACCTTTAGCACTCACAACAAAGCCTAGGAAAACAAGCTTATCGGTGCAGAAAGTACACTTTTTGAGGTTAGCATATAACTTCTTCTTTCTAAGCACATCCAAAACCGAATGCAAATGTGAGACATGATCATGCAAACTCTTGCTATAAATTAGAATATCATCAAAATAAACAACAACGAATTTACTAATGAAAGCACACAAGACATGATTCATTAGGCGCATGAAAGTACTAGGTGGATTAGTTAATCCAAACGGCATGACTAACCACTCATACAATCCATATTTAGTTTTAAATGTTGTCTTCCTTTTGTCTCCTTCTTTCATTCATATTTGATGATACGCACTCTTAAGATCGATCTCAGAAAACACACAAGAACCATGCAGCTCATCTAACATATCATCTAAATGAGGGATGGGGTGTCGATACTTTATCGTTATGTTGTTGATGGCTCTACAATCAACACATATCCTCCATGTCCCATCCTTTTTAGGCACTAGAATCACTGGAACTGCGCAAGGACTCATGCTTTCTCTCACGTACCCTTTCTCCAACAATTCTTCGACTTGCCTTTGAAGCTCCTTTGTTTCCTCCAAATTGCTCCTATATGCTGGTCGTTTTGGAATTGATGCACTTGGAACAAAATCGATTTGGTGTTCAATCCCTTGGATTGGTAGTAAACCATGTGGTACCTCCTCGGGAAACACATCCTCGAACTCCTGCAAGAGAGAAACAACAACACTAGTTAACAAAGAGTCAAGTTGGTTAGTGTTTAAAAGAGCCTCCTTGTACCATAATCATCGGTCATTTTCAAATCAATGCTCGCTTAACCTCACTTGTTTTTGCATAGAAATTTCTTTGTTTTCTCTCTATTTTTACCTCCTTGGCCGAACTCTTCTCTCTCTTTTTTTCCTCACTAGATTCGATAGTACTTTCTTTTTTTTCTCTTTGACCATGTATCTCTCTTTCCCCTCACTCTCACGTATGGCCTCACTCATCTTTTCACTCTCATTCTTTTGCTTTCTCAAATTCTTTTGATCTCTCAGTTTATTTTGTTCACTCAATTTTTGCAACCTCACTTGATCCTCATAGACTTGTTTTGGTGTCATCGGAACTAGAGTGATTGTCCGTTGATTGCGCATAAATGATTACTTGTTGGTGAATCCGTCATGCTACACACGTCAGTCAAATTGCCACGGTCTTCCTAAGAGAAAGATGTCTAGCTTGCATTGGTACCACTTCGCACAATACTTCATCCTCATATTTACGAATTCAAAATGGTACAACAAGTCGAAGTAGGGGTTGATTTACCTTGAGAGGCCGAGGTAGTGGTGGCTGGTTTGGGCTCGGTTTTGGCCTTGGAGGTGGACGAGTTTTCTTCTTTCTTTGGGTAATTTGACCTCTAAGATGCTGCGCTCGAATTTTGTGGGATTGGTCTTGGCCGTGTACCACCCCTCTTGAGTTGCTCTCAATCTTGATTGCCATATGCACCAAATCCTCCAATTCCACCCCGCTTGAATTGCTCTCAACCTTGATTGCCATATGCACCAAATCCTCCAATTCCACATAATGGTGTATCTCGATTGTGTTAGCAATCTCTCGGTTTAAACCATTCAAAAATCAGGTCATTGTCGCCTCCCGATCCTCCTCCACGTTGGCTCTAATCATGGCCATTTCCATCTCTTTATTATACTCATCAACGCTTCGGTTACCTTTATAGAGACCTTGTAGCTTGAGGTGTAGATCCCGGAAGTAGTGACTTGGTACAAATCATCGTCTCATCACTCTCTTCATCTCATCCCAAGTTTCAATAGGACATTCTCTGTTTCGCCTCCTACTGATGCACAACTGGTCCCACCATACAATAGCATAATCAGTAAATTCAATTGCAGCAAGTTTTACCTTCTTTAATTTGGAGTAGTTGTGACAATCGAAAACCAACTCCATCTTCTTTTCCCACTCGAGGTATGCTTCGGGATCACTTTTTTTTTATTGAAATGCAGAAATTTTCGTCTTGATACTTCCCAAGTTGTTATCTACCCGGTTCCTAGCTTCTCCATCCCGACCATCTCTCCTATAGCTGCCCATTGACATCCGTCGTGTAATGTGCTTCATTACACGACGGTTCTCAGTGAGAACCGTTGTGTAATTTTGCTTGAATTTTTTTTTTGTTTTTCTTCGTTGATCGTACACATTACACGACAGTTTGGAGTCGGAACCGTCGTGTAATTGCTACATTACATGACGGTTTAGGCCAAACCGTCGTGTAATATTCAACATTACATGACGGTTTTGGCTCAAAACCGTCGTGTAATGTAGCCATTTTGCCACTTTCTACTACTGTATTTCTTGTTTCGACGACGGTTTTAACCGTCGTGTAACATTGAGATACCATAACAGTTATATAACCATCGTGGTATCTTCCACGACACTGACGGTTGTGTAATCATCGTGTAAACTTTACATGACGGTAAATAACTGTCATGTAATCCTCAATTTTTACTAGTGCTATTCATCTTTGTTCTAGTTTCTTGGATGAAGAAAACATATCAAACCCCATTTATGTATTTATTGAGTAGGCTCTAACAGTTATTCCGCACACAGTAAAAAAAGATAAAAGACACTTGTGGGAAAGTTATAAAGTTACTTGTATTGAACTTGGTCGGGATTGCTGGTTACATTAAGAAACTAGCGTTGAATGTGGATCATTGATGGCCATAAGCTCTCTCAACCTTGTGTTCTCTTTATCCTTTCGATTGAGGCTCATGCATACGTCATTTTCGACGATCTCTTCGATTCAAAGTAGGAAATATTCAAGAATCACTTCTGATCATGGTACCAACAGATTCATGACAAAGTGTCTCTATCAATATACATGTGACTCGGCAGACGTTTTGATGGATATTTGTGCGAATAAAAGTGTGACCCCAGACAATACTCACTAATTATATTTTCACTATTAAATTAAATTAATTACTTGGCAAAACTTTTTTAGCTGCAAAAATATTAAGAAGATTAAAAAAGGCTTCGTCGGATAGTAAGGGGTGGCGCTTCAATTTTCCCATTTATCCTTGTAACCTCAATGCAGCTCTCGAAGGCAAGGGTCTCATCTTTCCTGAAGTGCCAAGGTGTCTTTACATTCTCGAAACGAGACCGTTGCAACCAGATATAACAATAATTCCTTGCTAACCACATGAGCATGGAAAGTGGGTTTTTTGGCCTTTGAGAACTTACTTGGGAGCCAAGCCAACTGCCAAAAGGCAAAGCCATGCCGGTGGCTATAACAGCAATACCCTGTTATTCCCATCACCACCACTGCCGCAAACTCCTCCTCTTCACCACTATCTGCCGCCCAATTCCCCCCTCCTCTACCGCCGCTGCCGCCACAGCCAGGATGGCTATCGCCACCGACAGTAGCAGTAGCAATGGCAGTGGCGCCTACACGACGATCAAGGAGAGAGTGACTTTGGAAAAGGAAATTAAGAAGAGCAAACTCATCGCCGTTGCTGGCCCCCATCTCCGACGAACAATCCGCCTTCTCCTTCCTCTCTCAGGTACTTCCTCTCTTTTTCTTTTTTTTTTTTTTTTCTTTTTTCATCGGAATAAAGCTCAGTTATTTTGCCTGATTTTTCTTCCATGATACTAGGTACGGGATCCACTAGCTACTCACAATTCCTGGGCTTACAAGGTCGATTCAGAAGAAATTTTCGTTTGGTGTTTGGTTTCTGAAATAATTGTCATGTTGTCTTTTGTTGTTCTTGTATGTTGTTGTTATCGTGGTTTTTTTTTTATTTTTTATGATTGGATGTCAGGTTGGAGATCATTATCGGTCGAATGAGGACGGGGAACTATTGGGGATAGCTGGGAAGCTGATACATTCTGCCATTGTTTCCTCTGGAATCGACAGAGTTATGGTGGTGGTCATCAAGTCTGACATTTTTACCAAAAAATTTGCTTCATGAATTCATATGCGTGTGTATACATGTGTATACATGTATACACACACATAAATAAATATATATGAAGATGGTAGTAATGAGACAATGATTGTTTCGAAGGTATTTTGGAGGTATCAAATTAGGCACTGGTGGGCTAGTGAGAGCTTATGGAGGAGTTGCCTCAGAATGCTTGAGAAATGCCCCAACTTGTTTAGTGAAATCAGAGGTATTGATATCATCGAGTGGGGTATTAAAAATTAAAATCGTATCATTATAGTACAGTTACCATTAGATCGTATCATAATCATATTCATATTATCTTAGATGAAATATGTAGAACTATTTAATGAAACTTTATAAAGATCTTGTTAAAAACCATGCCATGGGGAATGTTTTCATTTGCTACAAAAGAATTCTCATGTTGTCAATTTGGTTTCTTACTGGGTTGGTTGCTACTTCTATCTCTGGCATATAAAAAAGAATAAGATGAGCTGGTGTCAATGATTTTCTAATTGTTTAAACAGATCCTTTATCTCTCGAAAACAAAGAAATTTCACTTGCATTTTTATTCAAGGATTTTTTTTTTTTTTAATTTGAACCGAATGGATTGCAGGTTTGAACTGGTGTGAAGGTTCCATATGATCTTTTGGGCGCTTTATATCATCAAGTAATCCTTTACAGATCCAATAGTTACTTATTCTTGTTGAATTGAAATGGTTTGAATTAGTATTTCGTTGTGTCCTTATTCTGTTTATGTTCCCAGTTACAATCTTTTCAAGTTGAAGATATCAAGTAAGATTATGAAACGGGTAAAGACGGTACAACCATGGTAACTTTCAAAGCTGATTTTGACTGTGTTGAGGAACTGGAGGATGTCATCAAAGGTAAGGTAACTGTAGTAGAGATTTAGCTATTTCTTATACATGGTTGCAGAGATTGCCCATATTTGAAAAGGATACAATCTTAACAATGCTATCATATGCACTATGCTATCATATGCACTTACTTTTTCTTGCCAATCTTAGCAATGCTATTTTATGCACTTATTTTTTTCTTGCCCTGTGCAATAGCTGACACCAAAAAATGCACATAAGTTTTTTTGTTACTGAAATTATATAGTAAACTCGGTCAAAATTGTTGTGCAATTCCTATTATTAATCCAAGAAGGATGCTTCTTAATCCCATTTGTTATGCAAATTGACGATCTTGGTGGAGTGATGTTCATTCTCCGTTATTTATATCATGGAATTTATCTCAAGTTTGGTTTGTAAGATTATATGGATACAGAGGTTGTCCAATGCAGATAGAAAATGTATTAACTATAAGAATAAATACCAAATAATTATTAGGTGTTTTTGGTAGGAAGGAGAGAGAATATAAGGAAGAACTGATGGATTACCAAAATGGGGAAGAGGGGGGATCCTTTCTCTCGTGACGTTTGATATGAAATGAAGGAAAGAACACAAAAATCATCTCTCTTGTTTAGTAATAGATATGAAATGAAAAGAACAAAAATGTTTTATTTGTAGAAAAATGACTATTTTATCCAGCAGATAAGATCCTTCCATTAATCTTTCTAATCTAAGAGAGATTAAAATCAGGATGTTTTGAAGGATTTGAAATCTCTTTCTTCATCTTTTCTCTCTTACCAAACAACCATAAATATCAAAAACCCTTCAACAAATCCTTCCGCCCCTCTCATTTCCTCTATTTTTTTCTCCAACCAAACACTTTAGAGAATACATAAATTTTTACTGTTGCATAATGTAAAATCGAGGGTATATTAGATTTAACTCGAGCCTAAGACAAGTGAAGCCATGACAGAATGATTTCATTCATGGCCTTGGAATAAAGGTGGGCTGCAGATTGAAGGGACTGCCGCTGCAACGGCAGTTCGACTGCAGCTACATTTTTCACGTATTCCGTTTAAAGTACTATTTTTCAAATATGACCCTATTAAATATTTTTAACTAATTGTTCCTCTGAGATTATGTTTTTCAAATACGTCCAAAGTTTCCTTATCGACATGAGATTTTAATTTTTTGCTAGAACTCGAACAAAAGAAAGAAAGGTAAAACAAAAATCGTAAAAATAAGTATTGATTTAGTTTGATTTCACCAAACTTGCCTCAAAGATTGCATATATGCATATAGTCCAAGGAAAAGTATAAACATTGTAAAACCTTAAAATTTCAACTAATGAATTAGTCACACCCCACCTTTGATTCTTTGAGTGTGTTTGTGTGAATAACAATTTATGATTTAACCGCTCATCACTCGGATGGGATCAGTTTATGCAAATTAAGTGCATTATGCCAGATTTCAAGATGAAGAAATTGTCGAACCCTATAGGCCTACTTTTCATATTATATATATACTAGTGTAGACTAACACATTATCAAATATCAAAATGTCTAAGCTTGTAACGTTAGGCTAAGGTAATGGTTAACAAATATAGAAAGGATAAGATTTAACAAAATAATAAAATCTCGATGAAGCATATCATGTTGCAACACAAGAATAATGCTTCCCCCCCCCCCCCTCCCCCTCTCTCAAAACCAACCCTTTATATTTTTTTTCTCAATAATAATTTAATTTTTTAAGACTTTCATTTTACTCTTCTCATCTTTTTGTTTCTCATTTGATGCTTTACCACAAACCCCAAACTTATTACTTTTATGTATTTGAGTTGTGGTAGTAGTATAGCTAAATGTTTAACTTTCTTTTTCCACATTCTTTCAAGTTCTTTCTCTCTCTTTTGCTTTTTTCCCTAACTATCCAACACCCGTTCTCTTGAAAAATAAAATCGTTTTTCTGGCTAAAAGGATAAAAATGATATCTGGTGTAAACAAAGAAAATGACTTTTTTTTTTTTTTTTTGCCCAAAGGGATGGACTAGGGATAAATGAACCCCCACTTTTTCTTGTTCCTCCTCAAATGAAGATCGAACAGGTTCTAGAGTTCCATGAGATCTTAATCGTCATAAACATCATCTAAACAAATAAAACAATTAAGTGATCATGGGTATTTACCCGGAGTGTTCAAAGAACTGAAAACAAAATAAAACCAACTCAATTGTCAAGTACCACAAACATGAGCAATATTTATCACTTTCCTAGAACCAGATTCAATTTCAACCAAACTCTTTGATCATCAAGTTGAAAAAACACTTAGCTTGCATTTGGTTCGCTTGTTGGAGATGAAATTTTTAAGTTGGAGTTGGTTGACTTTTCAAAAACTAATTATAAATTTTATTAACTTAAAAAAAAAGACAAAAACTGAAATAAAAAAAATACAGTTTAGTTGGAGTTAAACTCAAACTCCAAACAAAGCCTAAAGATAAAAACACTCTTTTACTTTTTAATTTAAAAAATGATTTTTTTTTTACTTAAAAATGTGAAGTCCTACGGCCAAACTGAAAACAAACATTATCCTCAATGAAAAGAAAAGAAAAAAGAGTGAAAAGAGAAACTTCCCAGGATTTCACCCGAATATGAATACTTGTCAACTTTGTAGTTGAGTTGTCGAAAGACATGTGAAAATCTCATAACATCAACCCCCAAACTTGAGCGAAAACTTGGAGCAAAAAAAGAAAAAAAACCAAACAAGAACAAAACAAAACAAAGAACAGAAAACAACAAACAAAAACCAAAAACCAAACCCTAAGAAAAGGAAAAAAATTTAAAAATAAATAAAAGAAAAGAAAGGATAGAATTATGGGTTGCCTCCAAGAACTACTTGATTTATAGTTTTGTCTTGACTGGTGGAGAAGAGCTCATCAAAAAGTAGCTTTCCTCAAAGAAGATTGCATGCACATTTGAGTCTTGATTATGAATGCCCTCAAGCTTGACATGATGTGGAAGGATTTGGCACGTGAGACCAATATTACTTGGCTTCGGTGAATCTGCTTGTTGGGCATGTTGGAGTAATGTACGCTAATGTAGGTGGAGGAGGGGTTGGCAATATGAGATCTTAATAGATGTGAGCTTGGATGATCCATGTTAACAAAATAAGTTGGATGCCATAGACTTCTTATTGTGATTGTTTTTCAATAACCAAATCTTGTTTTCCTATCCTACTTAAAGAATCTTTTTAAAATATCTCCAAATACTCCTCACTCGATATTTTTCTATAATACTAAATGTTTCCATCCAAAACGTTTTCATTTAAATATTTTTATTTTAAATGTTTCTATATAAATGTTTCCCCCAAACGAGATAAGTTGTTATCATCATTTTCTATGTAATTCTATACCGTAACAAGATCATGTTGAAGATATTATTATATAATATTCTTTTATTATTTTGTTTATAAGTTTAGGAGGAGAGAGAGTTTTCCGTACATAATTGAATATAAATTTTTGAGTTTGCTGTAAATGCAAAAATTAATTAGATATAAAATTGACACTATTTATAAATTTACAAGGAAAGACATTTTTCCGTACATAATTGAATATAAAGTTTTGAGTTTCCAGTAAAGGTAAAAATTAATTCGATATAAAAATTGACACTAACAATATTCTAATCTGAAAATGTTTTGAAAAAAAAGGGTTTAAGAGCACAATAGTTGTTATACCATGAATTTTTTAAAGGAATAAAAGGATATTCCTGTATTTCAAACTCAATCAAATAAAATAATTAATTGTTGTATTTTGTTTCAATTCATCCAGTCATATACTATTTTAGGTTTTTTTCTTTTTTAACTCACAAGCACGTGTTTTCCTTAGAACGTGGATATCATCCATATGCATGCATGACATGTCATTTTCATGTTTTAGAATTTTGATTATTTAAAATAAGAATGACATAAAACAGTGTATAATTTCAGGCTGTGACGAGCCTACCTGGGCCTAGTTGGGCCCACCCGAAGATTGAAAAGCAAAGCCTGGCCCTGCCCTAAAGAACGGAAGGCTTAAAATCGAGTGGGTAAACAGGTTTAAATTTGAGCCGGGTAAATGATTAAACAGGCTTTTGAAAAACAGAACAAAAACAAAAACGAATACAAAAAAAAAATGACATCAAAAACTTCAAATTTTTAAATACAAGCGTTCAAGTACTGAAAAAAAAATTAGAGTATATTAAAAAGTATAACTAGATAGAGACAAAGAGTTGAACTTTGTTTGAATTTCATCTATTTTACAGGTATATAATATCACCATTGTGCAATGGTCATTTTCAATTTTTTTTTATAGAAAAAGTAATATGTTATTTCTACTATATCTCCATTATGTTTATGAATGATTTACATTACAAAGGCATTGTTAAACAAAACAAAATAAAAATACGATAAAAAACATAAACATAAACGTAACATGTTTGACTAGCAAGCTGAGCTTTGGGTGACCCGGCTAGGCTGGGCTCAAAATTAAGGCCTAGGCTGACCCTTGGAATTGCGCTGGACTAGGGACGGGCTCGACATGTAACGGGCCACACATTACCAGTCATAGGGCCAAATAGTGGGCAACGGGTTGGCCCGTTTAACCCGGTCCATATTTATAGCTCTAATATTAAATACAAATTAAGACTTATTTTCTACTGACCTAGTACTCTCGAAACCCATTGGGTATCGCTCTCGAGAGATGCTAACATATCGCCCCCCTTTTCGGACTTTTATTGAGTAAAAATAAAAAATAAAAACAAAAATAAATAAAACGAACAGGATTGAGCATAAAAACTTCAGCCCAAACAAGCACATGATGTGTTCCCTCTTCTACCCTAACCAACCTCTCATGTATATGTTCTAACTCCACTCTCATCATCTGTTTCATCTCCCCCATTAATGCTTGCATTTGCAGATTTGGAACAACGGTTAGTGGAATCTCTTTGTTTGTGTTTTTCTCTTGATTTTGTGACATGATTGAAATCTGCAAACAAGGTTAGAATAATATGGAAAAAAAAAAAACCGAGTCAATGTCCGAATAAGAGAGTTATGGTGATGCAGGAAAATAGCACGATCAAAACCGAGGATGAAGAAGATGTTGAGTCTATGCCATCATTGGTGGATGCTTCAGATAAGGAGTGTGTTGCTCATAGTGAGTTGACATCATTAATGGAGGGATCTGTACTAACATCGCTAGCACTACCATGATAGAGAAATTGGGGCTGCCAACAACAAAGCACCCATGGCTTTACAAGCTACAATGGTTGAATGATTATGTTGAGGTGAGAGTCAACAAGCAAGTTCTCGTTTCATTTCGGATCGAGAAGTATGTAGACGAGATGTTGTGTGACGTGGTTCCCATGCATGCGGGACACATGCTTCTTGGAAGGCCTTGGCAGTTTGATTGGCGTGTGAAGCATGATGGTTTCACCAAAAAGTACTCTTTGGTGCACAATCAACGAGCCATCACTGTTACGCCATTAACTCCGAAACAGGTTTATGAAGATCAAGTGAAGTTACAAAAAGAGAGTGAGCAAAGAAAGAGAGTGATCAAAAAAGACAGAGTTCAAAAGAGAGAGAGGCCGAGAGTAGATTGACCGAGAAAAAGGATAGTGAAAGGGAAAAGGGGGTTTCGGCCAATTAGAGAAAAAAGGAGAGAACACAAAAGAATTTTTATGCAAGAGCAACTGATGTAAAGAGAGCATTGATATTAAACCAGCCAATGATTTTACTTGTGTACAAGGAGGCTGCATTTTTAACTAACCAACTTGACCCTGCTATTCCTAGTTCTATTGTGTCTCTTTTGTAGGATTATGAGGATGTTTTCCCCAATGATACACCACACGGATTACCACCAATCCGAGGGATCAAGCATCAAATTGATTTTATGCCTGGTGCAACTACTCCAAACCGACCAGCCTATAGAAGTAACCCGGAGGAGACAGAGGAGCTTCAAAGGCAAGTCGAAGAGTTGATGGAAAAAAGCACGTGAGAGAAAGCATGAGTCCATGCGTAGTTCCAGTGTTGTTAGTACCTAAGAAGGATGGGACATGGAGAATGTGTGCTGATTGCCGAGCCATCAATAACATCAAGGTAAAGTATCGTTTTCCCATTCCTCATTTAGATGACATGTCATATGAGCTGCATAGTGCTTGTGTATTTTCTAAGATTGATCTGAAAAGTGGTTATCATCAAATAAGAATGAAGGAAGGTGATGAATGGAAAACTGCATTCAAAACTAAATATGGATTGTATGAGTGTTTAGTTATGCCTTTTGGATTAACTAATACACCTAGCACTTTAATGCGTTTAATGAATCATGTTTTACATCCTTTCCTTGAGAAATTTGTTGTGGTATATTTTGATGATATTCTCATTTACAGCAAAAACTTAGATGATCATTTGATGCATTTACAATCGGTTTTTGAAGTACTTAGAAAAGAAAAATTGTTTGCTAACCTGAAAAAGTGTACTTTTTGCACCGATTAGCTTGTTTTCTTAGGTTATGTAGTTAGTGCCAAGGGAATTGAGGTTGATGTAGAAAAAGTCCGCGCAATACAAGAATGGCCGAGACCAACAGGTGTAGGGCAGGTTAGAAGTTTTCATGGGCTTGCTAGTTTCTATAAGAGGTTCGTGAAAGATTTCAGTACCATCGCTGCTCCCCTTACCGAGGTCATCAAGAAGAATGTTGGATTCAAATGGGGAGAAGAGCAAGAGGAGGCATTCCAGTTGATCAAAGAATAATTAATAAAACCACCTTTGCTAGCCTTACCTAATTTTTCTAAATCATTTGAGATTGAATGTGATGCATCAAATATAGGTATTGGAGTTGTTCTTATGCAGGATGGAAGACCAATTGCTTACTTCAGTGAGAAACTAAGCGGGGCAGCCTTGAACTACCCTACTTATGATAAAGAGATGTATGCATTGGTACGAGTATTAAAAACATGGCAGCTTTACCTATTGGCCAAGGAATTTGTGATCCACATGGATCGTGAATCTTTAAAGCATTTGAAGGGGCAACACAAACTGAACAAGAGACATCACAATGGATGGAGTTCATTGAGCCATTCCCATTTGTGATCAAGTACAAACAAGGTAAGGAGAATGTGGTGGCCGATGAACTTTCTCGCAGGTATGCATTGATTTCTACTCTTGATACTAAATTACCTGGTTTTGAGTACATTAAAGAGTTGTATCTGATAGATCAAGATTTTAGTGACTTGTATTTGTCTTTTGGGGAATATTTTAGGCAAGAGCTCGAGCTAAACGCTTCAAGGAAGAACTCAACAATTTAATCCGGAAGGTTCAGCAAGAGGATTTGGGTGTGCTCACCAATGAGGGACAACAAAGGTTCGTCCACCTCATCAAGGTCAATTCGGATCAAGAAGATCAGCCATGCAAATTCATGTAATAGGTGTGTGAATCAAAAAAGAGAAACTCACTATTTAGTTTCTTTTTCTTTATTAGCTCATTAGTCCACTTTCCTTTTCTATATTTTTGGCGTATACATCCATTTATTTTTGTTAGATTATTTTGTTTCCTTTTTCTAGTTTAGGCAAGTAAAAGCTATTATTACTAGATTTTAATATTAGTTAAGAACACATGTAATTAAGCTATTTTTGGAACTTTCTTTGTAATAATTCAGCCTATTAATAGGCGCCTATGGAAAAGAAAGAAGGAGGTAATTTATTCAGAAATTTGAGAGTTTTTCTCTTTGGTTCTTTGAAGAACTATTCGAACTTATCAAGAATTATTCTTGTGGTGTTCAGCAATGACTTATCAAACGGATTTCCATCACCGTTTATGGCATTTACAATATACTGAGGTTCTTGTTTCGTCATAAACAACGGGTCGAGGTTCCATTCAAATCTGGTCATAGAACGATCTTGGGTTCCTATTTGTATTCGGGTCCGTTATTCTTGACGAGGTTCGTATCAGATGGTTTGTGTGTGATATCAACCTCATATTTATAGTTTGATGCTTGGCAAATATGCTGGCTTATCATGGTATAATAGTTTGGGATTTTTGTGAGAGGGAATCATTTATCTATAATTCACGTTTACAAACAGTTGCACAAATGTGTGAAAATAAAATTTACTACAGGTACAATATTTATTTATTTATTTTTAAATCATGGTGAGAACTATATTTTTATCCTATTGATTGGTATTGATACTTCGATTATTGGGTTAACTTTTTGCTAAGTTGATATGCAAAACAATCTCAAACCTAAATTAAATCGTTCATAAATTAATCTAATAACTAAAACAATAGTATATGTTGTTAAAATAAAAATACAGTTTTTACTCTAAATGTGTAGATACGTGTGTGTGTGTGTATATATCACAAGAAAATGCTCATGTTTTGTTCATGGGAAATTGTCAATTAGAATGTGATGGTTAATTGTCTAACTAAGGTTAAAAACAAATGTTGATTTGTGTGCTTAACGTTAAATTGGTTGTTGATGCAGTTGCTGGGAATGGGATCTCTGAGCTGAACTTCGTCAAGAATAAGATGTCTTTGTTGTATGTCATGATTTCCGACCTCCTCATTCGGGTGTGTCGAACCGACTATTAATGTCATTGCGAATAAATTATATAATTGGCGTTTTTTTGCTCCTGCTTATGAGTATGAACAGGTGTTTTAGACAAATCTCCAATGAATTTGTCAATATCAATATTCAATTTGTTTTAGACAAATTTCCAATGAATTTGTCTATATCAATATTCAATTTGTTATAGAAGAGTGAAAAGTAATGGGTTATTTGAGAGTGTTTCGAGAATGATTTTTATTTATGGTATGAAATAGGAATGAGAATGTTTAAAATAACTTTGAGATACTTTTTGTTATTATATATCTATATATATTTTGCTGAATTTTTTGTTATTATATTTGTTGTGTTTCTAGAGAAATTAGTTAGAGTATAATAAAAAGTAAAATTATGTTTGGTTATATTTGTGAAAAGATTTTATTGAGCGTGTAAGCTTTAGACAAAGAAAAAGGAAATGAGAAAATAACTTTATTTAATTTTCAGATTCCTTGACAAAAAAATCATTTATGTTGAAAAAACCGTCGTGGTAGGTCATTTCACGAAAAAAACTTTTTTACTCAATTCATGCGATTTTCTACAGGTGGTAAATACTGTGTGTTATCCATTACACAACCCAGATTAAAATAATAGATAATCTTCAATTGATTTTGGTCACAATATACAACAATTATTACAAAAACATACACTACATTACAAAATTAGTAGATTGTCTTCTAACTACATTGGATAAACCGCATTACATAATTAGCCCACTCTTGTCTTACTAAACTCATGTTAACGTCAGTATAAAAATTCTTAGTTTGAACTAAGACTAGTCCATTGAGAGTCAAGGTTATCTCTCGCATATAAGTTAAAACAAAATAACCACACTCAACATAACCTTCTTGTAGCAGATACCAAACAGTATCAATCAACGTTTGTCAGGATTGAATCTAGGTGAATTTGTTCATCGTGGTTTTCTAATTTGAGAACTCGTTGACACATCCTCCTTATCTTGTGACATTTTAAATCAATCTAAAACAACTCTGCTCCCAAACGCGTAAAAAAAGGTCAAAATGCGACAATAAATCATTCTACAATCATGTCACCCAAACAGTCGAAAAAAATTACACAAAATCATACTTGTGTAATTGTAAATCAATTTAAATAAAATCTTAACATAATTATGTAAAAAATACACAATATAGTCAAACGGGTATTTTGTTAAACATGTAATATGCAAAAGCGTAAATCACAAAATCAATAATTTTTTTCCGGATAACAATCCAAACCTAATCCTTACCCAAACAATTTAAATCAATCTAAAACTCAAAGCGAACCCAAACACGTAAAAAATCACACAATCTAATCAAACGGGCATTTTGTCGAACATGTAATATGCAAAAATATTACAAACACATTCAAAAAAAAATTTCAAGAAAACAATCACCTAAAATCACAAACACAGTCAACAATAACCCAAAATCATGTTTATAATCAACCAAATGAACTTCCATAATATGTGTGGTGCAAGAAAGAGCAAGAGAGAGAGAGACTTACCAAGTACACAGCCATGGGTGTGGTCGGCTTCATAGTAGGGTAGTCGGCGGTGGATGGGTTTCAAGGAAGAGATTGGAGGGAGGAGTCGCCGCGGCAAGTTAAGGCGAGAGAGAGAGAGGGAGAGGCCCGATAGAGAATTAGCGGTGGAGTCGTGGCCGGCGGAGCTGAGAGGCGACAAAGAAAGGGAGAGGCTGAGAGAGAATGGAGGCGAGGTAGGAGAGAAAATGGAAGGAGGGGTCACGGTGGAGGAGATGGGTTTCGAAGGAGAGTTTGGAGAGACGAGAGTGAAAGAGGCACGAGAGTGAAAATGTGGAGGGAATGAGTGTTTTTTTTTTTTTTTTTTTAAAGTGGCGGATTCAAGCTACATTTAGGAAAATAAAATTTTAAAATGCACCACATACCACGGCGGTTTTTATCACCACGACGGTTTTTGACAAAAACCGTCGTGGTATGTCGTAGTTTTTTTTTAATTTAAAAAAAAAGTGACGGATTCACGTGAAATTTTGAAAAAATAAATTTTTTAAAATACAAGACATACCATGACGGTTTTTCGGAAACGGTTGTAGAAAGCTTAAGCTTCCACGACCGTTTTGAAAAATCGTCGTGGAAGCGCTTGACAACCACGACGGTTTTCGGAACTATTCCGCTCCATGTTTTTGACGTACTTTCTATGACCGTTTTTTAAAAACAGTCATGGAAGCTCCGTCTGGGAATCTGTATTTTGTAGTAGTGTTAGATAATTTAAAAATAAAAATATAGTCATGATTATATTCAAAATTGAATACACACATAAATAAGAATTAAGTGTTAAATTTGACATACATTATCTCTTGTGATAAATTTACCATAAAGTTTAGCTTATGTTAAATTTAACATTTAAGACGGTAGTCTATTAAGAGTATTTTTTCCATCCGAAAAATTCAACTATTCAGTATTCACTCAATAAATTAGCATTGCAATATTGGAGATGCTCATATATGCCGAGGAGTGCTAAATATACACTCTGTTACAAACTTCTTTTAGATACTATCTTAAACTCTTGACAAGTATTTTGTCAGAGACACACACTCAACAACAAGTCACTCTTTTCAAACATATTTACAGGAGTACTATCCTTGCTCTTTTAGCCCCCACACTCGCACTTAGGTTCTATGCATATTGAACCTTATTAATGAAGTAAAACAAGTCACACTCCACGCTAAACAATGTTGAAGTAAAACAAGTATTTCTTTTGCACTAATCAAACCTTTTGTTATTGCCTTATTTACGAAGCGTAAACTGTTTCTATTATTTCGCTAAAAAAAATCAACCATAAATTGAAAATTTTGTATTCATTTTGAGTAACGTTTTGTTCTTATGTTTGGATTCGGTCAAGAAACCTTTTTGAAAAAAAAAAAAAAACAAAACTGTAAACAGCAATTTGTTTGGTCCTACTACCTACAACCCACTACCTTAATATAACTTTTAATTGCAACAATACGTAAGGTCTTACCAGAAATTTGGAGCAACAAACAAACCACAGGATACGTAAGGTCTTACTGGCCTGTAGTTTCTTGTGCTTCTCTTCATGGTTCTGCTACGGCTCTTCGTTGAATTAAGAATCTTCTTCTAGCAATAAATAAATAAACAAACAAATAAATTGAGCCAAAAATAGGTGGCGGTCTTGACAATATTGAGTGAAAAAAATAACGTAACATTTTTGTAATTTTGTAAATAATGGGTGTAGAAAAAGTAGAATTGTACTAGGCTTTAAAAAGAATAAAAAATAAAATTAAAAAAAAAATGACACTCCTATAATAGGGTTTAAAAAGGAATTTGTTAAGAAGTGCATATGATAAACTAGAAAAATACTAAAGACACCAATTCTAATATCAACTTTTGAATATCAATTTATATAATGTATTAATTGTCGTTATTTTATTGGTAAGTATTTAAAATATTATCATATCAAATAATTATATCTATCAACAAAAATATGACAAGTGAATTAATAGTCAAAAAGTTGGGATTACAATTACTATCCCTAATACTACTCAACAAACTAGCATTTGAAAAAGAGTACGTAATAGAAGCTGTATCTAACACTCCACTATATCTCTCTCCAATTGGTTCCTCTGTTTAAATTTGTTTAAATTTACATACAGTCAATAATTTTTTGTAGCTCATTTATTAAAATATTAAAAAAAACATTTTTACTTTGTTATATAAATCTCTTTTTTCTTTTTCTTTTTATTATTAGGGCAAGCTACAATAGGGCAAGGCAACTTTACCCTTGATGGCGTTAAAATTATTGCCCATCAAATTGGTTTTAGATAGTTGAGATTAAAAAGATACACAAAAAAAATCATAAACCTAACCACACATTATTATTATTTTACAAAACATTTCAAAGAAATTCAAAAAAAAAAAAAAAAAAATCTCAAGCAATGGGTCTATCCCACCTCTGACCAATCCTCAACCTCCTCTGGTGACCCAACCCGACAGCACTGGCGCAACGAATAGATCACTGTCAACAAGCCGACAAGGCACACTGTGGGTGAGTCGTCGCCACCGTCGCATGGTGGGGAGGCAGTGGGGCGGTTGAGTGGCGTTTTGGAAAGTGAGAGAACGGTGACCTCTCGAGTTGGGGTGGGTCACCGTCGCAGGTGGTGCTAGATCGTGTTGTGGGGTTGTTCGCCGTCGCAGGGGCTGGGTTGTGTGGTGTGGTGCTTAGCCATGGAAGGGCTGCCCTTGGGTCGCGCCACTGGTTGTTAGAGGCTTGCCTGCTCGCGGCGGAGGGGGCTTGGACGATCTGCAATCCGTTTGGCACTTGGCAGCAGATTTGAAATCACGATCTGGGCAATGGCAGCATGGTCGGAGACAATGTGGGTTGGGTGGCTAGAAATACAGCCACCAACTCGACATTGTACGAGAGCTTCCCCTTCTCCGATGACCTACTTTGCCTCCTACACTGGCCGGTGCACTGGAAGAGACTCACTCTCTTTTTTTTTTTTTTTTTCAAGTGTTTTGCAATAATTCCATGTAATTGATGTTAGGTAAATGACTCAAGTTAGTTTTTGGGTAAGTTTCTGTTTTATGAGTTTGGGAAAGTTGTATTATTGTGTCCCATTGAGAGCCTATAACTAGATGTATTGTGTTAAGAGTGTGTGTGTGTGGTCAAAAAAAGAGAGAGTGTGTGTCTCCTTTTGAGAGAATGTGAGAAGAGAGATAGACAAATGGTATAAGGGGTTTTGGGTAGAGAGAGGTTGAGAGTGTTTGACGAGTGTGTAATTGTGAAAGTATTAGTGAATTTATTATGCCTCTCCCGTAGACGTATGAATTTTGCTGAACTACGTAAATTCCTTGTCTTTTCTTTATTTCTGCTTTAGTTTATTTTTCTGATGCGCTTCGGGTATAAGGGTATTTTCCCTAACAAGTGGTATCAGAGACAGGTTGATGATCTTAAAAAAAAAAAAAAAACAAATCAAGATGATGTCTGGCATAAAGTTTGAGCAGATTGAGCGCTTTGACGGTAAGAGTAATTCTAGCATCTAGCAGAGTACGATGAAAGATGTTCTGGTACAGCAGGGACTTCTAAAAAGCATTGCAAGGGAAGAAGCCATAAGAGATGAGCAATGAAGATTGGGAAGAATTATAAGCGAGAGCGGTAAGCACTATTCGTTTGAGTTTGGCTCCTAAATTGGAGTATAGTTTTATGAATGAAAAATCTCCTTCTAAGTTGTGAGAAAAATTGGAAAAAGTTTATATGTCAAAATCCTTAACAAATAGATTATATAAGAAGAAGCAATTGTATGAGTTAAAGATGAGTGAAGAAACCAATGTTAAGGATCATATAAACAATTTCAAGAAGTGCATAACTCAGTTGTTAAGTGTAGAGGTCAAAATTGGTGACGAAGATAAAGTGATAATTTTATTGGCCTCCCTCCACAAATCGTATGAGACTTTGGTTACTGCGCTATGGTTGGAGAAACTACGTTGATCATGGATGAGGTGTCAGCTACTTTGTTGGAGAATGCAAATATGAAACAACCTAGTAGTTTGTCATACTGAACAAGTTCTTGTGGTGAAGTCAGATGCGAGTAGGGGTAGGAGTAAGACACGAGCGAGATATTATAAGAAGAGAGATGACTGTTACCGATAAAGTTCTTGGAAGGATGTTGAGTGCTTTTATTGCCTTGAGAATGGAGATATTAGGAGAAACTATTAAGAACTGACAAGGCACCTTGAAGAAAGAAGGAAGCAGAAAGCTCAAGAGACAAACGCTGCAAATGTTGTTGGTGACAGGTATGACACTGAAGATGATTTATATTCTGTAATTACTGAGGGAGCTGATTCTGACTCTTAGATTTTAGATTTTGGATGTTCGTTCCATGTGTATCCACATAAGGAGTAGTTTGATTCTTATAAGCCCTGAGATGTTGGTACACTTCTGATGGCTGATGATTCGAGTGCTAAAGCCACTGGAATAGGTACTGTGAAGGTGAAGATGTTTGATGGAGTTGTGAGGACATTAGCGAATGTTAGGCATGTTCCTCGACTCAGAAGAAGTTTAATTTCTTTGGGGGCCTTGGATACTTTGGGTTATGAGTAAAATGCTAAGAATGGTTTTATGGAAGTCAAAAGAGGTGCTTTGGTTCCCATGAAGGGTGAAAAAGTGAAGAACCTATACAAGCTGATAAGGAAGACAGTTGTAGGTGGAGCTTTGAGGGTGGAGTCATGTCAAGAGAGGTCTTCTTCTGTTGTGCAAGAAGTTGCAAGAGTGAAATAGTGCAACAAGTTGGCGGTGACAACTGAAGACGTACAAAGCTTGGAGGAAGAAGAAATTGCTTTCCCATGTCAAGCTCGATAAGAGTTTGAACTCGACACATGTTTATTCTTGTTAAGTGTGCGTGTGAGGTGAGAGAATGTAAGTCAAGGTGGAGATTGTTAGGTAAATGACTCAAATTAGTTTTCAGGTAATTTTCTATTTTATGAGTTTGGGAAAGTTTTATTATTGTGTCCTATTGAGAGCCTATAAATAGGTGTATTGTATTAAGAATGTGTGTGTGTGTGTTAAAAAAAAGAGAGAGTGTGTGCCCTTTTTTGAGAGAGTGAGAAGAGAGATAGACAAAGGGTGTAAGGAATTTTGGGTAAAGAGAGGTTGAGAGTGTTTGACAAGTATATAATTGTGAAAGTGTTAATTAATTGATTCTCCCTCTCTTGTAGACATAAGGCCGAACTACGTAAATTCCTTGTCTTCTCTTTATTTCTATTTTAGTTTATTTTTTTTGCTACTGATGTGCTGTCGCAAGCAACCAAAAATAAAACCTATACTCCTAAAAATATATGTAGTAGTGTGAGTAAGGATCGTTCCCACAGAGAGTTTCTAGCTTAGTTTTATGCTATGTGAATAAGGATAGAGGGGATTTGAATATAATGAAAAACAATTTAAAAAAAAAAAAAAAAAATTAATTAAGGAACAATTCAAATTGAAATATTAAAATCAATCAAAAGAACAAACCTTGGTCTAAGTCAACATCCACCATCGGAATTTCATAACTGATCATTGATACAAATATATAAATTCACACTTTGAATATTCATCGTTGAAACTATTTTCCTATCTCCTCTTAGTCACAATTAATTAGAAAAACATGCGATCTAATCAACCCTAACTACTAAACAACCCAAGACAAGCGCTTAAAGTTTAATCTAGTAGCAGCCTTAAGAATTAGAGAGATTGATGAAGCTAAACAACACAAGCACAAGCGGTTGCATTTAATTTAGTCAAGTAGTCTTCCTAAGTCTAATAATTTCTGACGCAGCAAATCATTAAATCTTAGTTGCTTCACAAATTAGAGGGATCAAACAATTACGGATTTGATATCTAACTTAGCAGTAGATTGCAACGAATAAATAACTAGTAGGCCTCCTAGTAATTAAACGAGACAATCATAAAAATAGGTACAGAAGAATTTTGATACTCAAAATATAAATAACAAAAACAAATTAGATCTCACAGTTTTATTAATTCCAAGGCTTCTGTTTCCTTTGACCAAGTATCAAAACTTAGCCACGTTTGGCCATATGAAAATTTGAAGGAAGAGTTAAAGAAGAGAGAAGAGAGATATCCCAAAGTCTAATGACTTCTCTCCTTTTATACACATCAATTCCTTATTGGAAACTTACCAAATCTCCTAAAACATGCTAAATATTATTCTAAAATAACAATATTTAAATCTGGCTAATTAAAAATAAAAGAAAGTCTGAATATAACTAGGAAAGTGGTGATTTTGGCTTTAAATTTCGTGCACCAGATCTGGAAACTTGCTGAAAATAAACTGCATCAAATCATACTAGACTTGTAGGCCAAGGAACATTCCAAAACGTCAACTGTGCAGGTGCAGCAATTTCAAGCCCAATTTCGACCTTGATGTATTCAGTATCTCTCAAAACGTAAAACATGAAAGTTATAGAACTTTTTCTTATCGTTCCATATCATCTTGAATCATCTCAATCAGAGCTCGGATGAGAGAGTTATGCCCAGATTACGAAGCGATGTCGAAACAGCTAAAAATCGCCCAATTAGCTACGTTTTTAATTTAATGCCTCCATTTGCACCTAGATCAAAATATAAGAATAATGAGTACAATTATGCAACAAATAAATATAAAAGATTAAATATTAAGGAAGAAAAATAGGACATTTTGCATTCTCATCAGCTACGATTTTGATATATGGTTATTTTCCCCAACAAGTGGTATGAGTGACAGCTTGAGGACATTGAAAAAAAAAATGAAGATGATATATGGAATAAAGTACGAGTAGATTGAGCGCTTTGATGGAAAGAGTTATTTCAGTATCTAGCAGAGTATGATGAAAGATGTTCTGGTACAATATGGACTTCTAAAAGGATTGCAAGGGAAGAAGCCAGAAAAGATGAGCAATGAAGACTGGGAAGAATTAGAAGCAAGAGCGGAAAGCACTATTCTTTTGAGTTTGGCTCTTGAATTGAAGTGAAAATTCTCCTTCTAAGTTGTGGGAAAAATTGAAAAAAGTTTAGATGTCAAAATCCTTAACAAATAGATTATATATGAAGAAGCAATTGTATGTGTTGAAGAGGAGTGAGGAAACCGATGTTAGGGATCATAGAAACAATTTGAATAAGTACATAACTCAATTATTAAGTGTAGAGGTCAAAATTAGTGACAAAGATAAAGCGATAATTTTATTGGCCTCCCGACCCAAATTGAATGAGACTTTGGTAAATACAGTATTGGTTGGAAAAACTACATTGACCGTGCATGAGGTGTCAACTGCTTTGTTGGATACTGCAAACATGAAACAACCTAGTTGTTCGTCTCATACTCAACAAGTTTTTATGGGGAAATTAGATGCGAGTAAGGGTAAGAGTAAGACACTAGGAAGATATTATGAGTGGAGAGATGACTGTTCTAATCAAGTTCGTGGAAGGATTTTGAGTGCTTTTACTGCCATGTGATAGGACATAGTAGGAGAGAAGAACTGAAAAGGCACCTTGAAGAAAGAAGGAAGCAGAAATCTCAAGAGACAGAAGCTGCAAATGTTATTGGTGATAGGTATGACAGTGAAGATGATGTATATGATGTTACAACTAAGGGAGCTGATTCTGATTCTTGGATTTTAGATTCTGGATATTTGTTCCATATGTGTCCACTTAAGGAGAGGTTTGATTCTTATAAGCGCTGTGATGCTGGTACACTTTGATGGCTAATGATTCGAGTGCTAAAGCCATTGTAATTGGTACTGTGAAAGTGAAGACGTTTGATGGAGTTATGAGGACATTGGCGAATATATGTTATGCATGTTCCTTAATTCAGGAGAAGTTTAATTTCTTTGGGGACTTTGGATACTTTGGGTTGTGAGTATTCCGCTAAGAGTGGTTTTATGGAAGTCAAAAGAGGTGCTTTGGTTGCCATGAAGGATAAAAAAGTGAAGAACCAGTACAACCTGATAAGGAAGACAGTTGTAGGTGGAGCTGTGAAGGTAAAGCCATGTCAAGAGAGGTCTTCTTTAGTTGTGAAAGAAGTTGCAAGAGTGAAATAGTGCAACAAGTTAGCGGTGACAACTGAAGACGTACAAAGCTTGGAGGAAGAAGAAATCGCTTTCCTGTGTCAAGCTCGATGAGAGTTTGAGTTCGACACATGTTTATTCTTTTTAAGTGTGCGTGTGAGGTGAGAGAATGTGAGTCAAGGTGGAGATTGTTAGGTAAATGACTCAAATTAGTTTTCGGGTAATTTCTGTTTTATGAGTTTCTGAAATTTGTATTATTGTGTCCCATTGAGAGCTTATAAATAGGTGTATTGTATTAAATTGTGTGTGTGTTTGTGTGTTCAAAAAAAGAGAAAGTGTGTACCTCCTTTTGAGAGAAAGTGAGAAGAGAGATAGGCAAAGGGTATAAGGGATTTTAGATAAAGAGAGATTGGAAGTGTTTGATGAGTGTGTAATTGTGAAAGTATTAGCAAATTTATTCTCCATCTCCCGTAGACGTAGGTAATTTTACCAAGTTACGTAAATTCCTTGTGTTCATTTTATTTCTGCTTTAGTTTATTTTTCTGCTGCGTTTCGGATATTGAGGTAACAAAGAGGTCGCATTGTGGAATTATTCATATCATTACTGTTGTTGTTGCTGTTATAATTATTGTTATTTGGTGTTTGGCATTGTTTGTTAGTCTAAAATTGTCGGTTGGAGAGGTGAGGGTTGGTTGACTAAATGAAAGTAGTAAAACAGATGGTGTGTGTCACTGTGTGTGTGTGAGATGAAACGTCAAATAGACAAGTAATCAAAAGTATTCTCCCGAGAAAGTTGCTTAGTGGGTGAGTGTAGGTGGGGGAAAGGGAAAGCATTTTGAAGCTTAAAATACCATTTGCCACACCCTCAACAAACTGCACCAATGACGATTTGCCATCAACTATTTTTAACAAAAACAAAAACACAAACACATTATTACAAGCTTCTTTCCAAGCAAAAAAAAAAAAAAAAAAAAAGGAAAAAAAAACACACACACACTCTATATCAAATATCACAAGCAAGAAAAGTGGCACATGCTACTTGTCTAAACATTATTAGGTTTTGGGCGTGGAGGCTTCTTCATCACACAATTTCAAGTTAATTGGCTTTTTTTTTTAATTATAATTTATATAGAGAGAATAAGTGATATAGCGTATAATGGTTTACTATAATAATGGCAAGATTGAAACTAATATAACTAAATAGTATATATAAAATTAATTACATATTAAAATACTATAATTACTTCTTCTTTTTTTTTCCCAAAAATCCCCAAATCCATTCTTTTCTCTGTCTTCTCTCTCTCATTTTCCTCCTCTCTCTTTAAGTCCCACACTCTCTCCTCTACCTCTTTCCCTCGCATTAGTAAGAATAATTGGCCTAAATAATACCCGAACTCTTTCAAAGGTGACGATTTGATCCCTGTTTTTTTTTTTTTTGTCAAGATGAGCCTAAACTTCTATTTTTTTAGTCGTTTCAGTTCTTTCCATAAAAAAACTAACGGATTGGTCATGTGAGAAGCATGCTTCATGTTTTTTGAAGGTCATGAGAGATTTAGGGGGGGTGGGGGGGGGGGGGGGCGGGGGGAGGGAGGGGGTTGAAACCTAGTCACGGGGCGGGGTTGGAGAGAGAGATATCCGAGAGGGGGGGTGGGGGTGGGGGTGGGGATGGGGGGATGGGGTGGGGAAGGAGGAGGAAGGGGGCAAGAGAGAGACTTTTGAGAAGATTAGAGGGTATTTTAGTCTTTTGCCTACAAAAATGATTATTTGAGCAAGATTATGTTAGAAATTTAACGGAGTTTAACGTAAAGGCTTGAAACGGCCAAGAAAATAGAAGTTTAGGGTCATCTTGACCAAAAAAAAAAAAAAAAAGGAACAAACTGTCATCTTTGACAGAGTTCAGGGACAATTTAAGCCAATTACTCTATTAGTTAAAGGGTTTGTTTTACATCCTTTTTAAAAAGTTCAGGGATTTTTTAATTTAAAAAAAAAGTTTAGGGACCAATGGAACCTTCAAAAGATGTTCAATGATCATTATAGCAATTTACCCTTTTTTATTTTTATTTTTATTTTTATTTTTATTTTAACGAATGGAAGATAGAAATGCAAATCACGTGATTACAAGGTCAAGCTCATTTAAAATCCTTGTAAGCACAACCATAACTTACGGTCGCAAAACTTATTTTTTTTGGGATAAAATTCTTGTTTAAAATAGTTTTTTTTTTTTTTTTTTTTGCTCTAAATTAAAAAGCTAGAAACAAAAATAAAATTGTTTTCATATTTTGTTGAGAAAATGAAATAATTTAATTTCATTATTTCTGTTTTTATTTTTTTATTTCTGATATGAAGTATTCTCAGAAGTTTTCATAACCGGTGTCATTATTAATTCAAAATAAATAAAAAAAGTTATAGTTGTGATCAAATGAAGAAATGGTAATGCTTGTTTGGTTCCTAATCATTTTAACAAGTTGTGTGATTTAATCTAAAACTTTTTTTTTTTTTTGGTGTGGGGAAGAGCTCCTTAAACTTTTAAAATAATGAAAAATGCTCCTTTTTACTAATAAAGGTTAAAAATTGAATGAAACAAATAACATTTATAGCACATTTAAGTTGAATCATGTAAATTTTTTTTCTTAATTATCATTAAATATATAAGTCATATATGATTCACGTGATAGTGTTTGCTAAATTTTTAGCGTTTTTTAATAAAAACGACCATTTTGCACCTTTTTAAAGATTTTAGGGAGCATTTAGTTGCACAAAAAAAAAAAAAAAAGGACTGGCGACTAAATTGCAACTTTGTAAAAAGACTAGAGACCAAATGAGCAACTTATCCAGAAAGTAAAAAGCAAGATTTTAAATTAGAGAAATTGGTCCAAATAGTCCCTAAACTCTTTAAAAGGCGACGGTTTGGTCCATGTTTTATTTGATTTGGCCGAGATGACCCTAAACTCTCTAAATGTTGACCATTATAGTCCTTTTCATTAAATTTCTAACAGAATGAGTATTTTGGTCTAATTTGAGAGGGTATTTTAGTAATTTACTAATAATCAATTTAAAAAAATTAAAAATTCATAGAAAGGGCGCGACTTCGTAGGCAAGGGAGGGGGGTGTTGGGGTGGAACCCAGATTTGGGTTTGAAGGGGGGGGGGGGGGGGGGGGGGGGGGGCGGCGCGGAGCGTGATTGGGTTCCAATCTAGGCTTCAGGGAAGTCCCCCAAAATGTCCACGCTTGATCTGGGTCCAAGGGGTGTGGCGGAACCCAGATCTGGGTTTTGTGTTTGGGTGGGGGGGGGGGGGGGGGGGGGGGTGTGTTGCGAAAGGGAGGGAGGGAGAGTATTTTAGTCTTTTTACTATAAAATTGATTATTTTAGTAAGATTCTGTTAGAAATTTAACGGAGTTTGACGAAAAGGGTTGTATTGGCCAAGAAAATAGAAGTTTAGGGTCATCTCAACTGCAAAAAAAAAAAAAAAAAAAACAGAGACCAAACTGTCACCTTCAAAAGGGTTCAAGTACTATTTGGACCAATTACTCTTTAAATTATTTGAAGTAAATATAGTAAATAACAAATTTATTAGGCAAATAACCAATTTACTTGAAGTAAATAGAATATTTACTTAATAAATTTATTATTTATTTTAGATATTTTAAGAACGGTTGGGGGGTGTTGGTTTATCTAAGTTGGATAGGGGCCATAGGGTCCCAAAGGTAGTTGCCTCATCTCTATTCCACCCTTTCTTATGGGTGGTGATCAGCACCACAGGTGTTCTTTAACATTATCAATCTATATATATATATTTAGGTATAATTGGGGAAGAAAATTCTGTTGTGTGAGTTACAAATATAATTGCACTTGGCTATTCTCTCCAAAAATGATTTGCTATCAACTTTAAGCTACAAACCAATAAATCTAAAACCCTGTACGTGGAAAAGCATCCAAAGTTTGGTCAACATCTAAGTTCTAACACTGCAACCCTGCATGGCTGATCAACCCCCTTTTTTTTCCCTTACCAAAAATAAAAAGATGTAAACAAGAAAAAAAAAATTTGTCAAGGAAGCCATTTGGGTTGCTTCTCTTAATCACTATACTATTCCCCTTGAATTTGCTTTTTTCCCCAACAGTATATTTGTGCAATGCGGTAAAAAAAACTGCCTCTATCTTACATTTTCAAGGAGGTAAAAAGAGTAGTAGTAGCAAATCCGTAAGGACAATGTTAAGGCTCACCACTAATTTTGATAACACCGACCATTTATAGGACATGACTCCCACGATATCTACGGACTTTCTATTAATAGTGGAGTTTAATATCAGTTACGCCTCCAAGCATTTTTCAATTTAGAAGCCATCAATGCAAATTCCACCAAACAAGATTACTTAGAAATGTCACATCCCTATACACGTGGCTTGTTCTTTATATGAACAAGGCTAATAGAGCACTAGTGTGTTGAGCACCACCCACTAAAAGATTATCGCTTCTACATGTGATCCTTAGATAAGACCCGCATAATATTAAAGATTGTATTTAGTCCCGGTAGCACCCCAAACATTTTTCTTTTTACATCCTTAGCCACAAGTGAGCTTTGTTTCTGAGAAAATTCCATAATATTTGTAAAATACCATACTAGAACTCATTGAACCGTAAGGTTTTTCTCCTAATCTATCATCCTTCATAAAATCTGATGTGATTCTAATTAAACCCTACCACAAAATTTCCCTTGTTTCTCAAGTATACTTTATTTCCTTAAAGGTAAAAAAAGGGGTCATTTTCTCACAACCGTCACCTATATGTATACTCTCTTTTCCGGTCGCGGCCATGTAACTTTTTTTTTTTTTTTTTAATAAATGTTTTACAGTAACAAGTTGATTTCAATGTAATATATATATATATATATATATATATATTCTTTTAATAATACTTGTCTTTTGCATCAACAGTTTTTAAGTAATACCATGTTACACACTTTTACACAAATTTACAAGTAAGTCAACTAGCTATTACCAATTTAGATATCCAGCTGTCGAATTAGAAAGTTTTCCTCTATCTAGATCAAATATCCTTGACAAACTAAATTGATAACCAGAATAAACCATCAAATTACAAATCAGGAAGGATTTTTGTATGAACTACAGAAATTACGAGAAATAATTATACAAAAAGTCTATTTTTAGGACCCCATTTTAAAAATATGTCCATTGTTTTGATAATATTACATAAATGCCAATTTTTATAAAAACAACCATTCATAGTACCTATTTTTTGCCATTTTACTGTATTTAACATCATTTTATCTCATCATAATTCTTATTTTTTTCCTTATTTGTTCATCACTGTTGTATTTTTATGTTGATGACTAGTTCTTTACTATAGTGATTGCTTGTTAGTAAGATTTAGATTTTTTGTCAACCTATTTCTCAAGCATGATTTAGGTTTCTTAAAAACCTAATTTTTTTTAGTATGATTTAGGCTCTTTATGATAATTGTAACGTTATTATGATAATTTATTTTATTTACTATTATTGGAATTGTTTTAATAATTAGTTTCTGAAGTTTAAATGGCATATGCAATTGCTTATTTCTTTATGATAATTACGATATCATTATGATACTTTTTTAAATGTGGTATTTTTTTTTCTTTTCTTTTCTTTATGATTGCTATATCAATATGATGTTTTTTTCTTTATGATAATTACTATATCATTATGATGCCTTTTTTAGATTTTAAAGTGTAATATTTTTGTATAACATCTATTTAATTTTTTTTTATAGGTTCATTGTAAATTTTATCTTACTGATCAATTATTTATTATAATAATTGTTTTTTATTTACAATACAACTAATATCTACTATGGTCCTTTTTTTTTTCTTTACAATAAATCAAGAAAAATGGTTTTTTTTTCTTTTTATAAAAGATTTGCTTAGTTTGAATTTTTTTAGAGATTTTTTCTTTCCTTTTTTATAATTTTTTATTTGTTTATATTTCATTTTCGATAAAAGGGTAATGTAATCTTTATAAGTATCACATTAGACATTCCTATAAATAAAAATAAAAAAAACATATTTTAAATTATAATCTTCAATTTAGACATTCATGTAAATAACCCAAAATCAGGATTCTTGTATGAATCACATAATAAAACCAGGCCATCTACTTTTTTTATTGCATAATACATGGGATGAATATTTTATGGCCCAATCAATTTCACCAAAACCAAGGAATGTTGATTGTAACAGAGCAATCGTCATTAATGTGGTAACACGAAGAATATTATATGTGGTTGCTAATCAGCTTTACAAAAAACTACTCCAATCTTGGTCAAACTGCGCTCCGTGGAAGCTTTATAATTATTACAACAATAAAAATCTATCGAGAGTAGACAACAACAGTTCTCACTATGATCAAAACTAGGAGATAAAATTATTCATTACTCTCTTATGATTTTTGTCACTGTAAAACTAAGAATGAATTATCTGTTCTGTTATAAAAATGAAATGCAGGGGCTATGCTTTTCCTTTCCTTTTATCATCAAGTGCCTGCTTCCAAAACAATTTCAAGGTCAAACAATGAGAATTGTTATACATACATACATACAAATATTATTATTATTATTATGGCAAATATTGAAGCACAAGTAGGCCCAAAGAAGATAGAAAAGAAAAGAGAGAAAAATATATGTCCAAGATACGTCTTCACTATAAGAATGGCCAAACATGCTGTTTATTATTTAGAGGGAATAGCTGCGATAGAACTCTTTTTATATACCCTATTGGTAGAGTTTATTTTTAAACCGTTAAGATATAATCGAACGGTTGAAATGTTGTTTGTGTATAATAATTATAATACACATTAATAAATAAAAAAATTTAAAAAAGACCAACCCCTTCCCCGATGCCGGCGACGGACCCCCCTCCCCCCCTTGTCGGCGTCGACCAAGTCCCTCCACACACCCCCCCCCCCCCCCACGTCAATGACGGACCCCCACTCCCCCATGACCAGATCTACGCGCCACCCTCCCCCGGAAGCCAGATCTGGTCGGCGTTTGGGGGGGCATCGTCGCCAGCGTCAGGGAGGCCGTCGGTGGACTGTCGCAAGACCAGTTTTTTTAATTTTTTAGTTTTTTTTTTTTAATTTCTATTTTTTTAATTTTTAGTATATAATATTATGGGTTAATGTATATTATAGTTATCATGCACAAGTAACATTTTAACCGTTCGATTATATTGGTACAGATTAAAAATGAACTCTACGATAGGGTATATAAATGAGATTTTACCACAGATTTACCCATTTATTGAAATCTGATATTTTGACAAGTGCTACTCAAGCAAGGTACTAGATTCCCTCAAGGCTAAATCCTTTATGATTTTCTCCACTTTGGAAATATAGATAATCAAAATGCACTTACTATATTTATTTTTTTACCAAACTAAGATGAAGCAAAAAAATTGACGCAAGTTTTTTTTTTTTCCTTGTCCCCAGTGTTAAGGAAAAGGTCAATACGTCCACGTGATTTTTGGGACTGTAATTAAGTGTGAAGTCTTTATTGTTTTCTAATTCTAGGAGATTTGGTAGCTTTTCCCCTTTTTTTTTTTTTTGTAAAGATTGTAGAAAAGTATATATCATTTCACATCAATGACAATTTGGCAAGAATTCATTTGACAAAATTCCCCCCCGTCTCTAACTCTATTACTAAGACTCGTATCTTTTAGCTATTAAAAAGTGTATTAATGAATGTGAATGCGTACCTTGGCTTGGAACATTCTCATGGTCAACACGAGAGTGTCACGCATTCTACAAAAGAAAATGAATATCATCGTATCAAAATCATTAAACTAGTGAGAAAAACAAGAATCTTTAAACTAGTTTTCCCCCTCATTTGGTTTTAATTACATGGCCTCAACTTAGAAACTCACAGAACTGACATGGTCCGCAAAATCTCGAGATCATAGGCAAAATTTTATGGGAACGAGAGAGAGAGAGAGAGACAAGCAAGGAAGTGAAATAAAGTAGAAAATAAATACACTTTCCCTCCCATAATTCAGGATTTCACCATTCATTGCAGCAATAAGGTTTTTTCCTAGAGCTTTTATAATAGGTCTTTGACAAAGGCCTGAGTTAGGCTGGTGTACTCCAGGTGGGGTAAAAAGGGAATTCGAGAGAATGATTCGGGGAGAGGCAAGAGCTGAGAATGAGGCTCAAGTAACAAGTTTGTTATGGGAGTTTATTTGAAAGGATGGTCTTAAGGGAGAGAGTATCGAGGAAGAGAGGTGTGTGAGTTCTGCAAGTTTTTGGCGTTTGCCTTGGGAGGCTGAGGGACCTTGAAATTCCTCGTCTATCTTTATGGTTTTCTTCTGTGCTATGTCTGTCTCTCCAGCTATGGAGGTGCAAGAGTTGTTTTATAAATAAAAGGAGTCAGACCCAAATTTCTGGTTATTTCCATCCTCGTGTTAATCTTTTCCTGCTTTCATTTTTGCTACTTCTACAGATATCTATCATTTTACTTGATTTGGTTCTCGGAAGACATCAATAAGAAGTTCCATTTTGGAACTATGGACGTGTTGAAATTCATCAAAAAGTGAACTCAAAGATACATTGGAATCATACCGAACACTATAAGTACTCAACGGATGAGAGGATCCATCACTGGATATCAAAACAAACTGTGTCGAAAGTCCACAGGGCACCTTGATCTGCAACCAACACAGATGATGCCTAGTCAGAGTCAAAACAGATTAAGAAAGGTTTTCTAGACAACCATAGAAAATTTTTAGCTTTATCTAAGAGGGTTTCTAAAATCTACTCAAAAAAATCTGCTGCAGACCTTCTTCCTTAAAAAGTCGTGAAATTAATTTTGTAGGGCTCATATGAGGAACATTGTCCTTCAAAAACTCGGTACAGAATCCACACAGAGTTTTAATCAGGTATTAAAATTCACTTTGAGAAATAGTAAACAGAAAACATTTTCAAGAAGTACCGTTAAAAACCAATACTAGACAACAGAAATGGCGAATGTCTTGTTGAGTCACATACTATCTTTTTCTTTCCTGCATCACTGACATCGAATTTAATTTCAAAAGCATCGCACTAAAAGTTTAGGAACATCTTACTGATAAATCCTTTGAGAATTTCTCTGCAACCACTTCAGCTTCTGTACTACTAATTTTAATTTGGTAGCCAGACCGTCTCAAAATTAGTGTAGTCCGCTCCCAATTCTCATAAGAATCCATCTGTTTCATGAACTAAATAACAGTGAAAATAGTCCCAAATAAAATACATAAAATCATGACTTGGTTGTTACGTAATATCAGTTTTCTTGAAAACCATTCAACTAGTTATTCAAAGTAGTTTGAATACAAATATCATGACTTACAGTTTGTTAGTCTTAGCCAAAGAAGAAGTCAATATATAGGACAATTACAGTACAATGACGGAAGTGTTGGAACAAAAACCAAGCATACCAGCAATAGAACACTAAACGTGGCGTGTCCTCTGGAAATATGTGTATCAATCTCCATTTGCATCTCAGGATCTGCAAAATATCTCAGAAGAGAACAAGACACATTTTATAACATTTAAAAGATGCTAAGCACTAGTCAAGGATAACAGATTAGGCTAGTGACTGGTTATGAATGGTTATTGTGTTAGTTTTAGTGGTTAGTCTGTCAGAGCTTTTTGGGGTAGAAAATTAACTGTCGAAAATCCGGATTTTATTCTCCCAGCAGTATTTTATTTTTCTTTTTCATCAACTTTCCTTATTTAGTTGATTTAGGAAATCTGGTAGCATGTTACTCGAAATTCCCTTGATTTGATTAGCCTAGGAATTAGCTTTTAGTTGCAGAAATTAAGGGCAAAGATTCTTAGCCCTCTTGTATATATTCAACCCCTTGTATCATTCGATATAGTAATCAGAAAAAAGAATTATCAATTCTTCACTTAAAATACATTATGGTATTAGCCTTTCCTCTAAAATCGTCTCTCTTCATCAGAATTTTTTTTTTAATTCTCGTTTCACTGTTTTTTCTCATGTTCATCTTCTTTGACAAAATACAGCATGGCAACCGAACGTGAAAACTCCACCTCCGAAGTCACCTTCAATCAAGAAATTCCAGTGGCAGGAAACATTGGAGGGACGGACAGCAGCGGGGTTCTTCCAATCACGAGTCACAAGATGAATGGGCACAATTTCTTGCAGTGGTCTCAATCTGTTCTCATGTTCGTTCGAGGAAAAGGCAAGGATGACCATCTCACAGGCCTCTCGGCAGCACCAGCAAAGGAAGATTCCAGGTACCAAACATGGAGAGCTGAGGATAGCATGGTGATGTCTTGGTTGATCAATTATATGATCAATGAAATTGGTGAAAATTTTCTCCTATATAGCACCGCAAAAGAGATCTGGGATGCTGCAAAGGAGATGTACTCCAGCAATGAAAATACCTCCGAACTTTTTGGTGCGGAGACCATTCTCCATGATCTACAACAAGGTGAATCTTCAATCACCCAATACTTTAATATTCTCACCCGTATTAGCAGCAATTAGACATGTTTGAAGAGCACATTTGGGAATACCCAAATGATGGAATTCGATACATGTAGATCGTTGAGAAAAAACAGGTGTTCAAGTTCCTAATGGGACTTGATAAAGATCTTCATGAAGTTCGTGGGAGAATTTTGGGCACAAAGCCCAAGTCTAAGAGAAGCCTTCTCGAAGGTAAGAAGGGAAGAAAGCCGGAAGAAAGTGATGCCAGGGACGCCAAAGAACCTGCCTATGACTGAAGGATCAGCCCTTGCTGTGCGTGGATCTCAACCTAACAACACCGATAGCAGACCGAAAAGGGGTAGGCCCAGGTGTGATCATTGTCGAAAACCAGGCCATACCAAAGACATATGTTGGAAGATTCACGGAAAACCTACTGACTGGAAGACCTCACATATGTCTCATGAAAGCCATGGAAAAACCGCATCTTCAACTGATGAAAACAGCACCACTGAACCAGTTCTCTTCAGCAAAGAGCAACTAGAGCTTCTCCAAAAGATGATCAGTCAATCCACTAGTTCATCCATTGTTGCTACGGGGTCCCCAGCTCAGAAAGATAATTTCTTAAAAGCCTTAACTGTTAACAAGGAAAGAAACAATATTTGGATTGTTTACTCTGGTGCCTCGGATCACATGACGGGTGACAAATCTATAATTACTGAGCTTATGCCTTGCAATGAAAACCACTCAATTAAGATTGCAGACGGATCCCTCTCAAAAGTTGCAGGCTATGAATCGGTGACAATTTCTAAGACTCTATCTCTTCATTCTATCTTATTTGTACCGAACCATGATTGTAATTTTCTGTCAATCAGTAAACTCACTCGAGATAAGAAGTGTGTTGCTAAATTCTTCCAAAATGTTTGTGAATTTCAAGACTTGGATTTGGGGAAGATGATTGGCAGTGCTGAGGTGTGTTCGGGACTCTTATCTCCTCAAGAGTGACCCTCTCCCGGAAGAACAAGCTCACAAGGCAGTTTCTCAGAGTCAGTTTCATAAAAGTTATTTTTCTATTTCTTCAAATAAGGATAGTGAAATTATGTTACGGCACTATCGACTAGGACATCCTAATTTATCTTATCTTGAAAAACTGCTTCCTTCATCATTCAGAAATAAAAGTTCAAAGATTTTTCAATGTGAAGTGTGTCAGTTTTCAAAGCATGTTCGTAATTCTTATCCTAGTCATCCATACAAAATGTCATATCCTTTTTCTATGATTCATAGCGATGTCTAAGGACCATCTAATATAAAAAATATCACTGGAACATGTTGGTTTGTATCTTTTGTTGATGATCACACAAGACTCACCTGGATATTCCTCGTGAAAGAAAAATATGAAGTTGGGCAAATATTCAAAAATTTCAATGCCATGATCCAAATACAATTCAAAACAAAAATCCAAGTTTTCAAAACATAAAATGCAAAAGAATACTTCAAATCTGTTTTGGGTGAGTTTTTGAATAGCCAGGGCATAATGATGAGGACATCAAGGCTGCAAGGAATACTCACGAACCAATTCAAGTTCCAATTGGTCCGGTGACGAGGGCTCAAGCTAAAAGATTCAAAGAAGAGCTGAATAACTTAGTCCGGAGAGTTCTACAACAAGAAGAGAGTGTGTTCACTACTGAAGGTGAACAGAGGCTGGTTTTGCTCATCAAAGTTGATCCAGAAGAGAGCCAATCAGCCATACACGTCCATTGAGCCAGTACATGGCTGACTTGCACGTCCATTCCGGGATACACGTGCAAGGGGGTTCCAAGCTGATGTGGGCGTGTTTTCCAACAAAGAATCAAGTCAAGATTACGTTTTCAAGATTTCAAGAAGTTCAAGATTCAAAACAAGATTCTAGAAGTTTAGAAGATCTGATCAAGATTTGATTTTTTTGTAATCCTATTTTAGTTTTAAGTTTCAATTTAAAATTTGAATTTTAGTATCTTTATTTAGATTCTATTATAGGTGTGTTTATCATTAATGGTAGATTAGGAATTTTACAAATTGTGATTCCGGTTATATAAGGCTGATTTTTAGATTATGGAAGCTGTTAATGATGTTTATTCATATTGTGAGTTATTCTTCTTGAGTTCTTGAAGAAACTTATCCGAACTTATGAAGGATTCTTTGTGGCGTTCAAATTGACTTATCAAACGGATTCTCCATGCCCATTTCTGGCGTCATCACCATAACAAGGTTTTTGCTTTGCTAAGCAACGGGTCGCGGTTTCCATCAAACTTGAAAGATCTTGGGTTCATTGTTTCCAGATTTGATATCGGGTTTCGTCACGTTGTTGGTGTGGTTCGTATCAGTTGGTATCAGAGCCTGGGTTCATCCGGTTTGCCTATCCTTTTCTAGAAGTTATTCTTCTTGAGTTCTTAAAGAAACTTATCCGAACTTATCAAGGATTCCCTCTGACGTTCAAATTGACTTATCAAACGGATTCTCCATACCCGTTTGTGGCATCTTCACCATACCAAGGTTCTTGCATTGCTAAGCAACGGATCGCGGTTTCCATCAAACTTGAAAGATCTTGGATTCGTTGTTTCCAGATTTGGTATCGGGTTTCGTCACGTTGTTGGCGTGGTTCGTATCACATAATCCATCAGAGTTCCTGTGTCGACACCCCTGAATAGAATGGGATTGCCGAGAGAAAGAATAGGCATCTCCTTGAGGTTGCTAGGTCCATGATGTTCACTTCCCATGTTCCAAAACACTTCTACAGAGAAGCTGTCCTTACTGCAGCCTATCTAATCAATAGAATGCCATTACGTGTTCTGAATTTCCAAACATCAAGCCAAGTCCTTCTCAAAGCTTATCCAAAGAGTTGTATAATCTCCACCATTCCACTGAAATTGTTTGGCTACTCAGCCTTTGTCAATTTTCATTCCCATAACAGAAGCAAACTCAATCCCAAAGCAATCAAATGCATTTTCCTTGGGTACTCAACGAATCAAAAAGGGTATAAGTGTTACTCACCAGTCACAAGGAGATTCTATAACTCAATGGATGTCACCTTCTTTGAGCAACAGTCCTACTACCCCACAACTGTCGTTCAGGGGGAGAGTACGTCAGAAGAACATTGGTTCTAGGATATCATTGAAACTCAGCCCTCTTATGACCTTCATGCTCCTTCTGTCTCCAATAAGTCTCCAAGTACTTCTAATCCTGTCATCAAGTCTCTCGAGTCTCCTGTTGAAACACTTCCGCAAAATCCTTCTCAAGAGCTACTAAACGGATCTCCATCACCCGCAAAACCTCCCAAACCTCCTGCTAAATAAAGTGAGCTCCGTGTTTATTCCAAGGGGGAATGGCATCGAAAGGAGACGGCACAATGAGCACTTCCTGAGCAACTCCAAGTGTCTGAACCAACTCCAAGTCTATCACAAGGTAACTCTCAACCTGACTCTTCTACTCATGAGTCACCTGATAATCAGCCCATTGCCTTAAGAAAAGGAGTAAGATCTTTCACAAATCATCCTATTTATACCTTGTTGTCTTACAAAAGATTTTCCCCAGAATATCGGGCTTTTATCTCCAATCTTGATAAGGTACAGTTTCCCAACAACATTTATGAAGCCATGGAGATATCACAGTGGAAGGCAGCTATCATGTAAGAAGTCCGGGCCTTAGAAAAGAACAATACTTAGGAGATCGTTGACCTGCCACAAGGAAAACGACCAGTAGGCTGCAAATGGATATTCACTGTGAAAAATAAGTCTGATGGGAGTGTGGAAAGATTCAAAGCACGTCTAGTTACAAAGGGATTCACACAATCTTATGGTATTGATTATCAGGAGACGTTTGCTCCAGTTGCCAAACTCAGCACTATTAGAGTTCTCCTATCCCTTGTAGCAAACTTAGACTGGCCATTATTCTAGTTCGATCTTATCCATTCTCATTCGATCACGGGTCAAGAATGCCTTCCTCAACGGTGATCTTGAAGAAGTGTACATGGAGATCCCACCTGGTTTTAGATATCAAACAACAAATAATAAAGTCTGCAAACTCAAAAAATCGTTGTACGGGTTAAAACAGTCTCCTCAAGCTTGGTTTGTTCGGTTCTTCAAGGCCATGAAGAGATTTGACTATATGTAGTGTCAGGCAAATCATACTCTTTTCATCAAACGATCAGTACAAGGGGAATCATCCATTCTCATTGTCTATGTTGACGACAATGTTCTAACAGGGGACTTCTCAGAAGAAATTGATAGACTGAAAAGCTTTCTTGCAAAAGATTTCAAGATCAAAGATTTGGGAACACTAGAGTACTTCCTAGGAATGGAAGTAGCCCGAACAAAAGATGGAATATCAATCTCTCAGCAAAAGGACATCTTGGACCTCCTAAAAGAAACTGGAATGCTCGGATGCAAGCCTGCAGATATGCCCATGGATCCGAACATCAAATTAGGAAATGGGGAGAATAATACGCCAGTTGACAAACGGAGATATCAAAGACTTGTTGGGAAACTCATCTACCTCTTGCACACTAGACCTGACATTGGTTTTTCAGTAAGTGCTGTAAACCAATTCATGAACAATTCCATGGAAGAACATATGGCAGCTGTCCACCGATTCCTCAGGTATCTCAAGATGACTCCAAGCAAAGGCTTGTACTTCAAGAAGAACACAAACAGAATGATAGAGATCTTTACTGATGCAGACTGGGCAGGCTCAATTACTGATCGTAGATCCACATCAGGGTACTGCACCTTCATATGGGGAAATTTGGTCACTTGGAGGAGTAAGAAACAGACTGTGGTTTCAAGGGGCAGTGCAAAAGCTGAATTTATGTCACATGGAATTTGTGAGGGAATGTGGCTTAAGAGACTCTTGAACAGACTTATAATTCAAGATGAAAAGCTGTTACACATGTTTTCTGACAATCAAGCTACAATAAGCATTGCTAAGAATCAAGTTCATCACGACAGGACCAAACATGTGGAAATCGATCGCCATTTCATCAAAGAGAAGTTAGAAAATGGGGTTATTCTGCTGCAGTACACCCCAACCAAATGCCAAATAGCTGACATTCTAACCAAGGCTCTACCGAGGTCTAACTTTGAGGATTTAAACACCAAGTTGGGTATGATTAACATCTATTACCAAGCTCGAGGGGGAGTGTTGAAAATCCGGATTTTATTCTCCAACTGTTTTTTATTTTTCTTTTTCATCAACTTTCCTTAGTTAGTTGATTTAGGAAATCGGGTAGCAGGTTACCTGAAATTACCTTGATTTGATTAGCCTACGAATTAGCTTATAGTTGCTGAAATTAAGGGCAAAGATTCTCAGCCCTCGTGTATATATTCAGCCCCTTGTATCATTCAGTATAGTAATCAGAATAAAGAATTATCAATTCTTCACTCAAAATACATTACAGGGTTAGTTAGGCTTAGAATAAAAGGAAAGGGAGAGAATGATTAGAGGGCAGGCAATTGTAGAGTGAGTGAACTGGGGTAAAGTCTTGAAGAACTCCAAGCAGAGGAGATAGGTGTTGTCTCGAATATCCACTAGGGAAGATTGGTGGAGTCTCGAATATCCACTAGGATTGTATTAGCCCAAAGGCTTGTTTCATATTAGTAATAAAGAGTTCAGTTTGTTTTCTCTTTTCCTACTGATTTCTTGTCATTTTTTTGAGAAATTGGCCTGGTTCCTATCAGAAGAAGGAAGCAATTGACAGAATTTGGAAGGGCAAGTAAGTAACGATGACTGGCATTTGAAATGTCCAAAAGAATGCACAGTCCAAGTTCTCATCCTTCTCGTCAATTTGTAGTAAAATAAATTTGTAGATTTATAATTTCATCGATTTTAGGCAGTGTTTTGTTAACAACATATCTACGAGACATCACAAACCGATTATGTCCCCTCTAAATACAGTGATCTGGAAAATGAATGCAAGGAAGTGAAATTCTATGGTTTCACATAAATTTGAATTTAAAAAGATAAGAAAGCAAAGATAACTTTTTAAATTCGACAAGTACCATTTTTGTTTTTTAAGAAAGGAATTGATAAAAATTAAAAACCATATATAAACTGTTTATTATTCTTGTAATTTTTCGGGATGCTCACCGCATTTTATTTTGCTCTGGTCATTAGCAAAAAGCCTGACAATATCTCCCTGGTAATGATAACAGGTTTAGTCAGAGAAATAATTCCCATCACATGTATAAGGCACTAGATTTGACAATATGCCATTCAACACAAAAACTTAGAAAGGACAATTTATTAAAAATCATCCCAGCATGTATCCACGCAAACGCAAACGCATACATAAACATATTTCATATTTCTATGAGGCATAAGATGTGACTTAAAATCTAGCATTATAAAAAATAAGTTGCATAGAAACCTGACGGCCTTGATCATCCATCGGAATGCACTCGACAGCAATTATTTTATCAACATCATCAGCTGTGACAATATATTCTGGATTTGTAGCTCCTGAATCATAGAAATAATTCAAATAACCAAAAATAATTTACAATGTCAAACTGTTTTTTTAGTGCAAGAGTTTAACCTATAATTTCAATACAAAGCAAGTAAATTATTATTATTGTTGTTATTATTATTTTTACTTATTATTTTTATTTTTTATTTTTTATTTTTTTGCTAACCTTCAATGTACTGCATAGTCCCATCCTGAAGATGACGAACCCACTGAAAGCACAAACAAACATAGATGACATGTAAACAATTTAAAACGCAGGGAGTGTATGCATATGCGTGTATATATAATATACATGAAATGTTGAAGACAACTAGGGTAAAATTGATCTTACTCTTTATCACAGGATTTACAAACTTAAATAAACTAATTACATAATTAAAAAGCTAACTACTACTAGACAACCACTCAAATTACACTTACAACTAACTACATTAATTATTGACAACTAATATCTCAAAATATGCATTTACATACAAGCATATAAAATATATATATATATATATACACAATTCTAATTGTTAGATAGAAGGAACAAGGAATTGTACCTGAAACATGCAAAGAGAAGTACCTCGGACTGGATATCCACATCCAAGAAGTTTGTTTCCGGGTATAGCATCCCCAATAATCTGGAAATTCTCTATGCCAGGGCCCTCTAAATTGAAATAACTAAACATGTTAGACACCAAAAGAGAACAAACCACCGACATAGAATTCATAAGAAATAAATCACCTTCCAAAAAAGAAGTAATTTCTTCATTTGTTGTGGGAATGGGAGAGGAAAAGAAGTTGCCATCTGTCATTTCTCTTGCCCTCGAATTCACGACATCTTTATCAATCGAACCATAAGGGAAACTGCCAACCACCTCTCTGCAAGTTTACCCTTTCAGCTAAGACATATATCCATTTGAAAACTTCCTAACAACACTAATCAACTGATTGTATAGTGTTCATAAATATATGTTTACATATACATACATACACACACACACACACACATATAATTATTATATATATATATATATTTTGGGGAGGGGGGTGCTCAAACTCCTCCCTAGCATTAAGTCTTCTTTAAACCCAAAATCCCAGTTTAACTCCTATTTCCCACCCTCAAGAAAGTATCAACAATAAAAGCATTAGGGACAACAGATAATCTCAAAAGTCTAGGGAAGGAAAAATCAAAGAAATAAGCCCACACCATGTATCTTTCCAAAACCTGATCCTAGAACTCAAAACACCTTCTGGTATAAGATTTTAGTGAAAACTTGAAGATCATGAGAATTAAATTTTCCAAGGATTTCTAGAAGATCCTCTAATCACCACATTGAATCCAACCCATTTGATCATAACCCGTCCTTGCTTTTAATGACTTTTGCCTAGGTCGCAATATCGGGCATGACACGATGATACGACTCGAAACGACACGAAATAAATGGGTTGGGACCGCACATTTAATATTTGGGTTTTAATTGGGTTGGCACGTATACCATGAAATTAAACGGGCCGAAAACGGGACAGCCCGCCTAAACCTGTTAAACATGTTTAATTAAACGAGTCGGAAACGGGCCAACATGACACGGCCCATTTATAACCCGTGTAATGAAATTTTAAATGAAAAAATAACTTTTTATATATTTTTTCATTAAAAATCCTGCCATTTTTTTAATTCATATCTTTAAGACCAAACCCGAACCTTATCTTCCAGAGACTTCCACAGCCATCTCACAAAGTCACACTCCTTTACCCTCCTCTCCGCCTCTCATCATAGACACAACACCTTTCTTGCTCAGCCCCTTTCAACAAAGCTTCTGATTTCGATTCCAATCATCAAGGAAATCGATCTCTGCTAGTTTGATCCCTGGTAACTTCTAGGTACTCTATTTTCTCTCTCCTTTGTTTTCCTTGCTTCTCTCTAGCTTCGTTTTTTTTTTTCTCCTTTGTTTTCCATATTTCTCTCTCTAGCTTCCGATTTCGATTCAGATTATCAAAGAGATCGATCTCTACTAGGTTGATCCTTGGTAACTCCTTGGTACTCTATTTTCTCTCTCCTTTGTTTTCTCTGTTTCTCTCTCCTTAGACAGCCTTGGTTTCTAAGAGTTTTTTTTTTTTTTCGTTGGTTAGCTCATGGGATCTATAGATTTCTAAAAGAATTTTCAAGCATTTGGTTGGGTATTTCCCCTTTATATCTTCAATTTATATATATAGCATCCTGAATCTTGCTTTTCCTTTATTCCTTAGATGGATGGTACAGAAGCACTTGAAGTAAATCTTGAGTCAGGTAGTGCTACTGCTACTACTACTGCTGATCCACCTATTGGAGTAAACGAGGAGCCTGAAAATCAAGTTAATTATGAAGATCCAACGGTGAAAACCAAATGTAAAACGACGTCACATGGAACATGTCAACGTAGAGACACACATGATGTCGGCCAATTACTGATATCACAAGACAGGGTCCGTAGCATCAAGTGAGGTTTGATCCCGATCACTTTCGTCAATCGATTACCACTGTGATCATTTTGGACAATTTTCCATTCTCTATTGTTGAATATGAAGCTGTTAGAATTACTTATCAATATTTGCGTCCCAGCATAAATTGGGTGTCTAGAAACACTTTGAAAGCAGATGTTCTTAAAATGTTTTCTCGGGAACAAGCAAGGATCAAATCTATTTGTTGGATTTGACCCCTGGTAGAGTTTGTTTGACATCAGACTTGTGGACTTCTATAGTCACCGATGGATATTTGACATTGACTGCTCACTTTATTGATAAAGATTGGGTGTTGCAAAAGAGGCTTTTGAGGTTTTGTTTCATGCCACCTCCACACTGTCTGAAAAACTTTATGCATTGTTGTGTGAATGGGGAATTGAAAAAAAGGTGTTTTCTTTGACTTTGGATAATGCTTCTACCAATGACGTGTCTGTTGATTTGTTGAGAGATGAATTGAAAGATAAGAATGCACTTTTTTCTAATGGTACTTGTTTCCATATTCGATGTTGTGCTCATGTTCACAACCTAGTAGTGCAAGAGGGGTTGAAAGATATTGATGAAGTGGTTAAAAAGATTCTTGAAAGTGTGAAATATGTAAGGGGCTCACAAATTAGAAAGAAAAAGTTTCTAGAGAGTGTGAATCTTGTGGGTCTTGATGCTAAGAGAGGTTTGAGGCAAGACGTGCCAACAAGATGGAACTCGACATTTCTCATGCTTGATGGTGCCTTGTATTATCGTCGTGCATTTAATCATTTAGAATCGAGTGACTCAAACTACAAGAATTGCACTTCTTCAAAGGAATGGGAAAAGGCTGAGAAGATCAATGAATTTTTGGAACCATTTTATAATATTACTTGTGTTTTCTCAGGAGTTCAGTACCCCATCACAAACTTGTAATTTCCAATTGTGTACGCTTGCTATTTGTCATTGAAATCATCTGTGGATAGTGAAGATTCATACTTGTCTACCATAGCAAAGGCGATGCTCAACAAGTTTGAGAAATATTGGAAGGATTTCTGTTTGATTTTGGCAATAGCAGTAACACTTGATCCTCGTTACAATTTAAACTTTGTTGATTATGCTTATGCTAATGTTTACGGACACAAATGGTCACCGCAATTTCTTGAGGTTAAAAGGAGTTTGGAATCATTGTTTGCTGAATACTCCAAGGGCAAGGTTTATACAGGGAGCTTTGCAAATGTAGTTCATCATCCTGTTGCGAAGAACCCAACATCAAAGTTCTTGCAAAAGCAAAATAAAGTACTACAGGTAAAAATTTGGTTTTGTGAATTTAGTCAATCTTTGTAATTGTTTATATTTCTCCGTTTGATCTTGTTTTATATCTCTATGGTTGGAGTTTGACAGTTTTGAAAGCCAAGAGCAAGCTGTTATACAAAAAACAGAGTTAGAGGTTTATTTAGACAAGCCAAGAATACCAATAACGGTTGAATTTGATGTTCTTGCCTTTTGGAAAGGAAACCAATTTCGTTATTCGGAGCTTTCTACGTTGGTTCGTGATATCACAAGCATTCCAATATCTATTGTTGCATCTAAATCTGCCTTTAGTGTCGGGGGACGAATACTAGATCAATATAGGAGTTCACTTAAACCTGACATAGTTGAGGCATTGATTTGCATTAGGGATTGGCTATTTGGAGATAAATGTATATTTTTTATTTATTATTTATTGACTATCTTAAAGTGTGTTATGTTAACTATATATATTGTTGTGTAGAAAATACAAAATCAATTCGGATGGCTGTGGATGACATCACTAAAGATGTATTTAGTTTGGATATCAATGAGCCAACTTCTGGATCTACTCAAAGTTCTCACAACCCCACCACCTCCAATGCAATTGAAGGTAATAATAAATGCAATGACATTATTTTTTTATCATGTAAAAAACTAAAAATTGTATTAAATTGTATTAAAGTACAAGCCACTGCAAGGCCGTATATACACTCTATACATAAGGGAAAAAATAGGAAACTTATAAAAAAGAGGAAATTAACTCTCCTAAATAAAATCCCTTTGACTTGGGAAATTTCCTAATACACAATTCCAAAATATCTGGAATACAAATCAGTACAGTTGTCAAAAAATAGCCAGTCTTGGAATCAATACAATACAGTTTCCAACACTCCCCCTTAAGCTGGTAAATGGATATTTTCCATTCCCAGCTTGGAAATAATCTCTTGAAACCGTGTTCTGTTCAGTCCCTTTGTAAACACATCTAACAGCTGATTTCCTGTAGACACATATAGTGTGTGAATTAGACCACTGTCTAACTTCTCCTTTTTGAAATGCTTGCCTATCTCAATATGCTTCGTTCTGTCATGTTGCACTGGATTATGTGCAATATTAATTGCTGACTTATTATCACAATAAAGTCTCATAGGTTCATCCCATTCAATCTTCAGATCCTTGAGGACAAACTTCAACCATAGTAGCTCACATATCCCTTGCGCCATTGCTCTAAACTCTGATTTGGTTCTAGACCTTGCCACTACAAGCTACTTTTTGCTCCTCCATGTGACAACATTGCCTCCAAGAAAAATGCAATAACCCGAAGCAGATAATATGCATCTGTGTAGGCTTCAAGCACCAACCTTGCATCCCTTTTAAACAGAATTCCCTTCCCAGGGCTCGCTTTCAAATAATGCAAAATTCTATAGACAGCCTATAAATGAACTTCCCTTGGATCATGCATGAATTGGCTTACCACACTCACGGCATAGCTTATGTCTGGTTTTGTATGAGCAAGATAAAAAAGCTTTCCAACTAACCTCTAGTACATCTCTTTCTCCACAGTGAAGTCTTCTTTTGCTTCCCCGAGTTTATGATTCGGATCAATTGGTGTAGAAGTAGGTTTGCACGCCAGCTTTCCTGTCTCTTTCAAGAGATCAGTAACATACTTCCGCTGTAAAATAAAGATTCCCTGTTTTGAGTGAGCCACCTCGATTCCTACGAAATACTTCAACTTTCCTAGCTGCTTTATCTCAAATTCTTTGGCTAAACACCGCTGCAAAGACTCCTATTGTTCATCATTCCCTATTACGATTATGTCATCAACATACACCAACAAGGATGTAACTCCCCCTGCATTCGAGTGCTTGATGAACAACATGCGGTCCCCTTCACTTTGCTTATAACTTGTGGCTATCATCACCTTCGCAAACCTTCCAATTCAAGCTCTTGGTGACTGTTAAGACCATATAACGCCTTCTTTAATCTACAGACTTTGTTAGTGCCTAGAGCTCCTCCAAAACGAAGAGGAATATCCATATAAATTTCCTCCAAATCAACATGAAGAAATGCATTCTAAACATCGAACTGTTGCAAATCCCAGTGGAAGTTGGCGGCTAAAGACAACAAAACTCTTACTGTATTCATCTTTGCTACTGGAGCAAACGTCTCCTCATAATCTACTCCACAAGTCTGAGTATACCCCTTAGCAACCAATCTTGCGTTATATCTCTCAAGAGTTCCATCAACTCTATACATGACCGTAAACACCCATTTGCACCCTACTGATTTATTTTCCTTGGGAAACTCCATAATCTCCCATGTTTTGTTCTTCTCCAAGGCCTCCATCTCCACTTTCATGGCTTTCCTCCATTCCTCGTTGGATAATGCCTCAGATAGTGTCCTAGGGATTAAAATGTTAGATAGACTCACAAGGAAGGATTTATGAGGTGGTGAGAATTTTTCAAAAGATACAAAGTGAGACAGTGGGTAAAGGGGACGTTTGGTGCACTCTCGTGGTTTTTTCCGAATGGCAATCGGTATATCAAAATCATTATTTCCACTCACAGTTTCCTGTTGGGGAATAGGTTCAGAAAAATTAGTTACCTCATTCTCAGGATATGGAGAAGAATCTTGGACCTATATTGGTTCTGGAACCGGAGCTTGCCTTTTTGAAAACACCTGCTTATATCTCCAAGAGTCACAAATTGGAATTGCTAAGTTATGAGGAGTAGGAAGGGGTGGTTGAGTTCGTAGGACAAAAGAGCCAATTTCCGGAACACTTTCACGAGGAGGTGATGTGGGTGTAGGACTTGCAAGATTTGATGAAGAATTGGGAGTAGGGTTTACAGGACTTGAAGAAGATAGGTCCAACAAAAACAGGTCTCTATCCTTATCTTCTACCAGCGAGTTCTCCCCCTGAAGATAAGGTTAAGTAAAAAACGGTTTCCCTTCTTAAAAAGTGACATCAGCAGAAACAAGGAATTTTTTGGTAGGTGGGTGGTAGCATTTGTACCCCTTTTAGGTTGACGAGTAGCCTACAAAAGACAATTGATTGCTCTAGGGTCTAATTTCCCCCTATTATTACTGTGAACGTGCACAAAGCTGAACAACCAAAAACCCGTGGTGTGAGATTGTTTGTGGTGCTTAAATTGGGATAAAACTTAGAGAGTACTTCCATGGGTGTTTTGAACTCCAAAATCCTAGAAGGCAGCCTATTTATGATATGAATAGCTGTAAGAACAGCCTCTCCCCAATATGATTTTGGAACATGTTGAAACAAAAAGGCTCGGGTTGTGGCTAGTGAACGGCCATTTTTCCTTTCTGCAACTCCGTTTTGTTGAGGGGTATTAATGCATGTGGACTCGTGAATTATTCCTTCTTTTTGAAGGAGATAAAACTTGGTTGAAGTAATCCCTAGCATTATCTGACCGGAATTTTTTAATTTTCACCCAAAATTGATTATGAATCATATTGTGAAAGCTAGGAAGGACAATACTCACATCAGATTCATACTTGAGTACGAAAATCCAAACAAGGTGATCTAGGAAAATCTGCAGAATATTCAGGCTGCATATAGACTGAACAGGAAGAACTACTTGAAGTGGTTGCAATTAGTCTAAGACCTTTCTTAAAAGAAAAGGGAAATTGAGTCACCTCTTTGGGACTGGACCGAAGAAAGGTGATCTAGGGTTTGATGCTTGGGATGGGGAAGATTCCATGGTAATGTCATGGCTGTGGAATTCAATGACTCCGGAGATTAGCAACACTTGCACGTTTCTACCTACTGCAAAGGACATTTGGGAAACCGTGAGACATACCAACTCAAAGGCGAAGGATGCTACTTAGATATATGAGATCAAGGTCAAAACTGCTGTTATTAAGCAAGGCAGTAAATCTATCACAGAATACGCCAATCTTTTGCAAAATATGTGGCAAGGGTAGGATCATTATCGAGCTATCAAATTGAAGTGCAATGAGGATGCAGCAATCGTGAAGGCCTTTATTGAGCGTGACAGAGTCTATGACTTTCTTGCAGGTCTTGACGTCGAATTTGATCAGGTTAGGGTACAGATATTGGGAAAAGACGAGGTACCGTCTCTGAATAAAACCATCTCCATTATTCGAGCAAAGGAGAGCAGAAGAGGAGTTATGCTCGAACCTCAAAACCAGGAAGCATCTGCTTTTGTTGCGGATAGTGGGAAGAACCGAAGGGTAAGCCAGGAACAATCTCTGATCATCGAGAATGGGAGAACAGAAGCGTCTAAAGCCCTGAACAGAGATGGCAAAGACAACCTCTGGTGTACTTATTGCAAGAAGCCAAGACATACCAGGGACAAATGCTGGAAATTATATGGTAAGCCCACTACAGCAAGCAAGAATTGGGGACGTCAAGGGGGACAGCAAAGAAATCAAGGTCAGGCTCATGTAAGCACAACAAATTCAGAGACTGCACCAGATCAAGGAGAATTCAATAAAGAGGAGATTGAGAGACTCAGAGGACTAATGGAGATGTTAGAAAAGTCAAAGTCTAGTGGTGCCTGTTCCTTGGCACTCTCAGGTAAGTCCATCATTCCGTGTGGGTTAAAGGCCTCAGATAGTCCCATCATAGATTCCTGGATCATTGATTCAGGGGCCACTGATCACATGACTGATTCTTCATCAAAATTTAGCACCTACACTCCTTGTCCTAGTAGGAAGATTTCAATTGCAAATGGCTCACTCACCACAGTAGCAGGCTTAAGGGATATACAGATCAGTCCATTGTTTGTTTTAAAAAATGTTCTTCATGTTCCAAAGCTTTTTATTAATTTAGTGTCCATTAAGAAACATACCCATGATATGAGTTGTAAAAGTGATCTTTTATCCTACCCACTGTGTATTTCAGGACCAAGACACGGGGAAGAAGATTGGACTTGCTAAGGAGAAGGATGGGCTCTACCTTCTTGAAACACCAACTGACTCAGAGTGTCAAGAATAATCTACCTCTGTCTCTCCTTTCCTCCTCAAATAAAGACACAACTAAAAAATTGAGAATTGTATGGAATTGTCTTAAATTACAAGTCACTACAGGGCCATATATACACTCTGTACATTAGGGAAAAAATAGGAAACTAGCACAAAAGAGGAAACTAACTCTCATAAATAAAATCCCTCTGACTTGGGAAATTTCCTAATACTAAATTCCAGAATATCTGGAATACAAATCAGTATAGTTGCCAAAAAATAGCCAGTCTTGGAATCAGCACAGTGCAGTTTACAACATATTAAAAAAAAATTTTCATTTGTTTTAACTTGCATTTTGTAAATCTTGATCGTTTGAAACACTTGCAAACTTTTGAAGAGTTGTTGGAAGTTGGAACCTGAGATGCGAAAATTCTCAATCAAGAAGACTTCATTTTACTTGGACGTTTTGATGCCTACTATACTTGAATCTTGACTAAATTTTGCTGCTTAAGTTGGGTATTTGTTAATTATTATGTTTGTGTTTGTGAATCAAAAAGACTAAATAAACTTGTGTTTATGTTTACATGTGTGTTTATTATTATGAAGATTGAAACTTTAGTATTCTTGTTTAGTAGTGTATAATTTTTTTTTTAATAATTTTTTCAGTTAATTGGGTCATAAACGGGTCATTTTCGTGCCAAACCCATCACGGACCGTTTAATTATCGTGTCGTGTCGTGTTGTGTTCGTCATGCTTTAAGCATTTCGTGTTCGTGTTTATACTAATCGTGTCGTGCTGTAACCATGTCGGCGTGAACACGGCCCGCGAACACAAATTGCCAACCATACTTTTGCCCATAAAGTGTGTTGTTCAAATGGAAATCTCCATAACCACTTCCCCAAAAGAGCTAGGTTCCTTTACTTCAGATTTCCTAACCCAAAGCCCCCTTTCTGCTTACTTCTACTTATTTATATCCCATGCCACCAAGCTCCTTGTCTCAGCACCATCTTTGGCCTCCCATGAGAACTCTCTCATCATTTAACACGCTATAAAACTAAAAAGTGAAAGGAGTAACAAAATCCATAGTATTTATGTATTAAATCCTCTAACTAAAAAGGAAAATTAAATCGAGTTAACACGTGTGTAAGTAGCACCAAACCAAAAAAAGGCTAACTGTGAAAGCTAATCCTTGGGATCGTCATTTTAGAAGTAATCCTAGTGAGGGAGAGGTTCATCTGGTAGTTCAGTTGTTAGCTTTGTTGGATGGGGTTGGTATTGATAGGGACAAGGGATAAGAGTTGGAATTTGGAATCTTCAAGTCTATTTTCCTACAATTATTAGTTTTCCAAATTCGTTGAACCCTATCGTGATTCTAATTAGTAATTTTCAGTCATTTTCTTTTAATTTCCTAATTAAGTGAAAGTGTTTAATTGGCTGCTTGTTGTGGAAAGTTGAATAGTCATGTTCTTTTGCAGCAAAGAAAACCGTTTTTGTCTGTGTCCCCAGGCTGGTGTTTTCTTTGTAAGGGAAGTTCAGAATCTATTGACTCTAAGATTACTACACAAAAGTTTGGGCTGAGTTGGGTAGCACTTTTGAGATGTGCAGATGCGTTTCTCCTCATCCGTTATTGGCTTCAATTAGAAAGGGAGAAGGATTTGGATCTTTGCCATTTTGAGTCTGTTGGGAAATCTCATTAGAATGAAAAAAGAAGATTTTCACATACCTTGTTTGGTCGGAAACTGAACTTTGAAGTAAGTTTTGTTTGTGTTTGGAGGACTAGCCATCCCCATTGCTTGTGTTCTTTGTATGTCATGATTTTCTAATGAAGAAATATTTCTTTTTATTTTTATTTTTATTTTTATTTTTTATTTTTAAATAAAAAGAACCATGTTAAAAGGAACTAAAACAAATATCATAAAATTGACAATCATTCCAAAATTAGCTTAAAGTATTTAGGGCATGTCAACATTGATGGTCTTAGTGAATAAGCCATTCATCTGTGTCACCAAAATGATATTGGAAAAGGAATGAAAAGTAATGAGCCCGTGTTTATCAATATTCAAGAATGGCATTTTGGGACATACAATAAGCTCATTAAGTTGACAACTCTTTGACACAAAGAAAACTTTAAGCTAGCACAGATCCACTGTCAAATGGTAAGGAAAAAAAGAAGGATCAATAAAAAGACAGTTTGAATAGAGCTCAACAAAGAAAAGAAACGTAGCAGCGATGGTCATGAACTGAGAGAATGTCATTATTGGTTAGCATCGCATACCTCGTCTCTGGAAGATCAGGCATATATGCCGGGGTACTTTCAGCTGGTTCCAGATGTTGTTCATCAGCAAACTGATTATAGAGAGGAGATCCATGTTGAGCCTTCAGAGAAGAGAGATATAATTTTTCAAATGAAGTAGAAAAATAAAATAAGTGATAGTTTGAAGAAGCAGAGCTTAATTAACATGATATGTAAGTAGATTACATGCCAATAGTACCGTGGATCTATGAGAAACTTGACCGTTCAATGCACCAGAAGCTCTACCACTCTGGCTATGAGATCCACTTTCAGGATGAGTGTCCACCACGGTAGTTATTTCTCTAATTCTGTCCTGAAAAAGTGCAACACATGCTTTAATTGTAATAGGCAAACATCTTTAAGTATCACCAGTTATGTAAGACAAGTGGTGGAGACAGCCATTTATCTGTGGGGGCAATATAGAAAAAAAATTAGATATAGTGTTTTATTTGAATGGACATAGATATATATTTCAGTTATTGATCGAGATTCCAATTACAAATTTTCTTGTAAAATTGGGCCACAGCAACATATTTTAACACATGAGTGGGGGCGCCATATTTTCTTGATAGAAGTTTTATAAATATGAATATATTTTAGAAAAATGAGGGCATAACTAAAATTTTTCAAAAATTTTTAGGGGTAAAAATCAAAGTTTCAAATGTTGAGTGGGGCATGTGCCCCCCACACAACAACTTGGCTTTGCCACTGTTTAAGAATGATAGAAAACTTATCAATTAGGCAGTTTAAGCTTATGCGTAAACTACATTGTTAATTTCTAAAGCCAGTAATGTTTACATTAAAAATTCAACAGTTCAGCTTCAAGTTTCATGCATCTATATCTGAGTATGTACTTTAAATTCAAGTATCAAGCTTCAACTACATTGATTCTCTCTTCTTTCACTTCACTAATTTTGATTCTTCAAATGTCCACTATTGTTCAGCAAGTACTTAATAAACAAAGATAACCCAATAACCTACTTTTAGCGAAATTATATCAAATATAAACTTAGTTGGTAAACCATTTCAAAATATGCACAACTCATAGTTTAAGGCTAGACTCATGAATCAAATCAGTGGACAAGTGAAAATAGAACTAGATATTTTTATACATCACCTACAATTTGGAGGACTGCAGACCTTGATTGATCATATACTTTGTAAATGTAAATCCTAATACAATATGAATCATAACTCACAATCATGTAATAACAAGATATGAATCTTACATGTGATGTTCTAATCTTCCACTGCAATTGATCGTGTAGGTACTGCAAAAACATAACAAAAGGAAGCGTTATCAGAGATACGTACATAACTGATAAAAAGAAATCATGCTCTGCTATTTGGTGTGTTTTAGTCATTCCTAAGCCCTAAAGAAGTGACCTTAAAAGAGAAACTCAAAGAAAATGTAAGGGAACTATTTAAAGAGCAGCCAAATTTAAAGCAAAGACAATACCCCTCTTGTATCCAGACAGCGTATTAAACCAGGGTGAAGTCGCATGGCAATGCTTTTTTTCACCTAAATGTATCATAAGTATCATTCTGATATTGGAGAATGCTAAAAGCTAACGTATTGGTAAAACTTTCGACTTTAGCCAGGAAAAAATACACTGACAGGGGGTCGTGGAAGTGTTTCAAGCTTTTATAATGTGCAAGGGTGACAAACTTTAGATAAGCAACTTGGCAGAGATGTGGTTCAAATCAAGCAAAACCAAAGGCATTTGTTCAAACCCGAGATGCCAAATATCGAAGAACTTGGGAAGATTGAACAGTAACTTTAGAACAATTAACAATTTTTTGGCTGCCGGTGATGACATGGTAGAACATCCATTCACCACATACTAATCAGAGTTTAGCCCAAAAAACTCATCAATGCCATGTAAGTAGTAACTTGCTGACGTTGCATACATCATCAAATAGAAACTAAAGTTTTAATGCTATAACCCCTGTAAATTGAGGTCCAGGACCACCAGATCTTCTGTCTTGGCGGATCTTTAATTGTGTATTTGTAATTGGTTACACAGAAATGCATAAAATCATAAGCATACTTTACATCAATATGACACTATAACCCATAAGCTATCAGCTACTTATTAGTCTTATATATGTATGTTACTAGTCTAAAACTTAAACAGTTACCTTTAAACTGTTTGATACAGCAAATGCATTTATGACACGGGGCCAAATGCGATATTCAGCCAACAACCCAAGCATCGATGACATGAAGACATATCTTTCATCTTCAGCAGCCTAGTATATAAATACATTATTGATAACAGCAATGTTACACATTTAAAAATAAATAAATAAATAAATAACAAAAAGAAAATACAAATATAAGAGAGCTGCAAGAGGCAATTAAACAAATTCAAGTAGTTCAAGACAAAGGACAGCTAAATCATATTTGGACAGTAAAGACCATGTGCTCCTAATTTCTTATTAATTGAAGTTAATTTACAAAAATGTATCATTTTGGTAGGAATTAATGCTGACGTTTTGTACTAGAGAGAGAAGCTCCTCTCTAGAATTTTAACCATTTTTAGGATGAGAGAAATCGAGTCGGGGAGCGTGATTCGTTTAACAGAAAGAAATCGAGTCTCATGTTTCTTTTTGGATTTAGAGTTGGGGGATTCTTTTTGGCTTCGTAGGGAGTGAGCAAGCTGTTAAGAAATGAGAACGGATTCAACAGAGGATCTAAAGGAGGTTTTACAAGATTTTTCAGAGGACAAAACTACAGGCTGATTCTCGAAAGCAACAGAAACAGAGCAGGTGATTTTATGAAAATAAAGAAGATCCAGAATGGAGAAGTGAAGAACATAATAGTTCCTGGGGAATTTCAGTTCAAAGGATGGAAGAGTTTTCTGGGATGCCTAGACAAAATATTCACCAGAAATAAAAAACCACCAGTTAGCAACCAGATACGTCTAGACTACATGAAGAGGCAGAGTGGAAGATCCAAAGCAAAAGGGCAGAGAGATTCTGAGATTATGAAGAACATCAGACCAATTCTGAAACGCGAGTGGAGAAGTTTTGGAAGCATGCTGTGGTGATTTTTAGACAGTTCCAAGTCGTCATGGGAGTCCATCAGGAAATCTTTAAAAGGGATGCTGGGAAGAAAAACTGGAGTGGTTCGAATCGTAGCGGATAGGGCGGTATCTTGGTGCATGAATGAACAGGAAAAAAAGCATATTCTGATGGAGAAGTCGTTGTACCAAAACAAAAGATAAGTTGCCAAAATAGAGCCATGAAACATGTTTATGCGTTGCGAATATGTTCAGATTGAGGTTCACAACAGTTGGATTGGTCTAGAAGGTTTACCGCTGAATTTGTGGAATTATCACATGTTCAAAATAATAGGGGATGTCTGCGGAGGTTTAATTGAGGTGGCGAAAGAAACTATAGAGCAAACTTTTCTTCACTATGCGAAAATCAGAGTTAAAGGACCATCGGAAGGACTTATGTGGGCCATTGATGGAATTCCCATGCCAAGGAGAAAAAATTCAAATTGGTATTTTCAACCTGAGAGGTGGCGACCATGGAGGAGGATCTTTTGGGAGGATATCCAGAAGCATAGAGGAATCAGGTGGAGAAGTTGATGACATGTCTTTCCCTAGGCTGAAACCTGTACAACATGGAACCTGCCTGGTAAATGGTCATCATGGGATGCAACAGCATGACATTGGAGAAAACGTTCAGAATTCACTAGAGGAAGCAGAAAGGCTATTATCGGAAAGAGTGAAACAATTAAATGACAAAGGCACAAAAATCGGTGTTCTTGGAAGAGAAAAGGTGGGTGAAAAAAATATGGGGAACAGATTTCATGCGCTGCAGTTATTATGCAACATGGAAAAGGGTTTTCAGCTAGGATGTACGGAGAAGGCTGTTTCTGGGACTGTTTGTTTTGGGCCTCAAATATCCATTGTATCCTTTTCATCTAGATCTACCAATAGACCCCATTCGGAATCCAGGGCTTTAATGCCACTTAAGAAAAGGATGGTGGACCCAGAAATTATTAAGGCCTGCATTAAACAAATTTCCCCAAAAAATTTCATGAAAGCAAAAGAATTTTTTTCTAAAGGGGTAATTTCGTTTGGGCCAATGGGTAGAACCATATCATACTCTCAAAAGGCAGAGTGCTCTTTGAATCAAGATATTGATAGGAGGAAGAAATTGATGATGGGGAAGTCTAAAAGATAACACGCGACAACCTCAACGGCAGCCATTTGAATGGGAATTTAGCATGCTCGACAAGACAAGAAGAGATGCAAGAGCCGAGCTCACAGAAGAAGGTTTGGAGACATAGGAAGAAAATTTGAACTTGAACCAATTTTGGTTTTCCTTGAAAGCTGAAGTGGACTTAGAAGACAATGGTTTGATAATTCTGGAATTGGTGGACGATAAGATTACAACTACAGACGACGACGACATACTACAAGATGTAACAAGTTTGTTCAAGCAACAAAACAAAGAGACCTCAAGGCAAACCGCAGATCAGGTTAGTTTCTTCATAAATTTAACTTGTCATGTGAACATGCAATTATAAGTCAAAAAGGTGAGGAAAAGAGGAGCCAAGAAAAGGAAATTCTGCAAGTAGGAAAGAAATTAGAATTGTTCGATGAAACTAAGATAGGAATTTCCAAGGATGACAGGGAAGATTCCAGCAGTAAAGGAGATGAGGTCGAGCTTGAAGAGGATTGCTTAGTAAATATACCAATTAAGTCCATTTCAAAAGTATAGTGGAAGGTAATGACAAGGGTGGTGGACGGGGTCTCACAAGAAGAGGGGTTGTGGTGAGAGCATAAAGAAATGAATAGGGGGAAAAATAAGAAAGGTTTGAGAGAATTGAGAAGGTTAGATAATAGGACCAACTATGAGAAGAAGACCACAAGTTTAAGGGAATTGAAAGTTGCTAAATCAAGATCGTTTCCCGGAATGTTCAGGGGGTGGGTTGGCAAGGAAAGGGGGGGCTAATCAAAGAGTGTTTGGCAAGACTAAAACCAGAAGTAGTGATTTTACAAGAAACAAAAAGGAGGTATAAGATGAAAGGTGAATAGGAAGTTTGTAGAAGGCAAGATTTAGAAGTTGGGTGGTTCTTCCATCTTCCGGCAGAGCAGGGGGGGATAGTGATTAGTTGGGATAATAGGTTGATAATGGCTACCGGGAGTTTGGTTGGTCAATTCTCGGTGTCGATTAAGTTGGAAAAAGGAATGTCCTCTTGGTGGCTGACGGGTGTCTATGGGCTGAATTCATATAGGAAAAGGGAAGTTTTTTGGGATGAATTGGCTGGTTTAGGTAGCATTTGTGAACCGAATTGGTGTGTTTGGAGGAGATTCTAACGTCGTACACTACAACTATGAAAAATTTCCACATGGAAGAATGACGAGAAGCACGAGAAAGTTTGACGAGTTCATTACAGAGACGGAGTTAAGAGATGTAGATTTGGTTGGAGCCAAATCACATGGTTTAACTTTAGATAAGAGGTGACAGAGTAGAATTGACAGATTTTTGTTTTCTACAGGATGGGAGGGTTTGTTTCAGGGGGTGAGGCAGGAAATAGGGGTAAAGGTGTGTTCCGATCATTTTCCTTTAATTTTGAACACAAATCCAATAGCAAAGGGACAGATTCGTTTCGAGAATATGTGGCTTGGACATCCAAATTTTAAAAAGGAATGTGAAGAGTGGTGGTGGTCTTTGAACCATAGAGGATGGGAGGGTTTTAAGATCATGGAAACATTGAAGGGTTTAAAAGGATCGATCAAAAGATGGAATAAGGAGATTTTGGGGATACGAGAGAGCTCAAGATAGAGACAATGACCAAAATTGAAAGATTGGACAAAAAGGAGGACGGGCTAATCTTGATGAATGTGAGATAGTGGAGAGAAGGAATTTGAGGAACAATCTTGAGGAATTGATTTTCCAAGAAGCGATAGCATGAAAGCAGAAGATGAAGTTTAGGTGGATAAAAGAGTGGGATGCAAATTAAATATTATTTCACGGTATTGTGAGCAATTGGACGAATAGAATGCTATTAGTAGTTTGGAAAGGGAGGACGGGTCAGTTGTGGAGAACTTAAGAGACATAGAAAGAGATTGGTTTCATTTTATGAGAAGCTATTCACAGAAAAAGAGATTTTGGCTAGTCCTTTGGAGGAATTGAGTGGAGTGCAATTTCCATGGATAAAGCAGGGTGGTTGTGAAGAAGATTTGATTTCGAGGAGGTTAAGAAGGCGGTTTTCAACTACGGCAAAGAAAAATCTCTAAGGTCGGATGAATACTTAATGGCTTTTTTTCAGGATTGTTGGGAAATAGTGAAGAAAGATATTTTCAATGTCTTTGAGATTTTGACAAAATGGTGTGGATAGTTCATCCATGAACCAACTATTCCTTGTCTAATTCCGAAAAAGAAGGAAGCTAGAATATTGAGGGATTACAGGCCCATTAGTCTTGTCACAAGTGTGTATAAAATTTTGGTTAAGGTTCTAGCCAATAGGTTGCGAGAAGTACTAGGAGAAACAATTTCCACATCACAAGGAGCTTTTGTAAAAGATTGCCAAATTCGCGATGTAGTGTTGGTGGCGAATGAAGTAGTGGAAGAGTTTATGTATAAGAAGAACAAAGGGATGGTATTCAAGATAGATTTCGAGAAGGTCTACGATCATGTGCGATGGAGTTTCCTAGACAAGGTGATGGAGAAAAAAAGGTTCGGACACAAGTGGAGGAAATGGGTTCAAGGTTGTTGAAAATTAGCAAATTTTTCATTAATGATTAATGGGAAGCCATCCGATCTTTTCCGAGCGACAAAAGGGTTGAGGCAAAGAGATCCATTGTCCCCTTTTTTGTCTATTTTAGTGGCTGATGTTCTTGGAAGATTCATGGAAAAGCCGGTGCTTGGAGGAGTGGCCAAAGGGTTTAAGGTCGGGAGAGAGTAGGGGTGTTATATCACATCTTCAATTTGCTGATGATGCACTCTCTCTTGGAGGCTGAGAAGGAGAATGTCAGAAATCTTAATTGCTTGTTGAAGTTTTTTCTCTGTTTGGTCGGGATTGAAAATAATTTGTGGTCATGTATAGATGAGTAGGAGTAAACCACGTGTATAGACTTTAGTTAGGAAAGTCAACTAAAACCATTTTGTCATGGGATCAATAGCTGTAGGTTATACATCTTTTATTTGGAGTAAGAAAACTATGTAGTGTAGGTGTTAGTTGTTAGGTGCATTTAATGTAAATCCTATTTATGTTAGTCAATGTTGACTAATGCTTGTATATATATTTTTGTGATCTGAAAGTTCAAGTAATAGAATTACTAATTATTCCAAAATCTCCCAGATGGTATCAAAGCTTTAAGCTCTTTTCCGGGACAAAATTTCGTCACTCAAGCATTCACTGCCAAGAATCTATCGTTGCTTCTTTATGCCCTGTTTTACCCTGTTTTTTAGTCCAAAAGCAAAGTATAATGCACAACTTTTGTTCAGCCTTCGTTGCTAAAATTTCTTAGAGCAGTTTCTATTCCTATTTCCACCTTAACAACTTTCAATCCTCAAGAGCTACTCTTTTTTGAAATTCTTCGTGTTGGCCTTCATTGCCACAGTAAGTCTTGATCTCCACCAGCTTTCATCCTTTTAATTCTTTCTGTTCAATTACAATCTTTATTGCTGCGTCTTTCTGCCATTTTTCCTCAACCCATCAGAACTCTCTTCCAAAACCTTTGTATTTCTATGTTTCACCATGTCCATGTCTGAGACCACAGCTTCTACTACTCCTGTTTGATCGGAAGAAGTCAATCCGAATCAAAATGACCGAAGATCTACAAAATGTTCAGGCTACATACAGACTAAATGGGAAAAATTTATCGCAGGAACTTGATCACTATCGGGCGTTTGAGATGAAATGCCCAGTGGAAGTTGCAATCTTGAAGAACTTCATCGAGAAGGACCGGGTCTATGACTTCCTTACTGGACTCAACCTTGAGTTTGATCAGGTCAGAGTGCAGATTCTTGGTACAGAGGAGACGCCTTCATTGGAGGAGTGATTTCACTAATCCGATTAGAAGAAAGCCGAAGGAATGCTATGCTAGTACCCCAAGTTGCAGAAGGGTCGGCTCTAGCAACCAAAACTGAGCAATCACTGACACAAGAAAGTGGGAAAGCAGACTTGTCGAGAGTTCCAGGAAGAGACAACAAGGATAATCTCTGGTGTACCTATTGCAAGAAACCAAGACAGACAAGGAACGCTGTTGGAAACTGCATGGTAAGCCACCAAGCAGAGAATGGGGAAACCGAGGTGGACAACAAAGACCTCATGGACAAGCTCATTTGATAAAGCAAACAAATGAGAATGGCAGACCGGAGCAGAGTGGAATCAACAACGAAGAAATTGAAAAAATCCGAGGGTTGATTGGCTCCATGAAAAAACCCTCTAGTGCTTGTTCATTAGCACTCTCAGGTAAGTCACCATTCTCCTTTGGTTTTTATGTCTCAAAAAAGTGTTCCGTCAATTATTGGATAGTTGATTCAGGGACCACCGATCACATGACCTATTCCTCACAATATTTCAGTACCTACACTCCATGTCCAAACAATAGGAAAATTATCGTAGCAAATGGTTCTCTTGCTACAGTCGCAGGTCTTGGGGATATTCAAGTAACACCATTTATTATTCTCAAAGATGTTCATCATGTCCCTATGTTGTTGGCTAATCTTATCTCAATTCAAAAAATCATAAAAAAAAAATGAATTGTCACACTGTTTTCTACACCTCTTATTGTGTTCTTTAGGATCAGGTTTCGGGGAGGACGATTGGACTTGCTAAGGAAAAGGACGGACTTTACTATCTTGAGACACCAATCAATTCAAAGAAAGTCATAAATAATTTGTCTGTCTTTTCTTAGCTCCTCAAGTAAAGATGTTATCTGGCTTCACCATTTCCATCTTGGTCATTCATCATTTAGAGTCTTGAATATAATGTTCCTACTTTGTTCAGAGGATTAGATGCTACAAATTTTCATTGTGATGTTTGCGAGCTTGCAAAACATACCCGTGTACCTTTTCCTATTAGTAATGAAAGAAGTTCCAACCCGTTTGATTTGATTCACAATGATATTTGGAGATCTTTCACAATTCCAAACATTTCGGCGACACTAAGGTTCATTTCTCTAATAGATGATAAAGACTTTACCAATAGGAGATAAAGACTTTGCCCCTCTTGACCTATCCTCATCATCATCGGTTCCATCTCCACCTTCTATTCTTGAATCACCATCGGCCCTTGCTTCAAGTCCCTCTCAAAATGTCATTGTTGAACCATGTCATGAATCAGATCCTATAACTCTTTCACCTGTGTCCAATCCAGAGGCTGTTCCTATTTATGACACATTTCGATTTGAAAAGGTGTAGTCAAAAAGGAGAGACGTTCAAGTTCAAGATTCCAACTTGAAATCTGCTAATGAATACACAGTAAGTCCTACTCCACCTTTCAACCCAGTTTCTCCTTTGAATTCATTATCTACTGAACCACACAAAGGATTCTGATCTGCCTATTGCTCTAAGAAAAAGTACCCAGGAGAATGCACAAAAAGGCCTTCATATCCATCGTCTGATTATGCATCACTCAACCATCTTTCACCATCCCATAGGAACTTTATTGTGAACCTGAACACTATCTCTGTACCTAACACTTTATCTAAGGCATTGACTAAAAGTGAAGGGAGAAATGCCATGAGAGAGGAGATGGACGCATTGGAAAAGAACAAGACATGGGAAATCGTTGAACGGCCTAAAGGAAATAATCTAGTGGGTTGCAAATGGGTCTTCACTTCAAAATACAGAGTTGATGGATCTCTTGAGAGATTCAAGGCGAGACTGGTTGCTAAGGGCTATACTCAAACTTATGGGGTTGACTATCAAGAGACTTTCGATCCAGTAGCTAAAATGAACATGGTAAGAGTTTTACTGTCATTAGCTCCTCATTGCAACCGGGAACTGCAATAATATGATGTGAAGAGTGCCTTTTTGCACAGTGACTTGGAGGAAGAAATATACATGAGCATTCCACCGGGTTTTGAAGGAAAGGAGACGTCCAACAAGGTGTGTAGACTTAGAAAGGCTATATATCAAGCAATCCCCTTGAGCTTGGTTTGAGAGAGTTGCTAAAGTAATGAAGAACACTGGTTATAGACAGAGTCAAGAAGATCACACATTCTTCATCAAACATTCCGACTCAAGTGGAGTGACAGCTCTGTTAGTATATGTTGATGATATTGTTAGTGGAAATGATGAGAGAGAGAAACAAGCCTTGGAGCAATGTCTAATCAAGGAATTCGAGATAAAAGAACTCAGAAGATTGAAGTACTTCATCGGAATTGAAATTGCAAACTCAAGACAGGGCATCTTTATTTCTCAGCAAAAGTATGTAATTGATCTCCTACAAGAAACAGGGAAACTTGCCTGCAAGCCAGCAAGCACTCCTATTGTTGCCAATCATAAACTCGGAGAACCCTAAGAAGATCCGGTTGTAGATAGAGGGATGTACCAGAGATTGGTAGGGAAGCTCATCTACCTTGCTCATACTCGACCAGACATAGCATATTCTGCAAGTGTGATCTGCCAGTTCATTCACGATCCGAGGGAAACACACTTGCAAGCCGTATATCAAGCATTACAGTATTTGAAAGGTAGCCCGGGAAAAGGAGTTTTGTTTAGGAGAAATGGTTGTCTCACACTGGAAGCCTATACGGATGCAGATTATGCAGGGTCATTGGCAGACAGAAGATCCACTTCTGGCCACTACACACTTCTTGGAGGTAATCTGGTAACTTGAAGGAAAAACAAAATGTGGTAGCTAGATCCAGCGTAGAATCAGAATTTAGAGCAATGGCACAAGGAGTGTGTGAACTATTGTGGCTGAAGATAATCCTAGACGACCTGAGGATCAAGTGGGAAGGACCTATGAAGTTGTACTATGACAATACGTCAGCAATTAACATCGCACACAATCCAGTTCAACGCGACAAAATGAAGCACATTGAGATAGACAGACATTTCATCAAAGAGAAGCTGGAATGTGGATTGATCCGCACACCAGATGTGACCTCAGGAAATCAATTGGCCGACGTTTTGACAAAAAGAATCAACAGTACAATTTTTCATAGGATTATTTCCAAGCTGGGAATGGAAGACATCTATTCTCCAGCTTAAGGGGAAGTGTGGTAATGTACAGATGAGTAGGAGTAAATCCTGTGTATAGACTTAAGCTAGGAAAGTCAACTAAATCCCTTTTGTCCTGGGATCAATAGCTGTAGGTGTTAGTTGGTATGTGCATTTAATGTAAATCCTATTTATGTTTGTCATTGATGACTAATGCTTGTATATATTTTCTTGTAATACGAAAGTTCAAGTAATAGAATTACTGATTATACCAAAATCTCCCACATAATTATCATGGGAAAAAGCACTTTGGCAGAAATTAACTTGGAAGAAGATGTATTGGTCTGAATGGCGGCAGAATCGGGGTGTGAGATAGGTGAATGGCCATTAAAATATCTGTCTACCATTGGGAGGAAATTCATTATCAGTGGTGTTTTGGTCGCTGGTTATTGACAAGATCTATAAAAGGCTTGATGGATAGAAGAAGTGCTTTCTTTCAAGGGGAAGAAGACTAACTTTGCTTCAATAGTTTCTCTCAAGCATACCGATTTACTACATGTCACTTTTCAAGATGTCGGGTTTCATTGCCAATTTGATCAAGAAGATGACGAGAACTTTTCTATGGGATGTACAAGAGGGGGGAAGATCTAAGAGCCAAGTAGCATGGGAAACAGTTACTAAAAGCAAGAAGAAAGGAGGTCTAGGTTTAGGAAATTTAAAGAAGAAAAATTTGGCTTTGTTGGGAAAGTGGTCATGGAGATTCCCTTTAGAGCAAGATTCACTATGGGCTAAAGATTGATAGAAGCAAATATGGGCTGCATTCAAATGTATGGGATTCAAAAGTTGTCACCAATGGATCCTTTAGAAATCCTTGGAAATTCATAATCTCAGGGCTTGCATAATTTCAAAAATAATGTCTCATGGAGAGTAGGTATGGGAAATACGGTTATGTTTTGGAAAGATAAATAGTGTGGGAATCTTCCATTTGAGTCTTCTTCTCATAGGCTATTTTGTCTTTCTTCTGTTCCTAGTGTTGATTGCTGACATTGTCTCTAGGAACGGTAGTAATGAATTGAACTAGAATTTCGGCTTTAGAAGTGGATTGAACGATAGGGAGTTGGTAGAATTACATTCTGATGCAGATCAAGGCAATGTTTTAAGCTCAAGCAACACGTTTTTGGCAAGTGTGCATGGCTTTCATGGCTTGAGTCTTGGCCCACAAGCTTGGCTTTCAAGCTCAACTTTAATTGCTGATTTCTGAGTGCTTATCTTCAGTTTTATTCTAGTATTTACTACATTTTCAAGTTGGTTTTAATTGTGTTGGAGTTATGTAGAAGTTTGTTAGACTCTTGGGCTGTTATGATGTATTCTTGGGAATTTGTTCAGTTTGGTAACTGAAAGTAAAGGGTGTAATTATAGGAATATGGATGGTTTTAAGGGTAGTTATGGTGGGGAAGTTTTCTTTGTTTTAAGTACGTAATTATGGGAGCGTTTGTAACTGAATTTTATTTACTTTGGATGTAAAATTCGTCCTAAAAGGGGCTGAAATGATCTGTATTGGACAGCCTTTGTTGAATGAGAAAATTCAGTTCTTGTGTGAATTGTGAACTCTTATCTCTTAGGTGGATTCCTAGAGTGGCGAGTTTTGACTTATCTAACGTGTGGGAACCGTTAGTGGCGTCCTCCTAGACTTATTTTGAGTCTGAGTTATCTTTTCCCAACCCAGCCCTATACTTCCGAACCAGTTCCGTATCACATTCGTTGCCACAATTATTAAATTCATTCTCTTGTTGTTCGTCTATCCCAGATGGTAGAGTGTGGGTGGCAAATCCTTTAGGCTTTTCTAGCAAATCTTATTTTGAAAACCTTGTTGAAAGTGTGGGGTAGTCCAACTTTTTAATCATTTTGATTCATTTGGAAATCTTGTGTCCCCTATGGGATTAAAGTGCTTTCATGGCTGGTTTTTCATGGGAAAATTAATACTTGTGATTTGGTTCAGAGGAGAAAATCTCATTTGGCTGTTTCACCTACATGGTGCGTGATGTGTAAAGAGGAAGGTGAATCTCTAGACCATTTTTTGCTTCATTGTAAAGTGGCTAAAGAGTTGTGGCAAAATATTTCACTGGAAGCAGGTTTCAGCTGGGCATTTACAAAGCACTGCAGGTCGTTAATGGTTGAGGAAATGGTGGGCTTGGGATCCAATAAAATGGCAAAAGTACTATGGAATTGTTTTGTAATGTTTTTGTTATGGAATATTTGGACTGAGAGGAATTCTAGAGTGATTGAGGAGAAGGAGATGGGGGTGAAGGATATTTTTGAGAAAGCTAAATTTGCTGCTTTGCTATGGGCTTCCATATAAGGCTTTCAAGAATATTCTTTTCCAGTTGATCATTTTAAATCGGAAAGATGTGATAGAATAGATAGGATGTGATCGGTAATTGTATTGTTTCTCTATAATTTAGAGACAAACTTTTTGTCTTTTCTTTGTTTCGAGGAGGATAAGGTATCCTCCTCTCCTTGTAATTGATTAATTTATCAATGAAAGGTTTGTTCTTAGAAAAAAATCATTTTAGTAGAACATATTTACAAAAATATTTCACTCTTTAAAAATTACAAAAAGAGAAATAAATATCATTGTATTGGTTTGGCCTTGACTTGACAACCCACTGTCAAAATTTTTTTTTGGCTTAATTTGACAGTCTGGTGTGACGGCTAAAAATTTGAATAACAAATCAAACACATTTATATTATTTGAACGGTAAAGGAGAACCAGCATTGAGAATAAATTATTAGTATACCTTCAAGTCATGGGTCAGTTTTAAATTTTCTTCAAGATCACCTTTTCTGCGAGCCAACTCATTTAAGGCTGATGTTACAGCTTCATTCTGCTTCTCATCTATTGCCTATCACTCAAGATAGTGTTATTTCACAGTCAGGAATCAAAACTTCAAAACCGATAAATGACAATATTAGTACTGAAGTAAAAAAACAAAGAACTGTTGCATGGGGAGTTCAGCATAGCAAAGATTTATAATACAACTCAGGAGATGAGCATACCAAACGTAAGTCCGAAAATTTCCTTTCCAATGCATACTTTTCATTAAGCAGCCGTAATTCCTGGTACCACAAAAGTAATTGCATCCCCTTGGATGTGAAAACATATAGGTGGATTAACTACAGGAACACTAGCATTGGAAGAAATGATATTACCTTCACAGATGCAATGGAAATTTGTTCACGAAGAAACTCGATCTCCTCTTCCTGTTTACTGACTCGCGAATGCAGTTCCTAATTGCAAACTATGTTAGCAAAAAGAAAGAGTATTGAGCTTTTTTTTATTGATTCGAGTCATTTGGCTGAAAAAAGAAATATACATCAATACCATAGCCTCTCGGTCTTGAAGATGAATAAAATTCCCATCTACTTTTAGATTCTTTGGAGCTAAATGTGCCTCAGATTTACATCTAAAAAAGAAGAAAACAAAACCAAAATAAAACAAAACAGAAATGAGTATACACTTTATAACTCAACAGACTCCATCCCTGACCCAAGTTTATGACTGTTTCTGGCAAACCACGAGAAACTTAAAGAAAGACGGATTTGACCATAAACCAAAAATAACAAAGGAGTAGTTTCCTTTTATAACTAACAGAAATGACTAATAATGCATTTAAATTTCATTAAGCAGTTACAAATCTAACACTTCAACCAACAATGTTTAGGACATAGATATTTAATTAAAAAAAAAAAAAAAAGGAAATCCATTACCTGTCTAAAACATCAGGACTGTGATTCTGGACACCGTCATCCTTGAGCAAAGGTAATGAACCCTTAATGGAAGACATCTCACTGAAACTTCAAACTTCTCTTGGAGACAACCTCTGATCGAATGATAACTGATCTTTTCCATAATAACCAACTAAATCTCGCATTTTAGCCCGATTCACCTTCCCTTCCCATACTTCAAACTCCAATTACTAAACAAAAAAGATTGCACAGGATTCCTATAACTAGTAAGAGCAGGATTCGTACAACTATAACACTGACAAATAAAATATCTTAATTAAATTATGCGACATGAAGGACAAAAAAAAATATTTCTTCTTAACTGTCTTGATAATTGAGTTAAAAAAGGGCAAAAGCAGTCTTATATCTAAAATTGGATTGGTACAGTAGCAATTTCAGTAACAATATTTCAATGCTAAATAATGCAAACACAAAACAAAAGAAAAGTAGATGACAAGACAGATCACTCTCCCAATTCATGTGAAGTACCTAAGATGAAAACAGAGTCAAAGTCCAGGGAAAAAAAAAGTGTAAAAATTCCTAGTAAAAACAGTTGAAAACTGCTTCCCACTCACTTTCTAATAAGTCTTGAACATCCTCTGCTAAATATTCCTAAATTAACCAAACCGAAAACCATAAAATCACACACACAACTTCAGCAAAACTTCCCAACAGATATTTAGGGGGAAAAAAAGGTGGGATTTTTCATATAAGGTCGAAAGAAGCTGGGATTGTCAGAAAAATAAAAAGAAAAGCCCAAAAAAAAAAAAAAAGTTACCTTTCACGTACTTGAGATATCTTCAGGTGCTTTCTAAAGAGGAAAACACAGATCCGACTCAAATGCCCAAAAGACAGAGAAAGAGATAGGGAAAAAAAAAAAAAAAAAAAAAAAAAGAGGCAACAAATTGGGGTATTTTTCTTTGAATTAGAGTGTCGTGCGGTGAGGGGGTTTGAGTCTTGACGGGTTGTTAATTGGGCAAAAAGTCAGTCAATGCCTCTTAGGTGGTGGCTATTAAAAAGTCTTTTTTTTTTTTTTTTTTTTTTGGGGCTAGATATTAAAAAGTCATTTATTTATGTTTTTACGAGTTTGAGTTTAATACATGTGTGCTACGCACGGAATATAAAAAACAAATAAAAAGAAAAAATTGAATATTATATAATAAAAGTATTTAGTCAAAATAAATAATATAGTTATAATCAGTATATTTTTTTAATACTTACTATTATAATATTATAATATTTACATTCAAGTTTACGTTAAAATATTGGACTTATATATATAAACAAACATATTATAATTTAATTCTATTGATTGATTTTTTAATTGTATAAATTCGTTTTTTTGTTATTAAAGTTTTATGAGCTCAATATTTTATGTTTTTTGAAAATTGTTTTATATATACAATTTTATTTTTTATAATTGGAAATAATTGAACAAAATATAGTTTTCTACTTTGTAATTTCTGTTTTTTTTAATTTCTTAATTTTATTGTAAATTTATAAAACTTTTACAAATTATTTTTTAATTTTAATATTTTAGGTTGTTATTTACTTTTAATATCATGACTTAATTGTGTTAATATATTGTCTTATTGTAGTTAATCGGTTTTTTTTTCTTCTTAATTTTTGTTTTACGTAATATTTTATCATTTTTGCATATTGTTTTATTTGTGTTATGACTATAAGTTAATTGTATTAATTTGTTTTTTGTTTTTTCTTCTAAAATTTTTTTACTCAATATTTTATTATTTTCACATATTGTTTAATTTGTGTACTTTTTTTATAGTTAAAAGTACAAAAAAATATAAAAGCAACACTAAAGAAGTAAAAAATAAATACATATGCTTTATTTTACACTCTAATAATAAATCATCCATAAGTGATCCATAAGTGATTCGTATATTTTTATGTGATTTATGTATAACATTTTTGTTTCTAAATTTGTTGTTAAGCCTAATGTATTACACATATTGCATCATTGAAAGCAAAAATTTATGAAAATTTAAAGAAGCATATAAACAAATATGAAATTTTATCTGTCTAAATTCATTTATTTACAATTCAGAATAATTGATGAACATGTTAAATGATTTGTATTTTTTATAAGCTATTATTTTTTATAATATCAAATAAAGAAAAATAGAAATCCATATAAAGTAAAAATATGATGTTCCACTATAACATTACATAATATAAAAAATTAAAGCATACAACGAAAATTACAAATCTTTGTAATTCTAAAGACATTTACATACATAAATTCTTGTAATAAATCTGAACATTCAACAATCTAATAAAAGGAAAAAAAAAACCCCGGGTAATAAAAATGGTAAAAAAAAATTATATTAAATTATAAAGAAAATAATGAGCAAAAATAACAATAAGATAGCAACATAATGGAAAGGAAATAAAAAAAAAAAAAGAACCTACAGTATAATCAATCACACATACTAATCTAAATAAATAATTTAATATTTACATACTATGAAAAACATTATAAAAATTTGTAGTAAATATTTTCTACAAAAATAAAACAAAACTAAAAATTATTATACTAAGCTTAGATCTCTTGTATCATAAGAATATTTGTCAAGAATAACTGAAATGTAATTCAACCTCATCTTTGGTAACTACCAGGTGAAATGTTTAGGAACATGTACTAAAAAAAATTAATAAGAAAAAGAAAGGAATGATAGAAAGAAAGAAAAAATAAGAAAAGAGTAAACAATAAAGACAAAGAGTGAGAAATGAGGGATAACCAGCAGAGAGAACTAAGGGAACGAAAAATTGAAGTTTGGAGAACATAAATCCAAAAAATAAGAAGAGACAGAGAACAGCAAAGACAGAAAACTGCAAAGAGAGAAAAAATGAGAAGAGAGTAAACAGTAAACAAAATAGGGAAAACAGTAACATATTGAATATTATTTTATTGTGAGAAGAATAAAAACATCAAAATTCCCAAACATCCACAGTAACAATAAAGACTGTCAAATAACACATAATAGTTATTCAACATATACTATCAATGATATAATTTTCAGCAACATATACCAAATTCAATAATATATCTGGCATATGCATTATAATATATATAACCAGAGATCATCATAGCATCTTAAAATTTTTTTATAAAAGTTTTCTTAAAAGATATTTACAATATCAGAAAAGGAAAAAAACAACAGAGAAGGAAAAAAAAAAACATTCATTAGAACAACAATAATAATCACATCAGTTAAAAAAAATTATCAAATCATATAACATAATTATCTAACTTATAATAAAAATAATACTCACAAAACATCCATAAAAATAATCATTTACATTGTACAAAAAAAAAAAAAAACAAACAGAAACAGGGGGAAAAAATGGCAAACACAATAACAAAAGTACGGTTTAGGGTTTAGGGTTTAGGGTTTTAGGGTTTAGGGTTTTAGGGTTTTAGGGTTTAGGGTTTTAGGGTTTTAGGGTTTAGGGTTTAGGGTTTAGGGTTTAGGGTTTAGGGTTTAGGGTTTAGGGTTTAGGGTTTAGGGTTTAGGGTTTAGGGGTTTAGGGGTTTAGGGTTTAGGGTTTGGGGTTTAGGGTTTGGGGTTTAGGGTTTGGGGTTTAGGGTTTGGGGTTTAGGGTTTGGGGTTTCGGGTTTCGGGTTTAGGGTTTAGGGTTTAGGGTTTAGGGTTTGGGGTTTCGGGTTTAGGGTTTGGGGTTTTAGGGTTTAGGGTTTAGGGTTTTAGGGTTTAGGGTTTAGGGTTTAGGGTTTAGGGTTTAGGGTTTAGGGTTTAGGGTTTAGGGTTTAGGGTTTAGGGTTTAGGGTTTAGGGTTTAGGGTTTAGGGTTTTAGGGTTTAGGGTTTAGGGTTTTTAGGGTTTTTAGGGTTTTAGGGTTTAGGGTTTAGGGTTTAGGGTTTAGGGTTTAGGGTTTAGGGTTTAGGGTTTAGGGTTTAGGGTTTTAGGGTTTAGGGTTTAGGGTTTAGGGTTTAGGGTTTAGGGTTTAGGGTTTAGGGTTTAGGGTTTAGGGTTTAGGGTTTAGGGTTTAGGGTTTAGGGTTTTAGGGTTTAGGGTTTAGGGTTTAGGGTTTTAGGGTTTAGGGTTTAGGGTTTAGGGTTTAGGGTTTAGGGTTTAGGGTTTAGGGTTTTAGGGTTTAGGGTTTAGGGTTTAGGGTTTAGGGTTTAGGGTTTAGGGTTTAGGGTTTTAGGGTTTAGGGTTTAGGGTTTAGGGTTTAGGGTTTTAGGGTTTTAGGGTTTAGGGTTTAGGGTTTAGGGTTTAGGGTTTAGGGTTTAGGGTTTAGGGTTTAGGGTTTAGGGTTTAGGGTTTAGGGTTTTAGGGTTTAGGGTTTAGGGTTTTAGGGTTTAGGGTTTTAGGGTTTAGGGTTTAGGGTTTAGGGTTTAGGGTTTAGGGTTTAGGGTTTAGGGTTTAGGGTTTAGGGTTTAGGGTTTAGGGTTTAGGGTTTAGGGTTTAGGGTTTAGGGTTTAGGGTTTAGGGTTTAGGGTTTAGGGTTTAGGGTTTAGGGTTTAGGGTTTAGGGTTTAGGGTTTAGGGTTTAGGGTTTAGGGTTTAGGGTTTAGGGTTTAGGGTTTAGGGTTTAGGGTTTAGGGTTTAGGGTTTAGGGTTTAGGGTTTAGGGTTTAGGGTTTAGGGTTTAGGGTTTAGGGTTTAGGGTTTAGGGTTTAGGGTTTAGGGTTTAGGGTTTAGGGTTTAGGGTTTAGGGTTTAGGGTTTAGGGTTTAGGGTTTAGGGTTTAGGGTTTAGGGTTTAGGGTTTAGGGTTTAGGGTTTAGGGTTTAGGGTTTAGGGTTTAGGGTTTAGGGTTTAGGGTTTAGGGTTTAGGGTTTAGGGTTTAGGGTTTAGGGTTTAGGGTTTAGGGTTTAGGGTTTAGGGTTTAGGGTTTAGGGTTTAGGGTTTAGGGTTTAGGGTTTAGGGTTTAGGGTTTAGGGTTTAGGGTTTAGGGTTTAGGGTTTAGGGTTTAGGGTTTAGGGTTTAGGGTTTAGGGTTTAGGGTTTAGGGTTTAGGGTTTAGGGTTTAGGGTTTAGGGTTTAGGGTTTAGGGTTTAGGGTTTAGGGTTTAGGGTTTAGGGTTTAGGGTTTAGGGTTTAGGGTTTAGGGTTTAGGGTTTAGGGTTTAGGGTTTAGGGTTTAGGGTTTAGGGTTTAGGGTTTAGGGTTTAGGGTTTAGGGTTTAGGGTTTAGGGTTTAGGGTTTAGGGTTTAGGGTTTAGGGTTTAGGGTTTAGGGTTTAGGGTTTAGGGTTTAGGGTTTAGGGTTTAGGGTTTAGGGTTTAGGGTTTAGGGTTTAGGGTTTAGGGTTTAGGGTTTAGGGTTTAGGGTTTAGGGTTTAGGGTTTAGGGTTTAGGGTTTAGGGTTTAGGGTTTAGGGTTTAGGGTTTAGGGTTTAGGGTTTAGGGTTTAGGGTTTAGGGTTTAGGGTTTAGGGTTTAGGGTTTAGGGTTTAGGGTTTAGGGTTTAGGGTTTAGGGTTTAGGGTTTAGGGTTTAGGGTTTAGGGTTTAGGGTTTAGGGTTTAGGGTTTAGGGTTTAGGGTTTAGGGTTTAGGGTTTAGGGTTTAGGGTTTAGGGTTTAGGGTTTAGGGTTTAGGGTTTAGGGTTTAGGGTTTAGGGTTTAGGGTTTAGGGTTTAGGGTTTAGGGTTTAGGGTTTAGGGTTTAGGGTTTAGGGTTTAGGGTTTAGGGTTTAGGGTTTAGGGTTTAGGGTTTAGGGTTTAGGGTTTAGGGTTTAGGGTTTAGGGTTTAGGGTTTAGGGTTTAGGGTTTAGGGTTTAGGGTTTAGGGTTTAGGGTTTAGGGTTTAGGGTTTAGGGTTTAGGGTTTAGGGTTTAGGGTTTAGGGTTTAGGGTTTAGGGTTTAGGGTTTAGGGTTTAGGGTTTAGGGTTTAGGGTTTAGGGTTTAGGGTTTAGGGTTTAGGGTTTAGGGTTTAGGGTTTAGGGTTTAGGGTTTAGGGTTTAGGGTTTAGGGTTTAGGGTTTAGGGTTTAGGGTTTAGGGTTTAGGGTTTAGGGTTTAGGGTTTAGGGTTTAGGGTTTAGGGTTTAGGGTTTAGGGTTTAGGGTTTAGGGTTTAGGGTTTAGGGTTTAGGGTTTAGGGTTTAGGGTTTAGGGTTTAGGGTTTAGGGTTTAGGGTTTAGGGTTTAGGGTTTAGGGTTTAGGGTTTAGGGTTTAGGGTTTAGGGTTTAGGGTTTAGGGTTTAGGGTTTAGGGTTTAGGGTTTAGGGTTTAGGGTTTAGGGTTTAGGGTTTAGGGTTTAGGGTTTAGGGTTTAGGGTTTAGGGTTTAGGGTTTAGGGTTTAGGGTTTAGGGTTTAGGGTTTAGGGTTTAGGGTTTAGGGTTTAGGGTTTAGGGTTTAGGGTTTAGGGTTTAGGGTTTAGGGTTTAGGGTTTAGGGTTTAGGGTTTAGGGTTTAGGGTTTAGGGTTTAGGGTTTAGGGTTTAGGGTTTAGGGTTTAGGGTTTAGGGTTTAGGGTTTAGGGTTTAGGGTTTAGGGTTTAGGGTTTAGGGTTTAGGGTTTAGGGTTTAGGGTTTAGGGTTTAGGGTTTAGGGTTTAGGGTTTAGGGTTTAGGGTTTAGGGTTTAGGGTTTAGGGTTTAGGGTTTAGGGTTTAGGGTTTAGGGTTTAGGGTTTAGGGTTTAGGGTTTAGGGTTTAGGGTTTAGGGTTTAGGGTTTAGGGTTTAGGGTTTAGGGTTTAGGGTTTAGGGTTTAGGGTTTAGGGTTTAGGGTTTAGGGTTTAGGGTTTAGGGTTTAGGGTTTAGGGTTTAGGGTTTAGGGTTTAGGGTTTAGGGTTTAGGGTTTAGGGTTTAGGGTTTAGGGTTTAGGGTTTAGGGTTTAGGGTTTAGGGTTTAGGGTTTAGGGTTTAGGGTTTAGGGTTTAGGGTTTAGGGTTTAGGGTTTAGGGTTTAGGGTTTAGGGTTTAGGGTTTAGGGTTTAGGGTTTAGGGTTTAGGGTTTAGGGTTTAGGGTTTAGGGTTTAGGGTTTAGGGTTTAGGGTTTAGGGTTTAGGGTTTAGGGTTTAGGGTTTAGGGTTTAGGGTTTAGGGTTTAGGGTTTAGGGTTTAGGGTTTAGGGTTTAGGGTTTAGGGTTTAGGGTTTAGGGTTTAGGGTTTAGGGTTTAGGGTTTAGGGTTTAGGGTTTAGGGTTTAGGGTTTAGGGTTTAGGGTTTAGGGTTTAGGGTTTAGGGTTTAGGGTTTAGGGTTTAGGGTTTAGGGTTTAGGGTTTAGGGTTTAGGGTTTAGGGTTTAGGGTTTAGGGTTTAGGGTTTAGGGTTTAGGGTTTAGGGTTTAGGGTTTAGGGTTTAGGGTTTAGGGTTTAGGGTTTAGGGTTTAGGGTTTAGGGTTTAGGGTTTAGGGTTTAGGGTTTAGGGTTTAGGGTTTAGGGTTTAGGGTTTAGGGTTTAGGGTTTAGGGTTTAGGGTTTAGGGTTTAGGGTTTAGGGTTTAGGGTTTAGGGTTTAGGGTTTAGGGTTTAGGGTTTAGGGTTTAGGGTTTAGGGTTTAGGGTTTAGGGTTTAGGGTTTAGGGTTTAGGGTTTAGGGTTTAGGGTTTAGGGTTTAGGGTTTAGGGTTTAGGGTTTAGGGTTTAGGGTTTAGGGTTTAGGGTTTAGGGTTTAGGGTTTAGGGTTTAGGGTTTAGGGTTTAGGGTTTAGGGTTTAGGGTTTAGGGTTTAGGGTTTAGGGTTTAGGGTTTAGGGTTTAGGGTTTAGGGTTTAGGGTTTAGGGTTTAGGGTTTAGGGTTTAGGGTTTAGGGTTTAGGGTTTAGGGTTTAGGGTTTAGGGTTTAGGGTTTAGGGTTTAGGGTTTAGGGTTTAGGGTTTAGGGTTTAGGGTTTAGGGTTTAGGGTTTAGGGTTTAGGGTTTAGGGTTTAGGGTTTAGGGTTTAGGGTTTAGGGTTTAGGGTTTAGGGTTTAGGGTTTAGGGTTTAGGGTTTAGGGTTTAGGGTTTAGGGTTTAGGGTTTAGGGTTTAGGGTTTAGGGTTTAGGGTTTAGGGTTTAGGGTTTAGGGTTTAGGGTTTAGGGTTTAGGGTTTAGGGTTTAGGGTTTAGGGTTTAGGGTTTAGGGTTTAGGGTTTAGGGTTTAGGGTTTAGGGTTTAGGGTTTAGGGTTTAGGGTTTAGGGTTTAGGGTTTAGGGTTTAGGGTTTAGGGTTTAGGGTTTAGGGTTTAGGGTTTAGGGTTTAGGGTTTAGGGTTTAGGGTTTAGGGTTTAGGGTTTAGGGTTTAGGGTTTAGGGTTTAGGGTTTAGGGTTTAGGGTTTAGGGTTTAGGGTTTAGGGTTTAGGGTTTAGGGTTTAGGGTTTAGGGTTTAGGGTTTAGGGTTTAGGGTTTAGGGTTTAGGGTTTAGGGTTTAGGGTTTAGGGTTTAGGGTTTAGGGTTTAGGGTTTAGGGTTTAGGGTTTAGGGTTTAGGGTTTAGGGTTTAGGGTTTAGGGTTTAGGGTTTAGGGTTTAGGGTTTAGGGTTTAGGGTTTAGGGTTTAGGGTTTAGGGTTTAGGGTTTAGGGTTTAGGGTTTAGGGTTTAGGGTTTAGGGTTTAGGGTTTAGGGTTTAGGGTTTAGGGTTTAGGGTTTAGGGTTTAGGGTTTAGGGTTTAGGGTTTAGGGTTTAGGGTTTAGGGTTTAGGGTTTAGGGTTTAGGGTTTAGGGTTTAGGGTTTAGGGTTTAGGGTTTAGGGTTTAGGGTTTAGGGTTTAGGGTTTAGGGTTTAGGGTTTAGGGTTTAGGGTTTAGGGTTTAGGGTTTAGGGTTTAGGGTTTAGGGTTTAGGGTTTAGGGTTTAGGGTTTAGGGTTTAGGGTTTAGGGTTTAGGGTTTAGGGTTTAGGGTTTAGGGTTTAGGGTTTAGGGTTTAGGGTTTAGGGTTTAGGGTTTAGGGTTTAGGGTTTAGGGTTTAGGGTTTAGGGTTTAGGGTTTAGGGTTTAGGGTTTAGGGTTTAGGGTTTAGGGTTTAGGGTTTAGGGTTTAGGGTTTAGGGTTTAGGGTTTAGGGTTTAGGGTTTAGGGTTTAGGGTTTAGGGTTTAGGGTTTAGGGTTTAGGGTTTAGGGTTTAGGGTTTAGGGTTTAGGGTTTAGGGTTTAGGGTTTAGGGTTTAGGGTTTAGGGTTTAGGGTTTAGGGTTTAGGGTTTAGGGTTTAGGGTTTAGGGTTTAGGGTTTAGGGTTTAGGGTTTAGGGTTTAGGGTTTAGGGTTTAGGGTTTAGGGTTTAGGGTTTAGGGTTTAGGGTTTAGGGTTTAGGGTTTAGGGTTTAGGGTTTAGGGTTTAGGGTTTAGGGTTTAGGGTTTAGGGTTTAGGGTTTAGGGTTTAGGGTTTAGGGTTTAGGGTTTAGGGTTTAGGGTTTAGGGTTTAGGGTTTAGGGTTTAGGGTTTAGGGTTTAGGGTTTAGGGTTTAGGGTTTAGGGTTTAGGGTTTAGGGTTTAGGGTTTAGGGTTTAGGGTTTAGGGTTTAGGGTTTAGGGTTTAGGGTTTAGGGTTTAGGGTTTAGGGTTTAGGGTTTAGGGTTTAGGGTTTAGGGTTTAGGGTTTAGGGTTTAGGGTTTAGGGTTTAGGGTTTAGGGTTTAGGGTTTAGGGTTTAGGGTTTAGGGTTTAGGGTTTAGGGTTTAGGGTTTAGGGTTTAGGGTTTAGGGTTTAGGGTTTAGGGTTTAGGGTTTAGGGTTTAGGGTTTAGGGTTTAGGGTTTAGGGTTTAGGGTTTAGGGTTTAGGGTTTAGGGTTTAGGGTTTAGGGTTTAGGGTTTAGGGTTTAGGGTTTAGGGTTTAGGGTTTAGGGTTTAGGGTTTAGGGTTTAGGGTTTAGGGTTTAGGGTTTAGGGTTTAGGGTTTAGGGTTTAGGGTTTAGGGTTTAGGGTTTAGGGTTTAGGGTTTAGGGTTTAGGGTTTAGGGTTTAGGGTTTAGGGTTTAGGGTTTAGGGTTTAGGGTTTAGGGTTTAGGGTTTAGGGTTTAGGGTTTAGGGTTTAGGGTTTA